>OZ007561.1:98240776-99440776 GCA_963931875.1 Pollenia griseotomentosa | reverse complement strand
ATTTAAATTTTTATTAATTTTTTCAAAGCTTGACACACTCAAAAATAAACAACAACAGAATAAGAAATCAAAACAAGAACTGAAATAAATGAACCTTTAAACTACATACATGAACTGACTTAAATGAACTGACTGACGAAATATACAGCTGGCTCAAAAGACTGACTGACTAAAAGTGAACTACTGAACTGGAAGAACGAACTAGTTCACTTTTTTTAAATGAACTCTATTGACAAGTCACCCAAATGAACGATTAAGCCCAAGACTACTATATATGCCACTATGAGGCATATATATAAAAAAATCATATAAATTACATTGACATCAAGCTTATTGTTTAGCAACAGAGTTGCATTGTACAACAACTAGTTAAAATAAAAATAATAACAAGATATTTCATAACTGATACCAAAGGCAGAAGCTAATTTGTTTATGAATAGAGAGTTGATGACAAAAATTAAACGATTTAATTCTTTCTTTCTTTCTTTGGATGGATTGTGGTTTCGAAAACTAAAAATAACTTAGTTAATATGTGTAGCTAATGTTACTATAACGCCATTAGTTTGCTTCACTTTTCCCTTTGATGACTGTTGAAAGTTGCCATGGCAAATGTGCTTATATCGATAAATGGACTGTAACGTGAATACTTTATATAAAATTTACTTATACCGGCAAAATAACAGAAAACATGAACTATATCGCTAATGTGACTATAAGCGGTAGTGACTATAAACGAAAAGTACTGTATTAGCTAACTACCCTACCAGAAGAGAATGAGCGAGTTGTCACTTTTTTCACGTTGGTGTTAAGAAAATGATAGAATGAAATGACCTAAACCAAGTTTTCTGTCATTTCATTCTATCATTTTCTTAACACCAACGTGAAAAAAGTGACAACTCGCTCATTCTCTTCTGGTAGGGTAGCTTTTCATATTTACTGTATATTGGTTCACTAAAAATTTTTATCAGAGCAGAAAATGGTAACTCTATCTGTGTAAAATACAATTATTTTAGACACAATTTGTATTTCAATTTGAATTTTTGTTTAAAAAATGTATAACGTTACACATAACGTCTTATTAATAATAAATTTTGTATTCCCAAAAATAACTTTGATGCCAACTAAATATATTAACCTTATTTTGATTGAATTGTAGGATAACTTAACGATTAAGAATTATTTTGAATTACAGTAGTTTTGACTTAGCTGCCTTTTATTTACGTGCACGTTTGACTTAGCTGCACAAAATTCATAATTTTTGGCATTTTTCTTTATAATCCCATACAAATTCTTTTTTTAAGTGCACTTTCTTTACCTGCACATTTAAGATAAGTGCCCAAAACTTTTGGCATTTTAAAATTATTTTCATACAAAAAATCCAAGTTAGCTGCACTTTGACTTTACTGCCCAAATTACATATTTTCTGTAATTATTCTTCAAAATCCTTCTTTACGTGCATTTTGTATACCTGCACATTTTTCATATTTTTGGGCAGCTTTAAAATATTTTCATATAAAACATCAAAGTTAGCTGCACACATGAAAAAATATGGTGGCCACTTTTTTACATAAATATCCAATTTTAGCAGTTTATAAAATCAAAAATCGCAAACAAGTCAAGTTGGTATCATTATAATTCATTTATTTTGTTTGCATATATTTACATTTGTGCATATGGGTTGTGGTTACAGCAACTTTACCACGATTATATGAAAGGAATAGCAAATCTTAGGTCTGGAACAGAATGAAGTAGTTGTAGTAGTATTTGAAGCTGACGAATGCTCTGTAGCGCAACAAAGTTCAAAATTTCGAATTTTGCGCTTCAACTGCAACGACTACTACAACTACGTTTTCTGTTGACACTACTTTGAAACTGCCGTTTTTAACTTTTGACAGCTTGCAGCGCTATTCTTAACGTTGTACTACAGCGACTTTTCTGTCCCACACTTTATTATTAACAATTTGGTTATCTCGTTCTTTATAAAAATGCATAACAAATGACTACCGGTTGTTTGAACGTTTGATACTCTTTTTTCAAACACTTTACTTTAGCTGCACTTTTATGCAGGTAACCACAATTGCGTACCTGCACATTTAGGCAGCTAAATACATTTAAGATAGCTGCTTTTTTGATTTACCTGCACAAAAAATCGTGCAAAGGAGATTGTGCAGCTAAGTCAAAATTACTGTATAACATTAACTTTCCAATATTTGCTTTTATTGTATACTTAAATATGAAATACAGTAGACGCTCACAAATTAGAGCTTTCAGTAATTCGAACGTCCAGAAATTAGAATCAGTGTTTGCAATACATTAAACGTTCTAAAATTCGAATTTATAGTTCTAATTTCAGAGCGTTTTTTTTTTTTTTGTTATTTGAACACAAGAAATCCGCAATTTATTTTTATTCTGTTTGAACATGTAAAACTAAAAAGGGGAATTACCAAATTTTAGATGTGTTTCCTTATTTGTTGTTTTTTTGTCGCATTTATATATATTTGTGGCTAGTTTATTTGTGAAATTCGAAACATGTGTACATATTTTGGAAGTCTCTATTAAAAAGTGAAAGTGTATCATTCGAAATGTCAAATAAACGTAAAAAAAACACTATCATTGGAAACGAAGGTCAAAATATTAGAAAAGCTTGACAAAGGGTTTGAAGGGAATATTAATGTTACGACATCTTCAATCAGCTATATCAAATCACATAGAACAGCAATATAAAATGCATATCACATATCACAACACATATCAGGAAGCAAGCAATAAATCTTTGCACAGCGCTGAATACCCAAATATGGTAAGTCGTCTGTATGAGTGGTTTAAAGAGAAAGCTAAAAAAATATTTAGAGAGGAATATCCCTATAAAGATGAAAATGCATTCCGTGGAAGCAATGGATAGTTTTCCAAATATAAGAAACGACACGGTATTTTTAATTTTAAAAAATACATTTAATGTCAATCAAATAAAATTGAATTGAAAAAAATTAAAGTAATTTTTATTTTTTATTCGAAATAAAAACGTCCAGAAATTAGAATAATTCAGAAATTAGAATTGCCTCAAAAACAAAGCGGTTCTAATTTGCGAGCGTCTACTGTACTTAATTTTCGTAAAAAAGAAAAAAGGCACTAAAATTTAGGATTTAATAAAATTTTTTGTTTTCTGTTCGGGAAGTACCACGCCCACTTCTCCAATCCCGCCCATTTTTTTGAGAGGTTGTGTATTGATAACCAAGATGATTGGATCTTATTTGGCTCTTGCCGTTCTCCAGAAATACAGAAAAACAAAAAGGGATTTTTGGGTAAAATTAGAGGCAGTCGTGGCCTTTTGCTCCGATCTCCGTCATTTATGGACCGATCTGGCTGAATTTCAATAGCAAACTTTAACGGAGTATATGTGACATAAATATGTGACAACCCAGTTCCCATCACTTCTGGGTCTTCGAATAACCCATTTCAACATACACACGGACAGACGTATTGACAAAGTTAGCGTCTGGGTGCAACTTATAATAGTCAAATTCTACAAAAAAACAAAAAAAAAAAAATGTAAATAATAATTTTCAACGGAAGAGATGTTATCTAACTGATGGTTAACCAGTAACAATTGATAGTTTATCTAATGGTTGACAAACAACTGGAAGTAATATTTCATTGGTTATAGTCTAACTAATGGCTGAAAATTTGGGCCTTAAGTAAATCAAATACTGTTTTAAAAGAAACCCTTCATTGTAATCAAGTTGGACGTGGAGGCAGTCGTGCCTGAATTTCCACTATGTGACCTCTGAACTGAATTAATATGTTTATTGGATTTTCTCTATATATATTAAGTTTTCAAAAAACTGTTTAGGTTAAATCATTGCTTTTTATTACACTGTGCAACATTTTTGTAGTGATCTAGCGCAAACTTTTTCTCGTGTGGAATTTCTGGAAATACTTACCGAAAGCAACCAAACTTTACTTTTTTATTTATTGCTGTCGGCTTGGGATTTTATTGCCTCATGAATATTTTGGGTCGAATTTAATGTCTCCGAAGAACATGTCGTTATCTCATGACCATATCTCGGTAACCCATTGGAATTTTGTTTTCCCTTTGTCTTTGCCATAATTTTAGCTATGAAATGGAAAGAAAAAAGTGTATAACAACCTAGCCCGAAGAAACTGCATTTAGTGCACTCAAATTTCCTAAAATGTCGAAAATTTTTATATTTTTATACAATTTTCATCAAAGACCAAAGCTCAAATTCTTTAAGTCATAAGTTTAAACTCTTTCTCGTGTCGAATTTCTCAAGTTAATTATTGAAACTAACAAAACCATGTTTTGGTTTTGATAGTTAACTGCCGTTCGGACTTTTTAGCCTCATGAATATTTTGTCTAAAAATTTATTTTGCCGAAGATTATAGAACTTTTATGGAGTCTTTATTCCGGAAACCAATTTGAATTTTGTTTTTCTATCTTCGCTAAAACTGTAGCTATAGACTGGAGAAAAAAAGTAGTTCAAAGTTATTTTTTCTGATTATTACTTTACTAATGGGCCAAAAACTAGTAAAAAAGAAAGAAAAAAATTAAAATTGTTCAACATTTTAGCAACTGCGAGGCACAAGATGCAGTTTTTTCGCGTTAGTTTGTTACACTCTTTTTTCTCCTAGTCTGTACCCTGTGCCGAAGACAGGAAAACAAAATTGTGATTGTGTTCCGAGCTTAATTGCATGTTCTTCGCAAAAATCAAACTGAAAAATTTCATTTTATGTGTTGCATAGTGTTAAAGAACTCCTCAAAGAATCATTTGTTAAAAGATTTTTTTATCATTTACTTTTTCGTAGTGAACAAATAAAAAGACCATGTTATATTTTATTGCTATTGTTACTATATTATTTACGTACCAGTTTAGCATTTAAATAAAATTTTAATTTAATTATAAATTATTGGTTAAAAAACACAATGAGAAAGAACTGATACAAAATAATAGCAAAAATCCCAAATAGTATATTTGTACACCCTACACCACTACAGATATATTTTGTGGTTGTTATGATGTTTGTAACACATAAAAATAATAAGCAACCACAAACCGTTATGTATAGCGAACGTTTTGATTTGTAAAATTAAATTTAAGTCGAGTTTTATCTCTCTATAAACATCTTTTTGAAATTTATTGCTGTATGAGGGATGTCAGATGTGGGGCTTATATGGGAGTTAAACGCCACAATAGACCGAACGCTTCAAAATTTTGTTAAGAAGTCTTAACTCACAAAAAAATTGTGCCGAATTTCATTCTGAAACGAACATATTTAAAGAATAAATGGCACCAAAAGCGATTTTAGTAGTGAGGCTTAATTGAAAGCTGTGATTCATTATGGATTTAGAACCCTAAAATTTTGCGACAATGTTTTGGATTACACAAGATTAGTTTTTGCCATTGCATATATTAATCATCTTTTTAGGTTTATGGTAATTTGGATTATTTCTGATAGTGAAGTTTATCCGTTGTGGGGGTATCACTGCAAAATTTATATAATTTGGGACATAATTTATTTTAAAAATTGGGGTACTAATTCATAATGAACAAAGTCCTCAATTTTTAGGAATGAATTAAGACCCTAAAATATACAGTGGTATCCCGGTTTAACGTATACTCAGTTTAAAGAATTCGCGATTTGACGTACGATCATATTTTTTCCATTGAGTACCTTATATTACGAACAAACAGGAAACTTTTGTACTCTATGTAACGAATTTTTACAAAAAAGGACATATTTCAAACATAAAGGGTGGTTAAATTGTAAGGGCCGATGTTGAATGTGAACCACACCTAAACGCCAAGTTTTTTTCCGAATTTGATTTGACATTTCTCTATTTCAGACTTACTCAATTTGAACCATGGAGAGATACACAATCCAACAACGTGCTAAAGTTATCCAGACTTATTATGAAAATGGATGATAAATTTCGAAGAAAATCATCTTCAGTGATGAGGCACATTTTCACCTCATTGGATTTGTCGATAAGCAGAATTTCCGCATTTGGGCGAATAATAATCCAAGAGTGATTGTCGAAAAACCAATGCACCCACAAAGAGTGACTGTTTGGTGCGGTTTATGGGCTGGCGGCATCATCGGGCCGTATTTTTTCCAAAATGAGGCCGGTCAGGCAGTTACTGTGAATGGTGTTCGCTATCGTGAGATGATAACGAACTTTTTATGGCCCGAAATGGAAGATATGGATGTGGACGATATGTGGTTTCAGCAGGACATTGCCACTTGCCACACAGCTAACGATACATTGGCTCTTTTGCGCAACAAATTCAATGGCCCTATTATCTCACGTGGTGGCGATGCCAATTGGCCGCCAAGATCATGTGATTTGACACCGTTGGACTTTTTTCTTTGGGGTTATTTGAAATAAAAGGTGTACGTCTATAAGCCAGCAACAATTCAAGAGCTAAAGGATGATATAATTCGGCACATTAACGGCATAGAACCTCCATTATGCCTCAGGGTCATCGAAAATTTGGACCATCGGATGGAGGTGTGCCGCCGTGGTCGCGGCGCCCATTTGGCCGATATTTTGTTCCATACATAATTGAGTCATACCAATATATCATAATAAAATAAAATTACAATAATTTCCTAAATAGTTTGTGTTTTATTCAAAATCAACATCGGCCCTTGAAATTTAACCACCCTTTATTTGCATCCATTCTCTTTTGTTTTTGTTACATTTTCATTCACCCTATTTTAAGAGCGATTTTACTGAAAACAAATAGTTAAGAAAATTATTTTCTTTTCTTACAAAGAAAGCAAAGAAAATAGTTGCTCGCCAAAAAAAAAATTGTATACGTTACTAACAGCGTACCAAAACAAGAGCGGAAGGCGGAACGTTTTCTTCCGCTTAGCTTTTACACAGATGTACCATACTCAAACAAGAGCGTAAACCAAGAATGATAAAATAAAGATTACGCCAACAAGCTTAAAATTTTAAAATGTTCTGCGCATGTTGGCCCTGTGACGTCACACATTCTGTGTTTCTATTGGCAGCTGTCGAACTGTAATGTTTATGAGTAAACACAACAGTGGGACAAATTATAATTTTTCTCTTCAAATTATTTTGTAGTTAAAAACTAATTTTTCTTTTTATTTATATTTTTTATTTCTATTTATTCCATTTAATAAAAATTATCTATGTAACAATAAAAGACAAAACACTTTCATTTTGAATTTCAAATTGAGTTGGAATTTCATTTTCAATACTGCTGTCAATGGTCGGAACTGCTCCCAGTTTCAACTTTGGTGCACGCCGATTGGTAAATCCTATTCATAATTATGAAGCAGTGAACTGCAACAATTAAATATATGTTGACTTACCCATTTCAAATATCAAATTTCTTTCAAAATCCTCCTCTTTGAAATGTAAGGCACAAATTCTATCATTTTTAACATCTATGGGTTTGCATCGATTGCAAAACATAACCCAAAGCTTTCTTTGTCCTGCATCTTTGGGAAATTTGTAAAACGATACATCTATGGCAAAAAATATATTAGTTCCATTAAAAATATCCAATATTTAATTTTTTTTCTCACTTGTTTTTTTACTGCTGCTTTGCTTACATTTGCCCACTGCACACTTCATGTTTATATTTGTTGTTGTTTTTTTTGTCCGTTTTTCTTTTTTCAACAATTACAAGGTTACCAACTATCACATAATACATACATTTTTTCGCAAGAAATTTTAAATCTAACACATGAAATATTCTTGGTAACCCTTTGAATGGCCCTTCTACGTCACATAACGGGAAATCATGCGCATGTCGTAATCTTTATTTTATCATTCTTGGCGTAAACGTTGTGTCACAAACAGTAGCGTTAACTTTATTGTTTAATAAAACCCACATAATAGAAATAAAAAGAAGAGAAAAAACCGCTAGATTGACAAAAAACAGCTAAACTGCCATTATTTATTAACTTCACTATTAAACGCGCTGTCAAAATCGGATTTTCCAATTGCAAAGCGTTGACGCCGCGCTATTTAGGGATGCTTTATACAAATTGTATGGACATGAGAATTTTTGACAGGTAGAAAACGCTTTCCGCTCTTGTTTAGGTACGGATGTTAGTCATTTTTTACTTTTGTTTACAAAACAAATGCTTGTTTTCTGTTTCAAATTTGACGTGATTTTTGTGAAGTTTTTGTAAAGTTGACATCAAAATGTCCAAAAGAAAACGTTTAATTCTTAAAGAAAAATTAAACACTATTGACGACTATGAAAAGCGCCTGCAACTAAGTGCTTTATCTAATAAATAAGTTCATTATTAATATTTTTGTTCTCCACTATGTACTCCCTCAATTAAAAATGATATGAAGTATTTATTTTTTGCTTGTGTTATGAATGGAAATAAGTGAATTTACCTTGTTTTGTTAAAATATTATTGTTTTATTAATAAAAATGTATTAAAAAAACTTCGGGATTGAACGAATTTTTCGATATAACGAAAGGGCCTGACAATATATAATTCGTTAAGCCGGGATACCACTGTATATGAAAAATGTATGTAAATTTTTAATAGTTCAGGTCATATGCCCGAAACTTAAAAGTCCGAATCGCTAATTTAAGCTTCTCTATATAGACGGCCTTCGGCCAGGCGCAATGATTTCCAACTCTTCTGTATAACAAACGCTTGGCTAACTAACTAAAGTTCCCAGTAAAAACTTCGCTTACTTTTTCAAAATAAATAGCTCCTTTCACTCATTATTTAGTAGCTTCTTCTTTGACTACTTCTACAACAACTTCTATAACTACTTTTTTCTGGATGTATGTATGTAGTAATGACTTACTTTTGAATGCGTTGCTATGTTCTTTCAGTAGAGTTGTAAGTTGTGCTTTTATGTTTTTCTGATTACTCAACACATTATTTTGTAGGAGGTTTCCAATAATCGGATCTTTGTTTATATTTGTTTTGGACGTTATTTCATATCTTTGTGGATTTGTTTTTAATTCATAATGAACTGACTCCCTAATTTTAAGGAACTAGTATATTTTTGTTTAAGGGGCTTATTTCATTAGGGACTTAGTTTGTAGCGCCTTTAGAATAGGCTTGGCAAATAAAAGCGTATGTGCAACTGTCTCGTTATGAGACAATCCCCCATCAAAAAATTAAAAAATTGTTCATAAAAAATGAACAAACTACCTAAAAGTTGTTGTTAATTTCTGTATAAAAAATTGGGGAATTTGTCAATTTTTGCTTGCGAGACTATGTTTGTTGCGCCGCAAATTTCATTAGATTGTATTCAAAATTTTATTTTTAGCAAGTTAAACATGGACGCAAATGATTTATAAAATTTAAAAAGTGATTCTGATATCGCACTTGTTCCTCAAAAGCATAACAACTCAAAATTTTTCAATTTTCACTTTTTTCAAGAAATCGATGTGCAATATTCATATTTACGCACTGTACAAATCTTAGATCAATTTCTCTAGTATTTTGCCAAAAAAAATACAATTGTTTCCCGCTTTCTAGTATAAGGGCCCAAATACATTAATCATAATACTCATCAAGCATTGTGGTAGTATTAGTGAAAACGCTTGATGAAAAATCAAAAAAATTAGATATTCAGGGTTATTCCAAAATACGTGCTTCACTTCGTTACCGTCGATCGTTCACTCTCGATGGCTCGACGCCGACAGATTCTAAAATACGCGCGAATAGTTATCGGATGATTTTATCGAGTTTTTGTAATCACTTCCAAATTTGTAAACAAAATAAAAAATAAATAAAAGAAATAATGGATTCCGTGGCTTATTTTTTAAACAATTTTGAAGGAAATAATCTCCGGCGCACATTAAAAAATCTTAGATGCAACACAATAAATATATTTGATGATATGGATGATACAATGTAAGTACTAAAATATGAATACGTACATATGGCACTTGTTCAACAATACTGTATTACCTCAAAATTGAAAAATTTTCAGTAGAAGCAAAACAATTTTTAACTTTTCATTAAAGGCAAACCTAAGTAAATTGAGAATTTGATGCCGTGTGGTAGAGAAAGATACGCCACGTCGACCAGCATTTAGTTTTTCTTGAATTTAAGTCTTGAAGTATACTAAACCAACTATATTTTGGTTTTCCTCTCAAGCTGCAAATATAAAAAGTTTTTTGTCTCTCCTGTAAAATGTGCTGAAAGGGAGTTAGCGGGTTTGCATATTAAGCCGACGATATAAAAAATAATTTTAAAACCAACCGTGTCATTAATAAAAAATGGACAAAATAGCACGATATTTTTACAGCGTTTATATATGAATATTACGTGTGGATTTTTTCCAAAAAGTGAAAAAATCAAAAATTTAGAGTTAATACACTATTGTTAAACAAGTGCGAAATGTATCTATGTTTATACATTTGTATGCAGATTATGCTTGCCATTTATAGTAATTTTTTCCTGCATATACATAGGTTTACGAAAAATTTCAGAATAAATAAGGATGCATTCAAGTACATTCTTAATGAAATAGAGGACAAAATGGGCACACAACGTTTAGGATCCTTGAAACCAGTGGATAAATTGGCGGCTTGCCTCAGGTTTTTTGCAGAAGGAAACTACCAGCATGGTGTGGGAAAAGATTGGCACCTCAACGTATCTCAGTCAACATTCTCAAAAATACTAACAGAAATGTTAGTATTATTGGAACAATATATATGCCCTAATTGGATAAACATCGAAATGGATGATCAAACGAAAGAAAGTGCCAACTTGTATTTTTTTGAAAAATCATCAATCCCACGAGTTATTTTGGCCGTAGATGGAACGCATGTCAAGATTGTTACCCCTTCAAGTGATCGCCATTTGTTTTATAACAGAAAAGGTTATCACAGTATAAATGTTATGCTTGTAAGTCCTTTAAACTGAAATTCATTTTAAATATTGTATACTGAATCATTCCATTATGTTGAAGTGTTTATTTATATATTTTTTTTATATTATATAGGGTTGTGACCATTTGAATCGCATTCGTTTTGTCAATCCATCGTTCCCTGGCAGCTGTCATGATTCTCATATCTGGAAGCTTTCCAATGTTAGAAATCATTTTGTGGAGCAACACCATCTAGGTAAAAGGGACTTAATTTTAGGAGACGCTGGATATGCACTGGAGCCTTGGTTGCTTACTCCATATAGATCACCTTCTGTTGGAAGCCGTGAGAGTAAATTTAATCTGGCACATGCGAAGAGTAGAAACATAATTGAAAGAACAATCGGAATACTAAAAAATAGTTTTAGATGCCTTATGAATGGTCTTCACTACTCTCCTGAAAAGTCCGCAAGAATTGTAAATGTGTGTTGTGCTCTCCACAATATGAGAATACATTTCTGTCGGCCAAATGAACATTTGGACGATCTGGATGAATATTTGGATTACGAAATGCTCTTTGAGCCTATGGATGTTGAAGACACTTCTAATGAAGCGATTCTTATGAGGAATGCAATTTTAGATAGCTTCCAATTCCAATAAATAAAATAATGTTGAATTATAAAATTTGTATGTATGTATTTAAATCAAATATATGTACATTATATGTATGTATATACAAAAAATAAAATTAAAGGTTAAAGTAAAAAATTCACGGTAACAGTTTTACTTGTATAAATGTATACATATCGCTCATTTGCTGCAAGACCGGCATAACTCAAAAAAATCAATTTCGAGATAAACGCATTTAAAGTTTTTGATTTGCTCTAACTACTTAGAAAAAAAGAAGACACATTCTCTTCAAACTGGGAAAGTATAAAAGATATAAAGATGAATTTAATACACAATATAAAGAAAAACAAAGCGAACAATTCTGCATCTCTAACCCCAAAATTTCATTTTTTGAGTTATGCCGGTCTTGCAGCAAATGAGCGATATGTATACATATATATCATACATATACAAATGTACAATACGTTAAAAATAAACAAAAAATTAAAATTCACTCTTAAGTCTCACTACAAAAAGGTACATAAATACGTCTATAAAGCTCCTTACATCTTGTTGCATTTGAAATCATCAGTCTTTATTTGCAACTGCTTTTAACTGCTCAGCTATTGCCTCCAAGTAACCAAGTTCTTCTCTTTTCAAAGATCTGTAGTCTTCATAAAATTTTTTTTGAATTTCTATTTGCTGCTGGAGTAAACTTGTCGCATTTTTTTCTTTTATGTCTTTCCGAAAATATTTTGGTTGAGGTTGATAATCTTCATTATTTTCTTTCGGTGAAGATATGGTCACATCTATTGGCGAAGCTACACTATTTTCTACGCCAAACGAAGAAACATTTGGAATTCCTGCAACGGACATCTTAAAATTTAGCAATGTTGAAACAGCTTCTTCCATGTCATTCAGTGTAATAAGTTTATTGGGTCCTCCTCCTGTGCCTTCTATTTGTTGTTTATTAATGACCAGTTTCTTTTTGGTATTTGCTTTGTAGTCTCTCCAAACCTGAAAAAATATAAGTTAATTTGTATGTTATTGTTTCTGTACATATGCACTCCATACTTTTTTCCAAGAAGCTACATCTCTTATTGGAGGTCCCATGGAGTTGAGTTTTTTACTTATTTTATCCCACACATCACTCTGTTCTTCTGGTCTTAGGTCTGTGACACCTCTTCCAATATCCGGATGTTGCATCATCAATTCCACCAGTGACTTGAATTGTTCGGGTGTAGTTTGCTTTTTCGACCTACAAAATATTTTTAAATTATTGTATTAGATTAATATTTTTTGTATTTAATACTAACAATAAATGTATACATATGTACTTACATTTTTTATTCTTGATACACAAATTTTATTGAAAACGCGCCGAAAATGGTGTCGAAAGAAAATGTAAGAATTATATGTTCACTGTGTTTTTTAGAATATGTCGAGAGATGCCAATCACATCGATTTAATAACAAAAAATATCGATGTTCACTTAGCGTGTTTAATAGAATAACAAACTGTCAATTTATAGCGTTTTTGAGGTGAACGCGTTTTTTAGAATAACCCTGATTATATAATATAATATTACGTCCAGCACACGTACACGTTGAATTCGCCGGCTGGACAAGCAGTTGACAGGTGTATTTGGCCCTTAAGACTACATATAAAAAGAAAACTGTTTTTTGTCTCTACTGAAAATTCATGAATTTTAAGTTGTTATGCTTTTGAGGAACAAGTGCGATATGATACTAAATTCCTGTACCTGTTTTTATAGAGTTCAGATCTTTATATCGCGGTAAAATGCGTTAATATTTTCTGTAATCAAAAAAAAATTTTTTTTTATTATTTCGAACATTATGTGCGTTCGTTTACTTTTCCAGTTAAATCTCAGTAAAATCCAGTAGGTAAGTAGTAATATGAAAATTTTACAAATTTATGTGTACGCGAACATATTTCAGTAAAATCCAGTACAAATTTGTACAAATTTTGGGGTAAACGAACGCAGCTATTGTTAAACTGGCAATTATTTCCATATTAACTGGCAACTGGCAATTATTTTTACTAAAGTAGTAGTAGTAGCAGTAATTCTTTATTTTTTTCAATAATTCATTACAAACATTTTTATTTTTATATGTATAATAAAAGAACAAATAGATAAATAAAATAAAAGAGATTGCTATGGTATGAAACCGTTGGAATCTGATGGTATTTAGAACAGGGCATCGGCTTATAAAATGCTGAACTGATTCAATTTCTTTTGTATTGCACAAAGAGCATTCTTAATTGCTGCATCTTGAGAACCTAGCGCCATTTAAATTTATTAAGTCACTTCGAGCTTTAAGAATCAATTTTACATAACTTTGGTCATGCAAAATCATAAAATAAAATTGTGTATCTTAGGTTTTGGCTTTGAGAGGCTCTCATGAGGCGTCCGTAATGATATTTAATTTCCAAAGCAGTTAGGAAATAGTTTTGATTTTCGATCCATTGGTGTGATGTTGTGCTCATTTGCCAATATATGTTGAACTCGTTTCCTAGTTCATTAATTCTCTTTGCCCAAAAGATGTTTTTTCTAGAATTTTAAGGCTTAATTGATGAGTAAAACGCGATGAATTTAATTTAAAAAGTGTTACAAATAAGTATTGTAAGTTTAATTTAAAGGTATAGAAATGACCGTCTTGCAAACCAGTCTCCAGCATTAAAACATAGTTTGGTGTGAAATTGGGTACTTTTAATATCCGTTTTATAAAATATCTTTGCAGCTTGTCCACATCTTCAAAGTGCATATTTCCCCATATTTGGGCACCATATGATTGTACAGAGCGGCTCACAGCTTCACACAATTTGTATTTGGTTTTAAAAGATATATTTCTTTTGTTCAGAAATGAATTCCAAGTAGAATTTAAACTATTTTTTGCTGCCGGATTTCTACTTTGTACATGTTTCGTGAATGCCATTCTTGGGGTTAAGATGATACCTAAGAAGTAATATTCGTTAACTATTTCTACAACTTCGCCTTTGAATAATCATTTTTCACGACAAGATACTCTACCTCCATTTCTGAACACCATTATTTTAGACTTTGTTAGATTGACTTCAAGGTCCCATTAGTCACAATATTCTTTTAATCTTTCCATAATTTTCTGCAATACTTCTATTTCGACTGCCAATATTGCAATGTCATCTGCATACAAAAGCAACCTAATATTCAACTCATCTATTACGATGCCTCCGCCTAAATGTTGGTGAAGGTCGTTTATGTAAAGGGAAAATAATAGGGGAGATAACAAGCACCCTTGCTTGACGCCTGAATATGTTTCAAATGGTTCAGAAAGTTCGGTTCCATCCCAAACAGTTGAGTATGACACAGAGAGTAGACACTGCATACAAAATTTACCATTTTTGTAGATACACCATGACTATGTAGCTTAAACATAAGAGAATGTCGAGAGATTCTGTCAAAAGCTGCTTTAAAATCTACAAAAAAGGCATATACTTTTTTCTTTTCTTCCATTTTCAAATTTACAACAGCTGCCAAGTTATAAATATTATCCATTGTAGAATAACCTTTTCGAAATCCAGCTTGATATTCCGTGATGATATTTTTCTGTTCAGTCCATTAATATAAGCGATTGTTTATGATACCCATCATAATTTTCGCAACACAATTCATAAATGAAATTCCCCTATAATTGCAAGCTAAGTTGGGGTTGCCTTTTTTGAATATAGGAAAAATTACGCTTGATATAAATGTTTCGTCAACTTCCATTGAGTTGTATAAATAGTTATAGCATTTGGTTAATTCTTTCAAGCATTCCTATAAAATTCATAGGGTACTCTGTCTTCCCCCGGTGCTTTATTTATTTTGGCTTTATTTAGCACTTGAATAATTTCCAAGGAAGTTATTTCTGAATCTAGAAAGGAGCCTTCTGTCAGAAAAGGAGCATAGCTAATTTCATGAGCCAATTGCGCTGGTTTTAATAAGTCTTTAAAGTATGCTCTAAATTCCGATGTTGAAACATTTACGCTGGAAATGCGTGGTTGGTTACGTATAGCTCTCGCTAATTTCCACCAAGTTTTGCTATCTTTGACCGCGTTCAATTTAAACTCCGGTTCATTGTGATATTTCAACTGTCTTTCTTTGCATAGATATTTCTTTCAACCGTATTCAAAACGAAAATTTGTGTACTCCGATTATACTCCGCTCATCGATTGAGCAACTAAAATGTTAATTAAGCTTAATCACCATTTAGTCATGAGGTTATTCAAAACACTTTTAAATCGCCCGATTAAGAACAATTTTTACATCTCTGTTTTAGTTAAATTCAATTGACAGAAATTGCAAGTTGACAGCAGTTAGCTAGGAGTTAAAAAGTCTTTGATCATTCGATAATCACAGTTTATTTAAAAGTGTTTTGAATAAGAAATCCTTAATCAGGGGATATGCAGTAACTAAATTTTTGTTTTGAATACGGGTGTTTATATATGGAATTGGCTGATAAGTAATTTTTCCTATTGACACCATTATTACACATTTTAAGCAATTTAAATGATCTATGTCTCGCATTTTTTCATTTCCAATTATACCATGGGCTTTTAGGTGCTAATATTTCTTTTTCTGTAGTGTTTTGTTGTGCAGATTTTTAAATTATGTCAATCAAAACAGATAAATTTATTTCGGCGTTATTTTCTTTGATTTGATCTAGATGAGATTGTATGTTTTTAATACATTTGTTTTTTTCTTTATCATTCCATCTAAGCATAGGTAAAAGTATTTGCGACGTTGTTGGTGATTTTTTTGATATTAACATTTAATACTAAGTTTATTGGGAAATCGTCGGACCTGGTTTTATTACACAGGCCAACACTCAATTTGCTTCTTTGAATTTATTATTGAGAACGTTATTTTTTCTTGTTGCACTCCAATTGAATATCGGAAGTTAGTTGCTTGTAAGAAGTGGTTTATTGCAGTTGGCAAACTAGAGCTGATAGAGACAAACTGATTACAGATTTGAATTCAGCGCACCAAAATTAACTAGAATCAGTTGATAAATTCAAAGAAGCAAATTGAGTGTTGGCCTGTGTTATTATTTTATATTCCAATTTCAATTTGACTAGTCTGGACACTATTTTAATTTCATTGGTTGTACTGTACCTCACTCTCATAATATATTTAAGTGAAGTTACAGTTATGACACGCAGTGTGTAGAACACACTGTATACTGCGTTGTTGTCGCTTGTTTGTTTATTTAGGCGGCATATCACTAATGTGTATGTGTATGCGTAAAATTAAACACATTACAAATAAAATCCACCACTTGTAGCGAAGGGTATAAAAAAACAACAAAATAGACCACATTAACAACACTGTATTACTATAGCCACTGTATGACCGTAGAAACCAAAATTTTACTGGTTTGTATGGTATGTTTATGTCGTTTTGGTAATACAGTGTTGGTATGGTAATGTCACGTCTAATTGGACCTTTAAAGGAAAACATTTCAGGCAGTCGTGGTTTTTTACTCATATCTCAGCCATTTGTGGACCGATCTTTCTGAATTTCAATAGCAAACCATTCCGGACCATATGTGACATAAATGTATAATAACCTGGCCCCCATCATATATGGGGACTTCGGAAAAACCATTTCAACGGAAAGACGAACATCGTTAAATCAACTTCGCTAAAATCAATATTATAGAAATTACAAACGGAATGACAAACCATTTCAACGGAAAGACGAACATCGTTAAATCAACTTCGCTAAAATCAATATTATAGAAATTACAAACGGAATGACAAACTTATATATACCCTATTCACCACCTGTGGTGAAGGGTATAAACATATAGAAAAACCGTACGTTCGCGACCAGTACGTTCGCGACTGGTACTTAAGCCAATTATACAAAAAACCAATATAGATGTTTTATTGTGTAAATACTGGATAGAATACTACATTACTACACTTTTAAAATAAATAAATCGCTTTTAAATGTTTCGTTCCATTTTGCAGATCTTTACATTTCACTACTGTCAGCCAAAGTTGAAATCTATTTTGCTTACGTACGTGACCACATGTTTATAACAATCAGTATGAAAACTTGAACTCGATAAAATCCATCTTTTGCACTAAAAATAGAGCTACCGAAATGCTATCAAATGCTAGGAAGAGTTTTGATTTCTATATTATTAAAAGCGTAAGAACGTACGTTTGTGACCCCAGGATATGCCCATATCAACAGAACTTTAAGGGTCATTATTACAACTTGGCGTTAGCTGCTATCCGTCGGATAACAGATGCTTTTTGACAGATAACATATTACTATCTGTCAACTTAATCCTAACTTTAGCTAACTTCAAGTTGTAATAATGGCCCTAAGAGGTTAAATCAGCAAAAAATCATAATTTTTTATTAAAAAAATCTGCAAAATCTGGGTCAATATTTTAAAAATCTTCAATGAATCTGCAAAACACATTTATTAAATTTTGTATGTGGTTTATTTAGAAAAACATATAACAATTCATTTAAAAATATACGGCTATGTTCTAAAATCTTAAATCAAGGGTAGTTTTAAAAGTAGTTCGGGTAAATATAAGTGGTCCTCGAAGTATGAGGTATAAAAAAGGAAATATTTTTTTTGAACTTTCAACACTGAGTTTTAAAAGTTTGTTCGATTTTAATTTCACTCGAACGCGATTTTCAGAACTTGGCTGATAATTTGTGGATATTTTACCATTAAACACATCTATCCAAATTAAATTACTCTGTCTGAGTAAGGATTAATCACAGCTTTGTTATTTTTAACAACAAATTAAAAGTTGATTGCTTGACGTGTTATTTTAACTATGAAGAGTCTTATTAAAAAATTTACAATAGATCAAATATTGCAACTATTAAAGATATAAAGATATAAAATCTGCAAAGTGCATATAAATCATACATAAAAAAGGGTGCCGCAATAACTCTATCTCTGATGCGGTCATCTGTATGAATTCGCCATGGTTAAAGTCAAAAACTTTCCCACAATTCCCCGTCTAAATTTTACGACCATTATATTTTGGTGTTACTAACACCAGCACAAACGCATAATACATTCCCCCATTAGGGTAGTGTGGGCTATAAAAACGTGCAATCGCTTTAAACCTACATACATATTTATTCACTAAATTAAATCACTTTTTATTACATTTTTTTTTAATTTATCTTCTTAAGCTATTAAACAAAATCATTCGATTCCGCTATGAGTCAAAAACCTGGAAAATTAAATCTTTTACTTTGAAATTTCTTTATTTTGTAAATAATAGATAGCCTAATAGTGCTGTCACTCTTATACAGATAAATATATTCAAGACTTTATAAATAGAAATTTTACTTAGATGTGACAGTGCACTATTTTTTTTTTTTTTTTAACCCCATCTGTTATATAAACAAACACATTTGAGATAAGCAATTTGTTATCTAGAAACATTTTTGTTTAATTTTGTTTTTTTTTTTTTGGTTTCCATAAAACCCCATTCTTAATAAATTGAATTCATTACTGAGTACTCATTGAAAACATTAGGCTGTTGAAAAAATTAAATATTCATTAAAATGAAACGTCTATGGCTTCTTCAGTGTTCCCAGTTTTCGGGATTTTTTTTATGTAATTGGGGATAAAAATTTTGTGAAAATCCCCAGGGGACTTTTTGGGGAAAAGCAGTTTTTCGCTGGGGATTTTTGAGCGTAATATATTATTATATATTCCTTCTTTGCAATGGCTAGACCGAATTGGTCGAGATGTGGGTACAAATTTTAGTACTTGTCGCGGTTTAAAACTTGTTCAAGAACTTGTTGAAATAGTTTTAAATATGCTTTCTGTACCAACTAGCGTTACTTCTGTTGAACTAGTCTTTTTCTGTAATGAATACAACCAAAATCAAATTTGCACCAGAATGCATGAAAAGTTATTAGAATTAATAAAAATAAATACACACTTTAAAATAATGCAGCTTGATGTGACAAATTTATTCAATTATCTCAAATGCACTTTTTAAGCAAACAACATGTAAAACAAAATTGCACTGGCTGATGAATCAGAAGATTTTGATTCCCTAGTTTTTGAAGTGATAAATATTGACGCATAATTATTTTTCTTTCGCCTTTTTATACTCTTCACCACATGTGGAAAAGGGTATATATAAGTTTGTCATTCCGTTTGTAATTTCTACAATAGTGATCTTAGACCATATAAAGTATATATATTCTGGGTCCTTATGAGGAGAGAAGTTGATTTAACGATATCCGTCCGTCTGTCCGTCTTACGTTTGATATGTGTTTTCCGGAGACTCCAGACATGATAGCGGCTAACTTGTTTTACATTTATGTTACATATAGTCCACCACAAATGGCTGAGATATGACCAAAAAACCACGACTGCCTCTAATTTTTCCCAAAAATCCCTTGTTGTTGTTGTATTTTTATTACTTTTTTTCTGTATATCTGGAGAACGCCAAGAGCCAAAGTTTCCAAATTAGGTACAAACATTTAGTTTATAAATACACACCATCCCACAAAATGTTTTCGGAATTGGAGAAGTGGGTGTGGAATATCAAAAATTGTATAAAAAACTGAATTTTTTGACTGTAATATGACCTATGGTTACGCCTTATATATCAAACGATCGGAAATTTTTAGTAGAAAATATTTTCTGTATTCAAATTTTTCCATTGACATAATGTGGAGATTTTTGGGGATAAGAAAATAGCTTTTTTGGGGATGAAAAATCGCAAATTGGGGATAAGGCTTAAAATAAAACTTGGAACCCTAGGCTTCATCCACATTTCATATTTTTCTCACAAATAATAGTTTTTGTCGCTGGCAAAAGGTGTAAATTGGAATTCACGTGCTTACACTTGTAACGCAGTTTACTTTCCCAGCTGAGGTATGACTCAGTCTGTCCAGGGTCAATTCTAAGGTCTGCTTCCTTTGAAATGAAACACGGGATGTTTTCGTGTATGTTCGCTTACAATAATTTTAACAAAGCTTTATTTACGAAACCTAGGTCTACTTAATATACTTAAATCTACGGCGATTCTCTGGTAATTGGATGAAACTGCCGGCGGGAACGGGTAACGATCGGTTGTGGTGATGGCGACTGGGATGGGAGGCGGATGCTTCAAACGTGCGGGGTCTTCGGTTGCAGCGGCGTAGCTTATCTGGTGAAGACACAGGTGTAGTTATTATGGGTGAGCCAAACTACGGGTGTTAGTAAGTCGGCTACTGCCGGGATTAGGATGCACCGGCAGTCGGCTAAAGACGACTAACTACGGGATAATACGGGTGTGTACTCAGTCGGCTACCGAATGGAATTCGGAGGCACCGGCAGTCGGCTGGATACGACTAATTACTGGCTATATACGGGATGGTATTTAGTCGGCTACCGAATGGAATTCGGAGGCACCGGCAGCCGGCTAAATACGACTAACTACGGGATAATACTGGTGTGTACTCAGTCGGCTACCGAATGGAATTCGGAGGCACCGGCAGCCGGCTAAATACGTCTAACTACGAGCTAATACTAGTGTGTACTCAGTCGGCTACCGAATGGAATTCGGAGGCACCGGCAGTCGGCTGGATACGACTAATTACTGGCTATATACGGGATGGTATTTAGTCGGCTACCTAATGGAATTCGGAGGCACCGGCAGTCGGCTAAATACGACTAACTACGGGCTAATACTGGTGTGTACTCAGTCGGCTACCGAATGGAATTCGGAGGCACCGGCAGTCGGCTGGATACGACTAATTACTGGCTATATACGGGATGGTATTTAGTCGGCTACCGAATGGAATTCGGAGGCACCGGCAGCCGGCTAAATACGACTAACTACGGGATAATACTGGTGTGTACTCAGTCGGCTACCGAATGGAATTCGGAGGCACCGGCAGTCGGCTGGATACGACTAATTACTGGCTATATACGGGATGGTATTTAGTCGTCTACCGAATGGAATTCGGAGGCACCGGCAGTCGGCTAAATACGACTAACTACGGGCTAATACTGGTGTGTACTCAGTCGGCTACCGAATGGAATTCGGAGGCACCGGAAGTCGGCTGGATACGACTAATTACTGGCTATATACGGGATGGTATTTAGTCGGCTACCGAATGGAATTCGGAGGCACCGGCAGTCGGCTAAATACGACTAACTACGGGATAATACTGGTGTGTACTCAGTCGGCTACCGAATGGAATTCGGAGGCACCGGCAGTCGGCTAAATACGACTAACTACGAGCTAATACTGGTGTGTACTCAGTCGGCTACCGAATGGAATTCGGAGGCACCGGCAGTCGGCTGGATACGACTAATTACTGGCTATATACGGGATGGTATTTAGTCGGCTACCGAATGGAATTCGGAGGCACCGGCAGTCGGCTAAATACGACTAACTACGGGCTAATACTGGTGTGTACTCAGTCGGCTACCGAATGGAATTCGGAGGCACCGGCAGTCGGCTGGATACGACTAATTACTGGCTATATACGGGATGGTATTCAGTCGGCTACCGAATGGAATTCGGAGGCACCGGCAGTCGGCTAAATACGACTAACTACGGGCTAATACTGGTGTGTACTCAGTCGGCTACCGAATGGAATTCGGAGGCACCGGCAGTCGGCTGGATACGACTAATTACTGGCTATATACGGGATGGTATTTAGTCGGCTACCGAATGGAATTCGGAGGCACCGGCAGTCGGCTAAATACGACTAACTACGGGATAATACTGGTGTGTACTCAGTCGGCTACCGAATGGAATTCGGAGGCACCGGCAGTCGGCTAAATACGACTAACTACGGGCTAATACTGGTGTGTACTCAGTCGGCTACCGAATGGAATTCGGAGGCACCGGCAGTCGGCTGGATACGACTAATTACTGGCTATATACGGGATGGTATTTAGTCGGCTACCGAATGGAATTCGGAGGCACCGGCAGTCGGCTAAATACGACTAACTACGATTAATACTAGCTACCAGTGATGCCAACTTTTTGAGAGCAAAAAGCACTTTAAAATTTAAAAAAAGCACTAAAAAGCACTATTTCGAACAAAAAAATGCGTTAAAAAGCACTAACCATTTTTACAATTTAATTAAACACAAAACAAGTTTTACTCGGCTGTGCAAAATAACACATACCTCCAAAATTTAAAAAAAGGCGACGGCTTTGATGGGGGATTTTCATTTAAAATTTAATAAAAAAAAAAGTACAGTCAAAGCCCGGTATAACGAATACGCAGTTTAACGAATATCCGATATAACGAATGGCCCAATTTTTACATTAACTACCTTGTATAGCGAATGGCAGAAAAAAAATAGTACCGATTTAACGAATGACAAAGCAAAATAAAAAAATCTTAACAGAACCGTTACATTTTTATGTTTGTATTGAAAGAACACGTGTGATGCGTTGCTTTTTTCGTTAAAGTTTTTGTAGTTTGGTTTGGTTCATTGTGAAAACGAGATGTCAAATCGAAAAAGAATTACTTTTGATAAAAAAATTAAAGATTTTAGAAGAGTATAAGAAAGGTGTAAATCTTTCAGTAATATCCAAAAGAATGGAATACCAAAATCTTATTAAAGTTCTATTTCGACACTAAATTATAAATACAATTAATTTTTAATGTTTTTCAAATTGTAGACCACCGTTTTTTTTATAAAATTTTAAGGTAAAAATTACTGATCGATATAACGAATATCTCGGTATAACAAAAGGTCTGAACATTATATCATTCGTTAAACCGGGCTTTGACTGTATATTTATATTCGTATATAAACCGTTTTAATTGTATTATTATTATCTTCAATAAAAATATCCTCCAAAGAGTTTGAATTAGACATAAAACTGAAAAAATCGTACCTGTTGCAATTACCGAAAATTTGCAGTGACCGACCATTCTTTTTTTAATACAAAACCTTATATTTTATCGTTTAAATAATTCTATATTATTATCTATATATTATTAATAAAACAATTGGCGTATGATATTGTCCAATTATTTTAACCTATGTACGCTTCTGAATGTTGAACACACATAAGCTGCAAAATAGAAAAACATGTATGTTTGTATTCTGATCTTAGTCAACCTTTTTGCAATAGCACTAGAGGTAGAAGTGTACAAAACTTGGTTAATCGGAGACGAGTGTCGTGTGTTTGAAAACTAAAGCGCATGAAAAATGGCAGGTTACACAACGCTCGTTATAAAAGCAATTTCTGTCAGCTGTTGTTAATTTATTAAACACTTTGCTTATATCAAGTTACGGCTCTTTTTTTGTTTTTAAAGTCTTTGCGTCCTTTTTCTATGTTAGAAACAGTGTCTACATCTTTAAAAAAGTGTTTACTGAAAACAAATACATAACTTTTATTACGACTGCTTAATATGTTGTCAACGCTAAAAAGTGTGACGTTTTGTAAAATTTCCAAATTGCTAGGAAGCCTAGCTTAAACCTCGTAAATAACCTATCTTTTATCACTTTTTTATCATTTTAAATCTTTAAATCTTTGCAGGCCTTCTTAAAATTGTACCCCAAATAGTAAATCTCGTCTGAGTACATACTTTTATAATCAAAGTTTAAAAAAATTATAGAAAAAAATAAAAATTTTAAAAAGCACTAAAGGCACTAACGAAAAATTGAAAAAGCACCAAGTTAGTGCTTTTTCTTAGTTTGGCACTATGGATAAAATTTTGGCGTTTTGAGGCATCAAAAAGCACCATAAATAGTGCCAAAAGCACTAAGTTGGCATCGCTGCTAGCTACTAAGAGTAAATACTGGGGTTAAGGGCAATATCTACTCTGTTTGTTCTGAGGCAAACCTTGTCTATTTATTCAAAAATAAAATAAACTAAATGAGAATTATACGGTAAAAAGGTAATGAAGGTAAATAGTAAGGGTATTCATAGTAGTAAGTAAAATAATAAGAGTATTCAAGGTGTTGGGTTACTTATACTTCATGATGTTAGTATTAAAATGGTAGCATTAAATGTAAATGTAGGGTAAGTTTGTAACGTCACGTTACACACTCCATAATTAATAGTTTATTTTAAAAAAATACTTATTAACTTATTAATTTAATTTTTTTTTATATTTTTAGCTTTTCGCTAATTACTCGTATGTATTTTTGTTAATCGTTGACTGTTTGTTTGAAACGGCTTTTATGCTCTGTTCACACTTACATAGGTATTTGAAGACGTTTAATCAAAATGTTGATTTAGTTCATCAAAGTCGTTCACATTACATTTAAATTTATTAAGATGACAGTTGATTAATAAATAAAACACGACAGACAAATTTATATTTCTTAAAAGTATTAAAATTGATAGAAATAATTTAACAGAGTTTTCAGAAAATTATTTTAAATATATTAATGATGAAATTGCGAAAGTTAATGGATTATTTAAGAACAAAATAAAAACATTTAGAAGCAATCGTGGTCGGTTTTTCACGTAAGAGATACGTTTATTGTGACCGATGCTGCACTATGCTTAGCTTGAGGTATGTTCAGAGGATTCTATGTAAGTAACGAAATGATTTAGTTGTAATTATGCCAATTTGAAGTGATTAACAAATCACTTCAATGTATGGATAGTCAATCTGATTTTGATGTGATTAGAACTTAAGCCTAGTAAACACTATTATACTTATGTAAAAGTATGATAGTGTGAATGCATGTGTGTGATGAAAATGACAAGTATGTATTATGAAAAAAAGTTTGACATCCCCTACGACTTCATCGTTTTTTGAAAAATGTCTAAACAATAATATTTCTCATAAGACCAGGGTTACATTTTATTTCATGTGTGAGTGTTTATATTTTGTGTGATGGTGTGACCACAAACTGTTTTGTTAAATTAGATTTTTGACAGTCGCAACAAAACAAATTAGATTTCTATCTCAGTATTATGGTATTATGGAATACGTAAGACCTGTGAGATAGTGTCAACTAGCCTTTAATAACGTTCGAGATGCTTAACCCTAGATGGTTACTGTTCGTCGAATCGACTAAGCTCATTTACCTTTTATCATTAAGCTTTTTTATGAGTACTCAAATAACAACCTTTTTGACAACAGCTTTAGCTTCGAAGAAGAGTAACCTAAGTGTAGGTTTTTGTGTCTATTTTTTGGAATTTTAAATATTACTTTTGTCAACAGCTACGTCATATGTACTCACAATATGTTCCAAACAGATCGAAAACCCAAAAAACCGACGTCAATATCTGAAAAATCTGCATTAAGCTCTCGTGACTCCCTATTTAAGAGGCAGATTCGAGACGCCTACCTTGTAGACCTTAATTAAGAAAAACATTCAAAATCAAATACCTAATCGACAAGAAACCGTCAAAAATTTTGTCAAAGGACCAAAAGAGCGTAAAATTGTCAACTCTCTCCCTATAGCAAACTCAGAATGACGAAAATCACATGTAAAATATGCAAGAAAAGCATCTGTTGTGAACATAAAATTGAACTTTTTATTGACACCTGTATTACGAAATCTTTTTCTTTTATTAAAAACATTTTTAATACGAAAAATAGTAGAAAGGTCTTCAACACACTTACATATTTATCGATAACATTGAAAGTAAAATATGATTTCCTATCCATGGCTTTCAATAGCCGACATTTTTTCACCACTCATGCGGCGCATAAAAATGTAGAAAGTAAACCTACTTTGATTCGTTGAAAGACGCTTCAACGCATAGTGTGGACCTTCAGCTTAAGACGGGGAGAAAACTCTTCACGCGCAAAGTCTTCGTACTGAAGTTATTACTGTTCCCGTTGTTAGCCGAGCTGTTAAAAGGGTTGTTGCGGATGCAGTGCTCTTCGAATCTAGCTCGTCCCTTAGCAAATGTTTTTAGCACTTTATACCATGCCGGGGAATTTCCAGTCTGTTGAAAAGTTGCTAATGTAATGCCAATTCCTAAAAAAGGAGTGGTTAATAACCCTGAAAATCACCCAATTGCCACCCACCCAATTGTTCGGCACTTTCAAAAGTTATGTAGAGTATGGTAAATTGTCATCTTATAAAATTTTAAGAGTCAAACTACCTACTTAGCGACTGCCAGAAGCGGTCCCGCTACTTGAGACTTACTGACCCTGTTATCGGAAAAATGGTGCCGTTCCATCACCATTTTTGCGAAAGAAAGATAATTGCTTTAGATATTTCCCAGGCTTTGGACCGAGTCTGGCACTGCGTTTTACCTTATTTTTGAAGATTTTTTGACTAAAATAAGATTTGAAGATCTTTTTTCTCAAATTAAGATTTTTTATTTTTAGAAATAAAAATTCTTAACTTTAAGTTTGTACAACTTACATAATTGTTTGCAGTTTTTTAAACAGTCACTTTTTAAAACAATGAGGTTTTGTATCAGCTTGTTGTCTATTGGATATGCATACTTTTGTACTGTCTAGCATACACAAAAATTAGCGGCTGTTCATTTTGGGAATATTGATGAAAAAAATCATTGAAAAAAGAAAACCCGTATTTTTATAAAGTTTAATATATTAAAGAACAAAAAAGTTTATGTATTTAGTACCAAATGGTAAAACTAATGGAACTTAACCCTAGGATTACCGTCTTGGTCTGGCCAGACTAAATTTGTGTTTTGCAATTATTGCAATTTTTCGAATATAACAAAAAAAAAAAAATAAAAAACAGGGGCGTCTATAAATGATGTGTGCTGAATCGAAGGAAACTAATTTGGATTTGATTGGAGCAAGATTAGTGGGGTGAAATTCTATTTTTATGTAAAAGTCCAAGAACTTTCCTTCTTGGCCAGACCAAATTTTTTTTCTTGCAATATTTTTCATATAGAGCAATATATCAAAAAAACAGAAAGGTAAATTCTATAAATTATATGTTGTGAATTGAATGAATCAAGTTCAAGTTCAAATTAAATAAGAAAACTACGGCCCGTTATGAGCTAAGTATAATTTAACTACAAAAACCAAGCGGAAAACTCGTTTCACTCAGTTGCGAAAAAGCAATGTGCAAAAAAGGGACTACATATTCGATGACTTGCACGTAAAATAAAATAATAAATTATATAATAAATTCGTATACAGGGCTGTCCTTTAAATCGAAAAGGCAAACATTTTAAACGTCGTTTTTGAATAAGATTTCTGTGATAAATGAATTTTATGACAAATATTTTACAAATTTTTTTCTATTAAACAGAATTTAATAACAAACATTAAATAAATTTGATTAAAAGTGTATTAAAAACAACTTCCAAGTTCTTGTGTTTTCGATTTCCAGAACACTCCTGTTTATCTAAAATAATAATTTAATAAAAAATATATTTATTTACTTTTTATTTAATTGGGGTTTTTTTCTAGCTGTTCTAATTGGGGTCAGACCTGACCAAGAGGAGACCTAAGTGGTAAAAAGTTACCTAGGGTTAAGAAGCTTTTGGTGTGAAAATTCCACATCCCATGTTTTTGATAATTATTAAATAAAGTGTTATATACATTAGTGCTTTACAATGTCTTTTCAAAAGTGTACATTATTTTAATAACAATTCCATTAAGAATATATTTAGGGAAATCCATATAATCCATATATTTTCAAATGCCTTCGATACAACAACGGTATCAAATTAGAGCTGGCAAACAATCGATAGTACTATCGATAGTTGTCTTTCCATTGGACTATCGATAGTTTATTTTCGATAGCGATACTATCGTTTAAATCTTTTTTAAGAAAATTATCAATAATTTTTTGTTTCGATTTGGCAATAACAAGTCAGCCGTCGTTGCCGCACAGCTTAGCTAGTTGTGGCAGTTATCTAATCGGCTTAAGGATCAACCATTTTGAATAGCCTTGCTTATTCGCATGCCAAAGAAAAAATGCTTATAAATGTATGTACCAGGTTTCTCAAATTATTTTCTACCTGAATCGCCAAATAGTATATCGAAAATCGCCAACATTTAATATTTTTAGATTTTAAAGTCGCCAAATACGAGTTTAAATAAAAAGAGTATACTAAAGTAATTTTACCTTTATTAAAGTTTTCTATATTAACTAAAATAAAAATTTTCGTTTAGAAATTTATATTGAGAGAAAAAACAAAGTTGAGTTGTCTTATTGTTGTTTCAGTATATTTTCCCAAACTAAAATTTTTAACAAGGTTTCGTTTAAATGTGCTAAATTCCCATTTCATACTATTGATAAACTGAAATGTATTGTTGAAGGGATAAGCTATTCCTATGCGCATTTCACTGGTTGCTTAGGCCAGATCGTCAGAAAACTTCATTCAAAAAAATTTGGAAAAACTAAAGATATTATACAATAAAACTGTTAAGCAAATAAGAATTATAAACCCCAGTTTTACTTGTAACAATATCAAAGCTTAAAGCCTGGTACTCTGTTCAACATTTCACGTGAAATGCTGTCAAAACGCATATGAAAAAAACTCGCGAGGAATATCTATGAAATAATGTTGATAGAGTTGTACTCTGTTCATTTTGTGAAAAAGTTCCGAAATTTTTCTGGCAACATTTTTTCACAACTGCGAAACAATGTGAGCTGCACTTATTTCACGTGGAATTTTTGAAAAAAGCAAAACATTATTAACTGATTTTTAAATAAGAAATAAAAAGTTAAAACAACAAAACCGGTAACAGTTTTTTATCCATATTTACTTTCTATTTTATTAAATTTTTTATTAAAAAAAAAATCATTTTTAGTAAAATACATGTGGGGTTTGTTTACATACGCAAATCAATGTCGCATACTTTGCAGGAATAAAAACGTCAAATTGTACAAACTCACAAGATAGGTAACATTGATACATGTCAAAATTTTCGTGTGAAAAAATCAATGTTGCTCAACATTTTTCACAAATTTGAACAGAGTACTAGGCTTAAACAAAAACAACAACAATAAAAAGCGAGTTTATCTTTTCTTACAGTCCCGACTACAATTGGTTGACTTTTTGTCAACTCTGAATGTAGTTGTAAGTGGGTAAAGAAAAAACAAAAATAAAAACAAATTACTTTATTTTATTTTGCCAGTTCAGTTTTATTTACATTTTTATTTTATTTTGAAAAATTTTGAATACATATTAATTTTTTTTACATACTTACTAGTGCACATTATTATTCTTGAAGTTTTGAAAATTTAACATCATAGGCAATCATAAATAAATTGAAATATGACAACTTTTTTAGTGGAACCGGAATTATTGCAAACTATATTTTAATACATATTTGAAAAAATTTAGCTTGTGATAAGGAAAATGACTGAAAATCTAAGAAAGATTAAACTTTATTCCAAATTTGGAAAATTGTATTTCTTTATATTTCTACATGGACAAGTACGGTAATTACTTACAAATTAAATTAAGGAATTCTACAAAAAATTCGATACTATCGATAGTATCGATAAATTGTCAACAAACTATCGAAAATATCGAATGTTGCGACTAGCGATAGTTTGCCAGCTCTATATCAAATATAATACTAAATTGAGAACCCTTAAAACTTCATATGATGTATGATCTTCTTGCCCAAAATTTATATATCTCTAATTTTAGAATTTAATTACTTCCAAAGAACCTTCTTTATTTATATGAACTTTTTTACGTTCTTATTTATTAGAAAACAAATGGATTTAAAGTATATTTTTAGAAAGAATTTTATGGAAAATATAACTAAAAACTAAATTTAAGCCTACAATCTAATTTTGTATAAATACCGCAATTATGTATTTCAATATAAATAGTTTCCATAATAAGAAGTATTTCCTTTTAAAAAATTAATAATTTTTACTTTTTTGCCCTTGTTATTAAAAATTTTAAGATTTTCCTCTTCAAAATAAGATTTTTTTTTGGCCATATGAAGATTTTCCTTCCAAATCTTCTGGCAACGCTGGTCTGGCATGCTGCATTTGATGTCGCTGATCATTTCTCTCGATTTATGTCGAGCTTTCGCAGAGATCGCACTATACGAGTTGTTATTGAATTCGTCAAACAAGTTCAAGATTCTTTTAGGGGTGCCGCCCTTTGTAGATGGCAGCAACCTTTTCCATTCGTATTCTTTTGATTATAGACCAATCGCATCCGATGTTGATGCTATGAGTCAAAACACGATTGCTGCGCTTGACATAATCTCGGAATTGGGTCTCGCGTCGGATAAAGCTCATATGTATATATGGGTAGTATAATTGTTGAGGAAAACGAATCTCTTGATGTTCTGGGCATGAAGATACATGGTGATGTCCGATGGACAGCACAGATATTCAAGGTTTCGAAAGAAGTATCTCGGTTTTAAAAAACGGTGTAAGATATACTTCACTCCATCTGATCTCCTTACTATTTATTCCACCTATAACCGTCCGCGTATGGAAAACAACTCTTATGTGTGGGCCGGTGCTGTAAGGTCTATTTGGGAGCTTCTCGACCGTGTGCAGGAGAGGGCGAAGGTTCTCATTAGTGACATTAGGTCATCCAATTCTATTAACTCCCTTGAGCACCGTAAAAATGTGGGTTATATTTGCCTGTTTTATCGTAACTACAATGGGAGGTGTTCTGATTAAATTAGGGATCATTTGTTCGCAATACAAGTTTTTCCTCAAGGGCCCATCCTTTTGTGGTCGATTGGCCGTGTGCAGACGTATAACAGATAAAATTCTTTTTTTTTGCACGACTGTTCGTACGTTGAATAACCTTCCTGCTGACGTCTTTCCTCTCACTTTCAACATGATTAAGTTCAAGTCGAATGTTCACAAGCACTACACCCTCTATCATCCTTCTGATTACCTATTTACCTACTTCCAACACAATGCAATGAATTAGTAGGGGTCATCCCCTAAGTGCTATTCCTAACAAAAAAAACTTGTTAAGCTACGGTTGGGTTTTATTTCTTTTTTTATATACCCACACCACAATAGTGCAGAGGGTATTATGCATTTGTGCTGATCTTTGTAACCCCTTAAAATATGTGTCCTCGCCCCAACTTTAAGTATACCAATCGACTCAGAATCGACTTTCCGAGTTGAATTTACGATGTCCGTCCGTCAGGCTTCCTAGCTGTCCATGTAAACCTTGTGCGCAAAGTACATTTTAGAGATAATCAGGCTGTTCGTCGATTTCGAACGTTAACGTTCGCATAGAAAATTACATTTAAAACAATAACAAAATTCGAAAATTTGTTTTTGTTTTAAATGTAATTTTCTATGCGAACGTTAACGTTCGAAATCGACAAACCGGCTGAATATGATGAAATTTGGTACATAGGCTCTAATTGGCACAAGGATTTAGCCTATTGATATTGAAATAGGGCGAATCGGTCCATAATTTCACATAGCCCTCATACAAGCTTCTTTCCGGAATAAAGTCTTTGTTCCCATTAACTATCTTATTAATTTGGTATTTATTTCTGGGCTTATGAAGCTGATTTATATCTAATTTTACAACATTGTCTATGTCTGCTACGGTATTAGGCGTATTTGAATAAAATTCCGTATTGGGCATTCATTATGTGGGGTATATGGTAAATTATTGACCGATTTCCACGACATTTTCTACTGTGTTTTAAAGCTACAAAATTCTGCTCCAAAAACCTTATTCGTTACGGTTTTAGGCGTACTAAACTGTTTCCAAGAGAAGCCGGAGCTTATAGTAAAGTATGGAGCGATCTGTATGTGATACTGTGACTTCTAGTCCCATTTAACTATGGCGTACCAAATTTTATTGCAGTACCGTTATTATTTTCGGCTTTAGGCTTACTAGACTTTTTTCTAAAAACTGAGTTTATTTGGGACCTATGGAAAACTATGGAGCGATCTTCATGAAATTTCACAGTGTGATTTTAAGTCCTTTAAAACTGTGACGTATTAAATTTTATAACAATAGCATCATTTTTACGGTTTAAGGAGTACTAACTGTTTTCCGAGAATATGCTTTATATGGGGCCCATAGTAAATTATGGACTGATCTTCATGAAAATTAACAATGTGATTTATAGTCATATAAAACGAATTTGTGCGAAATCTTATATCAATCCGTGCATTATACCACCATTTATGTTAGTTTTTGTAACAACATTATAAATATTTTAGGGTGGTGGTTCTTTTCATAACTTTAATCCTCTTGAACCGATTTTGCCACTAGTGGTAATGGCGGGTATACAAATTAGAGGCAGACGTGGTTTTTTGCTCATTGATGAAATTCAATAGCAAGCAAATGGGGAATATGCGTGACATATTTAAATATATTAAAACCTAGGCGATATTATATCTTGAGTCTTCGGAAAACCCATTTCAATATACACATGGACAGACGCACAAGTGGACATCGTTTAATCAACTTATAATACAAACTTATAAATACCCTTTTCCACCTGTGCCAAGAACAATACTATGTAGCTGTCTTCGTGACGTAGGCGTCCAGACAGTTATTAAGACAGTGCACAAGACAGTTGGAATAGTGTGCATGTATTGCTACTGTTTTGCTAGTACTGGCAAATGTAAACGCCATGTAAGATCACATCAGTGCTACCACCAGCAAAATTTAAAATTACACTTCAGATGAAGCAAAATTACCCGATTTAAATAAAATAACACCTGATATAAAATTGATGTTTTATTTAACAAAAAGACATTTATAAAGAAGCAAAAACACAACAAACTCATTGAAGGAAGAAGTCAAACTTCAATGCCGTGCGATGCTTTCCGCAGGCATGTGAATTCACTAATAAACCAGCAACAATTGACGTCTTGGGGGTCAACATTGTTAACTTTATTCGTGACATGCAGCCAGTAGAGTTTATTTCCCGGGATCCTGCTCCATATAAATAATACAAAGTAAATTTGTTTTTAATTAATGAAAAAAAAACGTACGGGAACTTGTTTACAAAGTAAGGAAAAGAAATGCTTAAATACTACAAAAATGAATTGAAGATTAAAAGAGGAACTTGATCAAAAAGTTAATTCATAAAAAAGATAAAATATTTTAAATATATATAAAGGGTGGTTAAATTGTAAGGGCCGATGTTGAATGTGAACCACACCTAAACGCCAAGTTTTTTTCCGAATTTTATTTGACATTTCTCTATTTCAGACTTACTCAATTTGAACCATGGAGAGATACACAATCTAACAACGTGTAAAACTTATCCAGACTTATTATGAAAATGGGCGTTCAAATCAATATTTGAACGCCCATAGATATTTTTTTTACCAACTACCTCTCGAAGATTCTTTTGTTTGAGCAGCTTTCAGCTCCTTTGTTTTCGAAGCACGATTTGATTATTACGTCCTATAACTTTAAATCAAGTACTACTGAGGAAACATTTACTTATAGGGACTTCAAAAGCCTTAATTATGACGCATTAAGTGAAAGATTTACACAAATCCAATGGGACTCTACTTTCTATATGCCAACAGTGGATGAACAACTTCAATTTATACAGGAAAATCTGGAACAAATTTTTGAAGAATTCGTTCCTATAAGGACGAAAACGAGAAAAGTAACATCGACTACCAATCAATGGTTCTCGCCGGAAATTAAATATTTAATAGAGCTCCGGAATATAGCTTATACTAGATGGAAGAGATTTAGGACTTCTGAACTATTGTCAGCATTTCGTTCATTACGAAATACAGTCACTACTAAAATTAGGATTGCAATATCGTCTTATTATAATGATAAATTCTCAAACTGTTTAGACAGCAAAAGTAAGAGGAAGGAAATCCGTAATATTGGAATGGTTAGTGATCTGAATGATTATAATAATGCTGATCAGGATATAAATATTTATGAAATTAATAGAAAATTCGTAGACCTTCCAATGCCAGTCGCACATGTGGATCCATACAGAGATTATACAATGACAAATACTTCTAATAAATTTGATTTTAGATGTGTAACTCGAACTGAGGTATACAAAAGTTTTTTCAGTATAAAGTCCAATGCTATAAGCTGTGACGGAGTACATCCCATATTTATTAAAATAATCTTTCCATCAATTGTACCATATATTACAAACCTGTTTAATAACATTATTTCAAAGTCTTCGTACCCAACAATTTGGAAACATGCCAAAATAGTTCCTGTACCAAAATCAGATACTGAATTTCGTCCAATAGCAATACTTCCATTTCTTTCTAAGATACTTGAACGAATATTGCACAACCAACTAAGTGCATTTTTAAATGATAACAACCTTCTTACCCCCAGACAGTCTGGTTTTCGACCCCTTCACAGTTGTGTATCAGCGTTAATTGACGTAACTGAAGATGTGAGGTCATATATTGACAATGGTGAAGTTGCTTTTTTATTCTTACTGGATCATTCGAAAGCGTTTGACACAGTAAATACGGAAATTCTTACTTCTAAACTAGAAAACTGTCTCAATATTTCATCGACAGCTACCAAATTAATGTCGTCATATTTAACAAATAGGTCACAGTCCGTTTTTTATGCAAATAGGATGTCAAGTAGTATATTACTGACTAGAGTCGTACCACAAGGTTCTATTTTAGGGCCTTTATTGTATTCTGCATATGCTAACGACTTGCCAACCAAGTTGGAATATTGTAATGTACAAATGTATGCTGATGACGTACAACTTTACATTAGCTGCAAACCCTTCGAAATTAATGAATGTGTCCGAAAAATTAATAAGGATTTGACAAATATTTATAACTGGGCAACTTCAAACGGTTTGTGTCTCAATCCAAACAAATCAAAATGCTTAGTGATAACAAAGAAAACACTATCCATACCGATATTTCCGGATTTACTATTAAATGGATCAGAAATTGAAATAGTTACCTCAACAAAGAAACTTGGAGTTACTTTTAACAATCACCTGGATTGGAGTAACCATATAAATATTGCTACGGCAAGAGTATATGGAATGTTAAGAAATTTGTGGTCCACTCAGTGGTTTATACCTCTTCAAATTAGAATGCTTCTAGCTAAAACATATTTGGTACCAACTCTTTTATATGGTTGTGAACTGTTTGCGAACTGTGATGCTGCTAGTACTCGAAAGCTTAAAGTTGCTTTTAATAGCATAACACGGTACATATATGGTATTAGACGTTTCAATAGAATATCTTTTTATACCAAACAAGTGTTTGGCGTATCTTTTGAATCCTTACTACAATGTAGGTCATTAATATACCTGCATAAAATTATATACACTCGTCAACCAAAATATCTATATGATAGACTACTTTTTTTTTAGATCGAAAAGGGGAAATCGAATCAAACAGCAGCGGTATAAGACTCAGATATCAGAGCAACATTTTTATATTAACACCATTCACATTTGGAATAAGCTACCCGTTGATTTGCAAAGAAACAACAATACAACGCAATTCAAAACATTAATCTTTGAACATTTTAGAAAAAAAGAAAGACTAACAGCTAATTAATTAAAAATAAAATTAAAGTTTGTTTAACATTTGTCAAATTTTTATGTTTTTGTTTATATCATGTTTACTTGTTAAAATTAAGTTATTATTGTTATTATTTTTAATAAGAATTGTTATAATCCAGTACTTTAATATAAGATTCATCTTTGTATTGGGTTGTGATCAATAAAATAAAATTGAAAAAAATGCATATTGTGCACTTCGTGACTTGTGATGAGGCACATTTTCACCTCAGTGGATTCGTCAATAAGCAGAATTGCCGCATTTGGGCGAATGAGAATCCAAGAGTGATTGTCGAAAATCCAATGCACCCACAAAGAGTGACTGTTTGGTGCGGTTTAGGGGCTGGCGGCATCATCGGGCCGTATTTTTTCCAAAAGGAGGCCGGTCAGGCAGTTACTGTGAATGGTGTTCGCTATCGTGAGATGATAACGAACTTTTTATGGCCCGAATTGGAAGATATGGATGTGGACGATATGTGGATTCAGCAGGACGGTGCCACTTGCCACACAGCTAACGAAACATGGCTCTTTTGCGCAACAAATTCAATGGCCGTGTTATCTCACGTAATGGCGACGTCAATTGGCCGCCATGATCATGTGATTTGACACCGTTGGACTTTTTTCTTTAGGGTTATTTGAAAGAAAGATGTACGTCGATAAGCCAGCAACAATTCAAGAGCTAAAGGATGAGATAATTCGGCACATTAACGGCATAGAACCTCCATTATGCCTCAGGGTCATCGAAAATTTGGACCATCGGATGGAGGTGTGCCGCCGTGGTCGCGGCGCCCATTTGGCCGATATTTTGTTCCATACATAATTGAGTAATACCAATATATCATAATAAAATAAAATTACAATAATTTCCTAAATAGTTTGTGTTTTATTCAAAATTAACATCGGCCCTTGAAATTTAACCACCCGTTATTAACATTTTATAACGGCTTGGGAAATAAATTTCTGATACACTCAAAGCGCTTTGTAAGTCGTCAAAAAGTATATTCCTGATTTTATTTACTAATTATCAAGTTTCCGAAAAATTTCGTTCATTTTTTACCGAGGTTGGACAAATAGTCAAAAGTGCACCGTTGTAGCATGCTTCGGATTTACAATCAGAAGCAATTTTTTCCTTTTTATAAACAACGTCTATATCAGTCAAATGTATGTCAAGGTTGATTCAAAAATAGCATCAACCTCTTACAAACCTTTTCATTTCATTAGGTCTATATGTTCTTCAGGACAATGTGTTTTCAAATTATATGTTGTAGTATCGTACACAAGTTTCCATAATTTTTTTTGTTTTCGTTTCCCCGCACTTCGCGGGTATATAAACCAATACAAACTAAAACAAAAATCGTGTTTATCACCTAATAAACAAATATATCTCTCCTTCATTGCAACATAGTAGGGTATGCATTTAATCGGGCTTTTGCTTTAAACGGTAAATCGCTCGATTAATTAACCGAGGTTTTGGTTTAATCGGTTAATTATCGGTTAATTTTGTTATTAATCGGTTAACCGATTAATAAAGTTTTGTTATAAATTAAGTAATTTCAATAAATAAAAATGCAAAAATTGTTTATTATTTGAAGCTTTTAGTAAAAAAAAACAATAACATAACGAACAAAACAATTCTTGAACTAAAACGAGCAAACAAAAAAGTAACTCTTAAAAATGAAAAACACATTTTATAATTTATACATAATTTATACATTTATAATAGGTATTTGTATGCATTTATTAAAAAAAAACTTTCAATAGTTTGAGATTTTATTAAATAATTTTTTTTTGGAAAAATAATTTGGTTTAAATGTTTAGAATTTAAACGATTCTTTTCTTTAGTTTTAATAAAACTTGATTTGGAAACAATTCTTTCACTTATCGAAGATGTTTGAGAAACCCATAATACAGATTTAAGATTACGCATTGCACATGTTTACAAAGTTTAACTGTTTCATATGACGTCACTTTCGCTTTTAATACACATGTTTGTTTGCTTGTGTTTGTATATTTTAGCTGTACTTATACGCTGATGTGACGTAGATGCGCAGAAACATTTCATTTTTAAAAGCTGAATGCGATATCTTGGTTTCTTTGTCCTTTTCCAGGATTTCTCTCAACATATAAAATCTTCCATTATGCCATTATTTCGGCTAATTTTGTTAAAGATTGTTTGTGTTACAATCGAGAGCTTCTTCTATTGTCATCTGACTCATCCTGGCAAAGCTTAGCACCGAACATTCTGCACAAAAATGAAATACAAACCCGTAGTTTCTGTTTTTTTACTGTATTTTATGGATGTATTTCTCGAAGGAAATATATTGTAGGACAAAATATTTTATATACAATACAAATAATTAAAAACGCAAAAAAAAATGTTATAATACTACAAAAAACTAAAAATATTTGTTACATCGGTTAATCGGTTAATCGACTGAAATTAACCGGTTTAATCGTTTAAACCGATCAGTTAATCGGGTAGTAATTAATCGGTTAACCGATTAACGGTTAACCGAATGAATACCCTACAACATAGTCATATTTCAAAAAATCAAAAATTTTAGGTTACTTCTTAAGTGTTTCTTCATACCTTCTCGTATTATATCTCCAACTGAACCGAAGTTAAAGCAAAATAATAAATCGGTACATTTTGAAAACTTTAATCGCATTTTGCCAAGTTCGTTTGTTTTTGTAGATATGACTATGTTGCAATAAAGGAGCGATATGTTTAAACCTCTCCTATTTTTAAGACTTGTCCATAAACAATGAAACTTTTCTGCCTGTATCTTATATTGCATTAATTCTCTTTATTAACTCTTCACTTCACTATATTTATTAATTATCAACTGTTGCACTGCCCATTCTGCTTTTAGTAGATTATTTGCATCTGGAGACATTGATTTACGTATGTACTCACTTCTTGTAATCTAATCGACAACCCATCCATCCACAGATGCTAGTTTTAAGAGAATAGAAAACTAAATTTTAAAGTTTAAATAGCTGTTTTCTTAAACTATGAGGAATTTTTTATTTCCCGAGATCCCGCAAGAAAAATCCCGGAAAAGCGGTATATATAATAATTGAAATTCCCGGGAAAGGAAATTCCGGCAAAAACCCTAGCAGCCAGCAATGCTCGAAAAAAGGAACAAAATTAAACGTCTGCATTGCGTTCCAAAAAGTACAGTCGCGGTGCATTTTTGTTTTAAATCAGTTTCAAATGGCAATGCCGTGTATTAATCTGCGATTAAAATCCAGTTTTTTTGTTTTGTATACCATTTTAAGTTTCATGGTCTTTAAAATTAACCTTTATCCCTCTATAACTCAACATCTTAAAATTACAAATTTTCAATTGATTCACATAGAGGTAAACATTTAAAAAATACATGTTTTTTAAAATTTTTAAATTTTTTTTTAAGGAGTAATTTCATAAAAACGGAGTGTGTCCTACAGGCAACAAAAAAGCTTAACGTAAAAATTAAAAACATTTCATATTTATGTTATTTAGATCTGATAAGACGAGTGAAAACTCTTGAAATAGTTTTTTGTTTTCAAGTAGCATAAATCTACGATGCATATCTACACAGTATGAGTAAATTTTACACATGTATTTTGGATAGATGCGTCGAATTCTTTTTCGCCCATTAGGGTCAGTGATCGACTTGATTCTGGCGGACTACTTGCCAAGGCAAGTGTTGCGGAGGTTTTCTATTCTATTCTATTCGGTTGAATTAACATGAAAACCGTATGAAGCAAAATCACCACCAAAAAAATTTTAAATCAACCTTGTTTTCTACGTTTTTAACTTGATTTTTTTCTGTGTGTATATCAGTCAAATGTATGTCAAGGTTGATGCAAAAATAGCATCAACCGGACTGCTTCTTCCAAACCTTTTCATTTCAATAGGTCCATTTGTAATCTTTAGGGCAATGTGTTTTTCAAGTGGTATGTTGTAGTATCTTACACGAGTTTCCAAAATGTTATTTTATTTCGTTTTCCCCGCACTTCACGGGTATATAACCCAACTCAAATTGAAATTGAAAATTTGTGTTTATCACCTAATAAACATATCGCTCCTTCATTGCATCATAGTCATATCTCAAAATTTAAAGTAACTTTACAAAGTTTTCCTTCATACCTTCTCGTATTATATCTCAAACTGAGCCGAAGTTATAGAAAAATATATCTTTAAATCGGTACATTTTTAAAACTTTAATCGCATTTTGCCAAGATCGTTTGTTTTTGTAGATATGACTATGTTGCAATAAAGGAGCGATATGTTTAGGTTTCTCCTATTTTTAAGACTTGTTCATGGACAATTTAACTTTACTGCCTGCGTCTTAATTATGAATTAATGTACTTTATTAACTCTTCACTTCACTAAATGTTATAATTATCAATTGTAGCACTGCCCATTCTGCTTTTAGTAGATTTATTGCATCAGGAGACATTGATTTAAATACATGTACTCACTTCTTGTAATTCAACTAATCCACAACCCATCCACAGATGCTATTTTTTAGAGAATAGAAAACTAAATTTCAAAGTATAAATAGCTATTTTCTGAAATAATGAGGAATTTTTTATTTCCCGGGATCCCGCAAGAAAAATCCCGGGAAAACGGGAAATAAAACAAGGGAATTCCCGGGAAAAACCCCTAATTATAACGAATTTTAAAACAAATTCATAGCTCATCAAAAATAGCCAACAAAGTCGCCATTTTTTTTTTTAATCGCCAAAAAGTCCCCATGTCGCCAAATCAAAAATTAGGTCGCCAAACAAGTTTGAAAATCGCCACGTTTGGCGAGAAATCGCCACATCTGAGAAACCTGCTGTTAAGGGCATTAAATATTTTTCAAACTTAACCATTTAAAAGTTACCAGATAAAAATAAAATTAATTATACATATGTTGGAATATTGGAAACATATCTTTACCCTGGCTAGTCTTTAGTTTGAATAACATTTCTTAATAAGCTTCAGGATCTAAATCACTATGATAGTCATCTTTATCCAAATCTAAGAGTATATCTTGCGACATTCATTACCGAAATTTTGTAAATATTAAACCCTTTCTTAAAACGAAACCGACAATTTGGTTTAGAAGACTGTTCCTTTTTGTATCAACAATATTTAAAAAGAAAAAATTGTCATCACTGAAATCGAATCGTGATTTAATTTGGGTATCTGAAGTAAGAATTTCAAATAACACCTGAAATACACCTAAGATAAATTACCCACGCTCTACCCACGACAGTTAAAATTATACCAAATTCGGGTAGTTACCCAAAAAGTGGCAACACTGGATCACACTGTTTTCTTTGCACATTTGACGTCTCTCAAGGCCCAGTTAGGCGAACGTTGCTGTACCCGTAATGTACCGCACCGTACTGTAAGCACGTTGGTGCACTTAAAGAACATTTAAAAATGTGTCAAATGATTTCCCCATACATAAACAAAAAGCAATAGCCCTGCAAATAATATTGGACCACCTGATCCATTTTGATCAAATGGACTACTCCATGGACTGGTCCGATGTAATGCAAGCATGGACCATGTCATTGTTAAAAAGTGTTTGTAGTGAGACGACATGTCTTCGTTTTTTAACGACATGCTTTCGTTTTTAAACGACTTCAAAACTAATCCTGAGTATACCATGGAGTAGTTTTAAAACTACTCCAAAGTAGTCCAAAGGTGGGTTATATGGTCCTCCCCTAGGACATCGCAATGTTAAATAGACCATGTTTTTTCCATACGTGTGGGTTACTTTTGGACTAGTCCTGGTCCCTTGTGGGCTACTCTTTCCACGCGTGTTTGGACTGGTCCTGTTATTTGCAGGGTAGTATACATAAAACAAAACACACAGTGATGGGAATCAAAAATGTTTAAATGGTGACCGCTGTGCAGAAAAAGTACCAAGTGATTTAAATGGTATTAAATCACTTGGTATGTCACTATTGAAGTAAATACAGTAAAAATTCGATAATCCGGATAATTGATTGCAGACCCCAATCCGGATTAGCGAACTATCCGGATTACCGCATCAAAAATAATAATAATTCATAGCAAAATTAAACATAAAAATTACTTTGTACAGTTCAGCTAAAATAAAAAAATACACATTTACACACACACATACATACTTAACAATAAATAATATTAATTTCGTTTGACAATTTCGTTATTCAATCCGGAATATAGAGTTGCAAGCAATCCGGATTATAGAATACGCAATGACTGTATTTTTCAAAGCATGCTGTGATTTGAATAAAAAATAAATAAAAATGGGTGTTATTCAATCTGGACTATAGAGATGCAATCAATCCGGATTATAGAATACGCAATGAGCTGCAAAATTCTGTCCGGACTATCGAATATTCCGGATTAGTGGAGTCCGGATTACCGAATTTACACTGTATGCAATATGTAAAAATAAAAAAAACTGTTTTAATAGGTTTATTAAAAAAACAAAAAATGTATGAGATCGTGTTAGTAACAAACTAGAGGCCTACACAAATCAACATGAAAATCAATTCACATTTGGTTTTTCAAAAATTTCATAAATTCATGTTTAAAGTTATATAGTAAATATTAACAGTAATAATTTAAATTAAATAAAATTTTTTAATGTTCATATAACTTCTTATATATTAAAAGTATTTTAAAACGAATATCACACATTAGGTCAATAATATTTTATGTTATATAGTCGGCTTAGAGTGTTAACCTGCTTAATCCATTTTTAACAGTATACGACAGTTTGATACAGTTCGAAAAATTAAGAGACGCCTCATCAAAGACGAAAAACATTAACTTCAATTTAAGACAATATTAGAAAATAAACCAAATATATATTGGTTTGCTTCTTGAGGTAGAAATAGAAAACATTAGAAGTTTTTTGTCTGCCCTATTTAATATTCTAAAAGTCAGTTAGAAGGTTTAAGGCTCAGTTTGCCGGTAGTAACAGTAACGTTGCAAACTAGCTGCTTATTTTGTTGTATGTAAAGCAATAAGAACGATTACAGTTAGCAGTAAGATGTTACGTCTCAATCTGTAAGAAATAGATTGGTCTTACTTTTTTACGGTAAGGTTAAGTTACTGTTACTCCCGGCTAACTGAGCCTTTACACTCTTAGGCGACGATATGATTTTAACATTCATAACAAAATTCATTCGTCGATGTACTTGCTAAACACAAAAATTCGTAGAGATGTTTACCGATTAAAATGTTTTTTGATACCGTTACTGCTGCACCATTTTTGGAAAATAATCAAAAATTAAAGATTGATTTCAATACCAAAGCTTAACAATTACTTTTGACCGATACCGAGTATTTTCTTACTTAGTACTCGGTTGCTAAATATCCATTCCAAAAATACTTGGTACTTGTATAAAAATATCGAATATGTACTTGTATTTACTCGTATCGTTTCTTCCCTACGCACGGTAAGATTTTGCAGTATATCCGGCAATTTCTGCCTTCAACATAGCTCGAGGTTGGTTCCTCTGGATCAAAATTTTACCGGATCGTCGTTTTCTTCTTAACGGCTTACAACTTTTGAAAGCTTTTATCATCTAAAAAATAAAATTTTTTTATTGGGATTTCAGAAAATTGGCAAGAAATGTCATATATTCTTTTGTGAGGATTATTTTTACAAAATTTTCAAACCAACTGGCGACATTCTAATGCGTTTATTGGCATTTTTACTACGTAATATATACATATTTATTAGACTAATCTCTAGCTAAATAATTATAGGGAAAGTTAGTTCAAAAAGGTTCAAAAGGGGCACAAAAAATGTAAAATGATACAAAAGGAGGTTTGAAAAAGCGGGAAAAAAATTTGCAAGGCAGTCAAAAAAGGGGCAAAATGCGAACGCATCAGTAATTGGTGCTCCGTAGTACTATAAAAATGAGTTCGAATGGTAACATCCCCTGTAAAAATAATGATGTATTGAAATTGAAGGGAAAGTAGTGTTAAACAAAATTTCTCATTACAAAATATTTTACTTGGTGAGAGCCGATTTTGCTAGGTACATACATACTTTATTTTATAACTGAAAATTTTTGAAGGGTCATCTCAACGTGTTGCAATCAACATGATAAATGCAAATATCATTTCCTATTACAAGTGGTTTATAATTAGCATATTTTCGATTCGAAAATACCCATTGCCTGACACGACGATTAGGGTAAATGAAATTCGTTTCAACCAATTATTTGTATTTCTTAAGTACTTAATTTGAACAAAATTCCGGTTTTTGTTAATTTTTTCAAAAACCAGTCAGAGTTATGAATTTAATTGAAAGCAACTAAATTTACTAAACACGTATCCAAAGATTTATAATTTTAAATAAAATTAATTTCATTAGCTAATTTATTGAATTCAGTTCTTAATTTTCAATTTAATTAATCGGTTGTGTGGTACGGCTTAAAACTTAAAAAAAGATTGGAATATGATACGCAATTGGTTCGATTTACACTTGCTGATAGTTTCTATGGCACTAGCAGCAACTTCCGAAAGGTGTTTAAAATTACATGATTACCTGATTTGAAAGTTTTAACAAAATAATAAAATTTTTATTTACCAGTTACTATTCAATAAATGCACCGGGAGTGTTGAAATCAAATCGTAAATATTCAGTTGTTGTAGATCTACACGAGGCTGATGGTCCGTGCTCAATACGCGTTGGCATCGAAGGTCCCAGTTTTAATGAGTTTAAAGATGTTAATTTACAAGCATTCGAATCAAAACTTATTGAATTTTTTCCAAAGAACTTATTAAATGGAGATTACATGTTAAAAGCCGAGAGTTTATTCGGTTTGAGTTTTAAAAATGAAACTTTGCTGTATGTTATTAACTATGAGGGACCAAAAATTTACATACAAACTGATAAAGCTATTTACAAGCCTCAAGATACAGTTCGATTTCGTGTTTTGTTGTTGGATGAACATACGCGGCCGTTAAATATTAAAGATCCGATACGTGTGGAAATAGTGGTGAGTTAATGCGAGCAAGAGAGTTAATATGGTTTTGACCAGCGTTGCCGTTGATAACACTTGTTATGCCTTTTTATTTCTAGAACCTTTTATATAATTTATTTTTTAGCTATTTTTATGAAATTTGGTGAGAGGGTTCCTTTTATCCTATAAGAAACATATATGAACGAACATTTTTTTAAAAGTCATGTCATATTTAAAATGTCATAATTTCGCCGAATAAGCCGAATGTTTTGAGCTTTTTTCTTCTTCTTTTAGCGAAATAAAAATAAAATTAAAAAATTTGGTCGAAGTAAGAATAAAAAAGGTTTCCTAATGATTTGGCCTAAGCAACTAGTGATTTGCGCATAGAAACTAGCTTTCCTTCAACAAAAATTTTCAGTTTATATATCAAAAATAAAAATTTGGAATTTAGCACGTCAAAAAACTCTTATTAATAATAAATTTTGTTTTTCCAAAAATAAGTTTGAGAAAAATTGAAATTTAAGCTCGTTCTTTCCTGTCTTTTACGGTACAACATTGCAATAACCACATGTACGTGTGTAAAGAAATATGCATAACTTTTTAACTAATAGAATAAAACTTTTACAATATAATAAGAACACTATAGGCTAATTTCGGTTTAAAAAGAAAAAAAAAATTGTACTAAGTCAGAAAAATTTAGATTTAAATTGGTCATTTCCGGTTTTGCAGATGAAAAAAAAAATTTTTTTTTTATCAAATTAATTTTTTTTTATTATTTAAGGATCAATTGATTTTTTATAAGAATCACTTAGAGCCATTTTTTGGGCTAGAGATTAGTGATTAAATTAACTTTAATCTCCGTATTTACTTTTTAGTTGTATTTTTTAAACTTTTTTTGCTAGTTTAAGCGGCCAACGGTGGTGATTTAAACCTAAACTTAAACTGTCAACATACACTTGTTTAACATAAAGAACTTTTGCAAAAATATAAATAAAAAATACATTTTAAAACATGATATATGTATATAAAAAATGCAGCTAGGCTTCTAATTTTTTGCAGACTTATAAAAAACGAAGCCATAAATGATTAAAATCTGTTTGCAACTTTTGATTTTATTCACAAAAGTCCACAAATTTTTCATTAATTTAAGAATTTCCCTTAGGGGGCTCCCATACAAATATTGCGTTTTATGAAATTCTTAAATTAATTAAAATTTGTCGACTTTTGTGAATAAAATCAAAAGTTGCAAACAGATTTTAATCATTTATGGCTTCGTTTTTTATAAGTCTGCAAAAAATTAGAAGCCTAGCTGCATTTTTTAATTTTTTATGAATTTTTAAAAAACAAAAATTTCGAAATTTTGATAAAAAAATTATTTTTTTTTTCAAAAAAAAAAAAATTATGTTTCAATAACGACTACTCATATTAGAAAAAGAGTTTTACTTTTCTAAAATGAAATTTTATTGCGGAATTTCAGTTTTTTTAGTAATTTCAATAAACTAAACCGTTTTTGAGTTACGCGAATATATGTTGAGCAACCTCCTCCATTTTCGAAAGAACGGTATATCTCGAAAACCAGAGCCAATCTGAAAAAACCGCGGGCACCACTGGATTCAACGTCCCCGAATTATGTTAAAACGTCATGTGCCCGGCTTGTCACGAAAAAAAAGTGTCAATTTCATGCACAGTGTAATTTTTAAAATGTATTTTTAACAAGGTGGTCTCTTAAATGCTCTTCTCCTGTCCAAACAAGGAGTCGGGGTCCATTTTTTTATTGCTGATTCTTAAAGCAAAAATTATAAGGAATCCAAAAAAAAAAAAAATTTCCCGGAAAATTTAGGAGCTTCTTTGGAAAATCGGAAAATTTAATTTTCATGGGAAAATTTAAAGGTAAATTTCTAAGAAAAATTAGGAAAATTTTATTTTTCAATTAAAGCCTGATTCAATACCTTTCCAACGAGCTATCACTCGTTGCGATCGCTTTAGTAGTTTTTTTTAAAACAACTTTCAATGAGGTCCCTTATGAAGAATTCTTCAATTTTGTCACATGACAGTGGTGTACACCACCACTAAACCAGTCACTATAAAAAAAAAAAAAAAATGTAGGTACATTATTTTTTGCTGGGCAATCGATTGAGACTATTTATTTTAAAATCGGAGAGGGGTCGTCCAAAAGGTGATCGCTTTCATATGGAATTGCTCTATATTTTTTTTTTGAAACACAAAAAATGTCTACCTTGTAAAAAATATTAAATTCGAGCATTTTCTTCTTCTTTTTGAAAACATCCATATTGCTTTGATAAAAAGTTAACATTTGCAAAAAAATGTTGCCATTTATTTGGCGTTCACCTGGCGTTTTAATCCAATTCGGGCACGCTAACCGTTTTTTTTTTTAGGTTAGCTCTTGTTTTCAAGATATACTGGTATTTCGAAAAGTTTATTGAAATTACTAACAAAATCGAAATTCCGCAATAAAATTACTTGTAAGTGATGTCAAACTCTTTCAACATTTTTGTTTGTTGTAAAATCATAAAAAATTGGAAAATGTAGCTAAGCTTCTAATTAATTTTTTTCATATATTATTAGTAGCCCCAAGTATTCTCTTTAAAGTTACATAAAGTCATCTTCGTTTATAAAGTAGTTTGAGAGATATTGAAGAAATAAGCTCAACACATTCGGCTAATTCTGCGAAATTATGACATTTTGAATATGACATAACTTTTGAATAAAAAAAAAATTAAATAATTTTTTCGTTCATATATGTTCCTTATAGGATAAAAGGAACCTTCTCACCAAATTTTATTAAAATCGAAAGGGTTCGGGTCCCACTCTTGGTCGATTTGACATGGAATTACCCATATGGTACTTTTTACTAATTTTGTCATTTCACGTGAAATTTTTGATATTTTTTCGTTTAAAGAAAATGTTAAACTTCCTGGTAAAACCCTAAAAATTCATAATTTTTTCTAAGTCCAAGCCAATTTAAGGGGCAACGATAAAAATTTTATATTTTGGCTCCTTTTGACTTCTCATTTTTCTAAATATGAGACAAGTTTAGAAGAAACTTAAAGAACTTATCTGCAGTGTCTCCTTTTTCTTCTCATTTTTCTTAATAAGAGACAATTTTAGAAGAAACGCGAAAAAGTTAACAAAATGCCCCCTTTTCCCTTCTTACACAAGATTCAGATGGTGATTTTTTCCATGTTTTTTAAGACACGATTTTTGGTGTTTGTTGGAGAACGGTGTAGAGAGGCAAGCGGGGTAAAGAAAAAATCAAATTTTCTGTTCTCTGTGTTTTTTTTTATATTTTTCCTCGCACTAATTCGTATTTTTGTTATGTTGCTTCATTTAATTTTTTATTTCGATGTGGCATCAGCTCTTTACAAAACAAAACAAGGAGCGCATTTTAATTGTTTGGTTCTACAAATAAGCAAGTGTCGGTAATTCCTATAACGGGGTAAAAGTATCCCTAAATCAACTTTTAAAAAGACTTGATTTTTAAATCACGGACTGAGACTGGTGTTAGTAATAAATAGCTTTCCGGTAGCAAAGCCGGGGCGTGGCAGTCAGCTAGTACAACATAAAATAGACAAATACATCTCTGTAATTTTTGCTACTTTTTAATTTAAAGTACTCCATAAAAAAAACAAAATATTAAACAAATATGCAAAAATGGTTACATGGATCTTAAAAACATTATGGCCAGTTAAAGTTGTTTTAATTAATTTACGCATTTGACAGACTTTTCGTTCATTTTTGACAGTATCTTAACCCACTTTATGAACATTATGATTGGACATTTAGAAATAAAACAACTATCGAAATTTCTTTTAAATCGCCCCTGTATTCCAATCGATGTTTGTAATCCCGATCTGCTACTTAACTCGTTTTTGCTTCGAGGGTGGTTGATACAGATAATATCATAATACATATATTTTTTATATTTTAAGGATAACGACGATAATCGTGTCAAACAATTCAAAGACATTTCCTTCACTCACGGTGTTTACACAAGTGAATTCAAATTATCCAAATACCCGGTTTTAGGAGATTGGAAAATTAACGTCACAATTGATGGAACATATGATTACTCTAACTATAAAGAAATAAAGATTTTTAACTATAGACTGCCAAAATTCAGTGTTTACATTAAAGCTCCTAAAAATATTTTACTGGAAGATGGTTTTTTAAAAGTTGTCATCTATGGCAAGTACACCTTTGACAAATATGTGGAGGGCAATGCAACAGTCCAGTTGTGGGATAGTTTCAAAACTACTCTGTTTCAAACTAAAGAAGTGAACATACAAAGTTTAGGGTTTGTTGATTTTAACATCAAAGATATAAAGGACATAGCTGAATCTGATGGCCTTACCATTATAGCAAAGTACACTGAAATATATACGGGCTTAGCTTACTCAGAAGAACAATCTGTAAACTTACGCAAGCAGCGCTATGATTTAAAAATCCCATACGAAGAAGTAGAGTTTGAAAATAACAAACCATATCGTATAAATGTTTATGTAAAACATTGGACTGGGGCTCCCGTTTTGGATCGAAAAACGCCAGTTACCATGGAACATGGTAATCAAATTTATGAAGCGTTTTTAAATGAAAAAGGTTTGGCAACATTTGAGTTTGAACATAATGCGACAGCGGACCACAAATTTCAATTTAAGGAATCAAAGGGTAGTTTATACAATATCTATACAAGCGAAAAACTGATGTTGAACAACAGAGAATATTATTGCCGATTGACTTTGGTAAATTCTAAACTTAAACTCGGAAACCCCGTTCTAATTGAGGTCAGTTCTATTGTTGACATTCCTTATCTAAAGTACATCGTAATGGGTCATGCAAGTCTCATCAAAACGGAATACATAAAGGTACCGCCTAATAAAAAATCCTACGTCATCAACATAACACCCTCAATTGAAATGATTCCCGAATCTTATATCTATGTTTATTACATCCACAAAGGCAATTTGCGTTATGAAGAAATGGTTTTAAATTTTCCGCAAGAATTTGAAAATCAGGTATTAATTCCAACTAATATTATTTAGCAAACTATTTTTAGCTGTCAATTTCAGATCTCACTCTCAGCACCCAAACAAACGAGGCCAGGTGATGATGTAACAATTACTATAAATGCCCAGCCCAAATCGTTTGTCAGTGTATTGGCAGTGGATTTGGGTGTTTATTTGCTAGACATGTCGTACGACCTAAAAAAATATGAAATACTTGACGATTTGCATAGCGAAAAGTCATACTCTGCCGTATCAGCGACAATCTATCCCGGTATAGTATCTGGTCTGGTGACGTTAACCAATGCCCATTATCCATTTGAATTAACAAATCGTAAGTTTGGTTTTGTTTACTCACGGGAATCGCAATTATATAGTATTTTTCAGCTTTTCCAATTTCTAAATCGATACTTCCAAATTTATTGCGATTTCGAAAAAAATTTCCGGAAACTTGGATATTTGAAAATTATGAAATGTAAGTGATAATTAGCAAAAGTTTTGTATTCGGTTATATCAATTGTTTGACCCATCTGCATTAGAATATTTGACAGTCTTAAAGCATCGCTTCTTTTAAATTTTTCAATTCTAAAATAAAAACGAGTCAACAAAATAAACAACAGGAAAAAATTCCATGCACTAAAGATAGGCTCATTGTTTCAAGGGTTTATACATTTATTTTTGTTGTTTTTGTACGTCCCTTAAGGAAACGTCAAAATCACTTTACTTAGAAATGAATTACGATAAACTTTATTTGTATTTAAGCGTTGTATTGGTAAATCTCGCTTTAACCGAGCTTCTTTAAAAACGGCCTTGGTCTAAAGTTTAGACCTGAACATACATACGTTTAGACTCTAAACCAATTACGTCCAGCTCATATGCCTAATGGGCAAGCTTTTACAAAAGAGGTTTTGTGCTTTCACACCGAAGAGAGCGCAAAAGCCAATCAGATCGCGGTGACAACAATGCTTGCTGCTTACTTGAAAGCTGTTTATCAAAAATGAAAATATCAAAGTATGTGTGTTTGGACGTAACTGCTCTAATCGTTTGTACCCAGTTGGCCATCATTGATGGTTCGGGCACGACAATGTTAATTCCTGCACGACACGTAAGTGACAACTAATGCAAATCGTCAATGATATTTTCAAACAAGTCTCGCGTAAATCGTGCACGACACAAAGAGAGACAATGTCGCTCAGCCTGTCGTTGATGACTACATGCACGAAATTGTCGTTCATATTGTCTTTGATGACTATATTGACGACAAAGGATTCTACTTTATTGTCAACGACTGCGTATAAGACAATGTCGATGAAGTTACAGGAGTTACAGCTTATACGACAATGTCGCCTATAAACGTAAACAAATAAATAAAAATATACAATAGAACATACATATTTTTAAAATCATACCTTAGGTTTTGAGTTCTCAAACTTGACTTTCTGATTTACTTCACTTTGCTTTGGTTGTTTTTTATTATTATCGTTATTTTACTGTTATTTTTATTATACCCTTCACTTCAGGTGGAAAATAAGTTTGTCATTCCGTTTGTAATTTCTACAATATTGATGTAAGACCCTATAAAGTATATATATTCTGGGTCCTTATGAGGATAGAACTTGATTTAACCATTGTCCGTCCGTCTGTCCGTCTTACGTTTGATATGTGTTTTCCGGAGACTCCAGACATGATAGCGGATAGGTTGTTCTACATTTATGTCACATATAGTCCACCATTTCTTGCTATTGAAATTCAGCCAGATTGGTCCGAAAATAGCTGAGATATGAGCAAAAAACCACGACTACCTCTAATTTTTTCCAAAAATTCCTTGTTGTTGTATTTTTATTACTTTTTTCTGTATATCTTGAGAACGGCAAGAGCCAAAACTTTCAAATAAGGCACACACATTTAGGTTATCAATACACAGCATCCCACAAAATGTGGGCGGGATCAGAAAGGTAAGCGTGTAAAAATATCAAAAATTGTATAAAACCTGATTTTTTGGACTGTTATATAACCTTTGGCTATTCTTTGTATATCAAAAGATCGGAATCTTTAGTAAAAAATATTTTCTGAAAAACCCGGAAAACTGGGTCCAGATACGAAAAAGTAATGACCAAAATAATAATTTTTTTTTTAAATACCCACTTTCGGGAACCATAGATCTTCCCGAGTCTAAGATTTATAACCCAACTAACTGGCAAATTTTTTCTGAAACACGTCGGTATATAAATCTGTCAAATCGGTTAAAAAATGGCTGAGTTATAATCAAAATAAAACAAATTTTTTTTTTTTAATTTTTATGTTCAAAAACGATTTTAAAAAAATATTTACCAGTTATCGCTTTTTAAATTTAAATTAAAATGAAGCTTTTAGTATTGTAAATACATATGTATGTTTATGTAAAAATTATTTTTTTTTTGTCTAGTTGCTCTGTATTCTGCTCGCAAAATGGTGAAGGGTATATAAGATTCGGCATAGCCGAATATAGCACTCTTACTTGTTTTTAATTGTGAACAAATAATTTTTGTTTGTTTAAAAGACAGCTTACAAGACAATGTCGCTCATATTGTCGTGCTTTGAAACGGATATAGGACACCTTACAAGACACGGTCGATCATGTTGTCGTGCATACAATTTAATACAGGACAGCTTACAAGACACTATCGCTCATACCGTCGTGTATAGTTGTTGATATAGGATACCTTACAAGAAAATGTCTGTCATGTTGCCGTGGATAAGCTTTGAGAAGACAACTTGACAGACAATGTCGGTCATGTCTTCGTTTATTAACTTCTTTAAAAGACAGTGCACTAAACAATGTCGAGTATTTTGTCGTCAACGACATTTTCTTCAAAATTGTCTTGCAGAAATCCTAAGTAATAGAGGACATGAGACCTAACCCCCCGTTTCGACATGCAAATGTAGGTTCGAAAAACTAAGTACAGTCACACTTTTTCACTAACATTCACACACTTTTTTTACTTTCAGCCAATCGGCTGTTTCCTCGATTTTTCGTTGATAATACGTATGCACTACTTGCAAGTACAGTAGTTTTGACTGCCTTTTATTTACGTGCACTTTTGACTTAGCTGCACAAAATTGATAATTTTTGGCATTATTCTTTATAATCCCATACAAATTCCTTTTTTAAGTGCACTTTCTTTACCTGCACATTTAAGATAAGTGCCCATAATTTTTGGCATTTTAAAATTATTTTCATACAAAAAATTCAAGTTAGCTGCACTTTGACTTAACTGCCCAAAATACATATTTTCTGTAATTATTCTTCAAAATCCTTGTTTACGTGCATTTTAGATACCTGCACATTTTTCGTATTTTTGGGCAGCTTTAAAATATCTTCATATAAAACATTAAAGTTAGCTGCACACATAAAAAAATATGGTGGCCACATTTTCACATAAATATCCAATTTTAGCAGTTTATAAAATCAAAAATCGCAAACAAGTCAAGTTGGTATCATTATAATTCATTTATTTTGTTTGCATATATTTACATTTGTGCATATGGGTTGTGGTTACAGCAACTTTACCACGATTATATGAAAGGAATAGCAAATCTTAGGTCTGGAACAGAATGAAGTAGTTGTAGTAGTATTTGAAGCTGACGAATGCTCTGTAGCGCAACAAAGTTCAAAATTTCGAATTTGCGCTTAAACGGCAACGACTACTACAACTACGTATTCTGTTGACACTACATTTAAACTGTCGTTTTTACCTTTTGACAGCTTGCAGCACTATTCTTAACGTTGTACTACAGCGACTTTTCTGTTCCACACTTTATTGTTACCAATTTGGCTCTCTAGTTCTTTATAAAAATGCATAACAAATGACTACAGGTTGTTTGAACGTCATTGTTTTTATCAATTTATTAATAAAAACGTTGTTACTTCTCTTTCAAACACTTAACTTTAGCTGCACTTTTATGCAGGTAACCACAATTGCGTACCTGCACATTAAGGCAGCTAAATACATTTAAGAAAGCTGCATTTTTGATTTACCTGCACAAAAAATCGTGCAAAGGAGATTGTGCAGCTAAGTCAAAATTACTGTAATTACTTGCATGTGAAAACGTAGGCTAAGAAATATCTGGCGTAAAATTACAAAAAAAAGCGTGACCACGAAATTTATCAAACTTTAGCTTTACTTTTAACAATTTTTATTGACTTACTAAACTTAATTCTTAATCATGAACCAAAAAAACAAGATTGCGCAGGTCCGTTATTTTTGTGTGTGACGAAGAAATAGAATAGAAATACGGCTGAGTGCGCAATATTGCTTTTTTGATTGATGAGTCTTAATAATATAATTCAAAATGTAAATTAGAAACTCTTAAATGTTTTTTGATCTAGCAAACGTTGTGCAAAATCAAATAGTTTTTTAATAAAATTAGTGGTTACGTAAACCAAATTAAAAAGCGAAAAAAAAGAATTTTAAGTTTGCACGTGTAGGTAAATATTCAAAGCTTTCTTAAACCATCCAAATACTTTTACCAGGGCTATCAAGGGAGTTATAGACTGTTTAAATCTCAATATTGCTTGAGGATTTTTAGTTTTCAAAATTTGAATTTAGTAAAAAATATTACTTAGTGCAGATTTATGAAACATTATTTAACTTTCAGCGATGCAAACGAGACCAAATTAACTCTACAAATACCCGATACCATAACCACTTGGCGTATAACAGCATTTTCTAACAATCATGTAACAGGATTCGGTATAGTTAACAACCCAACGGATATCACTACGATACAACCATTTTTTATATCCATAAATCTACCATTTTCTGTTAAACGCGGTGAAATTGTAACAGTTCCAGTAACAGTTTTCAATTATCACAATCAGACCTTAGAAACGGCTGTGGTTCTGCAGAATTATGCTGAAGAATTCTTTTTTATGGAATTAAGCGTAGAAGGTTTTCAAAAGTCGAGTGATGATCAACAGCAAATAAGACATGTTAGCATTCCGGCAGATAATGCAAATACAGTAAATTTTCTTATATATCCCCTATTAGGTGGAGAAATAAGTATCAGTGTAAAGGCCGAAAGTTCTTTGTATTCCGATGCTGTTTTGCAGAAACTTAAAGTAGAACCAGAAGGTGTGCCCAAACAAAATAGTCAGTCCATGTATTTAAGTATACCAGAAGGTGAGAAAATAACTTCAAATTTTAGCATCGAACAGCCAAAAGAAAGTGTTCCCGAATCAGAGTATATAACTTTCTCCGTGGGCGGCCATTATTTAGTGCCAACAGTGGAACATTTTCAAGATCTTACAGAAATGCCTACTGGCAGTGGAGAGCAAAATATGGTAAACTTTGCGCCTTGTGTTTTAACTTTGCAATACCTAAAGGCTAATGGTAAATTGCTTGAAGAGAAGAAGTTGGTAGAAGAATTACATTCTGTAATTGAGGTTGCGTACCAACAACAGTTATCCTTTCGTCATGAAAATGGTGGCTATAGTGTTTTTGGACAGGGTGTCGATGAAGAGCCTAGTACTTGGCTTACCGCCTATGTGGTGCGGTTTTTCATTAAAGCTTCAAAGTTTTTAGATATTGAGGAGAAAGTGATTGAATCTGACTTCGAGTACTTGGCTCAGCAGCAGAACCCCTCCGGAGAGTTTCCTTACATAGGGTATGCACTAAATCCTAGTCATAATAATAAGTATGGACTTACAGCTTTTATTTTATTGGCCTTTTTGGAGGATCAGGTATGTAGTAAGGAGACCTTAATTGAAAATCCTGGTTTCATATAACATAATTTTTTGCAGAAATATGCTTCTAAATATGAACAAACTATCAAAAATGGAGTAGAATTTTTGAACTCAAATTTGGATAAAGTAAGTGATACTAAAGCATTATGCCTAACAGCATCCGTAATAACGCGTTTTAAACATCGAAATGCCCATATTCTTATAAATCAACTCAAATCGAGTAGCAAAGAATTTAATGGTCTTAAGTGGTGGTCGGCAAATGACCAGAATGTTGCAAACGATGTAGAAGTAACAGCATACGCGGCATTAACTCTGCTAGATACTCCCGGGGATCATACACCAATTTTGAAATGGCTGATAGAGCAACGTAATGCTAAGGGTGGTTTTACCTCTACCTACGACACAGTAGTGGGCATGGAGGCCTTAGTAAAATTCTCGGAAAAATATAGAAACGTAAGGAAATTGAATTTAAAAATTTTTTATAGTGCCACAGACGAGGAAGGCAATGAACTGGCAAGTGATGAATTCTTGTTGAATTCGAATAACGTTTTGGATCTGCAGAAGCATGAGGTATAATTAAAGAATTGAAATAGGTTTTTTTGTAAGCAATTTACAGAACATTTCTTTTTTCTAGTTACCAAAAACCACACGTCATGTTAATTTCCAAATGGAAGGTATCGGGGCGGCTTTGGTGCAACTTAGTTACGAATTCTACGTTGTTAATGTGCAAGAAATTCGTCATTTTGATATCAAGCCCAAAGCAGTATTTCAAAATGAGAAAGATTTTGATTTGGAAGTGTGCTTCTCTTATCAATCTGATTCGAACATGCAAAACGACGCAAATAATCTGATTATAATGGAAGCAAATTTACCCTCTGGTTTCCGTTTCGATATAGAAAACAACTTGCCTTCAAGTCGAAGCGATATAGTGCAAAAAATTGAGTCAACAAATTCAGAATCTACAGTAGTTTTCTATTTAAATAATTTAAAAGCAAATACGAATCACTGCTTAGATATTCCAGCAAATAAAGTTAATGAAGTATTGATGTCAAAAGCGGCAGCAATTAAAATGTTTGATTGTTATAATTTAAGTCGATCAAATACAGAATTTTACACTATATAAACTAAATTTGGAATTTAAGCTAATTTTTTTAGGGAGACTAAAATATCAACGCTGCGTTTGTTAAAAGTGTAAAGTGTGGTATTCGTGTTCAATTCACTGTCACATCTATAAACGCGCATAACAACTTAAGTTTTCTGTTTGTACAGGAGGATTCATACAAAAACAGGGGTATGCAAAAAGATTAAAAAGATGTATAACTCTGTTTTAAAAATTCCTTATTGAAAAAATAAAAGTTAGAATTTAAAAATATCAAGGGTACCACTGTCGATCAAAAGTAGGCCAAACTTTACTTTTTGAAAGAGTCTTCGTCTCTTGACATTCTTAAATTCCGACTAGTGTTCTCAACTTTTATGCAAACATAATGTTTATTTTTAAATTGAAGCATTTCAGTGTTCTTATTATTTTTATCTCTTGAATGAAAAATGTTAAAATAACTTAAGAGCAGTTTGACAATTGTGGGGAATTCGGCAAAAAATAAAATGAAGCTACTAGATACTTTAAGTCCATCGTCTTTTCGTTTTGTTTTTTATTTCCTTCTAGAAATACGCTGCAGTACCGTTTTATCTAAACAATCTATATAAAATCCTTTTTTTGCTCCATTTCTTCCTTTGGGAGATATTTTGTTGCAGTTGTTTTTTGCGTCCTCCCCTGTAAGATTTCACTGTCCTTGTTCTTGGAGTATCAATTAATACAGTATTGATATGTTACCTTCGTTTATCTGTTGTTGTTCCAGCTAAGTAGATGATTGGTCTGTAAGATTGTAAAATTGCATTGTCGTAGTTCTTAAAGTATCGATCAGTCTATTGTATCAGTTTCGTAAGTCGCTTGTTGTTGAAAACCAGGGAAACCATAAATATGCAGTTGCATGTTTTTCCTTGTGCGACCAACGAAGGCACAAACAATATATTTATCTGTTTTAGAGCTTTTTATGAATTTTGGCATCGGTTTGTTAGTGCATATTTTACCCTTTGCAGCCTTTTTGTGCATAATTTAGTCAAACAAGCATTTTTACAGCATTTTTTAAATTTATAGCGCATATTTTGCCTTTTTAAAGCATATTTTGATACATGTTCAATTTTTTTTTAGATGCCTACAAGAGCTTTCACAGCAAATAATTTTTTTTTTTTTTGAAATTCTGTACCTTTAATTTCGTTCGACATCTACACGTACAGGCTGTTCAACGATTTCGAACGTTCGCATAGAAAATTACATTTAAAACAAAAACAAATTTTAGAATTTTGAATAACGTTCGAAATCGTTGAACAGGCTGTTCATTTTTCCTCTAAAATTATAAGACAAAGCAGGTTGTCATTAAGGATAAATGTTAGTGCGATGTGTATAATACATAGAAATCTAGACCAATCTTTTAGTATACCGATCGATTCAGAACCACATTTTAAAGTGATCTAACTATGTCCATTCGTCCGTCTGGCTGGTCGTCTGTTCATGGTACCCTTCTGCTCAAAGTACAAGATCAAATTTTGTAAATAATTTGATCAAATAAGGGCAAAGTCTATGTAAATGGTGTGAATCGGTCTATAATTTCAATCCCCATAAAAACTTCTTTCCAAATTAGACTCTTTGTGTCCGTAAGACATATGTATAATTATGATGGTACATATTTAAATTAAATTCGCCCCAAAAATATTTTACTGCAAATTAAATTATTTTCGAATTAGTTCACATTTGCTCAAGGCTCCCATCCTTAAATAGCTTTAACTTCCCTTTAAATGTTAACATTTGCAAACAATTCGTACCTAAAATCCCTTTATGACAAAAACCCATATGGGTTTTAATATCTACATAATATTCGGCCCAAACATCTCTTATATGAATTTTAACCTAATATGGGCTTAAGCGATAATAATATTTTTTTGAATATTTTGCTTCAAATGAGCAATTTTTGATTTTTTAGGGCATATTTTTAAAATTTTTCAGGGCATATTTTCCAGTTTTTACTGCATATTTAATGCGTATAAAACGCGTTTTTAGAACATATTTTTGGTTTCCTTGTTGATGACATTTATCAAGGGGTAAATTATTTTATTGTTCCATAAAAATTCAATTGTCATTTCAATCAGCATTAAATAAATTTATTCTATAACACTTTCTACAGACGGATTTGGCTAGTTAATTTTCGCTTATTTTAGAACTTATACTTGTGTTTCATTACATTTACTAAGAATATTTTCGATATGCTGTAATCAAGCTGACTAAATCAAATCTTTTATTCTTTTGATAATGGTTCATATTCAACATTCTTACTATCTAAAAAGTGTTTTATGACCATTAAATATGCTGCAATAAAAATTGTTAAAAATTTGCCTAGTTGAAAACCAAATATTCAACAATTAAATAATATTTGCATAAAAAAAAAAAAACAAGCCTAAACTTATAAACGATGAAGCACATACACCATAGTACAGTAGTTTTGACTTAACTGCCTTTTGTTTACGTGCACTTTTGACTTAACTGCACAAAATTTGATAATTTTTGGAATTATTCTTTATAATCCCATACAAATTGCTTTTTAAGTGCACTTTCTATACCTGCAAATTTAAGATAAAAATATAAATCGCGATTGTTTTTTTTTTTATAAATTTTTATGTTCTTAATATTTTTTAATTAGGCTTAAGTTCATTAGATTTAATTTTCATTAAATCTCTCTCTCCCTCTCACCCTCTTTGTTTACAAATACGGTCGATCGTAATACAATAACAAATCTTTTAACTGGAACTGTTGCCGCAGTGGCAAAAACTACTTTAATAAGTAATGATACGGTAAACCCCAAAACAGCTGCTATGGAAAACCCAGTAAATCAAGAAAAAATTTCTCAAAAGTCTCCAGTACAAGTTGGCATTGATAGATATATAACAGTGCTTAAACGGGGTCGTAGCCCTACCTCCTCAGCAGTGGCCTCGGCACCGAAAGTTTTAAAAGATGGTACAACCGACAGAATAAATTCCCAAAATCGTTTTGCAATTCTTGAGGATGAATCCCCTGAAGCACCAAACGTGATAAAGTCGTCCAAGCCACCCCCGATATATCTTAGGGAGCAAAACTCAAATGAGTTAATAAAAAGTTTGATTTCGGTAATAGGTGAAAATTCCTTTTACGTAGCTGCATTAAAGCGAGGTATGATAACGAGACTAAAATACAGATGAATAATGAGGATGACTTTCGAAAAGTAATAACAAGATTTGAGGCTCTTTATAAAAACTTTTATACATATCAACTGAAGAGCAGTAAAGGTCTTCTGGTAGTGATCAAGGGCATACCCTCATGTGTAGACCCAGGAGCAATTAAAGCTTTTTTGGAAGAGAAGGGCTTTAAAATAAAAAATGTAGCAAATATCAAAAATAGGCAAAAAAATCCCCAACCACTATTTCGAGTAGAGTTAGAACCCGGCGACGTTAAGCTCAAAAAAAATGAAACGCATCCAATTTATAACTTAAAGTATATTCTATACAGAAGGGTAACTATAGAGGAGCCGCACAAGAGAAATGGTCCTGTTCAATGTCTAAACTGCCAGGAATTTGGCCATACAAAGGCATACTGCTACTTACCCCCTGTTTGCGTAGTATGTGGTGAACTACATGGTACAGTTTTTTGCGATAAGTCTTAAACCGACCCCAACGTAAAAAAATGTAGGAACTGTGGCGGTAATCACACTGCCAATTAAAAAGGATGCCCCGTATACACTATCGTCAAGCAGTCGGTTGGACCGAAAACTAATCCCCCTCAAATGCAGGTAACAAATCAGGTAAACACTAATAACATTCAGGGCCCGCAGTCTAGTAATAACAGAACCTCTTATGCTAACGTCCTAAAATCAAACCATGTGCCAATGCAAGGTGCCTCGCCAAATAATGATGAAACTCCAGTTTCTAATTTAAGTCGTCTAGAAATCACATAATGTGTGATCATCGTGAGGAGTATCTGCAAGCAACAAATATTCGTGTTGAAGAGCTTAATCGAAACATAGTAATTTCATCTTTATACTCTCCACCTAGATTTTCAATATCAGAAAGCCAATATTGTGAATATTATAAGTCCCTAGGACCCTGTTTCCTGGCCGCTGGCGATTATAACGCTAAACATACCTTCTGGGGGTCACGACTTATAACACCAAAGGGTCGTGTTTTGTTTAATACAATCTCTAAAATGAATTTAAATGTTGTCGCGAGCGGACAACCAACATATTGGTCTGCTGATCCGCAAAAAATTCCAGATGTCATCGATTTTGGCGTGGTTAAAAACATCCCCACAGAAACGATTCACGTTGAAGCCTCATAAGAATTATCCTCTGACCATACACCTACAATTGTTACTATAACAAACACCTATAGAATTGTATCTTTCTCTAGTTACATAGCGAAGTCAGCTACACAAATAAATTGGCTAAAATATAAAAAATATCTCAGTACTCATTGCACAGAAAATATTCCGCTTTGCACACCGGAGAATGTGGATCTTTCTATTGCCAATTTTGACAGTTATCTTAAACTAGCGGTTCAACATTCCTGCAAAACCCTCAAAAAAACTTATAATAATAAAATATATTCTACAGATGTCGAGCGCCTCTTGAATGAAAAAAGGAGAGTGAGAAGGGAGTGGCAATTGCACAGATCCCCCCAACTTAAGAACTTATTAAAAGAGTGCACAAAAAAGCTAAGAAAATTACTGCAGTCCCGGAAAACGGCTTCCGTGGAAAAATATCTTAAGGACCTGGATGCAACACCACAATCAGACTACTCATTATGGCGTGCAGCCAGAAATCTAAAAAGGCCAGTTATCATGAAACCACCATTAAGAAACCTGAATGGAAGTTGGGCAAGAAATGATAATGAGAAAGGAAACCTGTTTGTAAATCATTTGAAAAACGTATTTACCCAAAATATATCTGACGACATAGCGGACGAGTTACCACCTGTTGCTGCTAGAGCAGCTGTTCCCCTAAGATTTGAGATGAGAGAAATCGAAAAGACTATTTGTAACTTAAACCCCAAGAAAGCCCCCGATTTTGATAAATTAAGCAACAAAATGCTTTTGGAGCTACCTCGCATAGCAAAGAAAATTATTCTTTATATTTTTAATGCTGTTTTACGCCTTGAATACTACCCTCAAGAATGGAAGGTATCCTTAGTAAAGATGATACCAAAGCCAGGAAAGGATCACACAAAAGTTGAGTCATATAGGCCTATAAGTTTACTTTCAAATATATCAAAGCTGTTTGAGAAGCTGTTAGCGTCAAAATTAACCCCAATTCTAAATGAAAACAGATGTATTCCTAATCACCAATTCGGCTTTAGAAGAGATCACAGCACAATTGAGCAAACCCATCGTATAGTAAACGCAATAAGAAAAGCCTTTAAAGAAAGAAAATATTGCTCCGCTCTCTTCATCGATGTTTCTCAAGCTTTTGATAAAGTCTGGCATGTAGGCTTGTTACATAAATTGAAGCTAAACCTACCGGTTAACACACACAAGCTGCTAGAAAGCTACTTGGTCTGTCTAAAATTTATTATTAAAGAAGGTGATTTTCTAAGTTCTCCTCAGCCAAATGAAGCTGGAGTGCCTCAGGGAAGCATCCTGGGCCCACTTTTTTTACCTTATATATACCTCGGACATGCCAACAAATAATTACACCCTAACCTCAACTTTTGCTGATGATACAGCTTTTCTAAGCGTACACGAGAACAGTCGAGAAGCATCTCGATACCTGCAGGATCATATATTTCAACTAGAACTGTGGTTAAAACAATGGAGAATAAAGGTCAATGAGCAAAAATGCGTACATATAACATTCACCTTGCGTCGGGAAACTTGCCCCCCTATTAAAATCAATAATCAACTAGTGCCTCAACAATCGCATGTCAAATATCTCGGTATTCATCTAGATCGTCGTTAAACATGGAAATGCCATATAGAAGCAAAATTAACCCAAATGAAACTAACAGCAATTCAAATTAACTGGCTTATTGGAAGAAATTCTGTTCTTAGTCTTGATTGCAAACTACTACTTTACAACTCTATTTAAAAGCCAATATGGTGCTACGGTATTCAACTATGGGGCACTGCCTCGGCTTCAAATATCGAAAAAATTCAAAGGCGCCAAAATGAACTTCTTCGAATAATCACAGCTGCCCCTTGGTATGTTAAAAACTCAAATATCCACAAGGATCTCAATGTGCCACTGGTAAGGACTATTATTACGAAGTATGCGGTAAAATATTTAAAAAGGCTAGAGTTGCACCCTAATCCACTAGCTCGAAATATTTTAAATGATAGTGGCCACACTCGCTTAAGAAGAAGAGACACTGCAGCACTTACCTATTAAGATGAGCGATAGACACCTACATATGTGAACAGAACCCGTGATGAAGAAAATTTTTGTCTGGCACTGGCAGGACATAAAATAAATTATTAGGATAAGATTTGATTAATTATTGTAAGTTCATAATTAATATATGAAGATTCAATAAAAAAAAAAAAAAAAAAAAAAAATTATTTTTATGAAGAAAGGAATTTTACAACATGAAAATTAATTAAAATTATTATTGATAATCTTTCATTATTGACCGTGGCCGGAGCTCGAACCGCGGCCGGCATGTTACCATGACATGTTTCGATCGCAACCACTCGATCTCCTCAGATGGATTTGCCGTTTTACACTCGCAGCCATCAACGACTGCTGACATCAATAGTCAAACATCAATCCTTTAACCAAATTGTATTTTAACTTTTGGTAGATCGAAGTTTGCTTTTTATTTTTAAATGATTATCCATTTTAATTGATTTTACATGTTTTTCCTTACTTCTGTTTTTTCGTACTTTTGTCAAGAATTTTTCTTGAAGTCCAAAATACATTTTTTGTTTTCTTTTCATTTTTGTCTTTCTTTTTCTTGTTGACCTTTCTCAGCACAACTTGAAGGACAAATGAACACACAGAGCTCGTGCCTTAGCTTTAACAATAATTAGTATTGTGGTTATTTTGTTGAACTATTTATGCCGGCCGCGGTTCGAATCCCGGCCACGGTCAAAAATGAAAGATTATCAATAACAATTTTAATTAATTTTCATGTTGTAAAATTCCTTTCTTCATAGAAATAATTTAATGAAAATTAAATCTAATGAACTTAAGCCTAATTAAAAATATAAAAAATTTGGATTAAAAACCATAAATAGTTCAACAAAATAACCACAATACTAATTAATTTTTATGTTCTTTGTGAATTCTCATTGGTTTTGTTAATGTTCCTATTATATTAAATATACATACATACACACATGTATAAAATGATCTGTTATTTGAAATATAATTTTAATAAAATATAAATCTATTGTATGTTGTTTTTGGTTGATTGTGCCCCGCTTAATGGAGTTTCCCGTTTTATTGCACTAAAAATCATGAAACGAAATCATTCAGTATAACTGTCAATGTTAAAATACCCGTTTAGTTGAGTTCCGTTGAATTGCGTCACCCGCTTAATTATTTAGCAAAATAAGACCGCATTGCAAAAAACAAAAGCAAATGTTTCGGTTAATTGTTTCCGTCTACTTAATGTGTTTTTGCTCCACAAACGTATAAAAATTATGTTGCGACAAGAGAGATTGTACAATGAATCAATGCTTGCAACACTTCGCGTGGCGGTCATTTAAATGATATAGTGTCTCACACATAATGTCAACGTTCAAACTTTATAATAAAAAAGAAATACAGTCAAATCCCGATAATTCGTACCCCGATAAATCGTAATTCCCGATAATTCGTAATAAACTGTTGGTCCCTTGAAAAAATCTCGTTAATTCGTAAAATTTCCATACATTTTGGTCCCCTCGATAATTCGTAATTTTTTTTTTTTAATTAACTGCCTGTTTTTAGAAAACGTAAAAATTGTTTGGTAACTACCACTTATATTCGTAATAAAAACAACAGAAACATGGAAAGAATGATTTTTTGTTTACCGTCGCTTAAAAACAAAAACATGTCTTTAAAAAACGCAAACATGTCGTCTCACTACAAACTCTTTTTAACAATGACATGTTCTATGCTTGCATTACATTGGACTAGTCCATGGAGTAGTCCATTTTATCAAAATGGAGCAGGTAGTCCAATATTATTTGCAGGGATAAGATCAGTTTGTTACATAATAAAAAAATGTCAAAGCGCACACATAAAACTCTGTCGGTGTTAAAAAACAACAAATTTGTGCAGCCATTGACAATGGAGAGAAAAAATAGACGTTGCCGAGCGATTTGATATTCCTCCATCAACTCTTACTTCAGTGCTTTAAAAAAGAGAATTTATTATGCAAAAATCTTCAGGCAGTAACCTAAAGCGCGAAAAACAACCTGAATATCCAGAGCTTGAAGTCTTTAGTTTTATGGTTTACACAGTGCCGGTTTTTATGTTTTTTTTTTATCGTTTTAGTAAATAAATTGAAAAACCCCGTTAATTCGTATTTATTTTATTTTAACCCCGTTAAATCGAAACCCCGCTAAATCGAAAACCCCTATAATTCGTAAGAAATGGCCGGTCCCTTGCGATTACGAATTATCGGGAGTCCACTGTATCATGGAAAAAATATTTTATATGTGTTTTATTTACGTTTACTTTTGAAACCGCAAAAGGTTATGTTTAGTTTTAAATAGAAGTTTTGCCATATTTTAATTAAAACCGTTGTGCCACTTATTAAAAAATATAGAGCAATATAGAAATAATATGGCGAATAACATATACATTGCACGCAGAGAAAAAACATGATTAATGGATGGTCGCTACGACCATTTTTGTTCATAATTGCCTATTATGTTTACCCCAAAAAATTTATTATAATCCTAATATAACTACAAAAAATAATTTTTGTTCTTAACATTTTTTAATTCGCTATACATAATAATTTTATATGGTTTTTTACATCTAAAAAGTTACTCTGGTCTAGCTAAACATATTAAATTATGTGAAATGTTTGCTACTTTAAAATTTATTTTCAACTATACAAGTAAAATCATAATGTTAGTTGCTCACAAAAAGTCAAAACAAACAGTGTGTGGTTATTTTCCGTCCGCGAGCGTCAGTTCATCGGGTCGCATGAATGAGAACAAAATAAATAAAATGTTTTTCGGGGAGAAAAGGCTATTTTGCCTTCCAACAATATATTTATTATTATGTGTTCTTAAGTGCACGGAAAAAAAATATTTAAAAGTGTGATTGCGTTCCGAAATAAAGCAACAAAGAATTTTTAAAAAGAAGTCATCAAGGCAAGCATTTGCTGATTTTATTAGGTATATTTGTACCACAAAAACGTAATGTAGAATTTTTAAATAAAAACACACACACATGTAGATATACATATATATTTATGTATAAATATATAATTAAATGCATAATGTTATTTTATTTAATTTTAGATATAATGCCAAAAATATGTACATAAATTTACTAATAAAAAATACCTTTTTGAAATAAAATTTTATTTGGTTTTATTGCGAAAACTATACAACATGTTGCAATAGACATGTTTCACGGTGTTAGGAAATATAGAAACATGGTTTTAAAGATCGTTTCTGTTTTTCTTTTAAACATGATAATATGTTTGAGACAATAACAAGCATATACCTTATGTCTGAACATACATTAATGATAGTTTGCGATTGTGGTTGCATCAACCATGGTTTTTCTTTGCGTGTGGGGAATAGTGGAATAGTGCACAACTTTTTGATTTCGATACGCTATAACCCCCAATTTTGTGAAGTTTATTAAAAAAAGAAAGCATGAGCCCAAAAATTAGGGGGGTGGGGTGGTTGTAAATGGCTTCTCATTGGGGTCAAAGCTAGGGAAAAACGATACAAAAGCCAAAAAAAAGCTTCACAACTGTCCCTGAGTCGCTCCTAGAGGCGTAAAATGTAAGACTGACTCCCATTGATATCCCCCCCTACATTTTTTATTAAAATACTAACCCCCTATCTGTGCTCCTTATGGGGGCTCCCATACTAAATATTATTTTTTATAAAACTACCCATCACCGCCCTAACTAGCCCTAGAGTGCCCCTAGAGGAGTCAAATATATGACGGACCCCCATATTTTTTCTACATACAAAAATTTCGAAAATGGAGGAGTTGCAAAACATATGTTCTTATAACTCAAAAATAACACCAATTTTTTATGAATTTTTAAAAAATAAAAATTTCGAAATTTTAATAAAAAAATTATTTTTTTTCCAAAAAATGCTCGGATAGCAAAAATATTGGAGGTCCGTCATATATTTGATTCCTTTAGGGGCACTCTGAGGCTAGTTAGGGCGGTGGCGAATAATTTTATAAAAAATAATGTTTAGTATGGGAGCACCCTTAAAGAGCACAGATAGGGGGCTAGTATGTTAATAAAAAATGTAGGGAAGGAAATATTAGTGGTCAGTCAGTCTTACATTTTAAACCTCTAGGAGCGACTCAGGGACAGTTGTGAAGCTTTTTTTGGCTTTTGTATCGTTTTCCCCTAGCTTTGACACCGATGAGAAGCCATTTTTTACAACCATCCCGCCCCCCTAATTTTTTACAAGCTTCACAAAAATGGGGGTTCTAGCCAGCGTGGCCATTTTGGCCTTTTTGCAGCTAGATTTAGCATTTTTTTGTCTGATTTTGCTGCAAATTTTTCATTTAGCAGTTAGCATTTTTTTTAGCATTTTTCAACTAAATATTTAGCATTTTTTAGCATTATTTAATTTAAGAATATTCAAGTTATATTTTTTTGAAAATCTACCACACTTTTTTGTTGAATGCGCATACAAAACCCTACTCTTTTGCTATATAAACTGTACAATCTTTTAAAATATCTTTCATATTAAATTGTTTTAAAATTTGATCAGTTTGATCCATTAAATTCATGTTAAGCTGATTTTTTCCAATAACGATTTTGAAAAATTTTTGAAAACGAAAAGTGATACCATAACTTTTGAAATAGAAAAACAAATACGAATTACATGCCGAGATTTGCCAAAAAGTTTTAATAATTTAACAAATGCTAACTTTTATTGTGTAGAAAACAGTTTAAAAGCTAATAAATGCAACTTAAGCTAACATTTTAAAGAAGAAATAATAGATTTCACTGTAGAAGAAATTACAACTTCGGAACATCGATGGCAGAAACTAAATTCATATGAATTGTTAAGTAAGAACTCTGGATAACAGTATATTGATGTAAAAATGCATTAAATGAAAATCAATTTAGTGAACTAGATTCTTTTGCAATAAAGTTCTGGGTTTTGCCATTTAGCAACGCGGAAGTTAAAATAGGTTTTTAGTTGTATAAATCTCTTGAAAACGAAAATTCGAAATAGACTGACGCTAAAGACTTTGAATTCGCTACTTTATATTAAGTGTGGTTTAAAATTTTGCCATAGTTTTAAAAAAATGTACGATCTCACATAAAAATGCGATAAGGACATATATTATAATGATATCTCGATCGATTCTTCAGAAGTTGAAGCATAATACTAATTTTGATGACGCATTTAATTAATAAAATGAAATTTTTTATTAAACATGTTTACAATTTTATTGAAATACTAAATAAAAGCCATTTATAGGTCAAGTTCCTTTGATTTTTTCTTTTATATTTTTAAGACTTTTTATGTTTACTAAATATTTTATTTATTTTAATCAGTTTGTTCTATTGATATGATGTAAGTTTATAAGGAAGAATTATGTAAAATAAATCATATATGGGTATTTCCTTAGAAAGGTAAACCAGAATGAACATTTAAAATGTTGATAATCATCGTCTCTTATTGTTTATTATTATAAAAAAGTCTATGTTGTAAAGGTTTCATAGCATATCTCAGCTGTTTTACTTGAGGAAATTGCGCTGGAAATTCGAAAATTTTATATTTTCTTTTTAAGCTGCCATTTTTATGTAACTATTTTGCATGCAAAAAATATGTTATGTATGCACTCTTTCTTCATAATCTCTTCATTACAATCAATTGTAAATTGAGTATTAAGTTTCTTGTTACGGAAATTTAAATTAAATATTTATAAGAAAATGCATGGTGATAACAAAAAAAAACTTATGGAAAAATCGTACGTTTGCGACCGGTACATAAGCCAATTAAAATTTAAAGGCTGGATAGAGACCTACATTAATACACTTTTAAAATAAACTAATCACTTTTGAATATTCCGTTCCATTACGCAGATTTTTACATTTCACTACTGTCAGCCAAAGTAGACTTCTATTTTGCGTACGTTCGTGACCACATGTTTATGTTTATAACTAGGAAAAGTTTTGTTTTCTATATTATTTGTACAGCAAAAACGTACGAACGTACGTTCGTGACTCTAGGAAATGCCCATATAAAGGTATATTAACTAAAATAACAAAAAATAATACAATTTAAATTTTAGCATTATTTTTTGGCAGTTTAAGATTTTTGTTAGCATTTTTTAGCATTATTTTAAAGCCGATTTAGCTGTAAAATATTTTTGGATATGGCCACACTGGTTCTAGCGTATCGAAACCTTGCTGCTAAGGATTTGCATATAACACTATTCCACCCCTAATATAATATACAATAATATAATATACATGTGTTCCGTTTTTTTGCTTTTGTTTTTTTTTTTTATTTGTTATTGCGGCTAAGAAATCAAAATTAAAGTTTTCGTAAATAGTAGAAAACTTTTCACTCTAGAAACGTAATTTTTAGAAAAACTGCTAAAAAATTTAATGAGAGATTACGAAAATGTGAGATATGTACATATGTAGCCTTAATTAAAATATTTCGTTTATAAAAAATCGAAAAATGGGTATACAAAAACAAAAAAACATTTTATTAATTCTTGTTTTTATTACTAACTATTACGACCAATAACAAATACATATTTTTTTATTGTTCTGTTAAAAAAATCTTTGTAAACATAAAACTTCATTTGGGATACGTAAAAATATCATTTAAATATGAGGGATGCTAGAAATTCTATAAATATTCTTTGAATATTACAAATTTTGTTTGGACAGATAGTAAAATAACTTCCTCAATGGAAAAGTTAATGCTTAATATTTAACTGTACAGATTTATATCTCAAATCATACATCAATGTTTTACGTAACCTGAATGTAACGTGTTTCGTATCATTAACGATACGTAAGAAAACTTCTGTGTTGGAAGTTTTATAGTAAAAATTAAAATTTCATTACTACAATGAAAATTACTGTTTAGTTTCAGTAATGGACATTTTCATTGCATTAAAAAATAGGGGCCAATGAAATGGTTTCATTAAGCGTTTTTTTTTCGGTGAAACTCACTCCAAAATAAATTATTAAAATCAGGGCTTAAAAAAGTGCAGTCAAGAACAAAAATTTTCAAACAAAAAAACAATCATTTGTATACAACTTTTCGCTTTTTGAGTTGGTTTGACAGCGACGGTTTATATTTATTGCATCAGAAATAAAAGCAAATTTTTTTTTTGGCCAATGAAAAATGAAGAAGTGGAAGAAATGGCAGTTTTTCTTCTTTGGCTGTCGTTTTTTAAACGCTGATTAAAAAACACCAAAACACAATGCATAAAGATATTAGTTTTTTATCCGCTTTTTAGTATATCGATCGACGCGGAATCCCTTTCTAAGTTGATCTAACGATGAACATTTGTGCGCAACGTACAGGTCGCAATTTTGGAGATAATTTGTATAAGCGTTTAAATTAACATAAGGACTAAGTTTATTGAAGATGGTTAGAATTTCCAGCACCCATACAAACTTCTTTTCGGAATATAGTCTTTGTGGCTATTCACTATTTTACTATGTTGCTATTTGGCATAAACCTTTTTATTGCAATCTAAATTATCTTACCAAAACTTATTGGTATCGGTCCATATTTGACTGTAGCTCCCATACAAATACTACACTCGAAAATGGTTTTAAATGCCATAATTTCCTTATTAATGTAAGTATTGCCATATTGTTGTACAGGAAATGAAAATTAACTAATAAATTAATAAATAAATAATAATAATATTTGGCCGCAATAAGTTTTATTTTATAATTAAAATTTGACATTAAGAAGCACATTCGTAAAAAAATTTAAATCAAGGCGAATTTATACAGGTGACATTTTCGAGTCATCTGCTTATTGTTTATTTTTTTTTTTTTGTGTGTATACTGGATGTCAAGCTGTGTTTACATTTTGTGATAAATTTATTTAAAGTTAAAATTCAGTAAAAATTTAAATACTTGAAAAAAAAATTTATTAAATTTTATAAAACAAAAAACATGAATATAAAAATAAACACAAGCAATGAAAAATGCGTAAGGAATAAGGGGAGCCACAATAAATTTGCAATACAGAAAAAAATTGCCTTCTAAAGCAATTGTGTATATTTTAAAAACAAAAAATTCCCTTTATAAACAAATAATTTTGACATTTACTTTTACCTTTAAAAAAACAAAATACATAGTATTTTTCAAAAAAAAAAAAAGTATAGCCAGCGCAACTCTACCTAATGATGCGGTCGGTCGCCTGTATGAATTCGACTTGGTTTAAATAACAAAATAATTTGAATAAAAAATAAACAAGTAAGAGTGGTATATTCGGCTATGCCGAATCTTATATACCCTTCACCATGGTGCGAATAAAATAGAAAATTATATAAATACCGCTCTTTAGATATAAAGAAATCGATTTTTTCAAAGCCCACTTTTACAATCACCACATCGCCCACATTTTATCGGATGTTATGTATTGATAACCATACTATGCGTGTACCTTCTTGGAAACTTTGGCTCAGGCTGTTCTCCAGGTATATAGAAACCTTTAATGGCTTTGTACAGAAGCTTCAGCGCCCACTTCTCCAATCCCACCAACATTAAGTCGGATGTTGTGTTTCTGACGGGTGATTTTTTACGAATTAAGTTTTTCGGGCTGGCAGCACTGGTTGGTAATTGTGACCAAACTACATCTGTGAAAGTGAAAAGTGTTCAGTATACTCTGCGATTTCATCATGGAGAAACTCACAAACGAGCAACGACTGCAAATCGTTGAAATTTATTACCAAAATTCAGCTCGATGGAAATCCACTGTTTTACCGAAAATAGTGTTCAGCGATGAGGTTAATTTCTGACTAAATGGATACTCATCTGGGGTGAAGAACAGCCACATGCCGTACAAGAGTTGCCGAAAAAACGACAGTTTGGTGTGGCTTATGGGCTGGTGGCATCATCGGTCCATTTTTCTTCAAAGACGACAGTGGAAGCCATGATACGCCATGATACGCGACTGTTTTTGCCCCAATTGGCTGAGTTGGGCTTGGTTGATATGTGGTTTCAACAAGACGGTGCCAACTGCCACACAGCTCGTGAAACAATGGACATATTGAAGGATGGATTTGGTGAGCAGTTTATCTCTCGAAATGGCCCTGTGAGTTGACTATTTTTTGTGCGGTTATGTAAAGTCGTTGGTGTATGTGGACAAGCCAAACACGATTGAAGCCTTGGAGTAAAAAACGTGTTATTCATGGACAACAGGCCGAAATGCTCGAAAAAGTGGTGCGAATGGACCATTTGAACCGGAGTCGCGGGCAACATTTACATAAAGTTATTTTTAAAAAGTAAATGTCAGAGACCAATTTGTCGATTCCAATAAAAATTTTGAACATACACACAGAAAAAAATACCAATGTTAAAATAACATGGCGAAATGTTGATTGAGAATCAAAGTAGATTTCGGAAAAAGTATGCCCTTTATTTAAATTTATTATTATTTCATATTAATTTTAAATGAAAATAACCTTCAATCACGTTTATTCAATATTATTCACTGTTAAAATAACATTGTTCAATATTGAATCCATAAACACCTGTTTTTATGTATTGACTCTATTAAAAATTATCTTAGGCTCATGTTGATTTTAAATGAAAAATTTTAAAATAAAATTGTTCAATATTGAAACAATAAAAACCTGTTTTACTTGTTTTGTAGATTTCATGAATTTTTCTGAATTTTATATGTTTTTTTTAAACTTATATAGCTCTTAAAAAATCACCCATTATAAAGCCTTTCCACTTCGGTGAAGGGTATAATAATTCCCAAATTATTTTTGTTAAAAGGACAAATTTTTAAATATTGTATTTGTCGTATACTGGAACAATTGCGTGACTGAATTGCGGTGTTTATTAAGCCCTTATGACACTACATTTTTAATGCATTGTTCAAGTTTTGGTGAACAGTACAAATATAATGTTATACAAAAATTTACTAAGTGAAAAGAGTTAAACTGTATTAAGATAAATGCCAAACCGTCAAAAATTTTACTAAACTTATCGATAAAAAATGAAGTTATGTCAAAAAAAATGTAAAATTGTTTAACATAAAATTGACATTTCAAGCTTGAAATATTAAAAGTGTTGCTGGATCAGCGGTTTATGGGATAATTCAGCGATTTACCGCTTTTTGTTTTTAGGTTTCTCATAAACAAAAAGTTGGCAACATGTAATAAAAAAAACAAAACAGGGATGACTAAGTGGTTTCAATTGTACTTTTTTGTTGATACTTTTTAAACTAAGATTTATAATACCTTTTTGTGGTGTTTTTTATGAACATAAATAAAATTAATTTCAGATAAAAAAAATCTTTTAGTAAAATTAAGGTAAAAAAGTACAATTTTTAAAGGTTGCTGGTAAAATTTTAAAAATTCTCATCGCCATCCCTGAAACTAAACCATAACAAGAGAAAAAAAAACTAAAAACTTTATATACATTTTTTATTGTTCGCTCTTTCTAACATTTACTGTTACTTTCTATCAATTCTATATCAATTAATGAATAAAAATTGTAGTGTCATAAGGGCTTTAGCACTTAAGCCTCGTTTAAATTTGTGAAAAAAGTTGAGCATTGCAAATTGCGATAATCAAATTTATTTGATATAAGGCAACCATGTGATTGCAGAGATCAATATCTTTATTGTGCATCAATTTATCACAATAAACATTTAGTAAAATTGTTCCACTCAGACCCCTTCCACACTCGGCAAGTAACTTGCGCAACTAACTTGCCGAGACTGAAAGGGGTCTTAGACAATCATGCAATTCTACCTTTATAAGACCCACTCCTAAATCGACGAAAAGGGTAGATGAAATTCGGTTTCACCAATTGTACTGTTATTCGTATATAATAAAAAAAAAGAAAAAAACTGATGATTTTGTTAATTTTTAAAAAACCAGTTAAATTTATGAATTTAATTTAATCTTTTTTATAGAATAAAATATTTCTTTAAAGTTCCCCCTAAAAGCCATTAAAAATTATTCTTAGATTTTGCACTGTCAGGTACAAAATTAAAATGAAGATGTGTTTTTTTATGAGACAAAACAAAAACTTGTATAGACAAGTATCCCCAGATTTCTAATAATAGATTTAATTGAATTAAATAATTTTTTGAATTCAGTTTTTAATATTCAATTAAATTAAACGGTTGTGCGTTACAGTTTAATACCCAAAGATTTGAAATATGATACACAGTTGGTTCGATTTGTACTTGCTGATATTTTCTATGGCACTTGCAGCAACTTCCGAAAGGTATTGAAAATTTTTATGATAAATCTTCATTTAAAAGTTTTAACAAAATAATAATATTTTTATTTACCAGTTACTATTCAATAAATGCACCGGGAGTGTTGAAATCAAATCGTAAATATTCAGTTGTTGTAGATCTACACGAGGCTGATGGTCCGTGCTCAATACGCGTTGGCATTGAAGGTCCCAGTTTTAATGAATTTAAAGATGTTAATTTACAACCATTTAAATCAAAACTTATTGAATTTTTCCCGAAGAAATTATTGAATGGAGTTTACATGTTAAAAGCCGATAGTATAGTCGGCTTGAGTTTTAAAAATGAAAGTTCTCTGCATGTTATTACGCATGAGGGTCCAAAAATATACATACAAACTGATAAAGCTGTTTACAAGCCTCAAGATACAGTTAGATTTCGTGTTTCGTTGTTAGACGAACATACGAGACCATTAAATATTAAAGATCCGATACGTGTGGAAATAATGGTGAGTTAATGCAAGAATGATAAAATAAAGATTACGACATGCGCATGATTTCCCGTTATGTGACGTAGAAGGGCCATTCAAAGGGTTACCAAGAATATTTCATGTGTTAGATTTAAAATTTCTTGCGAAAAAATGTATGTTTTATGTGATAGTTGGTAACCTTGTAATTGTTGAAAAAAGAAAAACGAACAAAAAAAAAAACAACAACAAATATAAACATGAAGTGTGCAGTGGGCAAATGTAAGCAAAGCAGCAGTAAAAAAACAAGTGAGAAAAAAATTAAATTTTGGATATTTTTAATGGAACTAATATATTTTTTGCCATAGATGTATCGTTTTACAAATTTCCCAAAGATGCAGGACAAAGAAAGCTTTGGGTTATGTTTTGCAATCGATGCAAACCCATAGATGTTAAAAATGATAGAATTTGTGCCTTACATTTTAAAGAGGAGGATTTTGAAAGAAATTTGATATTTGAAATGGGTAAGTCAACATATATTTAATTGTTGCAGTTCACTGCTTCATAATTATGAATAGGATTTAGCAATCGGCGTGCACCAAAGTTGAAACCGGGAGCAGTTCCGACCATTGACAGCAGTATTGAAAATGAAATTCCAACTCAATTTGTAATTCAAAATGAAATTGTTTTGTCTTTTATTGTTACATAGATAATTTTTACTAAATGGAATAAATATAAATAAAAAATATAAATAAAAAGAAAAATTAATTTTTAACTACAAAATAATTTGAAGAGAAAAATTATAATTTGTCCCACTGTTGTGTTTACTCATAAACATTACAGTTCGACAGCTGCAAATTATTAGCCAATAGAAACACAGAATGTGTGACGTCACAGGGCCAACATGCGCAGAACATTTTAAAATTTTAAGCTTGTTGGCGTAATCTTTATTTTATCATTCTTGAGTTAATGCATGTGTTGATACAATTTTTTAATTAATATTTTTATGATCATGTACTAGGGTTGCCATAAACCGATATTCAAATACATAACTGGACAATGTTAAGTTAAAAAAAAAAATAAAATTTGATATAATTTTTATACTTTGACGTTAAAAAAAGGAGGAAACATAACAGTAAAAATTCGCTTTTACATCATATTACATATCGTCACCTAATCTCAAAAAGGGCATTAGTAAAAAAAGTTCAAAATCTATTTTTTTGCGAAATAATCGGAAGCGCGAAAACATGAATCTTACTGCAGAAGATTGTTTCTAATTATCTTAATATCAATCCGAAAATCCAAAATTTTTCGTACACTATTTTGGATCTTTGTCCAATACGTGTGGAAATGAACCAGTACAAATAAGTACATACATTATAAGATTTCAAAAACCGGGCTAAAATTAGGACTTCTGGATTATTTTAATTTTTGTAATACTTAAGGTGCCCTAATGATATGTCTATAGATCCCTAATTCTTAACTTATACTAAAATACAAGTCCTTAATTCGCATTTGGAATTTGATTTCAATCGGACTAACCGTTTACAAAGTGCAGAAAAAACCCTTTTTTGTTCTTAAATCTCTTAGTGCCGGTAAACATGCATCAAGTTTGACTCGTCAAGTCATGAGTTTTTAGGGGAGAGCGGAAAAATGGCATTCTCTTCTCACCTAAAAGCTCAAGACTTGACGAGTCAAACTTGATGTGTTTGAACCGACACTTACTCTTGTTTTAGTTGCAAGCAAATATATTTGAACATTTTTCAAACTTTCATCAAAATTAAATATTTCAATTTTCAAAGGACATCCTTTTCCTTTCTTGCGAGCATATATTATTTTAAATACTTAAAGTACTTTCGAAAAAGCCTTGCAAATTGGCATGGAAAATACATACGAGATCCATTTATGTATATTGATTTTGAACGTTACTATTATCGCATTTTTCGATAAAAATTGGAATATCTTGGGCAAGATATAAATTGTTCCTTAATATTAAGTAAGTAATTAATAAACACATTCTATTTCAACTGGACAAATTGTATTTGAGCTGGTAACTGGATAAGACCCAAATAAACTGGACAACCCAGACCATTTCAGGCCATCTGGCAACCCTAAGTGACACGTGTGCTGACAAATATTAAATACCTAGATTTATTAATATTTTAAAATATCGGGAAAGAAAACTTAGACAAATTTCTTACTGCTTTCCATATTAAGAATTTATTTCCTTAGAGCTGCACACATAAAGCTTTCTATGTAGCTGCACATTAGGTTGCAAGATAACGTTTTTATGTTCATTTGGAAAATTAGAAGAGATGGGAATTTATCATTTAATATTGTGTACAATTTTTAAGGAAAACTTAAAACATAACGTAGAAAAAAACGAAATAAAAATGAAAAATTTTGAAAAAAACGTAAAAATTAGGGCAATTTTGAACTTGAACTGCTATAACTCACTCACTTCTTATCAGATAGAAATTTGCAGCATATCGACTGAAAAGGCATTCAATTACCTCTCCAACGATATACAATTTATCTCGGTTGGGCTCCACAACGGCTTAAGTAGGACCATACACCGAAAAACACAAAAGTAAACGGTACTTAGAAAAAAAAAATTACAGAGTTTCACGTGTTCAGAAGGTCCCAATTAACTTATCTAGGCATGTGGCGTTCTTGGTACTTTTCCAAATTAAAATTTTGTAAAGCAGTGTTATTAACTAGAACAAGAACGAGCTTTATACATACCAAGGCGAATTAACTACAGTAACCCAGTTGGCCAAGTCTTCAAGACAACGTCGACGACGCGTACAAGACCCATAGTAAGTCCCAGACGACATATTAGCTACAGCCTATGCAAATCTTCGACGACTTTTTCGAACAATGGGCACTTAAGTCGTACACGACAATGTGAGCGACATTATCATGCACATTGTCGTTAATGATCATACGGGTAACGACGTGGTAAAAGTTGTCCTTGGCGACTATATAAACGACTTTTTTCTCAGAAAGTCGTTAATGCCCGATTAGCGACATTACCTTAATACAATCTACAATTTAGTCGCCGATAGGTACACTCACAATATTATTACAGTAACGGACTGTAGTTTATTTAAGAAATATTCCGTTCAGTCATTTTTAAATAACTAAACGTTTAAAATTCCAATCAAATTTATTTTAACCTGATTTTAACAATTATTCAAAAAACTAAGTGCATATTAATACGGATTTTCAGTTGCAGTTAATATTGTCCGTTGATTGAGTTAAATTCTTCTTTATGTTAAAGTAAATAAAAATGTAATTTAAAGCAACGAAAAGTTCATTTAATTTTTACTGTCAAAAATTCAACCGCGATTTCCGTAAAAACAAATCAATATTCAGTTATCTTACATAAATTAATTGTCAAAAAATTAACTACATATTCCGTAAAAACAAATAAATATGCAGTTATTTTATAAAATTTTACTGTCAAAAATTCAACACCATATTCAGTAAAAACAATTAAATATTCAGTTATTTTATATAATTTTACTACCAAAAATAAATTTTTACTTATGTATCTATAAAAATTGAATTGCTTGTTTTGTGTAAGCAATTCCCATTTTCTATTTGTTAAAATAATTAAGTTAAATACATCAAATTTTAAAAGTAAAATAATTGCGAAGCCATATCGGTCATGCTGCTGGTTAGTGAACCAAGCCGAAGGCATTTGATCGGCGGCGGAGGTGTGGGTATAATTGATCGGCGGCGGCGGCGTTTGCGTCAATGAATTGGCGGCGGCTTAAATGTTGGCTTGAAATGTTTAAAATTGTTATTTGCATGCAGTCTACAACTGACATGAAATGCTTTACTATAACACTAATATGATGTTATTATTAAGTATAGACTCATTATGTTAGAAGTTTTCTCATGTTATAACACGGTTGTTAATGCAAATGTTTTAGCAACGCTTTTATAACATCAAGTTATAACAGCAAATCATGTCAGTTGTAGACGGGCAGTTAAGGAAAACTATTAATCATTTCTATATCTATTTATTTTTATGTTAAAGTACAAAACATTAAATAATTATAAAAGGATAGTGCAATTTCGTTTTTTTCTCATTACTGCTTTAAACTGATGTTATCTGTAGGACCACATACCCATATCCATTTACAAAAAATAAAGCTTTCTGCAATAATTAAATATAAAATTTCCTTAACCTGAACTTATCAGCAAAACTATTTTTTTAATTTAATTATTGTGGTCAAAATTATACCACTAATTAGTTAAAAGCAAGAAAAAAATATGTTGTTCACATATTTTTTTTTTTTAATTTAACAAGTTTTCAAATAGATTACTTCAATAAAGCATTCACTGATATTTTGCTATTACCAAGTTTTTTGTCTGAACTTCTAAATCGATATGTTTGGAAATACATATGTGTATAATACTAAAATATTTGAGAAAAAAAAAATTCTGTTGTGTCCTAAATAAGAGTCCATCAAAATATTAATATGAACATGAAAAGTTTATTTGAAAATATTGCAAGTTAAATTTGTTATTGTCATGGAAATATTTGTGTAAAAATTAATTTTAATTAAAGATTCACATATGTATGTATGCATTTATGAAAACGAAAGAATCATTAACCAATTATATTTTCAAAAAACTAAGATAAAGTTGTTAAGTACAATAACGCTTTGAAAATTTTTAAGAAAATATAACGGCACTTGAATGTTGCACATTGATGCTAAAACATACCATTTTTGACAAAGAAATTAATACATTAAAACGCAAATCTGTAAAATAAACTTAGTCACACGAATTAAGAAATTTCACGGCTCAGCTGTTGTCATCGGCGGCTTTAATTGAGCCGTGTAAGTCGGCGGCGGCGCGGCTTGGTGAAATCAAGCGGCGGCGGCGAGCTTATCGGCTTGCGCCGATCGGCTTGGTTCTCTGCTGCTGGTGTCTTATAATTGAGAGTTCTTCTGTAAACAACGTGGTCAGTACAACAAAAGTAAAACAAACGTGTGTAACTGGGTAAGTAAATAAAAATATTCTCCCTCTCTCGCTTATAAGAAAAACAAGCGGACAGGTGTCTGTCTGGTATTTTTTAGAAATTCGGCTCTTTTGTGAAGTAAACGAAAATTTAATAAAATAACTGAATATTTAATTGTTTTTACTGAATATGGGGTCAATTTTTTGACAGTAAAATTTTAATAAATAACTGAATATTAAATCGTTTTTACTGAATATGGTGTTGAATTTTTGACAGTAAAATTTTACAAAATAACTGAATATTTATTTGATTTTACGGAATATGGTGTTGAATTTTTGACAGTAAAAATTAAATGAACTTTTTGTTAAATATAAATGAAAAATAGATAGACCGGTTTTTAATTGAACTTTCATTTATTTTATATTACAATTTCAGTTAATTTTACGTACAGAATATTGTGAGTGTAAGTGACAATTAGGGATGTAACGAAACCGATATCGTCGATACTTCAGATTTGCCGATATATGCTGGATAAGGGGAACGGGTAAAGAGGGTCTACTTTGAGAATATAAATACTAAAAGGTTAAATAGGTTTCCTGACGACTGCAGTATATATTTGGCAGAGGCTCGCGGGATTTTGAAGGCCGTATAATTGGTAAGAAGTAACATTGCTGGGGCTCGACAGTCACTGTATATGTGGACAGTTCTAAGGACCTTGATTGGCTGTGAATTCCAACTAGTAAATTCCAAACAAGTAAGTGATTGTAGAAGAGCTCTATGTTGTGATTGTATGCTAGGTACCTGATCACTGCTACATCACCGCGAATGAAATGGCCGATGAGTTTGGGTGACTGGGCTGGGATTTCCAAAAATTTTGTACATATAAAAAAATATTATTACATATTGGGAATTCTTGTATTATCGAAATGAACAAAACATATTTTTATAATTAAAGGGGGGAGTGGGGAATTTCCTTTTTTACCCCTCTTGAATCCGCGCCTGATTTATGATTTATATAATCGTGTCACGTGAGAACGGCTGGAGCGATTTAGCCGAATTTCTATTCGATTCGAAATGGTTAGGAGATGGTTTGTAAAGAAAAATAAATTTAAAAATTCCTGGTAAAATTATTTTTACTTCTCATTAGTAAAAAGCTTCCGCGCAAAGCTGGGGCGCTTACCTAGTAAAATATAAATAAGTGCAGAACTAGAATTTCCAAATCTGGACACTGATGCAATTTCAAAGAAGAATTTTAAAAACTAAAAAAAAAAAATCCCGTTATTCTCAATGCGGTATTGGAATCCCTAACTAAAATCATGTAGGCCAACTGTCAAATTTTTACATATTTGGAATTTGTAAAGGAAAGATAGCGAAATATTGTATATTATTGTGCCGATTTATATGAAACTGGAGAAAATATACCCTCAAAACACGCGAAGATAAAAAAAGTGCAAAAATGGAGATTAACCCTTAATGCACTTGGGGTCAAATTGACCCCAAACTCTTTAAATTTTGTAAAATCTGTCATATTATTATAATTTACACATTATTATTATGTTTATTATAATACATATATATTTCAATTATATCTTATAACTTGAGTTTCGGTTAAAATTTCTAGTTATTTCTTTGGTATGTTCCATACTAGCGAAACCTAAGAGACCTATTTATTTAAATAAAATCCTAAATCGAATTCCCACGTAAGAAACAAAAGGCACGCAAAAACTTAAATCTATTATACAAATTGTTGATATTTTTATTTAGGCTTGAGTTCATCAAAGTTAATTTTCATTAAATTAATTTTACTGAAGGAAGGAATTTTACAACATGAAATTTTTATTAAAATTTATTGTTAACTTTTATTCTTGTCTTAGTTGGGGATCGAACTCAGTAAAATTATTTAATGAAAATTAAAATTGATGAACTCAAGCCTAACTAAAATATCAAAAATTAAAAATTAACAGTTCAACTAAAAATCACAATTGTTCTATTACACAAATTTAAAAAATCAATTGCTACACGGAAAGAATTATTTACTAAATATGGCTTGAACCAATAAAATTTTGCATGATTCTCGTCCAAGCTAAAAATTACTTCTTCTAACTATGTATCTGTGGCTTGGCTTAAGCAAAATGTTTTTTTATTCAAGCAAATTTTACTAAATAAGAACAAAAAAGTTAAAATCAAGAAATTTTTCGCTTGGACGAAAATCATGCAAAATTTGTTACGTTTGTACAGCATGTATTACAATACAATCGACGTTTGCGGTTCCGATATTCGCTTTTGTTCCCTTGGTGGTTAAAATTAAGTATTTCGCACAGATCAGAACATACTAAATTTAAAATTTTGTATATTTTTAGGACAAAGACAACAATCGTGTTAAACAATTTAAAGATATTTATTTCACTCACGGTGTTTACACTAATAAATTTAAATTATCCAAATACCCGGTTTTAGGAGTTTGGAAAATCAACGTCACAATAGATGGAACATACGATTACTCTAACTATAAAGAAATTAAGATTGACAACTATAGACTACCAAAATTTAGTGTAAACCTTAAAACTCCTGCCAATGTTGTGCTAAAAGATGGCTCCATAAAAGTTATCATCTATGGCAAGTACACATTTGACAAATATGTGGAAGGCAATGCAACAGTCCAGTTGTGGGATAGTTACAAAACTACTCTGTTTCAAACTAACGAAGTGAACATACAAAATTTAGGGTTTGTTGATTTTAACATCAAAAATATAAAGGACATAGAGAAATTGTATGGCCTTGCCATTATAGCAAATCTAACCGAAATGTATACGGGTGTAACTGAATCAGAAGAACAATCTGTAAACTTACGCAAGCAGCGCTATGATTTAAAAATCCCATACGAAGAAATAGAGTTTGAAAATAACAAACCATATCGTATAAATGTTTATGTAAAACATTGGACTGGGGCTCCCGTTTTGGATCGCAAAACGCCAGTTACCATGGAACATGGTAATCAAATTTATGAAGCGTTTTTAAATGAAAAAGGTTTGGCAACATTTGAGTTTGAACATAATGCGACAGCGGACCACAAATTTCAATTTAAGGAATCAAAGGGTAGTTTATACAATATCTATACAAGCGAAAAACTGATGTTGAACAACAGAGAATATTATTGCCGATTGAATTTGGTAAATTCTAAACTTAAACTTGGAAAACCAGTTCTAATTGACGTCAGTTCTATTGTTGACATTCCTTATCTAAAGTACATCGTAATGGGTCATGCAAGTCTCATCAAAACGGAATACATAAAGGTACCGCCTAATAAAAAATCCTACGTCATCAGCATAACACCCTCAATTGAAATGATTCCCGTTTCTTACATCTATGTTTATTACGTCCACAAAGGCAATTTGCGTTATGAAGAAATGGATTTAAGGTTTCCAAACGAGTTTGAAAATCAGGTATTCAATCTATTAAATATTATTTAAAAACGATAAAACCTTTCACCATTTTATCAAAAAAAAAGCAATTTTTAGTGTTTAAAAAAAATTTTTTTTAATGATGTGTGTGTTTTCTAAAATCGGTTCATACAATTTTAGGCAAGAACGTGATACATAGTGCAGGATCAAAAGTTGTGGTGTTTTCTTTCCTAAAAAAAAACAAGTATGAAAGTATAGTTGGTAACTCTACCCTACAGTGTATAAAGACACATATTCGAGATTGTACCCAATGTTTTTGTCATACTTAGTAAAAACATGTTTAGAGACAAGCATAATATGACTGTGGCTTCCTGATAGTCCTCCATCAGGAGGTTGCCGGTGACAATGATATGGTTAAATAAACCATTATATGCTTAAAAGTTTTAGTTAAAAATATTTTTGTCGGAGGTGACCATATTGAAATTTTTTTTTCTCTGGTTGATGTCATGATGTAACACTAACCTTTGTTGTCTCTTCTTTTGTGGTATTTCACCATTCAATTCTGACAAAAAATGGTTGTGAAGCAAACACCTGTTTGACATCTTCCCGCTTAGCTATTAAAAATTGCGCAGACGACGTTTTCCAGCACTTGTAGAAGCCATTGATGCATAAAAAATATATTATGGAGGGGTATGATTTTGAGGGGCAAAATTGTTAAAAAAAAGATTAGTTTCATCTCATGCAAAAAACCAGTTTCAATAATTAATTACTTTCTTTTCATTATTATGCGCAAAATATTAATAATAACCCTCGTATCAAACTAATTCCTATCATACCTGGGGTAATTCTAATTTCACTCAGATAGACGGACATCATTTAATCAAATCCACTACTGATTAGAATCCAGATTATGTACATATTTCTATATACTTTATATCAAGCCCTCACCGCGAAAATAACGTAAGCGCCAAAATTTAATTTTACAGAAGAGAGTTTTTTTTATTTTATTTCATATAAATTTTGTATGAAATTTGTCGCTTACGAAAAAATTGTTCTTGCTATAAAATCGTGACGGTACCTTATGCAACCATGACATTTTAGGAGATGATGCCAACAAAGTCATTTACTAAAAAAAAAAACAAAAATTGAAAATGATGTCGCTTACGTTATTTTAATATTGTAGAAATTACAAATAGCATGATAATTGTACGTTTTCTACAAGGAATAAAGGGCAAAAAAAATATTTAACTGCCAAATTCAGGTTACACTCTCAGCTCCCAAACAAGCAAAACCGGGTGAAGATGTAACAATTACCATAAGTGCCCAGCCCAAATCGTCCGTAAGTATATTAGCTGTGGATTTGGGTGTGTATTTACTAGACAAATCGTACGATCTCAGCAAATATGATATACTTTCCAGTTTGCATGTCGAAAAGTCCTACTCTATAAATAAATCGGCAGTCTATCCCGGTATAACAACTGGTCTGGTAACGTTTACAAATGCCCATTATCCATTTGAATTAACAGGTGGTAAGTTTGTTTATGCCTACTGATGGGAGTTGAAACAATAATCTTTATTTACAGCTGCAATGGTTTCCAATGCGGCAATTCAACCGAAATTACGGTTTCGACAAAAGTTTCCGGAGACTTGGATATTTGAAAATTATGAAATGTGAGTAAAACCCTTTAGTAGTTTTGTATTTGCCAATATAGAAATTAACACGTTTATAAGTTGCCTCAAGTTATATAATAGCTTTTAGTTTTTTAATTCTAATGATTAAATATCTCGTCCACAAGCAAGCACTTAAATAAGAGTTTGGCTCGTTCATAGAATTGTGGTTGTATTTGTGCATCCTGCCTCTGTTTGGAAAATTAAATCAAGTGAGTGAGAGAGAAATTATTTTGAAAACCACAACAAGTAAGAAAGTTTAGTGGGTCAAGCCCGACCATATGAAACCCTACAACACAGTATTAAAAAAAAAAATTTGCAAGAGTGTATGGCTATATGAATAGGGATGTATGTTTTAAATTTCATCGATTTAATAGTATCTGAGAGGCAGATCTCCCCTCGGCGTCCTATTTTCTTAAAAATGCATAGCTTATGTGTCGGTACAAATATGGATCTATCTATGTTTTAAATTTCATTAAAATCGGTTTGATAGTTTCTGAGAGGCAGAAATTGTCCCCTATCTCCCCTCGTGGTCCTACGATTCGGCCCATTTTCAATAGGCTTAATCCTTGTGCCAATAAGAACCTATGTGCTAAACTTTATTATCAGAATGTGATTCTGAGTCGATCGGTACACTTTAAGGTGGGATATACTTTAAGGACCAATATTTTAAGGTGTTACACACATCAGCACAAATGAGTAGCTAACTACAAAAAAAAACCAACTTTAAGTTAGCTTGTATAGACTAACTTAAAGCCAACTACTACGCAATGCAAAAAAAAAGAGAGCCAAGTCGTTTGGCTAACAAACGGTTCCAAGACCCATAAAAGATTTAATTTATTTAGGGCCATTATTTCAATATACGGAGTAGAAATTGGTAATCGGTTATGACCAGGTTATAGTATAATTAACAAATTAAAAAAAAAATAACTAAGTACAATTTTACGATTTCGACAGGTGATTTAAATCGAAGTGGAAACATAGCATTACTTATAGTTTTGCAATATTACAACTTTTTTATTGTCATTAGTTTTAAAAATATTAAGTTTGTAACAATCGGCCTTAACTTAAACTAACTTAACTTAAAGCTTACTTAAAGTAGTAAGTTTATAGCTAGCTTCAAAAAGTTAACTTTAAGTTAACGGATAGGTAGCTAACTTTAAAGTTAGTTCAAAGCAATGCAGAGTCGGACAATTGACTACTGCCTAGGACATCGCAATGTTAAAATAGTTAGTTAATTCCATGTAAAAGTAGTGCAAGTGTCAACCACCCCTACTTGAGGAATAGTTAGCTTTCAGTTAATTTAAAGTTAACTGAATGTCTGACAGGGACCCTCTCCACTATTGTGGTGTAGGTATTATAAAAAAAAACGAAAATTTGTCAAAGTTATTTACGGGAATACAAAATTTATCATTAACAAGATTCCTGTATGACGTGCTAAATTCCCAATTTTTCATATTCGATAAATACACTGAAATTTATTGTTGAGGGAAAGCTTTGTTTTTGTTTTTAACAAGGTTGGCTACCGATACCGATACCGATACCAATACCGTTTAAATACCGTTTAAATTGAATACCGGTATTGATACCGATACCGAAATTAGTTTTTTGCATAAAATACAGGTATACGTATACCGTTTCCCTTAATACCGGTATTCTACCGGTATAATCGTTTCGGTATTTAAAAATAATATGTTTTTTTAAATAGAAAACAAATTAAAAGCTTCAATACTTGTGCTAATAAAAAATATGTTTGTTAACTTGACGCCCTACTGTTGCAACACTGGTATTGTTTGGTTACCGTCAGATGTAACATAAGTTCTACAACAACATTGTATAGGAAATTTTTTAGGTGAGGTATTTGACAATTTGAAAATCAAACGTTCATGTGTAAGCCAGCTTTTTTACTTATTAAAGTTTGTATTGTTATGTTATTGTAATAATTGCACTATCTTAATTACTATGTACACAACTTATTCTTAAAATCAAAAGTGACGCGCATTACATAAATTATCAAAGTAAACCTAATTTTAAAAGAACTAAAATAAATAAAAACATCTAGTGAAAAAAATGCCTCGGCCAAAGAAAAATGCATGTAGAAAATTTTTTGAGTTTGATTTTGAAAAGAAAACTAATAAATGTATTGTTATGGAAAAAGAACAAATTTGTGGAAAAATATTGAATGTAGGTATACAAGTAGGCTTTTTTTGTGCTGTATTCATCTTTTTTATAATTATTTTTATTTGCATGAAGAATGACCATGGTACGAATTTAGCTTGTCATATTAGAACACATCATAAACAAATTTGGAATCAGATTTCGAAAAATAAACGTATACAAGAAATTAATTCACCGACGCCCAACAAAACTGTTAACAGATCTATATTAAATCTGTTTAAAGTTCAAAGAGATACTGCTGAAGTCTTGTGTCGAACTATGCACAGTAAATGGTAGACAGTTTTCTCTTATTGAAGATTCGGGTTTCCGTAAAATCATTGACCCTATTGCAAAAGGGCTTGGTAATTTTACAATTAATAGGAAAACTGTTAAAGATGAAGCATTAAAAAAGTACAAGGAAATAACTGTTAGAAATGGAGGGTAAATTGGTTTCGTTGAAATTAGATGGCCTTACACATTTAAACCGTGCCTTTTTAGGTAAAATATTCCACTTATTTTTATACCTACACCACAGTAGTGGAGAGGATATTATTATTACATAAATACATATGTATGCATATTTATATAAAACTATTTCTTCAAGGTGTTAATGCCCAATTTATTGAAAAGGATAAAATTGTTTAAAGAACATTGGCTGTAGCAGAACTATTTGAACGCCATACAGGGCAATATCTGAAGGACACAATAATAGCCATACTTCAAAAGTATAACATTTCAACTGAGCAGATTTATACTTGCACAACAGATAATGGGAGAAATATGCTTAAATGTATATCTCTAATTAACGAGGATGAGAATGATGCCGAAAACTTTGATGATAATAACATAGAATTTGACCAAACTTTAGAACATTTTTCTTTAGACACTAAATGCATTGGTAAGCTTCAATACCTCCACCATAATTTATCATATGCCTCAAATAAAGCCCACTTTCACTTTAATACGCCTTAAATCACAACGAATCATGATTTTTTTATTGAAATAAGATGCCGCAACGAATTATAGTATTGTGAGGCCAGGTTTTATAAAAATTGGTTCATAATTTATTATAGAGTCCATATAAAGCTGATGTTTGTAACACATTAAAATATTGGTCCTAGACCCACCTTTAAGTATACCGATCGACTCAAAATCTCTTGCTGAGTTGATGATGTCCTTCCGGCTGGCTTGCTGCCCATGTAACCTTGTTCGCAAAGTACAGGTCGCAATTTTGGAGATAATATATTGAGCTTTTTCACATACGTTCTTATTGGCACAAGATCCATGACTATTGAAACTGGGGCGAATCGGTCTATAATTTCACAAAGCCCCCCTACAAGCTTCTTTCTGGAATAGGGCCTTTGTGCCGATAAACCAACTTACTATGTTAGTATTAATATTAAATTTGGTCCAAATTAATTTTACTACAATCAAAATCATCTTACCAAATTTTTTGGAATCGGTCCATATTTGACCATAGCTTCCATACAAATAATACTCCCGAAAATCGCTTTTAATTCTATAACTTCCACATAAATGCTGGTATTAACATACAAATTGGCAACAGTAACTTTTACGATAGCTTCTATCTTATTGAAAAATGTAATCCTTGTAGATCCAAGGTCCCATATAAGTCCCCATCCTTTAATCTCACATAGTTGAAGATATCTAAATATTATTCGGCACAAACAACTTTAAAATGAATCTTAAACTCATAACATGATTTCATCAGGCGGGTCCGTTATTGCCCATGAGTCCGAAATAGGGTAAACTCTCGAAAATTTGTTTTTAAATATTTTGGTGTAGGTTGTCATGTGGTCGGGCTTGACCGACTGTACTTTCTTACTTGTCTTATTAATACAATTAATATGTAATTTAAATTATGCATAGCTATTAGATGTGCAGCTCATACGCTACAATTAGCTATTAATGCTGTTCTAAAAGACCGTGAAATACTTAAAATGATTGAAAAAGCCAGAGCTGTGGTAAAAAAGTTAAGAACGCCAAATATCAATATATTATTAAAAAGTCATACTCTTACGAAACCTCTAATTGACTGTGCCACTCGTTGGTCGTCTACTTTTGATATGATGTCATCTCTAGTAGATGTTAAAATGAAAGAATTTTTAGAAAACGTATCAAAGGCTAATAATGATTTCTATTTATGCAATGAAGTGTGGGAAAATATAAAAGATGCTGTAGGAGCTTTACGGCCAGCAAACATTGCCACGAAAATTCTTCAAAAAGAACAGTTAACATTTGGAGACGCCTTTGATGCTTGGTTTACATGTAAAGTCGAACTACAGAAAGTAAAAGGCAATTTTGCAGGAAATAAAAAAGAAAGAGGAAATTCTTTTTGAGAATAAAGCATTTCTAGGTGCATTGTTTTTGGATCCGCGTTGGAATATCTTTCTTAAGGGAAATTTTGTTGAACATGCCATTGATCATATCATAAGAGTAAGTGTGAAGATAGACACAGTAAGCCAAAATACTTGCATAGATCTTGATGAAGATAATAAAAGTTGTTGTTCAAATTCATCTTCAGACTGTATAGAAGCAATCCTGAAAAATATGGAAAATGAAAATTGTTCTTTAACACCAAATAACAACAATTTACGTGAGTTACTATATTCTTTCAGAAACGAAAAACGAGTTAAAAGACACTTAAATGTTCTGGATTGGTGGAGAGAACAAAGCAAAGAAAAACCGAAACTATATGCAATAGCAAAAGTTATGTTAGCTGTCCCAGCAACACAAGTTAGTGTGGAGCGGTTATTTTCAGGAGTGAAGTACATTATGAACCCTTACCGCAATAGGTTAGACGAGGAAAGCTTAAATGCAATTTTAGTAATTCGAGCCAATATGGAATTGTTGTAAAAAACTACCTTTCAAGTTATTATACCACAAATAGGCTTAAAAAAATTATTTTCGATTTTTGCTTATAATATAAGTACATATATATAAGGTTTATCTTTTATACAATATGAATTGTTTAATTAACTTTTTTCTTTTTTTCTATGTCATATAATGATCTCTATATGTACCTAATATTTTTAGTCGAAGTGAAAAAATAAAATAGAATGCATAAACATATGTATATATGTATTCATAATATATAATATATAATTTATAATTCTTTTATTTAACTTTTTTCGTAGGTTTGTTCATTTAACTGTAATACCGATATAAAAGTTTTTATACCGGTATACCGATACCGTTATAATTAAGAAACCGATACCAATACCGATACCGAAATAAAAAAAAGTTTAATACCGATACCGATACCGAAATTCGTTTCGGTATCCAACCTTGGTTTTTAATAAATTTTCTCACTCACTCACTTTGTTTAATTTTCTAAAAACAGGCAGTAATCAGACTGCATTTAGATTATGCAATTACCGCCGAGGTTTTGCTTTTCTATTTTCTTTTAAAGTTGCTACGAAATTCTGTTCACATTTAAGGCCCAACCAGAATGTGAATAACGTGACTTAAGCAACTGAGCAAATACATGTTAATCATATGTGTCAAACCATATTGAACTTAAGGAAACTTTATGTTAAGTTTTATAAAACTGTCATTTGCTTAAGCAAGGTGCGAAACTCATCGCTCCTTCCGCACGGAATCAATGTGTTTTTATTTTCTTTTTGTTATTTAAAATGCATTTTAGAGGCTTTTTGTTTTCTTTTTGACAGTAGCTTAAGTTTGTTTATGCACATTCTGGTTGGGCCTTTACTCATATTTTTATGCTCTTTAATTCAGTCGTCGATGTGACTTCGACAAGTTTACAATAACAACTTAAAAAATATATTGTTAACATTTTTCTGCGGCAGTAAATAAATGCCTTCTCTCAATTTTTTTTACTCTCTGGTACTCACTAATACACAACCAAAAAGTTTTTGGAAATCCCTGCTCTAGATGTTAAAAAGTCCTTTGAAAAAGCTATAAGTAATGCAACTATTTAATGATAGATGTCTTTAATAACAACATAGTAGACGTTAAGTTTAAAATTAATAACATAATCAATGTATTAGTCGTAAACATCAAATAGTATAAGCTCGAATATACGGGAAACATTCTGGAGCTTTCTAGATAAATGTTATTGAGTATAAATACTTGCGAAATGACGTTGCCAAATGAGTTTTACTTTTAACGTTTAAGTGTGCAGATCATTAATAGAGGTCGCAATTATAAATTACGGTTGTTAAAGTGACTAAGTTCTTAATAAATAAGTGTTATACATTAAAGTGTTGTGTTTATTTATTTTATTAAAGTTGCAAGAAATGAGCTCGAAACGGTTTATTATAAAGGAAAAAAACCAAAACGTTATTGAAAGGCAGTAACGTAACAATACGTAATACATATTCTATTATAATACAAATACATACCGCACTTGATCATAAAGAGGTTATTAACTCAAAATTTAAAAATTCTCAAACAAAACAATTTTAAATTTAATATTAAAGGCATGTGAAAAATGATTTTTAAACCAAACGTTTCATTGCTAAAAAAATACACAAAATACCTACCTGATATTTTTATAGCGGGTAAATATAAATATTACGTGTCGATTTTTTCCAAAAAGCGAAAAGTAAAACTTTTGAGTTAATGCTAGAGTTTTTTTCCCGGAGTTTTTCGATTCCCGGGAAAGCGGGAAATTTTTTCAAATTTCCCGGGATACCGGGATCCCGATCCATATAAATACTGTACTTTTCGCTTATAGTCCACTACTATAGTTGCACAACTTTTGTGGACTATAAGCGAATTTGGACTATAACCGAATTTTTTTATAAGCCGTTTTATGGACAATAAGTGAATCCTAGTATAATCCACATTTTGGACTATATAAAAATTATTTTCTTCAAAAAAAAAACACTCTTCTTAAACAAAATAAAAGTTTATTCAAAACATAAACAAATAATTAAATAATAGTTAAAACAAAAAATTATAAATTAATTCAAAGGATTTCAAAGCTTTTAATAAAAACAAAAAGGTAAATATGTAATTTAATGCTTCATAAGCTTAAATTATGAGATCATTTTAATTCTTTGAATGTATAAATCCAACGCAACATAAGTATTAATTTCATAGATTCTGCTATAAATTGAGAAATGTTAAACGTTTTTAAAAAAATTCTGTTATTTTAGTTTGTTTTTTTTTTTAAAGAAGTTTTTACAATAAATAATTCTTTTTTTTCAAAATCCATGTTTTGCTCAATTTTGTTGTCAAGACAAAATTGTCTTATAATTTCAACGGAATCTAAAACTTCTTTTACCAAAATTTGACATTTATTAAAGTTGCCAGAAAGGTAAATAAAAAACTTGTTGCCAGTTTGTTAAGAAAATATCTAAAAAACAGAGTGGACTATAACCGAATTTTTTTGCATAAAGTATTAGATATGCCTGCAAAGAAAATGTGGCTTATAAACGAAAATGGACTACAAGCGAAGTGGACCTTAGAACAAATAATTTGCATGAAATTCGAAAAAACCTGCAAATGAATATGACAGTTTTTGCTTATATCCGTTTTTGGCCTTTAAGCGGAATGGACTATAAGCGAAAAGTACTGTAATAGAAAGTAAATTTTGTGTTTAATTAATGAAAAAAACTTTAATAAAAAACGTAAGGGAACTTGTTTACAAAGTTAGTAAAAGAAATGGTTAATACTAAAAAATTAATCGAAGATTAGAAAATGAACTTGAATTATTATTACCTCACGCTTTAATTCCGTATTATTATGCTTTTATTCCGTAATTATTATGCTCTAGATACAAAATAAAAAAATAACAATTTAATTCAATAAACAATAATAAAAACAAAATAAAAATTTAGTTCCTCAAGATATGAGATCAAAAATTAAATTAATAAATAGATAAAATATTTTAAATAAATATAAATATATAACATTTTTAACGGCTTAGGAAATAAATTTCTGACACACTCAAAGCGCTTGGTAAGTCGTCAAAAAATATATTTCTGATTTTATTTACTAATTATCATGTTTCCGAAAAATTTTGGTACACTTTTTTACCGAGGTTGGACAAATAGTTATAAGTGCACCGTTGTAGCATGCTTCGGATTCACAATCAAGCAATTTTTCTTTTTTGTAAACAACGTCTATATCAGTCATTTTTATTTTAAGGATGATGCAAAAATTGGCATCAACCGGACTGCTTCTTACAAACCTTTTCATTTCATTAGGTCCATTTGCAATCTTTAGGACAATGTGTTTTTAAAATTGTATGTTGTAGTATCTTACACGAGTTTCCAAAATGTTATTTTATTTCGGTTTCCTCGCACTTCACAGTTATATAAACCAACACAAATTGAAATTGAAAATTTGTGTTTATCATTTAATAAACATATCGCTCCTTCATTGCATCATAGTCATATCCCAAAATTTTAAGTAACTTAAGCAAAGTTTTCCTTCATACCTTCTCGTATTATATATCAAACTGAGCCGAAGTTATAGCAAAATATATCTTTAAATCGGTATATTTTAAAAATTTTAACCGCATTTTGCCAAGATCGTTTGTTTTTGTAGATATGACTATGTTGCAATAAAGGAGCGATATGTTTAGGTATCTCCTATTTTTAAGACTTGTCCATGGACAATGAAACTTTTCTGCCTAAATCTTATTTTGAATTAATGTTCTTTATTAACTCTTCACTTCACTAAATGTAATAATTATCAATTGTTGCACTGCCCATTCTTCTGTTGGTAGATTTATTGCATCAGGAGACATTGATTTAAATATGAACTCACTTCTTGTAATTGATCTAATCCACAACCCATCAACAGATGCTAATTTTTAGAGAATAGAAAACTAAATTTCAAAGTATAAATAGCTGTTCTTAAAATTATGAGGAATTTTTTATTTCCCGGGATCCCGCAAGAAAAATCCCGGGAAAACGGGAAATAAAATAATTTTACGGGAATTCCCGGGAAAAAACCCTAGTTAATGCCCTCTTTGTGAATATGTGCGATATGTATGTATTTATATACATACTTGTAATTACCAGAGAAGACAACAAAAAAGCAATATTCAATACTTTTACAGGAAAACGAAATTACAAAAAAGCAACCAAAAATTAATAAAACAGCAAAAAAAAGCTCTAAAAAATGTTTTATTCTATTCTAATTTCATGTGGGCTTTTATGTTTTCAAACTTAAATTTTCTACGTCGATCTGTTAAAAGCGTTTTGTATAATGAGAAGCTTCTTTCTACATCGACGGAGGTTGACGGTGCAAATTTATATTTGAGAATTTCATTAGAGGACAAACTTTTTACATATTCATCTTTTGGAACAGTACCAGACTCTAAAATATATTTTATTTCCAAAAACTGCTGATATCCGGGTATTCTTTTTAATATTTTCTCAAATTTCTTTTAATATTGTTGGTCCTCGATCTTGCATAGTTCGTCAAAAACTGTCGATAGAGCATTAGTGCTCTCTGAAATTAATAATCCCGCAGTTTGCAACTTTTTTTTAGCAACCAAAATGTTTGCAAAAGTGTATTTTAGAAATGCAAGTTGAGAACTTAGTTCGGAGTTTTCAAATATTTTTTTGGATTGCACAATTGAGTCGGCATCTTGACTGTCAAGTTCTAAAACAACGGCTTCAATTTCTTCAAGATGTTCAGCGTAGTACATTGCTGCTTCTAACCAAGTACCCCAAAGAGTTGGGCATTGAGACGGTGGAAGTACCACATTAGGATTCATTATTAGAAAGAGTTGTTTTCTCCGCGGTGCCTGTAAAAATTTTGTTTTTCTTATAGAATTCAGTTTAATAGAGAAATATTTGTCCTAAAATTCTTTTACTACAAAAATCATATTAAAAAAACGACTTTAAAATTCTTGCGTTTTCGATTTCCAGAACACCTCTGATTAATAGCTATATTTACCCTTAAGAAAATATTTTTAACACTGGAAATCAATTTATTGACATTTTCAAAGTTTGTTCAAATGAATTCAGCTAAACGATGGATACCATGCGCAAAACATGTTAAATGAAGCATTTTCGGATACAGTGCCTTTAGAGAAGATATTCCACTTAGCATATATGCAGCTGCATCCGTTACTAAAAGTAACACTTTGCTATATTTTATGCCTAAATACAGAATTAATATCAAATCCAAACTCGATTTCTTTTCTATTCTACCATCTGGCGACAATATTTGTAACGAATCATTACGAAATGCTGCAATAGATACGCTATTTGCCGTTTCAAGTACTTGCATGTTCAATAAATAAGATTTATTGTCTTTCAATTCTTCTAAGACTCCAAAAATAAAATTTGCAACATATCTCTGTTCGCTGTCCGTAGTTTCATCTACAGGAATCCATATATATTTGTCTTTGGCTGCTGGCCGCATTTTTTCTATAGATTCCCAATACAATTCTGGTATGTATTTCTGGCGAATGCAAGTTTCAGACGGAACCGACATTTGAGAACATTTCTCAATGAAATAACGGCATCGTACAATAAGTAACTTATTGTATTCCATCAGTATCCACTAGTATCTGCTTTTGCGAAACAGATATAAGCAGATATGATACTCTCTTTCGCTTTTTTATCAACTGGCATCCACTCTTTTAAAAATCATATCAATAGCAACTCATATCAGAAACACAAGACCACTCATCCATACGCATCTACTTTAGAAAACACACAGAAACTTGTACAAAGAGATATATCTGTGCAGGTCTTCAATTTAAGAAGCAACACGCCAATTACAAAAAGTCAAAAATGTTTTTTATTATTAAAAGTTGGTACGGTACGTTTTTAACTTTTGGCTGTAAAATTTAAAAAAAAACTACAGTCGAATTTTGCTTTAGTTTGTTTTTTTAAACCTTTTATTAATTTAAAATATTTTTATAAAAGCTGCGTTTTTTTCTTCAGCACAAAAGCTAAGAAAGTATAGTCGGTCAAGCCCGACCATATGATGATCTACACCACAGTATTTTAAAACAAATTTTTCGAGAATGTATGGCTAAATGTATAGGAATCTAGCTATGTTTTAAATTTCATTAAAATTGATTTGATAGTTTCTGATAGGCATTGCCCCCTATCTCCCCTCGTGGTCCTATTTTCTTAAAACTGTATAGCTTATGTGTCCGTACAAATATGGATCTATCTATGATTTAAATTTCTTTAAAATCGTTTTGATACTTTCTAAGAGACAGAAGTTGCCTCCTATCTCCCCTTGTGGTCCCACGATTCAATAGACTTGGACATTGTATCTCTAAAATTGCGACCATGGGCCAGGTTCTGGCCCTCGTGACCGAGTACTTTCTCGATTCGAAATCAATTTAATATCTTATTATTTCAGTCAATACTCAACCGGAATAATTTTTTCAGTGTTGTAAAGATTCGTTCAGTATCGACTGAAAAAATTAGAAAGCAATTTGCTTTCGAATCGAGAAAGTACTCGATCACGACTGCCAGAATAAGGCGCCTGTACTTTGCGCACAAGGTTTCAGACAGCCAGCCAGCCGGACGGACATCGTTACATCAACTCAGAAAATGATTCTGAGTCGATCGGTATTCTTAAAGGTGGGTCTAGGACCAATATTTTAAGGTGTTACACACATCAGCACAAATGCGTAATACCCTCTCCACTATTGTGGTGTGTGTATAATGACAAAAACTAATAAAATGCCTATCCAAGCGTCGCACAGTGTTTTGCCAATCAAGGAGGACTTAATTCAATTGCAGACATAGTTTAAAAGATATAGACTTGAAATTTGGAAGAAAAGCTTTCATTTTTTATGTAGAGGCTCAGATCTAAAATGAGGAACATTTGACCAAAACTACTCACCCCTCCCATATTAGCCCAACATTATTTCTAGAATTAAGCCAAAAAAGTCTTTTTAGTAAACTAAAATGTATTTAAGTATCTGTTTTTTACTAGAGAAATATTGAATAAAATAAATAAAAACAATATTTTTTGTTGTTTTCAGGATTGTATTCACATATTGTATTATATAATACCTTTTATTTAACCATATCACTACCGTACTATAAGGAGTGATTTTCGACATATCTAAGTAATTTTTTCTTGTAGTTGTGATACTAAAAAGCACCAAAAAATTTTATAAAAACATCTAGTATCCTTCAGTAATAAGACATGCCCTAGGACTGGGTTTTTTAAAACTCATAAATTGGAACTAAATATCCAATCGATAATATTTCTATGAAAACAATAATTTCTGAAGCCCTAAAATCTCCAAGATTAGAGTTACTTGAATTAATTATCGCAGAGGGTCATCTTCCTTCAGGCTACCACCAGAATTCTTTGTATTTATTCTCCAAACATGCAAATTGGCTAACATATATGTATACCAATGTGATAATGTATCCCATTTATGTGAGTCAAAAAAAATAAAATCAGTGGGATCTATTTTCCCTAATGGTTAAAAAAAAAACACATATAATAATATATTGAGAGCATATTTTTGCTTACTCGTTTCATTTTAACATCAAACACGTTTATTATTTGCATTAAATTACATTAAAAGGAAAAACACTTATTCACACTGAACAATTGGAAACCACTTGCGCATCCAATAGAGGGTTTCAACAAATCATTGTAAAAAAACACATATACTCTCTTAACACACTCAAAACAGCTAATTTTGTGCATGGGATGCATGACTTCCGTGGTAGTGAAAGGGTTAATACATATAAAAAAATTGGATGTACTTGTGAGATATTGCTGCTACGGATGGCAACTGAACACTCATAATTTACTATACGTTTCATACAAAGCGTTCTTTTGAAAAAAAAATTTAAAACGACTAAAACCGAAACATATTATAATACTGTAAGGTCAGTTTGAATTAAGATTGGTTCATAATTTATAGATTCCATTAAAAGTGTCGGCACAGCAGAGTATAGCACTATTGCTTGCTTTTTTAGTTTGACTTTTTATATTGTTTTAAATTGAAAAATAAAGCTTAATAAAAAAATATGTTTTACTAATAGTGATGCAAACGAGACCAAATTAACTCTACAAATACCGGATGCCATAACCACTTGGCGTTTAACAGCATTTTCCAACAATCATGTAACAGGATTTGGTATAGTCAACAATCCAACGGATATAACCACGATACAACCATTTTTTATATCCATAAATCTACCATTTTCTGTTAAACGCGGTGAAATTGTAACAGTTCCAGTAACAGTTTTCAATTATCACAATCAGACCTTAGAAACGGCTGTGGTTCTGCAGAATTATGCTGAAGAATTCTTCTTTATGGAATTAGGCTTAGAAGGTTTTCAAAAGTCGAGTGATGATCAACAGCAAATAAGACATGTTAGCATTCCGGCAGACAAAGCAAAGACGGTGAATTTTCTTATATATCCACTATTAGGGGGAGAAATAAGTATCAGTGTAACGGCCGAAAGTTCTTTGTCTTCCGATGCTGTTTTGCAGAAACTTAAAGTAGAACCAGAAGGTGTGCCCAAACAAAAGAGTCAGTCCATGTATTTAAGTATACCAGAAGGTGAGAAAATAACCTCAAACTTTAGCATCGAACAGCAAATAGGAAGTGTAGCCGAATCAGAGTATATAACTTTCTCTGTGGGCGGCCATTATTTAGTGCCAACACTGGAAAACTTTCAGGATCTGACAGAAATGCCTACAGGCAGTGGAGAGCAAAATATGGTAAACTTTGCGCCTTGTGTTTTAACTTTGCAATATCTTAAGGCTAATGGTAAATTGCTTGAAGAGAAGAAGTTGGTAGAAGAATTACATTCTGCAATTGAGCTTGCGTACCAACAACAGTTATCCTTTCGTCATGAAAATGGTGGTTATAGTGTTTTTGGACAGGGTGTCGATGAAGAGCCTAGTACTTGGCTTACCGCCTATGTAGTGCGGTTTTTCATTAAAGCTTCAAAGTTCTTAGATATTGAGGAGAAAGTGATTGAAACTGACTTGCAGTACTTGGCTCAGCAGCAGAACCCCTCCGGAGAATTTCCTTACACAGGGTATGCACTAAATCCAAGTCATAATAATAAGTATGGACTAACAGCTTTTATTTTATTGGCCTTTTTGGAGGATCAGGTATGTAGTAAGGAGACTTTAACTGAAAGTACTGGTTTCATATAACATAATTTGTTGCAGAAATATGCTTCCAAATATGAACAAACTGTCAAAAATGGAGTACAATTTTTGAACTCAAATTTAGATAAAGTAAGTGATACTAAAGCATTATGTCTAACAGCATCCGTTATAAGGCGTTTTAAACATCAAAATGCCCATATTCTTATAAATCAACTCAAATCGAGTAGCAAAGAATTTAATGGTCTTAAGTGGTGGTCGGCAAATGACCAGAATGTTGCAAACGATGTAGAAGTTACAGCATACGCGGCATTAACTCTGCTAGATACTCCCGGGGATCATACATCAATTTTGAAATGGCTGATAGAGCAACGTAATGCTAAGGGTGGTTTTACCTCTACCTACGACACAGTAGTGGGCATGGAGGCCTTAGTAAAATTCTCGGAAAAATATAGAAACGTAAAAAATTTGAATTTAATAATTTCTTATAGTGCCACAGACGAGGAAGGCAATGAACTGGCAAGTGATGAATTCTTGTTGAATTCGAATAATGTTTTGGATCTGCAGAAACATGAGGTATAATTAAAGAATTGAAATAGGTTTTTTTTTTGTTAGCTTTTAACAGAACATTTCCTTTTTCTAGTTACCAAAAACCACACGTCATGTTAGTTTCCAAATGAAAGGTGTCGGTGCGGCTTTGGTGCAACTCAGCTATGAATGCAACGTTGTTAAGGTGCAAGAAATTCGTCATTTTGATATAAAACCAAAAGCAGTCCTTAAAAATGAGAGAGATTTGGATTTGGAGGTGTGCTTCACTTATCAATCTGATTTGAACATGCCGAACGACGCAAATAATCTGATAATAATGGAAGCAAATTTACCTTCTGGTTACCGTTCTGATATAGAAAACAGCTTACCTTCAAGTCGAAACGATATAGTGCAAAAAATTGAGTCAAAAAATTCAGAATCCACAGTAGTTTTCTATTTAAATAACTTAAAAGCAAATATGAATCACTGCCTAGATATTCCAGCAAATAAAGTTAATGAAGTATTGATGCCAAAACCAGCAGCAATTAAAATGTTTGATTGTTATAATTTGAGTCGGGCAAATACAGAATTTTACACTATATAAATTTAAATATGGACTTTAAGTTAAATTTTATAGGAAGAATAAAATATTATCATTACGTTTGTAAAAAGAGTAACATAAGTGTCATATTCGATTTTCGAGTTCAAATCACAATTACCTTCGGTGAAGATTATGGCTGCAAGGGAGTTTTGTTCTGTTCCATACACGGAAGCAGTGTTATAAATCGTTTCTAAATTTTACTAAAAATAAAAAAAATACCGGAGTACCCTGGTAGGCTAGCTGGTAGTGAGCTAGTCTATCAGCGCCGGGGTTGCGGGTTCGATTCCCTGAGACTCTGGTTTCTTTACTGCAGACAAGCGTAGAGCTTCGCGGGGTTTACCTTAGGGAATTTAAAAAAAAAATATATATATGGGGGATTTCATGTCAAGTGACCCAATTTTGAAATCGATGTCTTCCGATTTGGATGAAATTTGCACCAAGGTTAGTCCTATTGGATAGTAGTTTAGACACAAATTTTCAACAAGATCGGTCTAAAAGTTTCTGAGTTAGTGGGGGTCAAAATTTGACATTTTGGCCATACAGGTGTTCTTTCTTATCCATGTAACTTATTACCTATTGGTGTTAGCAAAATTTGTCCCAAGTAGCTTCGATAGCTATTTGATCCATCTTTTGAAAAAAATTTTTTTTGTTTTTTTAAAAAATTTTTTTTATTTTTTTTTTTAAATTTAAAACTTTTTTTTATTTTTTTTTTTTAGCGGGTATGTTTTTTTTTTTTTTTTTTTTGTTCAAAAGAAAGCTTATGTCTTTTCCTTTAAGGTAGTTTTGGTCCCTTTTTGGGATGCGAGCGGCTTATGTATAAAAAAAAATAATTTCTAACTCTAGACAAGGGTTTTTCAATTTTTAGCATATGCAGTGTTCTTTCTCATCCATTTAACTTATTACCTATTAGTGTTAGCAGAATTTGTCCCAAGTATCTTCGATAGCTATTTGATCAATATTCTGAAATTTTTTTTTTTGTTTTTTTAAAACTTTTTTTTTTAAATTTAAAATTTTTTTTTTAAATGTAAAATTTTTTTTTTTTATATTTTTTTTATCAGGAATGTTTTTTTTTTTTTTTTTTTTGTTCAAAAGAAAGCTTATGTCTTACCCTTTAAGGTAGTTTTGGTCGCTTTTTGGGATGCGAGTGGCTTATGTATAAAAAAAATTATTTCTAACTCTAGACGAGGGTTTTTAAATTTTTAGCATATGCACTATTTTGAATTTTTTCCTATTTGTGTTTAAGTGTTTCTAAAGCCTTAAAAATAAAACGTTTGCAAAGAAACTAGACAAATTAACCTTTCCGACGGTATGTTACAAACCCAATTACTATTTTATACCTTCGATACTATAATGCCCACAATATGTTAATCCCAGGAATAAAATCACTTTTTTTCTGTAGAAATGTTGACAAATAATTCTTTTTTTAATTTTTCCTACATAAATTTATTAAATTATTTATCTTTATCTTTTTATTATTATTATTAGAAATTATTATTATTATAATTATATATTAGTTTAATTATTATTACAAATTAATAAAAAGAATTTAATTTGTCAACATTTCTACAGAAAAAAAGTGATTTTATTCCTGGGATTAACATATTGTGGGCATTATAGTATCTAAGGTATAAAATAGTAATTGGGTTTGTAACATACCGTCGGAAAGGTTAATTTGTCTAGTTTCTTTGCAAACGTTTTATTTTTAAGGCTTTAGAAACACTTAAACACAAATAGGAAAAAATTCAAAATAGTGCATATGCTAAAAATTTAAAAACCCTCGTCTAGAGTTAGAAATAATTTTTTTTATACATAAGCCACTCGCATCCCAAAAAGCGACCAAAACTACCTTAAAGGGTAAGACATAAGCTTTCTTTTGAACAAAAAAAAAAAAAAAAAACATTCCTGATAAAAAAAATATAAAAAAAAAATTTTGCATTTAAAAAAAAAATTTAAAATTAAAAAAAAAAAGTTTTAAAAAAACAAAAAAAAAATTTTTCAGAATATTGATCAAATAGCTATCGAAGATACTTGGGACAAATTCTGCTAACACTAATAGGTAATAAGTTAAATGGATGAGAAAGAACACTGCATATGCTAAAAATTGAAAAACCCTTGTCTAGAGTTAGAAATTATTTTTTTTTATACATAAGCCGCTCGCATCCCAAAAAGGGACCAAAACTACCTTAAAGGAAAAGACATAAGCTTTCTTTTGAACAAAAAAAAAAAAAAAAAAAACATACCCGCTAAAAAAAAAAATAAAAAAAAGTTTTAAATTTAAAAAAAAAAATAAAAAAAAATTTTTAAAAAAACAAAAAAAATTTTTTTCAAAAGATGGATCAAATAGCTATCGAAGCTACTTGGGACAAATTTTGCTAACACCAATAGGTAATAAGTTACATGGATAAGAAAGAACACCTGTATGGCCAAAATGTCAAATTTTGACCCCCACTAACTCAGAAACTTTTAGACCGATCTTGTTGAAAATTTGTGTCTAAACTACTATCCAATAGGACTAACCTTGGTGCAAATTTCATCCAAATCGGAAGACATCGATTTCAAAATTGGGTCACTTGACATGAAATCCCCCATATATATCATCAAAAGTAATTTTTGGGAATACAAAATTTTTTTTCTTTTAAATTATCTTTAAAAACTTGAATAACTAATTTAAATATTTTTTATTTAAATAAATAACTACTGTTTTATAAGAAGTAAAACTTTGTCTTGAAAACTTTAATTTTTAGGTCCCTCTTTGATTCCAGATCAAAAATATTTGAAATTTATTTTATTTTTTGAAATCCTAAAATTTTCTTGCAAAACAATTTGAATTTTTTTTGAGTATGTTAATTTTACTTTCTGCAATTCAATTAATTTGACTTAAGTATTAAGGGAACTAAATCCCTCCTATTTAGTTATTGTTTCACCAATATATCCGTAATTGGAAAATACAAATGAAAATTGACTTCTGATGTTAATTAAATTTAATATTTCTTTTACTTTTTTAATTGCATAATTATCGGTATCAACAAGCTATTCTAACATTCCTTAATTACTGAAAGCATCTAGCCAGGCTCCCATCTTGTCACTACTGGCTGCGGTGGAAGGGGAATCAAGGGATAAATATCATTAAAAATTGCAATATTATCGAATTTGCTTCCAATTTCCTTTGCAACGCGGTATAACCCATGTGCAAAGCACGTAATTTACAACAGTTTTGAATGAAATATTGTTACGAAAGTAACTTTAGTTAAGAATTAGAATTAGAATTTTTTTATTAGTTTAAATTGTTATTGTATTAGTTATGCAGTCATCTAGTGTAAAAATCAATGTACACATGTAATTTTAAAATTGTTGTGCATAATTGTACTTCAACCCCACTGTAAATACTAGAATTTTCGTTTTTAAGTTATCTTAATTTATTGTAACACCTTTAAGTACGCCTTATACCGTGTTTAGATATGCACCTTATTTGAGTTTTACGCAATAAATGACATTATTGAGCTCAATTATTCATATAAAATTGCAATTTAGTTATAGCTCAATTAGTACGAAATTGTTATAAATATTGAGTAAAGTTAAAATGCGACCCTGTCACAAGTGTGTTTATTGAGCATAACACAACTTACTAAACAGTGTCCAAGGCGAATTAACTACAGGTGGTGTCGAAACGGCATCTGATTTTGACAGTTCGGGCTTATTTGTTTTAGATTTGTTAGTGTTTTGCTAATAATGGTTGACATTTCTAGCTAATGGCACTAACAATGCAATGCAAAACACCCTATGTTGTTTCTGTTGTTTTTGGATTGTTGTAGTTCCGACACCACCTGTAGTTGAATTCGCCTTGACAGTGTCTTGGCATTCGGCAATTGAAATTACAACAAAACAAATGCCCATACATTAGGTCGTCGCAAAAGCTAGATGTTCATTCCTTAAATATGTCAAAACTTGTTTACATTTTGCTTATACATGTACATTTTTGTTTACGTTGAATGTTGTATGTAGTAGTAATATAAATTGAGTTAGCTTAATTGTGTATATGTGAACAGAAAGATAATTATCGCAATAAACCGAATATTGACTCAATAAAAAAGGTATATCTGAACACGGTATTAGTTTGTGATGCATTATAACTCAATTAATTAAGCCATATAGATAATGCACAATAGATAACTCATAACTTTAATTAACAAAATAGACGTTAGGGATCGTACGTTCTAGAGCCATTTAGACGTCAAAGCTCGAAAGTTCTGTGGTAATTTGCCGGTCTGGGCTAGAGCATAAATAAAATCGCAAGAGATGGCATACGATTTTTATTCTAAGTTCATACTTCGTCAAGTTGATACGCACCACGCGGAGAAAATCAGGGTTGAAAAATTAGTAAATAAATTTTATAGCCTTCACCACAGGTGGAAAAGGGTATATATAAGTTCGTCATTCCGTTTGTAATTTCTACAATATTGATCTTAAACCCTATAAAGTGTATATATTTTGGGTCCTTATGAGGAAAGAAGTTGATTTAACGATGTGATGTTAAATCACCTTAAAAGAAATTATTTAAGATAAGTATTCTTGAAAGAAATTAAGCTCTTTAAAAAGGACAAAAGGTGAGGAAATTAAAAATTAAATACGAAGTATGACTATGTTTTGTCTCTAGAATAAAATATATATAGAGGCGTTTCTGCCAAAACGAAAAATTTTAATTCGTCGAACAGTATTATTTTTGAAATTGAATTTTTATATGTGCGTGTAGGCATTTACATACATATTTATTTTGGTTTTTTTCTTGTTGTTAATTAATGCTTTTCTTATAATATTTACAAAATATTTATTTATTTATCTGTTGCTAAAAACAATACATTTTTAACGTAGGGAAAAGTGTAGGGAACATTTTTTTGATTGTAGGGGAAAAAGGGATTTTCACGTAGGGATTTTTTGAAATTGCTCCTGGCATCACTGACTTTAACTGAAAAATTTTTTTTCCAAATTGCATACATACTTATTAAACAAGAGCCATAAAAATGTTTTTTTTTTCAAATCAACACTAGGGACATTTCTTGCCGGACAGACGAAGTTTGATGGTGAGGGGTCGAAAAGGTAGAGTGTGTGTACATGACTATCTGTACTGGACATTTTTTCATTTCTCTTTCTTACTTTAGTTTCGTCTTGTTGCTTTATATTATTTTCTGTCTGACTTCATATGTAAACGCTTCAGGTAAGATTAAAAGAGAATTCAAAAAATGTCCAGCAAGAAATGTCCCTAGTGTAAATTGGGACTAACGCAAAAAACAATATCAATTTTCGAAGTTTACTTTGTCGCTTACATTTTTTACATATGTACATACATACATATGTGCATACCCTTCACACCTGATCACAACTTCAAATGTTCTTTTTTCTGGAAGTTCATATAAGCAGTATCCTACCTGCAACCCATTTTCCGAACTTCTGTTACAATACTGCGATTGGTTTCTATACTTGAATTCAAAATGCATACGTAGTAAAACTTTGATCATGCGTAGCTATGTAACGCCTGAAAATGTCTACCCTTATAAAAGATAATTTGACTGTTGTAAATAAATTTCTCAAAACACAAACGCACTTTTGTACCTTAATTAAATTTTTGAATAACTAGTCCAAACACGCATTCAATTTGGTTTTTAATCTTTTTTATATTTTTGCACTCAAATTATGAAACTCACCTTTCAATTTTTTACAATAATTAAAAAAACCATTAAACAATTATAAAGGGTTATCCATTTTGCGGTTACAAAAGTAAACGTTAATAAAACACAAACAAAATATTTTTGTTCATGATATTTCTTTTTTATTATAAAGTTTGAACGTTGCCATTAAGTGTGAAACACTATATCATTTAAATGACCACAACGCGAAGTGCTGCAAGCATACTACAAAAATTGTGATTCTGGCACAGCCACATATCGTGCTTTAAGAGGAGATTATGGTTTACATAATCGTCCAACTACGCAAGCAATTGGCAAAATTGTGAAGAAATTTGAAGAGACTGGAGCGGTTACAGATATTGTAAGGTCAGTGCATCATCGTTTCGCTGAAAATATCGTTGCTGTAAGTAAAAGTAGTAAAAGTGTAACCGACTTTTTTTTTGACTGCTGTTGATGAATACGACTTGGAGAATAAGAGGTTTCAACAAGACGGTGCCACACAACAAGAGCGAATATGGCTTTATTGCAAGAGACATTTCCTGGCCATGTAGTTTCTCGTCGTGGCGACATCAACTGACCACTAAGATCATGCGATTTGACACCATTAGACTTTTTTTGTGGGGCTACGCGAAAGACCCTGTTTATGCAGATAAACCTTTAGCTCTTGAGCACTTCGCGTGGTGGTCATTTAAATGATATAGTGTTTCACACATAATGTCAACGTGCGGGTTTTTAACCAAAAAAAAAAAAAAAAAAAAAAAAAACAGAAGGCCCTATGTACAAAATATTACATGATAAACGCTTAAAGCAAAATATGCAATATTGTCAACAGTCAAAATAACTGGTAGGTTTTACAAGAAAAGTATAAGAAAAATAAATTGTTAAGAGTATAAGGCGATTAATAAATTTAATATTTTTATTAAATACAAAATTTAAGCAAAAACAAAAATTGACATTGAAAACATAAAAGGCTATTCAACACCATTTTCAGTAAATTTAATTACACATCATTACAGTCGGGCCTCGATTATCCGTGATGATTGGGACCAGAAGCATTGCGGAAAAACGATTTTCACGGTTAATCAAAAAACAATTTTAATTATTTATTTACTTAATTTGTATGTTCAAATCCTGTACAACAAGAGTTAATCTTATAATTAGAGTACAGGAAAGTATTATTGATAAGTTAAATTGAGACGGCAAATACAAGTATACATATAAAGACAAAATAAGCTAAAATTTGTTTAATAATATGATAATATTTGTGATTTTCTAATGTGTAAAATGTTTATATAAATAAGACTTAAAGCTAGTTGCGTTGCTATTAAGTTGTTGTGTTCGTGGAAGATTATTCCAGAGACGCGCCGAATGTATGAAAAATTGCCATTCAGATACAAGAGAACGGTGGAATGGAATAATGATCTTTTTTCCCCTAACTGATCTGGCAAACCTAATCTTATCAACGAGATACTGTGGCATATCCGAATAAATGATTTTATGCAGATATAAAAGTACACGTATGTTCAAAGTAAAGTTGGATACATGATCATATCTTCTCAGTCCATATACATATCTAATAATATTGTTGTATAAAACATTAAGCTTACCTTTGCTTATTGAGTCACAGCTGGCAAAAAGTTTACAACCGTAGATTAAATTGGGAACAATATAAGATTTTGCAAGAAGTAGTCTTATATTTAATGGGGTATAATGCTGTGAGGGCCAAAGACATCTTAGCTTTGTATACGTCTGCCCCACGAGTGAGTTAATGTGGTTATTCCAAGTTAGATTATTATTAAAAACTAATCCAAGGTTTTTGGCAGCATTAACTATAGTGACTTTTTCACCATCGATCAAAATATCCACGTCGGCAATATGATGCATTGTTTTCCTACGAATAATGATACACTTTGATTTGCGAGGGTTTAAACAAAGCCCATTTGCAGTTGCCCAGATATAAATCTTATTAAGATCGTCATTAAGTTTCGATATATTATCAGCAATGGAAATGACTGGACTGCTTAAATACAACTGCACATCATCTGCGTACATATGCATTTTGCAGTGCGAAAACTGGTTAGGTAAATCATTTACATAAATAGAAAAAAAGGAGTGGTCCAAGGATTGACCCTTGGGGCACACCCCTAGATAAATTTAATACCGACGATTGAAGTTTGTCCGAAAACACAAATTGCCGACGTCTTGAGAGGTATGACGACAACAGTCGCGTAGAGGTCTTAGAGTGGTCCAGAAGAACCAAGAAGTTTACTTTTCCTGTATCTAGGTCACGTCGTATGTTTTCAGTCACGTCCAGTAAGGCAGAAACACAACTATGGTTTTGACGAAAACCCGATTGTTTATCATACAACAAGTTATTAGATTTGAAATATGACGACATTTGATTATAAAGTAGTTTTTCAAGAACCTTAGATAGAAAGCACAAGATGGCAATTGGCCTGTATTCTGAGTCATTTTTCGGTTTGGGAATTATTAAAGCGTATTTCCATTTCGACGGAAAAGTGCTTGTCATTATAATAGTGTTGAACAAATGTGTTATATATGGCAGGAGTATAGGCAACAATTTCCTTATAAATTTAGGGTGTATGTTATCAGAGCCAACTGCATTTGATTAAATTGATTTGAAGCTAAGTAAGACTTCAGATTGATTTACACACGCGAATTGAAACACATTATTATTTATTTCGTTAACATTATGATTTATATTTGAAAAGTTGTAAAAAGTGCTATCTATTGATCGTAGAGGTAAATTTGTAAAAGTTCTATTAAGCTCTTCGACATCGACCTGAGAATTATTTGTACTCATTAAGTGACCAATCCCAATTTCGCGAACATATTTCCAAGTTTGTCTAGGGCCTATTGCAGAGCCAAAGCGTTTAGAATAATTTTAATGCTAGAGTTAACGTTTCTTCTTGCAGCTTTAAATGCAGCTCTTAAACTTGAGGTTCGAAAACGCTTCCATTTTGAATAAGCACAATCTCGTTTAGATACTAAAAGTTTAATATTGGCAGAAAACCAAGTCCTTTCCCTATTAGATGTTCTTTTAACTTTTAGTGGAACTGTTTCATCAAAAAGACGCTGAATATTATCCTCAAAAAATTCTACTTGCTTATCAACATAGGGCATGTAGTACATTTGAGACCAATCTATACGAGAGACGCATTCATGGAACACGTTGTAGTTTAAGCTATTAAAGTCATGTATGTTCAGACAGAGAAGCTCTAAAGTTATAAGTTAAAAATATTAAATCATGCCGTGAAAAGCATGGGGCTGATACTTGATCATACAACAATGCGTTTTCTGGATTTGAAACAAAAATAACGTCAAGCAGAGTTCTGTTAGTTGCAGTATGATGAGTTGGATTTACTGTATTTATAGGAGCGAGACCAAAAGATAACATATTGTCGGTTAATTTTGATTCCAAAAGTAGGTTTGAGTTAAAATCACCTAAAATAATAATATTGTCATAAACAGCAGCAAGCGTTTCCATCGCACTGAAAAAATTAGAGAAAGTTATTCTGTTGTTTGGCCTGTATACGCACCCTACCAACATTTTCTTACCGTCAGAATTTATCTCAATAAAAATAAATTCTACATATTTAACAGGTTATGATAAATTTGCTGAAGATTTTAAACAAACCTTATAAGAAATATTCTTTTTCACAAAAATAGCTACCCCGCCGGCATAGCCCTCTCGGTCTTCCCTAACCACTTTATAACCACTTAGGCAAATAAAACTATCCGGAGTACTAGAATAAAGCCAGGTTTCTGAGACGCAGACAATATCATTGTTGGAATTTTCAAAAACAAGTCTAAACTCATCAATTTTATTATTCAAGCTTTGGGCATTGATATGAGCAAGCGTTAGACCTTTCTTGTAATTAGTTAGGATCCTTACCATGCTCGTTGTCGTGTCCCTGGTATTTCCTCCAACAGTGTCATTATTAGTCGTAATCATGTTTAATAATATAAAAAAAGTTTAAAATAGCAACGCAAAAAATAATATTAACAAAAAAAAATAGTTTGACAATAAGTTGAAAAATAATAAATGCTAAAAGAGTTATATGATCTAAATGAAAGGCAAAAAATTTCCAAAAACTTATTTATAAAAAAAAGTGAATATAAAATAAAAATAATTATCAAATTAATCTTAAATGGTCTAAATGAAAGGCAAAAAAATTCCAAAAACTTATTTATATAAAAAAAAAGTGAAAATAAAATAAAAATAAATATCAAATCAAATCAGATCAGGCAAAACGATTTTAGCAGGGTCATCATTTTCAAGTGCTTTTACATGAACAATTCCACGTTGTATAAATACAGTTTTTAAGCAATTCTCTTTTTTTAAATTAAGCGCTGACTTAAAAATACCATAGTTTTGCGGAGTAAGGTTTTCATTAATAAAGAAAGTCATATTGCTGTCAAAGCCAGCATTACACAAGCGTAGTGGTGATTGGTGTTGACGACGAAACCCAGCAGCGGTTTTGAGAAGAAGGTTTCTTTCATATGGAGAGTTCATTTTTATAATAATTGGAGGGTCACTCACATCACGAATATGTTTTCAACGCGCCACAAATATTTTCAAATATGCCAGATAAGTCTTCATTCTCGTGAAACGGTATCCCAATGATTCTTATATCTTACGCTACTACTGAATTATCATGTTCTAATATTTTTAAATTCAGAATATGGACATCCTCTTTTAATTTATCTATTTCGTTGCTTGCATTCTCTAATTTAGTAACCCTTTCGTTTTAGCTGGCCAAGCTAAGGCTTTTGGCCAGCTAAGGGGAGTGGGTACAATAGACCTGACCTGGTCGCGGTACCTGTCACTGTGGGGAAACCTCCCCGCTCTATTGTGGGGAAAAAAACCCCTTTCGTTTAAATGTTGAATTTCTTGTCTAACATCATTTACTATCTCATATCGTAAATCACTAAACTTTTTTTCAATCTCTGTCATTAGGCAACTCTTATTATTTTCAATAATTGTTTTGATGATTTCTGATTGCTCTTGTATATACTCATTTTGCTTTGTAAATTGGTTTTCCAGCCAATTCCATAAACGAGAACGATTTATTGGATCATTTGAACTTGAAGAAAAGAGATCAGAGATCTCAGTATTGTTGTTTGTCAACCAGTGTTGCCACCAACGAAATGGTAAATTACACATGGACCATGCCAAAATTACACATGAAAATACGAATTACACATGCTATCTTTTTACGCATGTCACAGAAACAAATTTTGATCAAAAGTGGAATTAAAACCATATTTGGCTTCTTCAGAAAACGTTAACCAATTTCAATTTCTGTTTGCAAACAAATAAACAAATATCGTCATCTAAAATGCAAAAGAGCTTAACAACTCTTTTTATTTTTTTAGAGGAGAAGCAAAAAACTTTACAAAATCAATAACAACAAGGTGTAATTGGCGTTTGAATTTCTTTAATAAAGTCGCAATTTTTGATCTAAAATTTTTTGTGAACATAAAGTTAATTAAAACGAACAAAACTCAATCAAAAACCATTATTTCGAATTTTGTTTTGTTGTAAAGCCCTATTGCATTTTAGGTGACGATATGTTACTTGCATTTCATTTGGGTATGATAAAGGATCTAATGCATCCCTTACTTGAGGGTTACACGATCAAGTTTTGCCTATCAAGTTTTAATACTCTCACACTTTTCTACCAATACACTCATACTTTTAAAAATTGAAACGAACTTGCCTTTAAAATTCTCTTTCCAGAGAGTGCTTCAATTTACGTTCAAGAAAACAGCTGATTTCAAGGTTAGTGAGCAAATTTTTCGTTTGCCTTTATAAATTGTTTTCTTGATGACATCTTGAATGTAAATTGCTCAAAAATTGAATGCAGCTTACACAACTTTAAATTTTTGTTAATTTTGACAAATAGTATATGTAAAAGACTATCAAGAAAATCTTGATCGTGTGGCTGCACTGTTAAATAGCGTCGACGCAATTTTTCAACGGAATGTTAATTCAGTTCCTCTATCGCTGCAGCATTGGATATGCCGGACATTTTTATATTTTTACACAAAAATATTTTTCAAATGTCTCTTTATTAGCTTTTTGTTAACAACAATCGTATCGTTGCTATATTAAATACAAAAAAATAATATTATATAACATATATAAAATATATAAAATAATAAAACAAAAATAAATATTTCCAAAGTGGGAAATTTTTTGTCTCCAAATTTGTCTAATAATATACTGCCTTCAAATTACTATGAAGCTAAAATTTTTCAAAATGTAAGAGTGCATGTTGTCGCGAAAATATTCTTGAAACTCCTTAAGTTTTATCTTCCGAGCATTACTGTTAATAAAACAAGATTTAATATTACAAAGTCAATCTTCCAAATATGTTAAAAGATTCAGACAGGCCTTCAACGTAACCAAATGTATTTAATGGCACGAGCACTTTATCAAAATAATAACTGGCTTTTCGTCTTTTAGGAATTTAACTTCTGAATTATACTGTCCAAACACAACATTAGTTGTATCTGATGCAAATCCAACTAGATTTTCAAAAAGGAATCCCTTTTTCTATAATTGTGCTTTTGAGAAGCTCAAACATTTCTTTTGCAGTCGATGATCCACTCTCTTTGAAATAAAAAAATGAATAATGTACCCAGGATGTTTCGTCGTTATAATAAATTGTGGCAAAAGCTATCTAAATGATAAATGGTTAGTAGTTAATGATCCAAACATTTTTAGTTCAGCTCTTTTAACACTTCCATTCTTTTAATTAAATTTTTAAGTTTTGCCAAGAATAATAAAACTTTTTACTTCTTGTGAAAAAATAATAACAAAAATCAGTGCAACACAACGTTAAAATATTAAATTACACATGAATTACACATACAGTCAATTACACATGGGCTACACATGAAAAAATATATTACACATGATAAGTGTAATTACACGTGAAGTGGCAACACTGTTGTCAACACTTCAATTTCTTCTGCTTTGTTTACATGTTTTTTGACTCTACGAGAACTCATGTTGTTGTTATTTATGTTTTGTTATTTTTTTAATTTTCTCTGTATTTAGTGTTATTATGTTTGTGTTTTTAGCTGTGTCTGCTTTAGTTGTTGTCTTGTTTTAATTTTGATTTTGTTATGCTTTTATAAGTTAATAATTAAGTTGTTGTATTTTTATTCAGTATACTGTAGCTGCGTTCGTTTACCCCAAAATTTGTACAAATTTGTACTGAATTGTACTGAAATGCGTTCGCGTATGCATAAACTTGTAAAATTTTCATATAACTCACTTACTGGATATTACTGGAATTTTACTGGAAAAGTAAACGAACGCACCTTGTATGTAGGTATTGTGCAAATTATGCAAAAGTAAAATCATTAATATTGATTTAGTATACTTTTGTTTTATATTTAAGTAAGTGCATTTAGTTTTCTTATAGAGTAGGTATGAACCTATTAACTTGGTATTAATGTTTAGTGCAAATTCCAAATTATTTAATTGCCACTTAAAAAAAAATACAAACTGCAAAGCTCACAGAATAACACATCCGACCACTTCTATGTATGTACGTCTAAAGTACATCAATAGATTATAAAGTTTTTTTAATATTTTTACGGTCTAATTTATAAAAATTTCTTGTTTCAGCTTTAATGCTTACAATAGTTATCAAACACTTTTTGTTTTATAAGCCTTTAATAAAAATTCAGATTTATAAACGCTTAATAGTAGTGGATTAACAATTAAACGTTTATATTACTTTTGTATTTTTATGTTGGCAACAACATGTTATTTTAATTGTAATTTTTGTAATAGTGATGCATACAACTGGGGATTAAACAATACGAGATCATACAACGAACGAATTTTAAGTGAATTTCTGTTTTGTTTTCAATTTAAAATGAATTTCTGTTTTTTAAAACGTAATATTTAAAATAATTTTATGTTTTTTTTTTTTTTTTTTTTAATAAAATACATACTACATATTGAAATAGAAGCGAAATATGTAAATCATTTATTAGCAATATCAAATTTTTACTGCTCAAACTCTGTTGGTTCCACAAAAGATTATACAGCTTTATGTTTAATGAATAATTTAACCAATTTTTATTATACATTTTTTATACGCATATGATTTGAAAATAAAACCTCCTAAGTTTTAACAAAACATTTTTAGCCACATATAACTGCCAAAATATTTTAGGTTAAAATGTTTTTACCTGGAACAATATCATTTTCCTCAATAGCAATGTTGTGAAGTACTGCTAGGGCGATAATCAATGTTTTCCCTTTTGCCAGATAAACCGTCAACCCATCTAACAAGCAGCGAAATCGTTTCTTCCAAGCCCCAAAGCAACGTTTAACAGAGTTTCTAGTGCTTATCTGTGGAGCATTATATTTGTTCTCCTTTTCATTCTGTGGTTTGGATAGTGGGGAGAATAAATAAGTCTGCAGCTTATATTCTGAGTCTCCCAACAAAATACCTTTGAACTCTCCGCTTTCAAGTTTAATAGTTGACTCATTTAAAATACGGCAGTAAATCTACAAATTGTTTTTTTAACTTCAATTTAATTTGTTATAAGCGCTTTTTTGGTAATTGCTGAAATTAATTTATAAAGTTATAAATTTAATTTCGTCGGGAGGTTCCTGGTGGACACATTTTTACAAAAAATTAGTTTTAAATCAATTCTATATAACAATAATAGCGCCCTCTTTTTTTAACATTTAATCCCTTTTTTGATAGCTCGAATATATTAAGAGATTTTGAGTTCTAGCATTGCCTGATATCTTTAATTTTACAGTTCTCTAAACATTGTTTTGCTTCTTTCGTCACTTTTTGTGCTATGAAGCAAATTTTTGATGCAAAATTTAAAATATTATTGTTTGTAATTGCTGTGCTGCATGTTCCATTCAAAGCATGCAGAACAAAACATTTTTGTTCCGTGCGGCAAACAAGTAACTAACAGACGATACACTATGTGGTTTCTACTTTGTGTTTGCTTTAACAAATACTTTACCTATTTGAAAGAGATTTTAAAATATAAGTGTAATGAATGGTTAAAAAAGGTTTGCAATATTTGAAATAAATATTAATAGCTTTTTATATTTTATGCAAAAAGTTATAACGACTTTAAAATTCAACAGAAAACATATCTAGCGACCCACATTATTTTAGCAAAAAAATATATCGAGCAGTTTATATTTAAAATTAATTCAAACACTAGTTATCGTTTTTCTAGAGAAAAAAATTTTATGCGTATTAAACTTTTTTATTAAAATAAATAAAAAGACAAAAATGTTTAATTTTTCGTGCAATTATTAAAATTTTATTTTAACAAACATTGAAATGTCAACTTATTAAACGCTTAAAGTAGGGTAAAGGCTACAATAAATATTTCAAATTTATGATATGTTTATTAAACGTTTAATAGGCTATTAAACATTAATAAATACTCTTTTTTCGACTTTTGCTTATTAATGACTTATAAAGCTGCAATGATGCGTTTATAAATTAGACTGTTATTATTTAACAAGTGAATATTGGTGTACATACATACGGTCTAATTTATAAAAATTTCTTGTTTCAGCTTTAATGCTTACAATAGTTATCAAACACTTTTTGTTTTATAAGCCATTACAAAAAAGTCAGATTTATAAACGCTTAATAGGAGTGGATTAACAATTAAACGTTTATATTACTTTTGTATTTTTATGTTGGCAACAACATGTTATTTTAATTGTAATTTTTGTAATAGTGATGCATACAACTGGGGATTAAACAATACGAGTAAATACAACGAACGAATTTTAAGTGAATTTCTGTTTTGTTTTCAATTTAAAATGAATTTCTGTTTTTTTAAAACGTAATATTTTAAATAATTTTATGTTTTTTTTTTTTTTTTTTTTGTTAATAAAATACATACTACATATTGAAATAGAAGCGAAATATGTAAATCATTTATTAGCAATATCAAATTTTTACTGCTCAAACTCTGTTGGTTCCACAAAAGATTATACAGCTTTATGTTTAATGAATAATTTAACCAATTTTTATTATACATTTTTTATACGCAGATGATTTGAAAATAAAACCTCCTAAGTTTTAACAAAACATTTTTAGCCACATATAACTGCCAAAATATTTTAGGGTAAAATGTTTTTACCTGGAACAATATCATTTTCCTCAATAGCAATGTTGTGAAGTACTGCTAGGGCGATAATCAATGTTTTCCCTTTTGCCAGATAAACCGTCAACCCATCTAACAAGCAGCGAAATCGTTGCTTCCAAGCCCCAAAGCAACGTTTAACAGAGTTTCTAGTGCTTATCTGTGCAGCATTATATTTGTTCTCCTTTTCATTCTGTGGTTTGGATTGTGGGGAGAATAAATAAGTCTGCAGCTTATATCCTGAGTCTCCCAACAAAATACCTTTGAACTCTCCGCTTTCAAGTTTAAAAGTTGACTCATTTAAAATACGGCAGTAAATCTACAAATTGTTTTTTTAACTTCAATTTAATTTGTTATAAGCGCTTTTTTGGTAATTGCTGAAATAAATTTATAAAGTTATAAATTTAATTTCGTCGGGAGGTTTCTGGTGGACACATTTTTACAAAAAATATGTTTTAAATCAATTCTATATAACAATAATAGCGCCCTCTTTTTTTAACTTTTAATCCCTTTTTTGATAGCTCGAATATATTAAGAGATTTTGAGTTCTAGCATTGCCTGATATCTTTAATTTTACAGTTCTCTAAACATTGTTTTGCTTCTTTCGTCACTTTTTGTGCTATGAAGCAAATTTTTGATGCAAAATTTAAAATATTATTGTTTGTAATTGCTGTGCTGCATGTTCCATTCAAAGCATGTAGAACAAAACATTTTTGTTCCGTGCGGCAAACAAGTAACTAACAGACGATACACTATGTGGTTTCTACTTTGTGTTTGCTTTAACAAATACTTTACCTATTTGAAAGACATTTTAAAATATAAGTGTAATGAATGTTTAAAAAAGGTTTGTAATATTTGAAATAAATCTTAATAGCTTTTTATATTTTATGCAAAAAGTTATAACGACTTTAAGTTTCAACAGAAAACATATCTAGCGACCCACATTATTTTAGCAAAAAAATCTATCGAGCAGTTTATATTTAAAATTAATTGAAACACTAGTTATCGTTTTTCTAGAGAAAAAAATTTTATGCGTATTAAACTTTTTTATTAAAATAAATAAAATGACAAAAATGTTTAATTTTTCGTGCAATTATTAAAATTTTATTTTAACAAACATTGAAATGTCAACTTATTAAACGCTTAAAGTAGGGTAAAGGCTACAATAAATATTTCAAATTTATGATATGTTTATTAAACGTTTAATAGGCTATTAAACATTTATAAATACTCTTTTTTCGACTTTTGCTTATTAATGACTTATAAAGCTGCAATGATGCGTTTATAAATTAGAGATAATATTTACATCAAAAACAAAATTAATTCAAGAAGTTTATTTACATTTTTAAATTAAATAAGTATGTATACATTAAATTTTCTACTGAAAACATGAGGCAAAAAAAGGACATTAAGCAAAAAAAGAATACAATTTCTTAAATAAAAATCGTGTAATGTTGTTTGTCTAATAATTTTCAACTGCCATCACGGATAATAGAGGCAATCACGGTTAATCGAAGCCCGACTGTATTTGAATAGTTTTCCTTAACTGCCAAAGTGTTGGTCAAAATTTTTATAAGATCAACAGTAATGATAAAATCTCTGCAACACTTATTTAGCCTTTTTAGTCCACATCTAACGTAAATCAATGAATTCAATAACATTCTATTTCTAATCTTGGTTTTTATAACGTTCATACCGCTAAAAATTCTTTCAACTTCCGCGTTAATAAATGGCAAAACCAAAAACTTCATAACAAAAGAAGCTAACTCGTTGAAAGCCTTTTCTTTTAAAGCGTTTTTGTTCCTATAAGCACCTATCCAGAATTCAATAGTTGAACTTTGGTTTATCCATTCGTATGCAGTAAGCTTTTGCCATTGCTGTCCCAAAACCGTTATTTCTTCTTTAGTAAAATCTACCATTTCTTCCTAAAATTTTTTTTGGTGTTTACAGGGTTGCTATTATTATACATTTGTATGAACGTATAAATGACAAAATTAAATGATGGAGATTGACAAAAATGTTAAGTTATGTTGTGAAATAGAAATATATAAAATTTATAAGATTAAAAAATGCTAAAGAATGCTAAAATAATTTTAAAAAAATGCTGAAAATAATGCTAAATGCTATTTGAAAAATTCGCTGCTAAATCAAAATAAATAATGCTAAATTTAGCAGTGCAAATGCTAAAAGGGTCACACTGGATGAGACTAATAAGTTTTATGAGATTAAAACCCTCATTTTGTAATTCTACTCTCAGAGTGGCACTATCAACGAAAAGTTTAATCTTTTTATACCCTTCACACAGAAAAAAATACCAATGTAAAATTAACATGGAAAAATGTTGATTGAGAATCATAGTAAATTTATGCCCTTTTTTTAAATTTATCATTATTTCATAATAATTTTAAATAAAATAACCTTAAATCATGTTTATTTAATATTATTCACTGTTAAAATAAAAAAAAAAAAAAAATATTAAAATATAAATAAATATGGATTCAATATTGAATCCATAAAAACCAGTTTAATATTAAAATCAAAAGTGTATCTTGTTAAATTAACATGCATTCATACTTAAGTATGTACATTTTTTATTTTCATTCTTAAAATATGTTATAAAAAGAGGACAATTCCCGTATTCTTTTAATTAAAATTAGTTACTTAAATAGTGCATCAAGTTTTCAAAGTATATTGATGACGAAATCCATATCGGGCGATGCTGATGCTTCTGTTGACAAAGGAGAACTCAAAATAAGTGAAACATGTGTTACAGGGGTAAGTGTATTGAATTATTCTTAAATAAATGCATATGTTGTCTCTGAGGCTTCTTCACACTGTTATAACACACTCAATCCAATTTGATTCTACATGAAATTCACGTTGTTTCAACTTGAAATAACTTTCATTCAACGTGATTCGGATTGTTATTTCAATATAAATTACATTTTGCTCTAACTTTACTGCAATGTTAAATTAACATGAATTATAGTTATTTTAAAAGAAAAAAAATGTTGTTCGCAGTTATTGTAAAACCAGGTTGAATTAACATGAAAAACGTATAAAGCAAAATCACCACCGAAAAATTTTAAATCAACCTTGTTTTCTACGTTTTTAACTTGATTTTTTTCTGTGTGTTCACCGAAGGTAAGAGGGTATATATAATTTTGTCATTCCGTTTGTATGTTCCAAAATATTGATCCTACACCCTATAAAGTGTATATATTCTGGGTTCTTATGAAAAGCGAAGTTGATTTAACGATGTCCGTCTGTCCGTGTGTATGTTGAAATGGGTTTTCCGAGAACCCCAGAAATGATGTGGACTAGGTTACTGTATATTTATGTCACATATACTTCGTTTAAGTTTGCTATTGAAATTCAGCCAGATCGGTCCAAAAATGACGGAGATATGAGCAAAAAACCACGACTGCCTCTGATTTTGCACAAAAATCCCTTGTTGTTGTTGTAGTTTTTTATTTCTGTATATCTTGAGAACGGCAAGAGCCAAAGTTTCCAAATTAGGTACACACATTAACGTTATCAATACACATCTATCATACAAAATGTGGGCGGGATTGAACAAGTGGGCGTGGTACCTCCCGTACAAAAAATATCAAAAATTATATAAAAACCCGATTTTTTGGACTGTCGTATGACCTATGGTTACGCCTTATATATCAAAAGATCGGAAATTTTTAATAGAAAATATTTTCTGAAAAACTCGGGAAAATCGGTTCAGATACGAAAAAGTTATGACCAAAATTTTTTTTTTTAAATACACACCACCTTCAAAAACTTGATAATTTTGTTACAAAAACTAACATAAATGATGCAAAAATGCACGGAATGACATAAGATTTTGCACAAGTCCGTTTTATTCGACTAGAAATGACACTGTAAAATTTCGCGAAGGTCGGTCCATAATTTACCCTAAGCCCCATATAAACACTACTCCCGGAAAACAGTTTAGTACGCCTAAAACCGTAAAAAATAATGCAATCATAACAAATTTTGGCTCGTCACAATTTTATAGGACTATAAATGATACTGTGAAATTTCGTGAAGATCGGTACATAATTTACCCTAGGCCCCATATATGCCCTACTCCCGGAAAACAGTTTAGTCTCCTAAAACCATAATTAATAACAAATCGTCACAGTTTAAGATAATAATAATAAAAAGACATCATACAGATATTACTCCTTAAACATTCGAACTGTCGGTGGAGGGTATCAAAGATTTGGCACAGCCGAATATAGCACTCTAACTTGTTTGTACTTCATTTAAGAATTTTATACTTATTTCAAGAAATATTGGGATTGATTTTTGAAAGTAACCCCATTAACGATTGATTTAAGTACGTTTGAGTGTTATTCGTACTTGAATTTTTAAGTACGACTCGTGATTAAAGTAAGTATAAAAAGATTAATTTATCCCGAGTGTTTTTCTTTCTGTGTAAGTATGGGAAAACTTGGTCTAGTTAACGTTACGATGTCCTAGGGCAGGACCATCTAACCCAGCTTTGCATTACAAAGGAGTAGTTTTAAAACTTCTCCATGGTATACTCCAGAGGATTAGTTTTGAAATCGTTGAAAAACGAAGACATGTCATTAAAAACGAAGACATGTCGTTTCACTACGAATTTTTTTTTAACAATGACAGTGTCCATGATTGCATTACATCGGACCATGTTGTAAGTAGTCCATTTGATCAAAATGGATCAAGTAGTCCAATATTATTTGCAGGGTAAATCTTCACTTGAAGTCCATTCCACCATCTCCGCTTTTTTCGAAACCATTTGTTAAGCACTTACGTTCAGCAGTGTTGACAAAAAAACAAAATGTGAATGCTATTTCCAAAAAGGGTCAAAAAGTAGCACAAAATAGGTGAAAATTATACAAAATTAAAATTTAAAAAAAAGGGTCATAAGGGATATCAAGATCGTTGAAAAAGGGTCAAATTGATACTTTAGTATCACCACGGTAACGCTGGTTACTGCCTGACGAACAACTAAATTAATGAGCGTAAAGCGGTCCATACACTTCCAATATTATTGTATATGATATTCGCCATATTATTTCCATTTTGTCCTATATTATGCAATTAGTCGCACAATGGTGTTATTTATTCAATAAAAAGGTGAACATAACCTTTAGGAATAACATACACAGCATTGTACAATGTTGCCAACACATTTCACTTTCTTTTCGTTGTGCAATAAAAATGAAAAGTCCTTTGATTGTTGTTAATATATTGTGCCACCTTCGAATATCACATACACATTGACGATATAATTGTATAATACGTAAAATTGAACAATTTTATTGCAAGTGTATGAGGCGCTTAAACAATTGTTTGCTTGAATGAGCATCACTGAAATAGATACCTAAAAGATAGCATTGAGTCAGTATTTGTACAAATATTTAACATGTTTGTTGCCAAGTAAATGTGAATAAAAGCTGTAAATAAAGGTTGTGGAAACGAATAAGTTCTAAATAAAAGTTGTGAACGGAACAAGTATTTTTCATTGTGTTTATATTATTTATATTTGCAATTAAAAAACTCAAGAGGTTTTTTCTAAGGGAAATAAACTAACAACGTTATTGAAAAGGCAGTAGCGTAACAATATTTTCAGTTTTTGTTCAATTAAAATATAATACAGTACTTTTCGCTTATAGTCCATTCCGCTTAAAGGCCAAAAACGGATATAAGCCAAAACTGTCATATTCACATGCAGATTTTTTCCAATTTCATACAAATTATTTGTTCTAAGGTCCATTTCGCTTCTAGTCCATTTTCGTTTAAAAGCCACATTTTCTTAGCATGCGTATATAATTTTTCATGCAAAAATGTTCGCTTATAGTCCACTCTGTTTTTATATATTTTTAATCAACTGGCAACATGTTTTAATTTACCTTTCTGGCAATTACAGCACACGCTCGGAAATTCGAACCACTTTGTTTTTAGGGCGATTCGAGTTTCCGAATTATTTGAATTTCTGGACGGTTTTTTTTTACAAAAATTTAGATAAATTTGACCATAAAGATATACAAAACTATACTTTTTTTTTATTTTTAGTTTATTTAACATAAAAACTATAAAAAACTTAACGAAATATAAAAAATAACAATTCAGTTCATTTGACTTTATTTAGTATGTGTAATACAAACACCAAAAAAACTGAGTTTTAAACTCTAACAACATCAAGTTGATTCTGAGAGTTCGAATTTCTGAGCGTCTACTGTATTATAAATGCCAAATTTCGCAATTTATATTTCATGACATGGTGTCTTCGTCTGACAATTTTTTGTTAAATAAACGTCCAACTTCATAAAAAAAACGCTAATAAAAATAAAAGAGTTTTTTTTTATAGACTTTGACGTTTGGTATAACAAAAAACTGTCAGGTGGAGACCCCATGTAAAGATCCTATGAAATTGATATTTATGTTGTTTTTATTGAAATCTTTTAAAGCATTTGAATTAATTAATTAAAAAGATTTTTGTTTTAACTATTTATTTAAAATAAATCAATATTTGGTTATGTTTTAAATAAACTTTTCTTTGGTTTAAAAAGAGTGGATTTATTGAAGAAAATAATATTTATATAGTCCAAAATGTGGATTATACTAGGTTTCACTTATTATCCATAAAATGGCTTATAAAAAAAAAATCGGTTATAGTCCAAATTCGCTTATAGTCCACAAAAGTTGTGCAACTATAGTAGTGGACTATAAGCGAAATGTACTTTTTAAAACTATTTATTTAATTGCTAAAAGACTACTGAACATTTTTCTCTGTGATATTAAGTAAATAAGATTCGATTCAACAAATTGTACTTTCTAAACATATAAAATCACACGTTTTTGTTTATTTTTTAAAAACTAGCTACAATAATAAATTTGATTAACATTTTTCAAATCAGTTATTTATTAATACAGCTTCGCTTTAAAAACCAGTAATTTTTATACCCACACCACAATAGTGGAGAAGGTGTAATGCATTTGTGCTGATGTTTGTTACAGATATTGGTTATTAAATCAATACCCACCTTGTAGTATGCCGATCGCCTCAGAATCACATTCTGACTCGATCCAACGATGTCCATCCGTCTATCCGGTTGTCTCTGTACATTCAAAGCTCGTGCGTAAAAACATGTCACAATTCAGAGTAATTTCAATCTATCAATAGTAGAAGCTAATTGAAAATCGTAAGAATCGGACCACATTGACTTCTTTCCGGAAAAGAGTCTTTGTGCCCATAAACTATTTCATTATGTAGGTATTTCGTTAAAATGTGGTCCAAACATACTTTATTGCAACCTTAATATTTTTTTTTGCGATTGGTCCATATTTGACCATAGCTTCTTTACAAAAACCACAACAGCTTTAAATGCCATAATTTCCTTCTAAATTATATTGTTGATATAAAATTTGGCGAAGGTAACTTTTATTAGGCCAGCTCAATCGACCAAAGCAATGTGTCAAAAACTTTTCAAACAAAAAATCCAACTTAAACTAAAATTTACCCAAAAAATAAAAAATGGAAAAAAGCCCAAAAAATAATTTATAAAATTTTTTCTTTTTTAACACTAAGGGCCATTATTACAACCTAATGATAAAGTTGCTGATAGTTAACGCGAACAATAGCTATCTTGAACGATAAAGTGACCAATAAGTTTTTTCCATTATTACAACTGTCCGATAAAATAAAAAATGTAATTTATATACTGTGGCACCATTGCAGTATATACCGAATACTTTTGGTTGTTTAAAATACGTAAACAAAAGTAAATTTTTGTGCTTTATTTTTGGTTTTAATGGTAAATTGTTTTGTTTTTTGTGTTAAATTGTGTTTTTTGAAAAAGTTGAGTAATTTAAGACTATCATTAAAATTACCATATCTTCAGCAGAAAATATGGCATCTTCAAGTTCTTAAAGTTCACTTGTAAAGTTACCATGAGGACAAACCTGATGTTAGCTTATCAGTCACTTTTTAGGTTAATGTAAACTTGTAATAACCATAAACTATTTATCTGTCAGATAGCATCCTAAAAATAACACCAAATCTTTATGTAAAATTTTCCGCTAAATCCAAAGTCAGAATGGTCAAAAGTAGAACAGTTTTCGAGATATTCCATAATAACCGTAATTAGTGTTTTAAAATGATGTCGCTTAAATGCAAATATCTTTAAAAATATTAGAAAAGAAATAAAATTGTTAAAATAAACACGGGTCGCTTGTGAAAATTGGGCAAGAAATTACTGAGCTACACACAGAAAAAAATCAAGTTAAAAACGTAGAAAACAAGGTTGATTTAAAATTTTTCGGTGGTGATTTTGCTTTATACGTTTTTCATGTTAATTCAACCTGATTTTACAATAACTGCGAACATCATTTTTTTCTTTTAAAATAACTTTAATTCATGTTAATTTAACATTGCAGTAAAGTTAGAGCAAAATGTAATTTATATTGAAATAACAATCAGAATCACGTTGAATGAAAGTTATTTCAAGTTGAAACAACGTGAATTTCATGTAGAATCAAATTGGTTCGAGTGTGATGTTACAGTGTGAAGAAGCTTCAGAGACAACAATTACATTTATTTAAGAATAATTCAAAACACTTACCCCTGTAACACATGTTTCACTTATTTTGTATTCTCCTTTGATAACAGAAGCATCAGCAGAATCGCCCAATATAGTTTTCGTCATCATTCTACTTTGAAAACTTGATGTACTATTTAACTAAATAATTTTAATTAAAAGAATACGGGAATTGTCTTCTTTTTATAACATATTTTAAAAATGACAATAAAAAATGTACATTCTTAAGTATGTATTCATGTTAATTTAACAAGATACACTTTTGATTTTAATATAAAACAGGTTTTTATGGATTCAATATTGAATCCATATTTATTTTTTATTTTAATATATTTTTTTTTTATTTTAACGGTGAATAATAATTAATAAACGTGATTTAAGGTTATTTTATTTAAAATTAATATGAAATAATGATAAATTTAAATAAAGGGCATACTTTTGCAGAAAATTACTATGATTCTCAATCAACATTTTTCCATGTTAATTTTACATTGGTATTTTTTCTGTGTGTACAGTGAAGCAAAGTTCAAATTTCACAAAAATTAAAATGATTCTTTGCAATTTTCGCTTTTAAACTTATTTTAAAATCAAACAATTGAAAATTTAAATACGAACATTTTGCGCTTAACAAGTCCCAGATTGGTGCAATGACAAATCTACAGAAGATTTAATGAATTAACCCGCTTTTCGCTTTTTATCAAATCAAAAAACCAAAGGAAGTAAATTCGCAGAATTTTAAAAATGGACGCTGTAAATATTAAAAATTTTAAATTTTGTAAAAACTAATATTCGCCGTCAGAAATATAAAAATATGTACACACACAATCATTGGTCGTAGACCGAAATTCGTTGGGCATAAAACACTCTGCGATAGGTTGACGTAGTGATATTTCTTACGCCGATGAACGACGAACAAATTGGGACAGGGTTATCGGTTTTTATTTTACTGCCTGTTTTTAGAACGCGAGCGCAAAAGTGACTCGTTTAACTTACATTTAAAACAAAATCAAATTTTAAAAACAACCCCAACCCAAATTAGAAAATGGTTATGCAAAATCACCCTAAATTTGTATCGAAAATTTTGTGCTGCTATATAAAATCGCTTTAAGACAAACGAAGAACATTAAAAAAAAGTCGTTATACCTTGGTATAGGGTATCCCGGGCTTCACCTACTAAGCTTTCTTACTGGTTTATTTGTATTGGTTGCATGTGCAAGTTGGGTGCATAATTACAAATGATGATGTTGTTTTATATTAAACCACAAAACAAGTTTTAAAAGTATTAATAGACTTCTAATAATAATTTTGGTTTTAATAAATAGTTTTTTAAATTCAGTTCTTAATTTTCAATTGAACTTAACGGTTGTGTAATACGGCTTAATTCTAAAAGATTTGAAATATGAAACGTAATTTGTTTTATTGGTACTTATTGATGTTTTCTATAGCACTTGCTGTAACCTCTGAAAGGTATTGAAAATTAAATAATTAATATTGATTTGAAAAAAAAAAACAAATTTTTATTTACCAGTTTCTATTCAATAAATGCACCGGGAGTGTTAAAATCAAATCGTAAATATTCAGTTGTTGTAGATCTACACGAGGCTGATGGTCCGTGCTCAATACGCGTTGGCATTAAAGGTCCTCGTTTTAATGAATTTAAAGATGTTAATTTACAACCATTTGAATCAAAACTTATTGAATTTTTCCCGAAGAAATTATTGAATGCAGATTACATCTTAAAAGCCGAGAGTTTATCCGGATTAAGTTTTAAAAATCAAAGTTCTCTGCATGTTATTAGGCATGAGGGACCAAAAATTTACATACAAACTGATAAAGCTATTTACAAGCCTCAAGACACCGTAAGATTTCGTGTTCTGTTGTTAGATGAACATACGCGGCCGATTAATATTAAAGATCCGATACGTGTGGAAATATTGGTGAGTTGATGCAAGTACGAGAGTAAATTTTGGTTGTGACCAGGGATCGGAAGTGGCTTTTCTGATTTTCTACCAACAAATGTACCTTTTGTACCAAATGGACCATCACGGAACCATTTTTATTTATTTTTTTTTTTAACATGTAATTCTTGGTTTAGGTTTAATATTGTAGGATTTCGAGAGGATGTAGTTGCGACGTTCGCTGACTAATGTTAAATATTTAGAATTATTGATCCATATTCAGAATTTATTTGAAAAATTTTCAACAAGAAGAGGCATCATTTAATTATAAATATTATAAATACTATTTTTAAGGAAATCTTTAAAAACTATTAGACTTTATGATTAAAGTCCTCTTGTGATCTCAATATATTCCAAATAGAGCAATTTTTTTTGTAAGCGAGTTGTTTCGATACGACTTCAATATTATTAGTTAATTGTACCAAATAATTCACGGTTCTTTTATACCGTGTTCAGATATGCAATTATATAAAATTGCAATTAAGTTATTGCTCCATTAATACGAAATTGTTATAAAGATTGAGTAAAATTTAAATGCGACCCTGTCACAAATTTAGTGAGCAAAACACAACTTACTAACCCTGCGGCCACACGATCAAGTTGTTCTTGATAGTCTTTTACATATTACTGCTTGTCAAAATTTACATAAATTGAAAGCTGTGACGTAGGCTGCACTCATTTTGTAAGCAATTTACTTTCAAGATTTCATCAAAAGAACAATTTATAAAGACAAACATGTAATCAGCTGTTAAATTGAAAGTTAAATTGCCATACAAATGAAAAGGTGAAAGTGAAAGCCATCTCGTGGTCAATTCAAAAAGTGTGAGTGTGTTAGTAAAAAAGTGAGAGTGTATTGCAAATTGAATGGAATTGAAAGGCAAAACTTGATCGTGTGGCCACCAAGTAAACAAAGTGTTTAGACATTTGGCAACTGAAACTACAACAAAACAAAGGCCCATCCTTTAGGTCTGCGCAAAAGCCAGTTGTTTATTCCTTAAAGAAGTCAAAAGTTGTTTACATTTTGCTTATACATGTACATCTTTGTTTACGTTGAATGTTGTATGTAGTAGCAATATAAATTGAGTTAGCTAAATTGTGTATATGTGAACAGAAAGATAATTATGTCAATAAACTGAATATTGACTCAATAAAAAAGGTATATCTGAACACGGTATTACGGTACCAACATTGTCTAAAATGTAAGAATTGTACCATAATTTCCATCCCTGTTTGACACTTATCTTCTAACGATCGTCTTTGGCACAAAGACGAATTTAATATTAATTACATATCGTCACCTTAAATGAAAACGGACGTAACAACACTGAAAATTTTTACAGGAGAAGCAAAAAACATTACAAAAGCAATAATAATACTGCCTGTTCAACAACTTCGAACGTTAACATTCGCATAGAAAATTTCTATCAAAAACACTCCGTTTTAAAAACATTGTCCATATAAAATTCTTTACGAAGGTTTACGTGCCTAATTCTTAAAGGCTAGATTACACTATTTTACCTTGTATTAATACATGTCAAAACTCAAGTAATATGACAAAGTGTGATAGTGAAAAAGTGTCACGAAAATGACAAGTATTATTGACATCCCATACGACTTCATCGTTTTTTGAAAAATTTCTAAACAATAATACTTTTCATTGGATCAGGGTTGTATTTTATTTCATATGTGAGTGTTTTTACTTTGTGTGATGGTGTAAACACAAACTGTCGTGTTAAATTAAATTTTTTGACAGTCGCTACAAAACTCATAAGATTTCTATCTCACAATGTATTATGGAATACGAAAGACTTGTGAGATAGTGAAAACTAGCCTTAAGCAGGTATTAGATAAGGTATTCTTGTAGTTTGAATTTCTTTAATAAAGACAACTTTTTTTTTCTCAGGGGTCTAAAATTGGCGTCAACATGAAGCTTGATAAGACGAAACTCAATCAATCAAAAACTCCATTTTGAACTTCTGTGTAGTCACGTCCGTTTGCATTTAAGGTTACGATATGTTTTTAGAACCGTTAATCCAAAAAAAAAAAAACAAACAAATATTTTTAAAAAATTAGTTACATATTGGCGTTCTCAGATTTGTCTATCTCTTACAGCTTCTGAGATATTTTTCATACCTGGGTTCTAACTACACGTTATTGGTTTGAAATTCTGGTGGCTGATAAATCCTTGTTAAAACTTTAATTGCATATGGAACCATGTTCCTCAGAATCAAAATTTTATATTTCACAAATAGAACTGTCTTGAAACTTTTTTAAAAACGGTTGCCTTACCTTACATAACACATGATTCTATCTGCAAAAACACAAAGTTCTATTTGGTATTTAGAACCATGTTGTCAACCTTAGTTTTCTCAAAAGTACTACTGTTTGTGCAAATAGTACCTTATTGTAGGTACTTTTCAAACACTTAAATTATTGTCAGGCCCCGTAATCACAAGAAAGATGTTGTGGGAATATTATTTTATGATTTCAAAACGTTCAGCTATGTAAACAACTTTTTGAAATCAATTTGTTATTTTTGCGACTACTGTAAGATGACCGTCATAACAAATTACTTATATAAAATATTCAATGTGTTTATTAATTTTTAATGTGCAATAAGCTGTTTTATTTACAACTAATCAGACTTGTTTTTTAGTTAAATTAAAGATCGCTAATAGCAAAGATCGGCATGACAGCATAGTCTAATATTAATTAATAATTTCAAAAGCTGCAAAGAATCACAGGAAAAAATCGTTCTATCGCGAACATGGCTATAAAGCGGGAAAAATTGCAAAATTGTAAACAAACCCTAAAATTTATTTGAAGTCGCTTCAAATTCTTTGCAGATTGGAAAACTTACAGAAACAAAATTGCAAAATTGTAAACAAACCCTAAAACTAATTTGAGATCGCTAAATCGGTTAAAAAAAACAAATTGGCGGAAAATAACATAAAAATCGTAAAAAATTAGCTTTAATTTTGTAGAACAAACTTTTTGTCAGGTGTTAAAAACAGGTAATTTCACTTGTGTTTCGACAATTGAAAATCACATCGAAAAGCACAAAAACGGTGTGATTTGCAGAAAAACACAAAATCACACGTGATTTTCAGAACAGGCCTGTGTGTAATAAGACCAGCGAGTTCCAGAGAGACTTGTTGGTTATTATTAGGGAAGCGATTTCCATGTTTTTTGTCGATAGTCTAAAAACGATGTGGACCAATTATCTTTCCGGATCATTATGCTTGCGTTAAAATGGCATGGATTTGTTTATGCATATTTTGGTGAAAAAGCATATTTTTGCATATTACGGTTTAAAATGCATATTTTTGCATATTTTGACATTTTCGAGCGATTTTTTTTTTAATTAATTAGTATTGTGGTTATTTTGTTGAACTATTTATGGTTTTTAATCCAATTTGGTTTAAGGATTGATGTTTGACTATTGACGTCAGCAGTCGTCGATGGCTGCGAGTGTAAAACGGCAAATCTATTTAAGAAGATCGAGTGGTTGCGATCGAAACATGTCATGGAGGTTTGAATCGCGGCCACGGTCAAAAATGAAAGATTGTCAATAACAATTTTAATTAATTTTCATGTTGTAAAATTCCTTTCTTCATAAATATAATTTAATAATTGGTTTAAAATATTTTACAAGTTAGGTACTTGCTTGTAACATGAGTTATAGCGCGTTGCTGAGGAAATTAGAAGCAAATTCGATAATTTTGCAATTTTTAAAGAAAAATATATCCTTTGGTTCCCCTTCCACTCCAACCTGGTGGGCTGACTAGATGATTCAGAATTATATTCAAAAACTTAAACAAATTTAAGAATGTTAGAAGAGCTTGTAAATACCGATTATGCAATAAAAAAAGTAAAAGAAATATTAAATTTAAATAACAATTTATTTCAGCCATTTCAATGTGCGTTTTGAGTTGTTGTGAATATTATTTTTATACCCTCCACCACAATAAGTTGTAAAGTGGGTATACTAAGCTTGTCATTCCGTGTTAAACTTTATTATTATTCATCTCAGTCCCCATAAAGTATTTATATTCTGGCTCCTTGACTAATTTTAAGTCGATTTAGCCATGTCCGTCTGTCTGTCCGTCTGTTAAAAAACACGCTCATTTTCGAAAACCTCAAAAGAAATAAAAAAACTGGGTGTCAAACTGCTTGTAGTTATCCTAAGCAGTTTGGGATTGAAATTCTGTAGGAGCAGAGCTATGAATCAAAATGTGGAACCACCACTTTAAAAAATTGATAATTTAAAATGCACGAAATGATATGAAATTTTGCAAATGTTCGTTTTATTCGACTAGAAATCATACATTGAAATTTCATGAAGATCACTCCATAATAAACCCTAGGCCCCATATAAACCCTACTTCCGGAAATTAGAGAAGTGGGCGTGGTACCTCCAATACAAAAAATATCAAAAATTTTATAAAAACCTGAATTTTTTTACTGAAATATGACCTATGGTTACGCCTTACATATCAAAAGATCGGAAATTTTTAATAGAAAATATTATCTCAAAAAATCGATAAAATCGGTTCAGATACAAAAAAGTTATGACCAAAATATTAATTTTTTGAAAAATACCCATTTTCGGGAACCATAGATCTTCCCGATTCCAAGTTTTATAACCTCAAGTATTGGCAAATTTCTTCTTCAAGAAATCCCAAAAATTACTCTTTCTTATACCCTTCACCACAGGTGGTGAATATGGTATATATAAGTTTAATATTCCGTTTGTAATTTCTATAATATTGATGTTAGACCCTATAAAGTATATATATTATGGGGCCTTATGAGGAGCGAAGTTGATTTAACGATGTCCGTCTGTCCGTTGAAATGGATTTTCCGAAGGTAAAGGTCCAATTAGACGTGACATTACCATACCAACACTGTATTGCCAAAACGACATAAACATACCATACAAACCAAATCAATTTTGGTTTCTACGGTTATACAGTGGCTATGGTAATACAGTGTTGGTAATGTGGTTTTGTTGTTGTTGTTTTTTATACTTTTCATTTAATTTTACGCATCCACATACACATTAATGCATGTAGTATATGATATGCCGCTCAAATAAAGAAACAAACTCATAGACTCAATATATTTTAATTTAACGCTTCTTCAGTAAAAGCATTCATAGCCGAGTTGTTAAGTTCTCTCCTGAGACTGATGATATTGCCAGTTCAAATCCCAAAAATAATATTTTTTCATTTCTTTTATTTCATTTTTTTATGTCCTAAAAAACGATTTTAAGATAATAAAACGAATTTCAAAAGAGGAAACGGGCTTAGGTACATACATATATAAATTTTTTGTTTTTTTATATTCTTGGGCATGGCGAAATGAAAAGGCTCAATCAATATTTATTTATACCTATCCAAAGAACGTTATTTATGTATATAACTTTTTGTTCTTATATCATCATGGTGAAGGGTAATAAGATTCGGCATAGCCCAATATAGCACTCTTACTTTTAATCTTAGACCCTATAAAGTATATATATTCTGGGTCCTTATGAGGAGAGATGTTGATTTAACGATTTCCGTCTGTCCGTCTTACGTTTGTTATGTGTTTTCCGGATACTCCAGACATGATAGCGACTAGGTTGTTTTACATTCATGTCACATATAGTCCACCATTTCTTGCTAATGAAATTCAGCAAGATCCCTATCCGTTTATAACTCAAATCAGTTAATTTGTTAATTTTTGTATTATGGTTTACAACTTTGCTATATTGCGGTAAACAAAAACAAAAAAAAAAATACAACTCATCACAACTAATTTAGATGTGAACCAAAAATCGGACCATATTAAATTTTAATGATATTCAAACAGCGTTCATTCATGGTTCAGTTGTCTAGGGGGTGTGTTAAGTTAGGAACTGTGAGTTCCCTGGTTCGAATCTTGGTTTTTTAAAAAGAATTTTTTTTTTAAATATTTTTATGTTGTAAAAACGATTTAAAAAAAAAAATATTTACCAGTTTTAGCTTTTTAAATTTCATTTATAATGAAGTTTTAAGTATTGTAAAAATGTATGTATGTATATCTAAAAATTATTTAGATGCTCGTATTCTGCTCGCACAATGGTGAAGGGTATATAAGATTCGGCACAGCCGAATATAGCACTCTTACTTGTAAAGAGTTAAATTTGACCTTTTATTTTTACGTTTTGGTTGTTAATAATCTTAGTAATTTTTTAGTTCCAAATATCTATTGGAAAAAATTATTTATTTTCGTGGTTACAAATTTCCATTTTAAATAAACAATTTAATTTTTTGGTTACAAATATCGCATTTAAATATATAAGAAAGAATAGTCCGTCAATCCCGACCAGTGTTACCGTCGGATATTTTCAAAAAGTACCAAAAAAAGGGGATATCTACAAAAAAAGTGGCACCAAAAAGTTGAGTTTTTGTTAAAAAAGGGGCACATCTTTTAAAATTAATATAAGTACACCACATTATGTATTTTTTACGTTTTTTTTTCTATTTATTATAATTTTAAATGGTATAAAAACTAAAATAAACATTTAGTAAATATTTCTCTCGAGAAAATTTTTATAAAATATTTACTTTAATGTTTTAGTAATTCAAAAACGTTAAACTTGTTTTCTCCCATCACGTCACATATATCAGATACACCAATTATTGTAATTTCGGATGATGTTTTGTACCACAATTAATAACAAAGTCCATAGTTTAATAATTTTATTCTACAGTCAACCTAATTACAAAAGTTGTAGGCCCAGGCCCACGATGTCGACAATAAAATTTCTTTCGTATATTTGTTTTTAAACCAAAAACAAATTTTTGTTTTTATTATTGTATTTAATATAAATATGCGAAATAAATGTTCTTTTCGACACCGTGGGCCTGGCAGCTAAGCTATAATCGGATGAAAACAAGAAATCCTATAACAAAAAAACGAAAATATCACTTTTTCAAATACTTTATATATAATCAGTTCCTCACTTTAATACAAATAAATGCACGGCATGCATACATGCTACTAAATTTAAGTGCTAGTGTTTTAATTTCTTTACTATAGCATATTTAGTTTTTATCCAATTCCGTATATTATTGCTTCAAATTTTTGTAATCAGGTTTATAGAAAAAAACTATAAAACTGGATTTTGTTATTAATTGTGGTACAAAACATCTTCCAAAATTACAATAATTGGTGTATCTGATATATGTGACGTGATGGGAGAAAACAAGTTTAACGTTTTTGAATTACTAAAACATAAGAATCAGTTGGAATGGTTAAACAAACTTTTTCAATGTCGTCCTGTGCTACATATTTATTAATGGTCAGTTTTATAAAAATTTTACAAATAATTGTTCTTAAAACGACATCCATACTTTCGTAAAATGTCTTTAGCCTATTTGTTACTTTATTTTTGATTAAAGCTAACTTAGTAAAAACACGCTCATCAGAAGCACTACTATGTGACAATATAAAAATATGAGAGATCAATTTGTACAAGTCTCATCAAATCTATATTTCAATGTTCCTATTTCACCCCCAAAATCTTCAGCATTCGAAATTTTAAATATGTGCTCATAATTCGAGTCATTTACTTTACTCTCTAGAAATTTAAATTCATGTATAAATGCATCTGGGTCAGTTATAATATCTTTAAACTCTGAGACTAATTCGAAATAGTTTATATCTTCATTAGACACTATAAATATTGGGTCTAAATACTTCAATATATTGAGCTTTTTGTTTTCTGTATCAATTCTTATTATCAATTCATTACACAATTTTCGATAAAAACTCTGATTTTACTTTTAATGTCAATTACACAAATCTTAGACAAGTTTTCGGTACACAACAGTTCGGTTTCTGCTTCATGACTTCTAAGGAGAGACAAAATACTTTTTTTACCAAATATTTTAAACTTTTTGCTATATATTCTTTTAAATATTTATAGCAATTTTTCCTAATTCTTGATTTATAAAAGAATATATAGCAAAAAGTTTCAAATATTTGGTAAAAAAAGTATTTTGTCTCTCCTGAAAAGAATTTGTTTTTGAGTTACGATGTTGCGGAAGAAAACCATCGATATGTGGGATATCTTTATCCCCTTATTCATAATAAATAAAACAGGTTAATAGAAAGTTTATTAAACCGATTTTCAGCTAACCACGCATGACAAGAAAAAAATTTCATACATACTTGCTCACGTATACATATATTAAAACAGTTTTACATATATTGAAGCTGGGGGTTATAACAAAACAGAAAGAAAAAAAGTATATTTTCCTAGCGTAAAAAGTATCAAAAAAGTGGCAAGAATCGCAAAAAGTACCACATTTGGGTGCATTTTGTAAAAGTGGCCAAATAGTATCCAAGCAGTCGAAAAAGTGGCAAATTGCCACTTTAGTGGCACCAACGGTAACGCTGATCCCGACTCTACTCCACACCACAACATTTAGACAACTTTTCAAGTGTGTACCTTATTTGGGACCCATGGGCAATCATGGACCCAGGAAAACAAATTATATTATAAAGTCAATGTTCTCACTATTTGCCATAGGCTCTATTCTTCGGACAATTAGAACCTATGTACCGAATTTCAGCAATTTATCTTTAAAATTGCGACTTGAACAGCCAGACGGGTGAATTATCTTTAGATCGATTCACCTTGTGCTTTAAGCACAATACAAACACTGCATATATGGAATTAATATAACCATTTGTTCCTGAAGTATAAGCTATAAAACAGTTTGTCTCTTTGTAGTGTAAAAAGTTACCTAAAATTCATAAATTATATAAAACAAACTAAAAATTATCGTGTTGTAAGTGTTTATCAAAAAATAGGCACTCTGATAATTTACAGGCAAAAGGTCGTCAAAATGCCTATAAATCGCTAAATATGGCAGGCCTGATCACCGCTTCTTTTATTTTTTTACAAACACAAAGTACATGTGTTTAGTTCTTTCAGAATTTTTTTTCAACAATTTTTATCGTTGTGCCATGAACACTTGAACGAAGTAAACCCACCCTTTTAAATGCATCAAATAATTTTTTACAAAAACAAAAATACATTTCATTACCGAACATTTAAAAATTTTTGCCTTCCAAAAAAAACAAAAACAAGTACATGTGTTCAGTTCTTTCAGGATTTTTTTTACAATAATTTTTGTCTACATGCATTGTTGCCAACTTTTTTTGAAGACTTACCGTCAAATCGTACATCAAAAACCGCTAGAAGCCGCAAAATTTTTTATTTAGCGTAAAAAGTTTTCAAATATCGTTAAAATCTCAATATTTTGCAAAATGTGTATTGAAATCATGATATATGGTGGCTTTTTAAAGGTATACGACTTTTTTAAAAATTATATATGTAGTAAGGTTTTTAATTTCTCTGACTTTTTTAGTCCCGGGAACGTACAAGAATTTTTCTTTTCAAAAGTGCCTAAAAGTTGGTAAAATATTTTAAATTCAAATCCGTTTAAAGTCTTTTTCTATCACGTCTAGTTTTTTAATATGGGCTGCTGAAGCTTATATAGATATGTATTTCATCATAACTGGAAAATGATTTGTCCGATTTTGATCCAATCCAAATAACATTTTTTTATATTTTTAGCTGTTTCGGAGCTATTCAGAAGTAAGCTATGATGAATTTGGTTTTTATGCAAAACAAAAAATAGTACTATTTTTGGTTTTCAAAATGTATAAAAAATTATAAAGACGAAAGTTTCACATTTTTATCATTTATCAAAAAGCCAGATATATAACGAACAAAATAAGAAATATATTATGAAAATGTCTAATATTTCGGCCGAATTATGCCGGATTTGTCCGATTTGGATTAAATTACTAGCAGATGACTTGGAATAAAATTCAATTTAAAGCATGGCCGACCAGTTTTTAATCAAATATGAAACTTCGAATTATTTTTGTTAGCTGAACATAATTTTACAGAATTCCAATTAATCCTAATCAAAAAGTAATAAAAAAAAAGTTGTAAAATGTTTTTATAGCTGAAACGAATTCAATTTATGAATTATTTTATGAAACAAAATTTAAATTTTCAATTACCAAGAACAAAAATTTTATATTCTATTGATATTAAAAAAACCGCTAGATTTCCCGCTAACCGTCAAAACGGAAATTTTGCCGCAATTAGCACATAAAAACCGCTAGAATCGCGGTAAAACCGTCAAATTGGCAACAGTGTCTACATGGCACTTGAACGAAGAAAAAAAAAAGACAAGAAGCCCATTTTTGCGACCAGTTTTGTTCTTGTAAAGTTTTATTGTTTGCCCTTTTTTGCGCTCGAAACACATCACTCAAAAATTATTGAAAAAAAATAAATAATCATATGTATGTATTTTGAGGGTCGGCTCTTTTTCGTTGAAAAAAAATTGAAAATAACGGCATCGTACAATAAGTAACTTATTGTATTCCATCAGTATCCACTATTATCTGCTTTTGAGAAACAGATATAAGCAGATATAATATCCTCTTTCTTTTTTTTATCAACTGACATCCACTCATCCATACGCATCCACTTTAGAAAACACACAGAAACTTGTACAAACAGATATATTTGTGCAGGTCTAATGGTACATACATTTAAAAAAGTAAGCGCACAATTATGCGCTACGCAATAAGACATACAGAAATACAGTAAAGTAAGTGAAAGAACTCTCAACAACTTTTATAAAAAAAATAACACGGCATTCCCTTACTACGAAGCAGGTTTGTAAGGGAGAATACTTAAGAATAACTGTAAAAAATAATTCAGTGTGTAAAGTTAAATAAATAAATCGCCTTTTGTGCCAAAAATGTATTGCTTCAAAGTGGGAACTCGCCATATTAAATTCATGTCTTCCGTAGGCACTATTGTAAGCACAACTTTTATGTTTCTCCCTTACAAACCTGCTTTGTTGGAAGCTCCATTTTTTATTGGGTAATAATTCAGTATATCACACGAATTTAAAATCTAAGAATTTTTTGTCTTTGGGCTTTACTAGATGATATAAAAGGTGGTTACATTTTAAGGGTGTAGGGATGTTGATTTTGAATAAAACTTTTTATTATGATAATATTGGTATGGTCCAATTATGTATAGAAAAATACGGCCCGATGATGACGCCAGCCCATAAACCGCACCAAACAGTCACTCTTTGTAGGTACATTGGTTTTTCGACAATCACTCTTGTATTACCATTCGCCCAAATGCGGCAATTCTGCTTATTGACGAATCCACTGAGGCGAAAATGTGCCTCATCACTGAAGATGATTTTCTTCGAAAATTGATGATCCACTGTTTGCCATTCTTTGCCACCATTTTGACCATTGACGACGTTTGGAATTGTCAATAGACTTTAGTTCTTGCGTCAATTGCACCTTGTAAGCGTTTAAGTGCAAGTCTTTATGCATAATGATCATCAACGGCGAGCGTGAGAACTGCAATTGTTGGGCACGACGACGAGTTGAGGTAGACGGCTCTTCAGCCACACTATCGCGAACAGCAGCAATATTTTCTGCAGTACGAGCTGTGCATGCACTGGTGTTTTCACATTTCCTACAGACCCGGTTTGCTCAAATTTTTGCACGATTTTTCCGATTGTACGCACATTTGGACAAATAAATTGGCCGAAAAAATCATGAAGTGCACAATATGTATTTTCAATATTCAAATGAGTGATTCACGAATATATTCAAAAATGAATGATTCATTTACCGCTCTGGATAGCACTAACCTTGGTGCAAATTTCATCCAAATCGGAAGACATCGATTTTAAAATTGGGTCACTTGACATGAAATCCCCCACATATGCATCGATGGTATGTTATAATGTCCATGCAGGGAAGCTTGTTAGCCAGTGTTTGTTATACAAGGAATTTCTCTACTTTGGTATAACAAACACCGATTTATCTAACTAAAGCTTCTTCGCATATCCAGCTGGCGGCCGGGAGCAAGGGTTTGCTCCTCTTTGGTATACCAAACACCGGTTTCGCTTACAAACGGTTCTCTGCATAGCCGGCCTTTGAAAGTGCCCAAGGATTTTCTAAAGCTTTGAAATTCGATAACACATTTTCATAAGTAGACAGAGGATTTTTTAAAAAGCATTTTAAACTTAAGACAGACGGCAAATACCCTTTAATGTGTTTTATACCTTGTGGAACCGAGGAATATATTATTGATGACATGCAAACGTTTGAAAAATTTGCTCCACCTGTACAAGTGCGACATCGTACACATAGTTTTGATCCTCATGTCATCCATCCTTAGCTTCCCCCTTAAGGGATAAAGACCACTCCACACATGGTCTACCTTTACTGGATATATACATCTAACGCTTTTCTCGTATATCAATGTCGCATTTATCTAAAGATTCGCTGGGACCCGAAGACTTTATATATATATCTATATATATATATATATTCCCTTCAATCCTATAAGGAGCATTTAATCCTATCATAGTCAATCGAAGTAAACAAAGGAGTGGGTTCCGACAAACAACCGTGATCCCGCAATCCCCCTTCGGAGTAACCGGAAAGTCAACACTTTAAGTTTTTCCTGACTAGTCAAATTTTAATATAAATCGGATTTTTGGATGTAGGTTGGGACAAGCGAACTCTAGGCCATTATATTTTGCAAACGGTTGGCTACGAGAGCCCTTCCACCCTGCTACAGCAGTTCCTGCATGCATTCCTTTTCGCCGATCTAATCAAAACCTGGAATTTATTCAGTGATGGTTTATAATCAGGCCAATTACCCAGGTGCTTTGCCACATTAACAACCTTCACCAGTTCTTACTTCCCTGTACCGAATCAGGATCAGATGGTGGTAACCCTCTGCAGTCTCCGTGGTACCGCACCTGACTGACTATTAGTTGAGGCTTCTAATGTTATACTTTCTACGATCACTTGGTGATTGTGTCTTACTACCCAAACTCCTGGGAAGCGATATTCTGAAAGATAAACTAAAGGGCTGAAAACAGTGTAATTTTAGTACTTTCTGTTCAATCTGTTTTCAATCTGTATTGCAGTATAATCGACAAATGTACTCCCGATGTCCTATTTAACTTGTTTTTGCTCTAAAACAGTGTTCTAAAACAAAGTGTTTGAAACAAATAATAACATACTAAATTTTAAATTTTAAATCTTTTTAGGATAACGAAGGCAATCGTGTAAAAGAATTCAAAGACATAAACTTCATTCACGGTGTTTACACGAGTAAATTTAAACTATCCAAATACCCGGTTTTAGGAGTTTGGAAAATCAAGGTCGCAATAGATGGCTCATACGATTACTCTAACTATAAAGAAATTAAGATTGCCAACTATAGACTACCAAAATTTAGTGTAAACCTAAAAACTCCTGCCAATGTTGTGCTGGAAGATGGCTTTATAAAAGTTATCATCTATGGCAAGTACACATTTGACAAATATGTAGAGGGCAATGCTACAGTTCAATTGTGGAACCTTTACGAAACCATGCTATATCAAACCAAACAAGTGAACATACAAAGTTTAACTTCTGTGGATTTTAACATCAAAAATATAAAAGACATCGATGAGCATTTTAGCCTAATCGTAAAGGCATATTTAACCGAAACGTATACCGGTGTTACTGAATCAGAAGAACAATTTGTAATTGTACGCAGTCAGCGTTATAATTTAGTAATCCCATACGAAGAAATAAAATTTGAAAATAACAAACCATATAGTTTGAATGTTTATGTAAAACATTGGACCGGCGCTCCAGTTTTGGATCGGAAAACGCCAGTTACCATGGAACATGGTGAAAAAACATATGAAGCGTTTTTAAATGAAAAAGGTTTCGCAACATTCAAGTTCGAACATGATGCGACGGCTGATCACAAATTTCAATATAAGGACTCAAAAGGTAGATTATTCAATATCCATACAAACGCCAATCTGATGTTAAATAATAGAGAATACTATTGCCGATTGACTTTGGTTGATTCCAAACTTAAACTCGGAAAACCAATTCTTATTGAGGTCAGTTCTATTGTTGACATACCTTATCTTAAGTATATCGTAGTGGGTCACGCTAGCATTATCAAAACGGAATACATAAAGGTACCGCCTAATCAAAAATCCTACGTCATCAACCTAACAACCTCAATCGAAATGATACCCACATCTTACATCTATGTTTATTACGTCCACAATGGCAATTTGCGTTACGAAGAAAAGTTTTTACGCTTTCCGGACGAATTTGAAAATCAGGTATGAAAAGCAGTAAACATTATTAAATCACAATTAAAAATGATATGTTCGGATTCTTTGAATCGTATTACCCTTTTACCGTCGTATAATTAAAAGTAGTTTTTTAGAGTTTTAAACTTCTTTTTAAATATTTAAAAAAAAATTTAGTTAAAAATAGTCCTCTTTCATATTATGAAACATTTGCAGCGAAACATTTTATTTGACGATGAAAGGGGAAAGACGAATGGAATGTCACGACACAATGCTTTGGGTTTAACAATTTATAACTTATGAAATTTTATTTAAAATTATTGACAGCAAATAAAATAGAAACAAAATCTGATATGATTTAAATATGTATAAAATATGAAACAACATATTTTAAAACAAGTTGTTTGTAAGTTATATAAATATATATGTAAATTTTGTAACAGCCTTCCAACAAAACCATTACAAGAGAAAAAAAAACTAAAAAACTTTGTTTACATTTTTTATATTTTGCTCTTTCTAACATTTACTGTTTCTTTCTATCAATTCTATATCAATTAATGAATAAAAAATACCATTTACGTTAATTATACTTTTAATTTAATTTTATTTAAATTTGAACGTTTTTTTACCAAAAAAAAAAAAATCCAACTGGCAATAAAATAAAACAATATTAAAACAATTCGAAGAAGATATCTAACTCAATTAAGCGCTTATGATACTTGTTTTTTTTTGTATTAGATTTTTTTAGGATTGACTGACTGAAACAACAAATGCAGGAAAGAACAAGAAATACAATATGTAAACAAACCCTTTTTTCTGATTGACATTTCTCATCAGTGTTGCCATTAGGATACGAAAGATACATTTTTCGTATCTTTTGATAGCTTCAGGTACCATGTATAATCCTGACATGTTTCGTATCTTTTAAATCTGTACGCAAAATGTACTAAAACTTAATAGATTTAATAATGCTGAAAGAAAACATTAAGGACGTTTCAACATACGATCCACCCAAATCGAGGATTACTAGTAGTGCGAAGTTGTGAACTTTTTTTTGTTTTCAGGAAATTTATATGAACTTTTTTAATATAATCGTCTTAGTATAAACGCCTTAACTCATATATTAATTTTACAAAAATTAATTTGTTTTGATAGTTTTATATCGTCATCTTAAAGACCTAGTAACCTATCTCCAAAAATTTCAAAATTGAGTTTTTTATGGATTTTTATTCCCTCATCATAACGTATATGTGTGCAAAATTTTGAACATGTAATATTACAAATGACTAGGTTTTTGTGTCTAGAGGACCGTTACGCACTAAAAAAAGAGAAAAATAAATCATCAAAAATCACGATAAAAGTTTAATTTTGTTGCATAGTGTAATTTAAACAAACATAAAAGAAACTATAACTATGATTATTTCATGTATATAATATTCAAGTGTGTAAAGAAATTGTTATTTATTCATACTTATTAGTACTGCTGATAGGTTATTTGGTTTCAGATTTTTACAAATCAAAATAACGTAAGTGACATAACATAAGCTGTGTTTAGAAAAACGAAATTTTCACTTTCTCCACAAATTTATTTTTACCGGCAAAACTGTTGATTATAAAGAAAAACGTTATATGAATGGATTACAGAAATTGTAATTTTTTTGAGTTTTTTTTAGCAAAATCGGACAATTGGTTCTCAAGTTATGTTAAACAAAAAAACATCAAGATAAGGAAAAAATTTAAAATGTCATAAAAAAAACTGACACATACGAACGCCAAACCCTTTGAGGGTTTTACTATACTGACCTAGTACCATCACCCTGACTTGGAATTTCTCACCCCCCAGATTGGCTGTTGTACTGTGTTATTTGCATTAAATTTTGTTGTATTAAAAAAAAATTGTTTGTGATTCCAAAATAAAATGTAAACAAAACAAACAATATGCCCACTTTTTGTTCCCACAAAAACCGGTAAAAAAAAACTAAAAATCGCAAGGAAAGTAAAAAACCGCTACTTTCGATCAAAAACTAAAAAAATTGCCAACAGGGCTAACATTTAATCTGGAAACGTCAATTTTAAGTTAAACATTTTTATATTGTTTTTGACAGTCTTAGGCCCGTATTCACGACTTACCTATAAAGTTCGAAATAGTTAACGGTACCTTTAGCACTAGTGAGGAATAAAGTTACCTTCAACTATTTTTCGTTTTCACAACTTCTCTATAAAATAAACTTTACATTTTTGAAAATCTGGCAATACTAAAGAAAATACCGACTATTTTTGCCAAAATAAAAATGCGAACTGGCAACTGCGCACTTTTTTTACATATACAAAATATACGTATAATTGGAGTTGCCATATAAAAAAAATATGTGAATATAATTTGGCAATCTCAAATCTAAACCTTACGACAAAAGTTAAAGGTAGAACGTTCCTCTCTTTAGCTTATCCTTCACTTTTTATCCTTAGCTTTTTAAAAACTCATTATCTGTTCGATAACTTCCTACATTTAGCTATCGTTAAGTCGTGAAAACGGGCCTTAGATTATTTATCGCTTACACACATATATTTGTTTGACATTTCAAGATTTGTTATGATATAATTATACTCTTTACACTTAGCCAGTTTTCCTATGCAAATATATTTGCACTGTTCTCCAATATAGAAAAAATACAAAAAATAGCAAGTATCATAACACCTTTAGAAATATTATTAAAAATTTTAGGCAAAACTTATTTTATAATTTACCAATTATCTTAGGCAATTTAACTTAGTTTTTTGTTTTTATATGAAAAAAAATACCTATGCGCGCCTTGGTAAACTTATCTAGATTTTTTTTTGTGTGTACCAAAATATCATCGACGTAAATTGGTATGTACATTAGAGTGGTTCGGTCCCCATACAAAAAAAAAGTTGAGCCAGTCACCCCCTAGGATTAAATTTAAGTTGAAAAGAATTCCAGAAAAATTTTTTGCCACGCCTGGATACCGCCCTTTTAGTTTTTTGTATACTGCGTCGCCATTTAAAGTCCGATCATAAAATATTGCATTTTCATGGTTATTCATGGCTCGTATATGGCTTCATTTTTGCCTTGGGTGACATTTTAATGCGACATCAAATTCTGGGTGCCACTTATGGCATCTCGGAACGTACCACCCTAATGTCTAATTTGTCCACGTGGCAAGAAAGCCCTTCTAAAACTTTGTACTTCTAGCTTTTAATGTACTCACTTTTAAGCCACGTCCCAAAATAAGGCCCACTTTTCTTTACTTAAATATATAACATTGAACTTTTTGTTTTTTATATATAGCACCGCCGCTTAAAGTCCAATTTTATTGTATCGCATATCAGTATTAATGGCCTCACTATGGCTTAATTTTTGTGTTTGGTGACTTTTTAATCCGACATCGAATTCTGGGCGCCACTTATAACAACTTGGATCCTTCCCCTCTAATGTCCAAATTTTTGCACGTGGAAAGAAAGCCCTTCTAACACTTTGTATGTCTAGGTTTGAAACGGTAGCAAAGTTCTATGGTGAAATGAAATTTGTTTGTGGTAGAAAATTTTCATATTTGTGCTGTGTGAAATTGTAGCATTTTTGACAACGTAAAATTTTGACATAAAGAAAAAACAATTACTAGTAGTTTTGTGAAAATTAATAAATTAATCAAGTTTTTACCAATAATCATTTCAATTCTGTTGGAAATGAGATCGTCCCAACTATTTTATGAATTCGTTCTGATATATTTACAATTTTTACAAAAAGTGTGGGCAAAAAAGCTTATACATTTGTAAATACTTACATGTTGTATAATTCTTTTTAATTTTTTTGCCGCTGGTCCTGCTTCCATATTATTTTTTATTTTCTAAGCAACCAGTGAAATGCGCATAGGAATAGCTTATCCCATCAACAATAAACTTCAAGTGTTTTTATCAAGAATAAAAACTGGGAATTAAGCACGAATAACAAAAACTTTTGAAATATTTTATTTTCTTTAAACAAATTTGATGAAAAAAAAAATTTTGTGGTTGTCAAAAATTTCTACACTAATGTCAAAATTTATACTAGCCCCCAGGGCTAGTGAAATTTTATTCACCTCAATAGTGTCAAAATTTTACTTTCATGAGTACTTTGCTACCGTTTCACACACACCCTAAATGTCGAAAAAATAAAAAAATTAAGTTTAAAGAAATAATATAACTTGAAAATGGCCATTAAATAATTTGCATTTAATAAAAAAAAATCTGTTTAGTTTTAATAATTTTATTTGTTTTTTTTTTGTAATCCTCTTTGTGTTTTTCGTTATTTGGCCATTTTTTTGACAGTGATGCCACTTGACGTTAATTTTTATCTATGTTGTTAACAACAATTTACAGAATCACATACTCGTTAGTGCAAACAACAAAACAGGTTGACAATTATAACAACAGTTGTTATTGTTAAAAGTTACAGAATCCCACTCCAGGCTTATAAGCAATGAAAACAAGTTTTCGTTATACAAAGTTTTTACAATTTTTTTTTTTAAGAACATTTTGTCATACAAATCTGTGGCATTTTGATAAAACATCTTAAGTTAAATATAAAAAGTTGAAAAAAAGGTTGTTAATCGTACGAATTTTCATTAAAAAAACATTTTTGCTTACTTTTTTAAGATTTTGTATTATAAACGAAATTTTTCTTTAATTTCGGTTTATTTTATTATTTGATAAAAAGAATTTTTTTCACCGAGTTTTTTTTTAAAACTTGTTTGCTATCTTATCTCGACTTAAGATATTTTGTCAAAATGCCACAGAAATTATTTTCCAGTTTTTTTTTTAAGAAAACAATTTGTTGAGTGAGTAAGAATTTCCTTTTAACTGAAGCAAATTTAAGAAAGTAGTTAAAGAAATAAACCCGAAATGGTCACCCGGTGGGTATTGGTAAGACTAAAGATATACAATGGTAATTGTCGAATCCAAAGAAAATACTTAAAAACATAGCGGCTTCCGTGTATGGACTGGAGTTGGCTTTTTACTAGATACCAGAAATGTGCATAAACCTTAACGCTGAATGTCACTTAGTTTCGCAAAATTCTTGCAGAAGAAGTAACATTCAAGCCATTAACAACAATATGCGATACGGACTTTAAAAGGTTTATATAAACAAACAAAAAGTTCTGCATTTTTTGGGGTGTCAAAGCTCTTCTTTATAATTATAGAGACTTTCTTAATAAAAAATTTCATTCTGACTTATAAAATTTTCTTATTTTTGTGCGTTGATCTACCTGGTTTAGATCGTACTTTATGGGCGTGGCATAAAAGTGAGCAAATTAAAACCTAGACATACAAAGTATTAGAAGGGTTTTCTTGCCACGTGCAAAAAATTGGACTTTTAAGGAGGAAGGATCCGAGTTGTTATAAGTGACGCCCAGAATTCGATGTCGGATTAAAAGGTCACCAAACACAAAAATTAAGCCATAGTGAGGCCATTAATACTGATATGCGATACAATAAAATTGGACTTTAAGCGGCGGTGCTATATATAAAAAAACAAAAAGTTCAATGTTATATATTTAAGTAAAGAAAAGTGGGCCTTATTTTGGGACGTGGCTTAAAAGTGAGTACATTAAAAGCTAGAAGTACAAAGTTTTAGAAGGGCTTTCTTGCCACGTGAAAAAAGTTGGACATTAGGGTGGTATGTTCCGAGATGGCATAAGTGGCGCCCAGAATTTGATGTCGCATTAAAATGTCACCCAAGGCAAAAATGAAGCCATATACGAGCCATGAATAACCATGAAAATGCAACATGTTATGAGCGGACTTTAAATGGCGACGCAGTATATAAAAATCTAAAAGGGCGGTATCCAGAGGCGTAGAAAAACTTGAACGTGTAACTGCAGTGTTAAGGGCATAATAAACCTTACAAATGGCATGGCAAACATGGCAAAATTTTACGTTTGTACAAATATTTTGTGATGTTAATTGGGGTGTTTGCTGTTTGGACAAACATTTGAAGCAATGTTTGCAGAAATATTAAAAATTTTTAATATTTGGCAGACATGTTGGATATTTGTCAAACTTTTTGTGGCGTATAATGCTAAATGTTTTCAATTCACTTAATTTTAAATATTAAATTAATTTTTTTTTAGAAATCATCTTAGAATTTTCAATAAACTTAACATCTCTGCTAATAACAATTTTATTTGTTGCTAAATCTAATATTCGATAAATATTATTTACTTCTGTTATCTAACTTTCTTAGTTTCTCCTTGGGAGTTAAATATGTATGCCCTCGAACCAAAAATGTTTAAATTTTCTATATTAGGTTACTTATTTTCCCATAATTCATATGGGGTTCTTGGAATAGAACTTGACACTAGACGGTTTTGTAAATAGTTTGCCGTCAAAACAGCCTCACCCCACCTCAATCGCTTACCGTATATCCATGTTGCATTTTTCGTACATCGTTTGAATTTTTATGAAGGAAAATTCTGTGCCAATAGTGCTGACTTTTTTCTTTTTCTTTACAAGACGTACGTAAGTCCCAAATCACATTATACGATTTTTGTCGCTGCGATTATTGTCGTTTCCTCTTTGAAGTCGGTATCATATTAACATTGTACGATTTTTGTCGTAACAACCTTAATACATTTTTCGTCAAATGAGAGAAAATTGAGAGCACGAATGAATGAACAAAACGAATCGAAGAGTACACTCGCTTCTGTACCCCTTATAATTCCTCTCCCTCTTGCCTATAAAGTAAGAATCGCAACGACAAAAATCGTATAATGTGAATGGGTACTAATAAAAATAATTCATTCTTGTTATCTGCAACTGCGATTTCTTCACCAGAACTGTTTTGAATACTGCATAAGGATTCGTGGAAAACTACCCGAAATCCGTTCTTAATGATTGCATTAACTGACAGTAGATTACCATGAAAACTCGGAATTAATAAAACATCTTTAAAATCTGCATATTGTCTGCTTTTTATTATTGCTATTAAGGGCAACTATTCTGCCATTTGCAACTTTATAGATTTATTTAAAGAAACAAAGTCAGAAATTTGGGTACTTATGTGACATGTTGCCCCGGAATTCAAAAAAAAGCTATTATCACCATTTATTAGTCCAAAGCACACATAAGTTTGATTGGATTCACTTGTCATCATCTTTTGAGTATTATCTGATTTGGATTTCTTTAACTTCCAAGAATTTTTCATTAGCTTGTCAATTTGCAAAGAAAAGGCATATTTGTTTGTCAATCGCGCGAAGTAGATTTCATTGCAGTATTTGATTTTGAGTCGTTTGTTTGACGCTGATATTCCTTAATTAAGCTTATTTAAACAACTTTCAAACTTAACTCATCCAGTTTACGAGCCCCCAAAGCTGTGACTAATGTATCAAACAAAGAAGGTAATCTACAACATGCCATCGCTCCGTAAATTGCTCGCTCAAAGCTTCTAGTTTTTCAAACAAAACTTTAATTTCCATTATATATTCAGAAATTTCACGCTCCCTGGAAAAACGCAATTTGCGCATCAAAAGAACACTGGATCCCAATGTGTCATTTTCGTGGTGTCACCGTATTAAATTCCAAGCTTCTTGTGCTGACTTAGCTTTATTGATTAGAAATTGAAAAGTGCTGACTTCGCTTTCTTGATTAGAAATAACTGCGGATCTTCCACAGATAAACCAATAATTGATGTAGCCTCGTCATTCCGTTTGTTCCAGTCTGTTGCAGTTGGTGGAATTTCACATATACAGCTCCAAGCTTTTCACGTTTTAACAACAGCTCTAATTTATGTTTCCATAATTTATAGTTATTGCAATTAAGCTTAGAAAAAGATGCTTTTGAAATATCCATTGTATTTAAGCACGCTGGGGCGTGCAGTCGTGATCGAGTACTTTCTCGATTCGAAAGCAATTTAATATCTAATTATTTCAGTAAATACTGAACGAATCGGAATTAGTTTATCGTTATTGTGAAGCATTTATTAGAGTTTCACAATACTGAAAAAATAATTTCGATTTGTTCAGTATCGACTGACATAACATTGCTTTCGAATCGAGAAAGTACTCGATCACAAATGCCAGAATTATTCCCCTGTTACGACACAATGCTTTGGGCTTAAGGCTCAGTTAGTCTTTACTTTCTGCTTCAGTTCTGTTCCGTGCCGTTCTGTTACGAAATTGTAATAGTTACTTTTTCTGTAGCAACTTATCAGCCATATATGACAAACTTATTAGTTTTGCACTGTCCATTGTTTTATTTTAATAACTTTAATGCACATAAATTTGAAGAAATTAAATTTTATGAATTCTTAAAATCAAAAAATAGTTTATTTTAATATAAAAATGTATTTTTTATTATTTATTTTGCTGTCACTTACAATTACTTAACAAGTTTTTGATTTTAACAAACTGAACGGCAACAGAACAGAAAAACTAATCAATTTCACAGGTTTTTTAATAACAAAAACAAATCAGCTGATTCGTAACAGAACAGAAAGTAAAGACTAACTGAGCCTTTAACAATTTATTACGAATGAAAATTTTATTTAAAATTATTGACAGCAAATAAAATAGAAACAAAATCGAATATGATTTAAATATAAAAAATGAGAAACAAAATATTTTAAAACAAGTTGCTTGTAAGTTATATAAATTTTTAAATTATTAACCATGGAAAAGTGTGCATTGTTTCGTGTTCAAGCAGTTTTTGTAAGTTTGTTGCTGAAAGAAAGAGAGAAGGCATACAAAATGCTTAAATGCTGCAAAACAAAAGTTTTATTGTAGTTTCAAAAGAGAATTGAAGAAAGTTTCTGCAGCAAATGTTTCGTAATAAGGACTAGGACTTTAAAGCGACAACATCGAAAAATGTGTTTTCTTTACATGTGCGCACATGGTTTACATAGACAGACAACCAGCCGAGCGACAGAAAATGTTAAATCAATTTAGATATTACACCCATGAGCACAAATAAAAAATAAAGGCCCGACCATTAGCAAATGTGCAACTACATGTGAATCATATACATATGTCAAACCATATTAAACTTAAGAAAACTTTTTGTTAAGTTTTATGAAACTTAAGCAAAACGGGAAAATAGTTGCTTGAATCAAATGATTTTTGATTTTTTTTTTACCTGCATTTGAGAGGCTTTTTGTTAATTTTTGACACAATTTTTTTGAAAACCTTTAATTTTTAAAAATAATAATAAGATTAATATACCGTCACCCCTATCGTGAATAACAAGTGGAATTTTTGTTCCCATGAAATTTTCATTCCCCTCGAAGGGAAAAAAGCAATCGTGAATCTCATGTGAAAAATTTTTCATGCTATCAGTTCCAGTGAATGTAAAAAAGAAGAAAAAATAGAAAAAATTAAAAATCATTGAAATTTTTGTTTAAAAATATACACGTATATATTTTAAAGAAAAGTTAAAATAATAAATCTCAATAATTAGTATTGGAGGGATACGTTGATTACAACGTTAGTTTTTTGCACTTTTAAATTTTATGTAGTAAAATATTTTCCAAAATTCTGCCACAACGTCTCACAAATCCGGCGGCAATCAACCTGTTGTTTTGCATTTTGTTGGCCAATATATCGGCTTGTGCCTTATTAACGGATCTAGCCCTTAATATTCGATTTATAGGAGGAACTACTTACATACATGTTCTATTCCCTAGCAAAAATAAAGTGAAAAAATCTAAGGGAAATGTGAACAAATTACGAGGGAAAAAACTTTTCACGATAAGAGGAATTTATTCCCGTGAACATTTTTTCACGTTATTATTCTCCTTTGAATTAAATATTTTTCATGGGAACTGTTCATGATCGCAAATATGTGAAAAGGGTAAAAATTACGAGGGAAAAATTATTCACGATAGGGGCGCGTAAGTTTTTTCAGGAAAGAAAGATCCCAAATAACGTAAGCGACGTAAGCATAAAGTGCATAAAAAAATATATTTTTCAACCGATGTTCTAAATTTCTAAATGTCAAAATTCTAAATCTTAAAAATCAAGTACGTAGTTTCAAATTCAAAACCTTCTTTTGTTCTCTAGTAAACTTTTAAAAAGTGATGATAGGTTGATAAATATTTTAGGTGATTATGTATGTATATGGGGGGTTTCATCTCAAGTGACCCAACTTTTGAAACCGATGTCTTCCGATCGGATGGATTAATTTTTGGCCAAACAAGACTAACCTTGGCGCAAATTGTATCCCCATCGGAAGTCATCGGTTTTAAAAATTGAGTCACTTGATATTCGTATCCCCCCGTATATGTAACTTTTGAACCCATGTTGAAAGGTAACAATGTGTATTTAACTGCGAATTTTAGGTCTCACTCTCAGCACCCAAACGAGCAAAACCGGGTGAAGATGTAACAATTACCATAAATGCCCAGCCTAAGTCGTTCGTTAGTATTTTAGCTGTGGACTTGGGTGTGTATTTGCTAGACAAATCGTACGATCTAAACAAATATCAAATAATTTCCGATTTGCAAGTCGAAGAGTCATACACTAACTATCGAGGGGCAGGTTACCCCAGTATAATTTCTGGTCTGGTAACGTTGACAAATGCTCATTATACAGTTCAGTCCTTTTATCGTAAGTCTGTTAATGTGCATCTGACGTGTGTTGCAATAATAATGTTATTTTTTATTTACAGCTTCAAAACCTGCTTCTGGCCCAGGTTTTCCTGCATTTCCAGAGAGATTACGATTTCGACATAAATTTCCGGAGACTTGGATATTTGAAAATTATGAAATGTAAGTTAAAACTAATCGATATTATTCGGCAATATTGAATTTTTTAAATATTAGTTCGTTTAAATTACCGATTCCACGGTCTATGCATTTTTGTCTTATATGCAGTGTTGCCACCAACGAAATGGTAAATTACACATGGACCATGCCAAAATTACACATGAAAATACGAATTACACATGCTATCTTTTTACAAATGTCACAGAAACAAATTTTGATCAAAAGTGGAATTAAAACCATATTTGGCTTCTTCAGAAAACGTAAACCAATTTCAATTTCTGTTTGCAAACAAATAAACAAATATCGTCACCTAAAATGCAAAAGGGTTTAACAACTCTTTTTATTTTTTTAGAGGAGAAGCAAAAAACTTTACAAAATCAATAACAGCAAGGTGTAATTGGCGTTTGAATTTCTTTAATAAAGTCGCAATTTTTGATCTAAAATTGTTTGTGAACATAAAGTTAATTAAAACGAACAAAACTCAATCAAAAACCATTATTTCGAATTTTGTTTTGTTGTTAAGCTCTATTGCATTTTAGGTGACGATATGTTACTTGCATTTCATTTGGGTATGATAAAGGATCTGATGCATCCCTTAAATAGCGTCGAAGCAATTTTTCAACGGAATGTTAATTTAGTTCCTACATCGCTGCAGCATTGGATATGCCGGACATTTTTATATTTTTAACTTATCCAACACAAAAATATTTTTCAAATGTCTCTTTATTAGCTTTTTGTTAACAACAATCGTATCGTTGCTATGTTTAATACAACAAAGTAATATTATATAAAATATGTATATAAAATAACAAAACAAAAATAAATATTTGTAAAGTAGGAAATAATTTGTCTCCAAATTTGTCTAATAATATACTGCCTTCAAATTACTATGAAGCTAAAATTTTTCAAAATGTAAGAGTGCATGTTGTCGCGAAAATATTCTTGAAACTCCTTAAGTTTTATCTTCCGAGCATTACTGTTAATAAAACAAGATTTAATATTACAAAGTCAATCTTCCAAATATGTTAAAAGATTCAGACAGGCCTTCAACGTAACCAAATGTATTTAATGGCACGAGCACTTTATCAAAATAATAACTGGCTTTTCGTCTTTTAGGAATTTAACTTCTGAATTATACTGTCCAAACACAACATTAGTTGTATCTGATGCAAATCCAACTAGATTTTCAAAAAGGAATCCCTTTTTCTATAATTGTGCTTTTGAGAAGCTCAAACATTTCTTTTGCAGTCGATGATCCACTCTCTTTGAAATAAAAAAATGAATAATGTACCCAGGATGTTTCGTCGTTATAATAAATTGTGGCAAAAGCTATCTAAATGATAAATGGTTAGTAGTTAATGATCCAAACATTTTTAGTTCAGCTCTTTTAACACTTCCATTCTTTTATTTAAATTTTTAAGTTTTGCAAAGAATAATAAAACTTTTTACTTCTTGTGAAAAAATAATAACAAAAATCAGTGCAACACCACGTTAAAATATTAAATTACACATGAATTACACATAGCCTTATTGCCCTATCATTGAGAGGTAAGGTCATATTTAAAATTTTGCGAAATGAGAGATATAGCCATATTTTTTTCGCAAATGAGAGATAAAGCCATATTTTTTTCAGAATATTGTTACGCATGGTGTTAACATTCTGTAAAAGGGAAATCCTTAGTTATCATTGAAAAACATTTTTTTATTCTTGTGACGCACGCAGGAAAACTTTATTCAGCGAAGCCACCTGCCGCGTCCTACTGGAGGAAAAAATCCCTGAGCACGGGCGCAGGCCGCCACGCGGAGAAACTTTAGTATGCGAAGCCAGATTTCAATACTTAACTTTAGTGGCTTCTAGCTAATGGTATATCATAACTTTTTACAAAATACCAAATGCGCACCAGAGTTTGCCTGCAAAAATGTATAGTCATTATAACAGGTCAAAGTTACGTTAAATAAATACCATAAATTAGTAAGGTTAACTCTTTACCGCCGAAAAAATGTATCCCACAAACTCGAAATTTTACAGGGGAACGTTTTTTTTTTAAATAAAATCAGTTTGAATAAAGCCATTATTTTAAAATTTATAATGTAAATATTATATATGTAAAATGTAAATATTATTTACATTATTAATTTTAAAATAATGGCTTTTTTCAAACTGATTTTATTTAAAAAAAACCTTCCCTGTAAAATTTCGAGTTTGTGGAATACATTTTTTCGGCGGTTATGGCTCGATATAATCGTAGCATAAAAAAGTAAGCAATAAAAATAGTGCGAAACAAACAAGTTTCATTAATACATCAATAAAACACATCTTCTTACCCAAAAATTTTACCTGCTGTCACATTTGCTTTTATGTGTAAAGGTTTACACATAAATTGTAGGAAAACAAGACTTTTTTTAACTTGTTTTTTAAATATTTTTACTTACTTAAGAAAAGTGTTTTCAAAGAAAAAAAACCCACCGACGCGATTGGTACAGAAACAAAAATATTTTTACAAGCACAAAATACCAACAAATTATTGTGTCTATTTTTTCTTAATAATTTCTGCATTTAGGTACGTCTTTTTAACGAAAGTAAAAGTGACCCTTTTCAGGTACAAAGAATTTTTTTCACAAACAAAACACATCTCGTTAGCTTAAATGCAAAACAATGTAGATAGGTATTATTTGAAAATTACAAATTAATAGAATACAATATTTTTTCCTTAATAATATATCGGTTAACGCATTTTTATCTGAAATATTAAAAATTGAATTTAAATCTCAAATAATTACCATTTTACAAAGTTCTTTGCTTTGCATGTAAACTTATAAAATGTTATATTATTCAACATTTAAGTCTTTAAATTTAAACTCTAAATAAAAATTGCACGCAAGGCATTGGATGTTACCAAAAGCATTTTTGACCGCACAATATTTTTTGAGTGTAATCTGACACAAAATAATATAGCATCCGCTAGACATGTACACTTGTCGAAGTCACACCGACTAGAGTTGTGTCGGTCATGAACGAACTAGTTCAATTGAACGGATCAGTCAGATGAACGATGAACGGCCGTTCAGTTTCATCGTTCAATTCCGTTCAATCGCTCACTTGGGTCTTTTTTGTCAGTCGGTCACTTGCTTACCGAACAACTGGTTGAAAAGAAACAACAATACTATTGTGGTGTATATGTGATGCTAAAAAAATATACTTATTTCATTTACTCATTGCCACTTTGCTTTACACATTTTCATAATGCGATTAGGGTAGTCAAGTTTCTTGGCGAGCTAATTTTCAATTCGGCGATATGGCGATTTTTTTGGCGGCTTTTAAAAAATATGGCGATTAAGCAAAATGTTATTACATTTGAGATGATTAAGATGACTGATGATTAAGAAAAAACCCCAACAATCAAATTTATATTTCTTTTAAGTATTAAAAATGGATAAAAGTACTTTAATAAAGTTATCAAAAGATTATTTTAAACATATTAATGATGAAATTGTGAAAATTTATAAAATATTTAAGGAAAAAAATAAAACATTAAGCAGAAATCGTGGCCGGTGGTACACGTTCATGTTGGCCGATTCTACATTATACTTAGTTTGAGGTATGTTCAGAGAATTCTATGTGATTAATGAAGTGATTTAGCTGTTATCATGTCAATCTGAAGTGATTAACAAATCACTTCAATGTATGGTTAATTATCTCGATTTTAATGTGATTAGAGCTTTATCACGTTCGAGTTGCTTTAACATTCGTTATTTGGAAAGACTATTTCAATGATGGTATTCCATCTAATTTAAATCAGTTTTTGAAAAAAGTTTATAGCTATAAGGATACGTCCGGTACGTACCATTTTAAAGAACTTGCTTTTACTGTCTTTATGTGCACATAATTCCAACTGCTAATGTCTGTGTTGAAAGAGTTCTTTTTAAAAATTAACTTCACTTAAATTTGCCTTCAAAATAGAGTGCAATACAAACTTCTTGACACGTTATTACGAGTTATAAATTATATATATTTAAATATCACTTTTGTACCTTCACACGATATGTTAAATAAACTGAATCATATACATTGTTAAAAAAAAAAAAAAACAGTTAGAATTGCCTCTCCGGTGAAGTGTATAGCGTTTAAGACATATATCCAATATTTCTTTAATACTAACCACAAAAAAAACGTTTTGCTGCTTTAATTAGACTATTGTACCTTTTTTGTTTTCACCAATCATTTTACTTTAATTAAACAGAATATATATCATGGCGACTTTTTCCCATGTTTGGCATATTTCAGCAATCATGAAGACATTTAGTTTTAAGAATTAATAGAAAGTATTTTTAAAAATTTTTTTAAATATATTTTATATTGTCAAAAACGCAAAAAAGGCTTTGGCGATTTTGGACAATCAATTTGGCAAAAAAAGATCAAAATAAATCCGACAACCCTGGCTGCTGTTCACAATTTTTCTACAATTTACATGAGCGTTGCCAGTTGTTCTTAATATAAAACCCGCCAAATGCAAATTTTTTCATTTGCGCAGAAAATTTTATACATATTTTTTTCATTTATTTTTCGAATAAGACCTTTAAATAAATAACAAAATTCAATATTCGACAGCTCTATTTATTAAGGCTTAGTCAAGTTTTAGAGCACGAAATTAGAATGGAAAACCTATTTTTAATGTATACATTACTTAAGCATTCGTTTATGAATAAGACTGTTAAAATATAAAAAAAAAAAATAGTTTATAAGAAATAACTTATGAATTTTAAAAGCTTTTATTTAACTTGCAATGTACATATAATTGTGGGTGAAATGTTGCAACTCAATTTTAAAGCAGATACCTCGAACCGATTAAGATGACTTTTGTAAACACGTTCAGTTTGGACGACAATGCATGGTTAACTGTGTAAAGTTATTCTAAATTCAACATGGTAAAACACCCAAGATGGTGGACTTATTATTTTTAATGCGTTCCTACAATATGAGTATCAAATAGGAGGGCTTGCTGAGAATAAGTCTAAAAATTAAGTGACTCTAAATCTCTAAATCCAATATGACGGACTAAGTTTTTAATGTTTGCCTTCAACATGGGTATTAACTGAAAGGACTTACTGAGAATAGGAATGCGAGTTTTGGAATACATTAAAAGTAAATAATATTTGAAAAACAATCTCTTATTTAAATGCTCTAAAAAGAAAAAATATAATTTTACTTGAAAACTTTTATTATCATCTTATAACGTCGTTACGCAATTTATATGATTTAAAGCTTGTCGCGAGATTTACTTGTGTAGAAAAACAAGTAAATTAAATAACTTGCGCCCAATTTCACCAAGTTCAGTTACAACTAACTTTTACTTTAACTACCAGTTAACAATATGTTTTTGACAGTTATAGCTGATAGTTAATTATAACTGAACTTGGTGGAATTGACAGTTGATGTGATTAATTTTAACTATTAAAATTCTCAAACGAAGTAAATACGAGTACTTAAATCTCGCGACAAGCTTTCATATTTAAAATGTATTGACAAGCAACATGCTTTTATATCATATAAATTGATTAATACCATTATCAGGCCTGTCACAGAAATCAATTCTGATCGAAAGTCGAAGTGATTTCGTATTTTGCTTCATATAAAACGAAATCACTTTCGATCGGAATTGATTTCTGTGACAGACCTGTATAAGTTCTAAAAACAGGCAGTAAAAGTTTTTAAGTAATTTTTTTTAAAGGTTTTTTACTTCTAATTTTTATAAAATAAAAACCAAAATTAAAATTCATATTATCATATCTTTTGAAAAAATAACTCATATGAATATTAATAATCACATCTGCTATTCGTTTATTGTTTTTGTAATATTCTTTTGATAGCTAAAAGTTTGTGCAATCGCTGTTATTTTTTGTTTATTTTTAAAAGTCTTCTGTACTTAAAATACCACATAAATTTAAAATTTTTAATTATTTTCTCACATTATTTTTGTTTAAATTTTTGAAAACTTGCGCTCAACATTTGCTGTAGTTAGGTAACGACATATATGAAAATACTTCGGACTTATTACAACGTCTTACTTTGAATAAGCCCTCGCAAAAAATGTTGTTTTTTCTCTTTAACCTAGCATTTGCACATGAAAGTAAATTTCTTGAAAGTTGCAATACACTCACACTTTTTTACTAACACACACATAATTTTTGTACTTTTAGCCAATCGGCTGTTTCTTAAATTTTTCGTTGATAATACCTATAGTTTACTTGCACGAAAGTACTTTCACGTGTAAGCCCCAGGTAAATAAAGTTACCTCAGCAAATAGAAATTAAGAACACCAAAAAAGTATTGAAATCGCCACGTTAAGCGAGAAATCACTACATATGGCAGCCCAGATTGTACTATGAAATTTTTAAAACAATGTGGCAGATTGCCACTGGCAATGTGTTAGAAGAAACAAGTATAGTATATTGGTATAACATAAACACTATAAAAGTATTGTTTCTTTTTAATCAGTTGTTTAGTAAACGAAAAACAACTGCGAATTTGATTTGCGTTTATTGTTTTCTATTCTTGGGTACACTCAAAAATTTGTACAGTAACTGAGTGTAATTTACTAAAATCATTTTCCGTAAAGTTTAAAATTAATGAAAATTTTGTTATTTTATAATTAAACTAATTCTTTAACTGTTTCTACATGTTGTTCCAAAAACAAATATGTTCAGTTATTTTTTATGCATAAAATAAAACTGAAATGCTTAACTGCAAAGTTATTTTAAATTATTTTATTATTTATGCTGGGTACACACAGTGCAATCTACATGCAATCTACATCAATGCAATCTCAAAATATCAATACGTTTTGATGTTGATGCAATCTGGAATGAATGAAAAATGAATGAACATGAATTTAATTTGCTAGATTGCGTAAATGCATTGCATTGTGTGTACCCAGTATTACATACGCACATACATGTGCACATAAATAAAAAACAAAAATGTTTCGCTGATTTGGTAGGTAATAATGACAGGTAAAAATACTGTTTTAGCTTTTTTAGTATGTAATTTAAATTAACTGAAAGAAACTTTGAATGTATTTTTTGTAGTATGTATATTTAAAATTTAAAATAACAGAAAAATTAATTCATTTTTAAAGAATTTCTCCGTTTTAAAATAAACATTAAAAAATAGCCCTAAAATTCCTTTATTTTCTTATTAAACTTTCAGTTATTCAAACTTAATATTCTTTTGAATTTACCTACATAATATTTTGAGTGTAACATCATACAAGTATGCTATACTTGTTTCAAATGTGAATGACTAAACGAAAGACACAAAAGACCAAGTGACACAAAATGCCAACTGACACAAAAGACCGACTGACACAAAAGACCGGGTGAACGAAAAGAACGAACTAGTTCATTTTTTTTAACTGAACGATAATGACCGGTCACTTAAATGAACGATTAAGCCCAAGACTAACACCGACGACTGAATTGAAGAGCATAAAAATATGTGTTAGTATTGGTGTGCACAATTGTGCAATGAAATGGAAATCCCTGGTTTAAAAGCACCCATCAGCTGGATGCTTTTTATTTTTGCTTTTGCCACTGCTATTGAAATTTTTATTTTTTTTCCAATAGCTAATGTTTTGTTTTTCGTTTGTGCAAAAAAGCAAATCTCCTATTTGGTATATTTTTATTTTTTGACAATTGCTTTTTTACCAGCCAGCGACAAAAATGGACAACCACCTAAAAAGCAAAAGCTAAAAAAAATTATTTCGCCTTTTTCTTTTTAACTTTTTCCTAAAAGAAGAGCTAGTTAAAAAAGACAAACCAAAAAAAATCTAAAATTCAAAGAACAAAAGTTCTTCTCTGGCTGGTAATAACAAAAAGCCGATTCAATAAAATGAAAAGCAGCTGAAGTGTGTGCTAAAAGAAGTCTGAGCAGAGCTATTAGCTCTGCTCATTATGCTTTAATCACATTCGAGACAGCAGGCTACCGACTTCAATATGTCAAAAATAGAAAGCATGTGTGTTTATGAAAATGATTCAAGTTTGAAATCAAGTTTTCTGTCATTTCTTTCTATCATTTTCTTAACACCAACGTGAAAAAAGTGACTACTCTCTCATTCACTTCTTGTAGGGTAATTTCTATTTTTGTCCACTACAAAACAGAAAAAGTGTTGCTAATATTAAAAAATATTTAAAGAATGAGTGCTTAAAAAAAAATTTTTTTTTTTTGTTTAACAGAAAAAAATCGGCTTGAAACAAGAATATTAACTTGGCTCAACACCAAATTGATATTTATAAATATAAGTTTTTAGTATTCTTGAAAGTAGTTCTATAGGAAAATGTTTAACGCGCCAACGCTCCTAGTTTAGGAGTTATATGTGGATCGTAAAAGTTGCAAACATCTTTATCCATATCTCTTTAGGTATAAAATGATTCTATAAAATATGGAAATCATTGAAAAATGCTTCAAAGTGTGTTTCACATGATGTTTAAAGCATACCGATTTACCAATTAAGAGGTAATTTCACATATTCATACTCCGTGGCTGACTTTTTTTTTACAAAATTGGCTTTATCTTTAAATCATGTCGATATAACAATAATTATTTAACCCTAAGATATTTGCTTAATAAAGTTTTATTTGTATTGCGGGTTTTCGGCCTTGCGGAACACTTATTAATCATGCACATATTACAATAATAAAATATCCCTGCAGGAAATGTCACTAGTGAATCTGTACTGATTCACTATTGACACAGTCACCAGTACTAGTGACTTATTATACCCCATACAATGTTATTTACTATAGACATTTAACATGTGCGTGTCATTGGAAATCTACTACTGACGTTGGTACTACTGACTAGGTAGTTCCTTTGGGAACATATGTACACATTGGAACCAGAGAATCACTAGTACATTTTAGTACATGTAGTCTACACTTTTGGTACGAATACAATTTTTTTTTATTATTTCTTTAACTTTTATAGGATTTGTACTTCTCAGTTGTTATTGATAAAATTGTTTTCGTATTAAAGCCAAATATAGTGACAAATGTAGTGTAGTGTAGACACTTCGTTGACAATGTCACCAAAATAGTCGACAAAACTGGTGACTTGGAGACACTTGCACCCAGGTTTCCTTCAGGGATGTAACAAGTACATTAATTATTACCACATACATATATATTTTTACTCAAATTTATAAATAAATTGAGAAATTTTCCAAAATATAATTTTTTAAAGCTTAATAAATTTAAAATTTTATAACATGGAGTTACTAAAAATATGGTATGTACATAAAAGCTTGAATTGTTCTTCCCTAAACATATTTGCATGTATTCAAAAAATTTTTTAAATTTAATAAATGCTGAAGGAACAAATTTACTATGAAAATTAACCTTAATAAACGTTTGTCAAATTTAATTTTTAATACATCATGTGAAAGATATTTCGAAGTAGTTTCTAATAATACAAATACTTCTTTGACTCAGTTTTTGCCTAAAAAGTAATTGATAATGCGTTCGTTCGTAAATGCAGTTGTTGTGTATCACTTGCGCAGAAATATAGTTTAATGTTCTTAAAAGCATCAATTGTAAGAAACTTGCAAATTTTGGCAATTATTGCTTCAGTTCAGTTTTATTTTGTTACTTTTTCTTGTCGTTTATAAGAAAACTGTCACTTTTTGGTTCAATATTTTCAATAAAATTTGTCATCGTTAATGTAATTTTTTTTATGTTTGCTTATTAAACTTTTAAAATTTAGCTCGTGTTCAAAAATTCAAACTTTGCACAGCTGTTGTGCAGTAAAAAAGTATCAGCATTACAACTGCAACTGGTAATCACGCATCAGTAACAACATTTTGCATCACTGCGGCAGTGATGCATAGTTGTTATGCATTAACGTACGTACCCAAAGTGTTCTGAAACTTATACGACCTATACCACTTGCGTTGACGGAATAATTTTTTATATTTTTATTTTAAAAGCAATTTATATGTATTTTTATTTAATCTGCCGTTAAAATTATATTGTTTATTAGTTCCAAAAACTTCAAAATTAAAATATTTTAAATGTTTTGTAATAAATTTATTTGTTTTTACGTTTTGAAATGTATTATAAATAAGTATGTATTTATATAATTATAATCTTAAATTAAGTTTGTATAAGAGTCAGCAATTAGGCATGTTTTTTCATTTTATTAAAGTAAAAAAAACAAGTTAGAGTGCTATATTCGGCTGTGCCGAATCTTTGATACCCTCCACCGACAGTTCGAATGTTTAAGGAGTAATATCTGTATGATGTCTTTTTATTATTATTATCTTAAACTGTGACGATTTGTTATTAATTATGGTTTTAGGAGACTAAACTGTTTTCCGGGAGTAGGGTATATATGGGGCCTAGGGTTAATTATGTACCGATCTTCACAGTGTCATTTCTAGTCGAATAAAACGGACTTGTGCAAAATCTTATGTCATTCCGTGCATTTTTGCATCATTTATGTTAGTTTTTGTAACAAAATTATCAAGTTTTTGAAGGTGGTGGTTCCACATTTTGATTCATAGCTCTGGTCCTACTGAACCGATTTTGCTGAAATTCAATCCCAAACTGCTTAGGATAACTACAAGCAATTTGACACCTAGTTTGTTTATTTCTTTTGAGTTTTTCGAAAGTGAGCGTGTTTTCAACAGACGGACAGACAGACGGACATGGCTAAATCGACTTAGAATTACTCAAGCAGCCAGAATATTTATACTTTATGGGGTCTGAGATGAATAATAAAAAAGTTTCACACGGAATGACAAACTTAGTATACCCTCTTCACAACTAATTGTGGTGGAGGGTATAAAAATTATAGTGGCACCACTGAAATATAAAGACATAGTAAACAAAAACAGCTGTTTGTATTTTTTCAATTGTAGCTGCCGTCTTCAACACAATTCAGTAGCTGACTACACGACTAAAATTTCAGCCAGCAGCATTTGTAGTATTGTGTTCGTGTAGCCTGCTGTGGTGAATGTGTTTAATGCATGCCATTGCAACCTTTTGTGCTGCTATTATCTCCTTTTTTGCGGCTGTTAGCATACATGGGTTTTTGATTTGGCGGCTGTTTGTTTCATTCTTTTTCCTACAACATAAAAGTGATTGCCGTTGCTTTTTGAGTTCCATCAAATAAGAAATTTTTGCTATTGTTAAAAAAGCAATAGTTGGAAAAAGCCAGTGTCCATTAAAAGGTTACTTTTCAAAAACAGTGTGTTTATTTTGCTGCTGCTTTTGAAAAGTGTGGTCTTTTTTAGCAGTGGAACTTGTCGGCTTTTTATTTTTGATTTTTTTTTTTAATAGGAAAAAGGCAAAATTTGGCTGCTTTTGCTAGTATGGCGATAGCATTTTAAACCCTGGTTTTAATTATAATGCAAAAATAATGCATTATTATTTTTTTTACCATATTCTAATGCATTAATAAAGCACCATTAATGTTGTGTTTTAATAATGATGCAAAAGTAGAGCATTAATTTGCATACAATTTAATCGTATATAAAAAAATAATGCACTACTTCGATAAGAAAATAATGGAGTGCAAAAAAATCTGCATTAAAATGGTTAAAGTTAATGGTAGTGTAATTGAATCACTAAGTGCAGAAAGGGAGGTACTGACATTTACTTCATATACATTATTGGAGAATTGCTAAGAAACCAGTGTTAAAAGTGTCATCTTAGACGAATTCAAATTAAAGTAAGTTCTCCCATCTTCGAGCTTAGAACATAAAACTTGCATTTATTATTATGTATTTACTACACTGTTTTAATGGATTATCCCAAAATTTATTCGCAATTCGGGTAATTGCCTTAAAAATTAAACTCCCAAAACAACATAACACCTAATTTTTATTCGTTTAATTGCCTCAGTACTATTTGACAACAACACAGCAAGTAATGCAACCAAGTTTACATGTTAATAATTTGAAAATATGCACTACAAATTTAAAAAAAAATATATGCCCAAAAAACAAAATGTGGCTTCTTTTCATTAAAATAAACTTTAAACACCCTAGCGGGGTGACATGACATTAACTGTAGAATGTCGGATGTCTTTGAATGAGTGCCCGGGTAATCAGGTAGCAGATGGGCTGGGCAAACAACGTGGTCGCATGGATGACGAATTCATTGATCACTTTGTTGGTCTTCAAATGGACTTGTGAGTCCACCTGCTCGATATCCAGGTTACTGTGGCCTGGATATGATGAACGGAGAACTAGCTCTCTACTTGGGTTCAACAGGGACCAGATTAGGACAGTGATATCGGTTGTGACTTGCCACTGGCCGGTGGGGACTCATGCTGGAAGTATGGGTCTGGAATTTAACGACTACTGCAGAAGTTGTCAGGACGAGGAGTAAGAGGAGACTGTGCTTCACTTTCTCTGTCAATGCCCTAGGTTGCGGGGCATTGGGGAGAAATACCTGGGGAAACCGGTGTTTGTCTGCCTAGGGGATCTATCCAGGATAGAACTAAAATCGCTTCTTCTCTTCATTAGGAAGACGAATTGGTTTGATTCTGCAGTAACTGCGCTATAGGATGGGCATTGGCGCTGGGTATTACAAAGGAATCAATAAAGGACCTAAGTGAGCTGTCTCTTGATAGCTGCCCATGGAACCTAACCTTACCTAACCTAACATTTAAAAGGATAAAATACTTTGAATATTTTAGGGATTGATATTTGAATAGAAGCTGTATGTTTATATCTAAGCCAAATTTAATTTTAATACGAACATGATTAAACGGTTTATGGACATAAAGAAAGAAGTTTGCATGGAGGCTATGTAATATTCTAGACCGATTCTTACAATTTACACAGGTTTCGTTCTTATGACAATTAAAACATATTTACCAAATTTTATCAAATTATAATTATTATATAAATTATAATTAGCTAAAAACTGCTACTTTTACTTTCCGTACAAGGTTTGCATGGACGGACGGACACGAAAAGATCACTTTAAAAAGTGTTCCTGATTCGATCGGTTTACTAAACGATGCGTCTAGATTTCTATGTATCAGCACAAATTTATAAAATTGCTTCTTTCTTAATTTTTGCATATATAAAACTTAACAGTTTGGAATAACATTTATCTTCAACGAAAACTTCCTTTGGCTTACAATTGTAAAGTGAAACTTAAATGTAGACGGTGAAATTAAAACAACGGAAAACTCATCTGTTAACTAGAATTTTAAGCAATTTTTTTATTTGCTGGACATGTATTAAAATATGCTTCAAAAACGTGAAATGTGTGTGCAATAAAAATGCAGCAATAGGTTAAATATGCATATTATTTACAAATAGATTGAAACCAAAATTAATAAAAAGCTCTAAAACGGATAAATATATTGTATCTGTCTAATTGGTCGCACAAGAAAAAAAAAAGCATTTGCATTTAACGTGTTCCCTGATCATAAGTTTGTTAGTAGGATATGAAAAGACATCACAAAAAGCATTGCTGATAAAAATTAAGACAGGCAATATCATTGTTTTTTATTGCTATCATTTTAGATTTAGCTGATACATAAAAAAAGTCTTATGTGTTAACTTTTTTTCATACATCAAAGTTAAGGTCTCTGAGGTATTTGAAGGTATTACCTCAACGATGCAGTTAAGCGTATTCGTTTAAATGCTTACCCCGCATAATTACCAAGAAATATTGGCATTTTTAGCGAGGCAATTATCCGTGTGTATTACCAAAAATGTCTGCAGTAATGCTGTTGATAAAAGTAAACGTTTAATTCAATTGATTAAATATTTAATTTAGACTGATTTTATTTTTGATTAACGGTTTAATTGAAAAAACTTAGCGAGCAATTTCCTGTGAATAGAAAACGTCTCCGAGACTTAACTCAATTAGGTTAACGTGTTCATTAAATTTAATTTTCATTAAACTATTTTTAGTGACGGAAGGAATTTACAAGATGAACTGAATTAAAAATTTTTGAAAATTTTATTCCTGACTGAACACGGGATTGAACTCGGTTCGAGTTTACTAGTTTTAAGAACAACCACATTCTAATCATCAGAATTTTTTGACGTTGCACCACCTGGCAAACATTTTGGCAGCACCTTTAAATGAAGCGTACATTTGCCCCAATTTTCTTTATTCCGTGTGTTTTAAAAATTAAAATTGAAAAAGAAAATTAAAATGAAATAATAAAAAAAAATGTATGTAAAAGTAAAATGTAATTAACAATAATATTTTTCAAATTTTATTCCTTTTCTTGCAAGCAAAATTCACTTTTTTCAATTTATTTTATTCAAATTAATAATCAGGAATGTGATTGAATACGATTTTGAAAACAAAACGATTTGAAATCGATAAGATCGTTTACAGTATCTTTATAAATGGATTTCTGATACATTTACCTCTTTTTTTTCTCCTATCGTGATCGATCGGAAATTAACTTAAGTTGTTATTGACCTCAGGACATACGTTAAAAATCAGTGGTTATACACTATATGATACCAAGGACCTTCGAGATAGAGCTTGTGGAGGTTCTGCCATTTTAATAAAAATCCGAATCAAACACTGCCTACTGTGTGATCATCGTGAAGATTATCTCCAAGCAACGAACATTTGCGTTGAAGAATTAAATAGAAACCTAGTAATTTCATCCTTATATTCACCACCTAGATTTGTAATATCAGAAAGCCAATATTATAAATATAATAAGTCGTTGGGGCCCTGTTTCCTGGCTGCTGGCGATTATAACGCTTAACGACTAACAACACCAAAGGGTCGTGTTTTGTTTAATACAATCTCTTAAATGAATTTAAATGTTGTTGCGAGCGGACAACCAACATATTGGTCTGCTGATCCGCAAAAAGTTCCAGATGTCAACGATTTTGGCGTGGTCAAAAACACCCACGTTGAAGCTTCCTTAGAATTATCCTCTGATCACACACCTACAATTGTTACTATAACAAACACCAATAGAATTGTATCTCCGTCTGGGTACATAGCGTCGTCAGCTACAGAAATAAATTGGTTAAAATATAAAAAATATCTTAGTACCCATTGCACAAAAAATATTCCGCTTAGCGCACCGGAGAACGTGGATCTCTCTCTATTGTCAATTTTGACAGTTATCTTTAGTTATAACTAGCTCTTCAACATTCCAGCAAAACCGTCAAAAAAAACCAATAATAATAAAATATATTCTACAGATGCCGAGCGCCTCTTGAATGAAAATGGAGAGTGCGACGAAAGCGGCAATTGCACAGATCTCCTCACCTTAAGAAATTATTAAAAGAGTGTACAAAAAGGCTAAGAAAATTACTGCAGTCTCAGAAAACGGCTTCCGTGGAAAAATATCTTAAGGACCTGGATGCAACTTCACAATCAGACTACTCATTATGGCGTGCAGCTAGAAATTTCAAAAGGCCAGTAATCTCGAAACCACCATTAAGAAACCTAAATGGAAGTTGGGCAAGAAATGATAATGAAAAAGGAAGCCAGTTTGTAAATAATTTGAAAAACGTATTTACCCCAAATATATCTGACGACATAGTGGACGAGTTACCACCTGTTGCTGCTAGAGCAGCTGTTCCCCTAAGATTTGAGATGAGAGAAATCGAAAAGGCTATTTGTAACTTAAACCCCAAGAAAGCCCCTGGTTTTGATAAGATAAGCAACAAAATGCTTTTGGAGCTACCTCGCATAGCAAAGAAAATTATTCTTTATATTTTTAATGCTATTTTACGCCTTGAATACTACCCTCAAGAATGGAAGGTATCCTTAGTTACGATGATACCAAAGCCAGGAAAAGATCACACAAAAGTTGAGTCATATAGGCCTATTAGCTTATTATCTAATATATCAAAGCTGTTTGAGAAGCTCTAAGCGTCCAAATTAACCCCAATTTTAAATGACAATGGGTGTATACCTAACCATCAATTCGGCTTCAGAAGAGAACATAGCACAATTGAACGAACCCATCGGATAGTAAACGCCATAAGAAAAGCCTTTGAAGAAAGAAAATACTGCTCCGCTCTCTTCATCGATGTGTCTCAAGCTTTTGATAAAGTCTGGCATGTAGGCTTGTTCCATTAATTGAAGCTAAACCTACCGGTTAAGACACACAAGCTACTTGGTCGGTCGAAAATTTTTAAAGAAGGTGATTTTTTAAGTTTTCCTCAGCCGATTACAGCTGGAGTCCCTTACTTGAGGGTTACACGATCAAGTTTTGCCTATCAAGTTTTAATACACTCACACTTTTTTACCAATGCACTCATTCTTTTAAAAATTGATGCGAACTTGCCTTTAAAATTCTCATGCCAGTGAGTGTTTCAATTTACGTTCAAGAAAACAGCTGATTTGAAGGTTAGTGAGCAAATTTTTCGTTTCTCTTTATACATTTTTTTCTTGATGGCATCTTGAAAGTAAATTGCTCAAAAATTGAATGCAGCCTACGTCACAACTATCAATTTTTGGAAATTTTGACAAACAGTATATGTAAAAGACTATCAAGAACAACTTGACCGTGTGGCTGCACTGTTAGGGAAGCATTCTGGGCCCACTTTTTTTATCTTATATATACCTCGAACATGCCAACAAACAACTACACCCAAACTTCAACTTTTGCTGATGATACAGCTTTTCTAAGCGATACCTGCCGGATCATATATTTCAACTAGATCTGTGGTTAAAGCAATGGAGAATAAAAGTCAATGAGCAAATGCGTACAATTAACATTCACCTGGCGTTGGGAAACATGCCCCCCTATTAAAATCAATAATCAACTAGTGCCTAAACAAACGCTTGTCAAATATCTCGGTATTCATCTAGATCTGCGTTTAACATGGAAATGTCATATAGAAGCAAAGTTAACTCATGTGAAGTTAATTTGTAGAAATTGAAATGAAGTGAATTTGAAATTTTAAATCGATCCTGTACTGAAAGTTCATACAAATATTCTATTTTATCAATTTAATTTTGTGAGTACCAATTAGCTTTTCAAGAACAACTCTTGAACTTAGAAAAAACTCCGGCCATTTTGTATATAATTGAACTTAAAACTTCGTTCGATTTCAATTTCACTTCATTTCAATTTCTAGAACATGCCCGACAGTCTCGATTGCAAACTACTACTTTACAACTCTGTTTTAAAGCCAATATGACGCTACGGTATTCAGCTATGGGGCACTGCCTCGCCTCAAACATCGAAAAAATTCAAAGGCGCCAAAATAAACTTCTTCGAATAATCGCATCGGCTCCCTGGTATGTTAAAAACTCAAATATCCACAAGGATTAGTCTTGGACTTAATCGTTGATTTAGGTGACTTGTCATTAGAGTTCATTTTAAAAAAGTGAACTAGTTCGTTCTTCTAGTTAAGCAGTTCACTTTAAGTCACTTTGTCTTTTGCGTCAGTCAGTCTTCTGAGTCAACTGTTTTTTTTCGTAATTTTGAGTCAGTTCAAGGGTTCATTTACTTCAGTTGCTTGTTCACTTGATTTTTATTCTTTACCGAACTGATTGAAATGAAACAACAATATGATGGGTGTCTATATGTTTAAACATAATATACTTGTTTATTTTACTCATTGCCACATTGCCTTAAACATTTTCATAATATAATCAGGGCTGCCAGTGCGATTTTTTCGGCGATTTATAAAATATATGGCGATTTTTTATTATTAATAAGATTTCCGTATGACGTGATAAATTCCCATTAATTTGTTTTTAGACTCTTAAGCGGCCCATACACTTGCAATATTATTGTATATGATATTCGCCATATTATTTCCATTTTGTCCCATATTATGTAATAAGTCGCAAATGGTTTCATTTATTCAATAAAAAGGTGGACATAACCTATAGGAATAACATAAACAGCATTGTACAACGCTGCCAACACATTGCACTTTCTTTTCGTTGTGCAATAAAAATCAAGTCTTTTGATTGTGGCCAATATATTGTGCCACCGTCAAATATCACATACACATTTGCGATATAATTGTACAATACGTAAAATTGAACAATTTTATTGCAATTGTATGAGCCGCTTCACAAGTATAAATAATTATTTAACTCAAAAGCATACAATTTTAACTTTGAAATAGTTCTCAAAAGTCTAATTTGCTGTTAGTATTAAACAAATATTGGATGTAAATACATATATCTAAAACGCTGTACACTTCCTCGGCAAGGTAATTCTTACTGTATTTTTTTTTTTTTTGGAAAAAATTGTATGGGATTTATTTTATTCAACATTTCTTGTTAAGGTACAAATGTGCTTTTTAAATTCATATTCAACCCAATTATGAATAAAAATTCCCAGCAATTTTCTCCCTTCTCCCATTTTTCCTATGTAAATTCAATTGTTAAAATGGGAAAAGGGAAAAAAACTCCCGGGGAAATTGTCATAATTGGACTGATCATTTATAACTCGTAATAAAGTGTCAAAAAGTTCATATTGCACTCTATTCTTAGGGCCAGTATTAGTGGAGTTCATAATTAATGAAACTCTTAACACATACATTACAAGTTGGTATTACCAGCATATCAAGCTAGCAAATTCTTAAGAATGGTACGTATCGGACGTATCCTTATATGTAGCTTTAAACTTTTGCAAAACCGGTAACAGACTGTAAATTTGTCTAAGTCTCAAAACAAATTAATGGTTTATCCAATTGCCAACAAAATCGCCTCAACACTAAATTTCAGTGTATTTATCAATAATAAAAATCGCAATGTAGTCTTTGAAAATCGCCACGTGTGGCCAGAACTTTTAGAGGTAAAATCAGCAAAAAACCACAATTTTTCATCAAAAAATCTGCAAAATCTGCGGCAAGATTTGAAAAATTAATTAATAAATTTTATTTCAAAAACGTTATAACAATTCATTTCAAAATATAAGGCCAATGTGGTCCTCGAAGTACGAAGTATAAGAAAGGAAATATTATTTTGAACTTTCAACACAGAAAAGTTTAAAAAATTTGTTCGGTTTTAATTTCACTCGAATGCGGTTTCCAGAATATGGCTGATAATGTTTGAATATTTTTACATTAAAAATATGTATCTAAATTTAATTACTCAGGCTGAGTAAAGCGGCTCGTACACTTGCAATAAAATTGTTCAATTTAACGTATTGTACAATTATATCGCCAATGTGTATGTGATATTCGAAGATGGCACAATATATTGGCAACAATCAAAAGACTTTTGATTTTTATTTCACAACGAAAAGAAAGTGAAGTGTGTTGGCAACATTGTACAAGGCTGTTTATGTTATTCCTATAGGCTATGTTCACCTTTTTGTTGAATGAATGAAATCATTGTTCGACTTATTGCATAATATAGGACAAAATGGAAATAATACTGCGAATATCATGCACAATAATATTGCAAGTGTATGGGCCGCTTAAAGAATAATCACATTTTTGTTATTTTAAAAAACAAATTAAAAGTTAATTGCTTGGCATGTTATTTAAACTATCAAGGATCTTATTGGAAATTTACAAGAGATTAAATATTGAAACTATTAAAGATATTTATACATAAGTGGATATGAATATTTACGTATAACGTATATTTACATATAACGTATTTTTACATATTAGTATATTTACATATTATTTAAAATCAGATGACATAATTTCGGCGATATTAATGTGTCAAGAATGTGTGAATAAAATTCCAACTAATGAATCTATTTCTACACGGTTCTTCTATGCATGGTTGATATATTTCGTTTATCAATGCAAGAAGGGGAAATAATGCAAGCATAAGTGACAATATAAAGAAATTTTCACCGAGCTAAAAACTCTGCAATTTTAAACCAAAAATCTTCAAATCTGCATTTTGGCAATTTTGGGGTTACAAAATCTTCAAAATGCAGATAAATCGCACTTCTGGCATCACTGCGTGTGGCGAGACATCTCTTAGTATGACAGCCCTGATTACATTATAAAAATGTTAAAGGTAATCTGGGAATGAATAAAAGAAACAAGTATATTATATTATAATGCTGGGTACAAACACGTTGGTGTTAAGAAAGTGATTACTCGCTCTTTCATTTCTTGTAGGTTAGACAAGTATAGAAGTATAGACAAGAATAATATTTTTGTTTCTTTTCAATCAGTTCGGTAAAGAACAAGGCAAAATTAACTTCAGGTGGTGTTGAAACGCCATCTGATTTTGACGGTTCGAGCTAATTTGTTTTGATTTGTTAGTGTTTTGTAAGGAATGGTTGACATTTCGAGCTGCAAACGCTTACATTGCAATGCAAAAACCCCTATGTTGTTTCTGTTGTTTTGGGATTGTTGTAGGTCCGACACCACCTGTAGTTGAATTCGCCTTGGTAAAGAATAAAAATCAAGTGAACAAGCAACTGAAGTAAATGAACCCTTGAACTAACTGAATTGAACTAAATGAACTGTCTGAAAAGTACGAAATAAACAGCTGACTCAAAAGACAGACTGACGCAAAAGACCCAAGTGACTAAAAACGAACTGTTGAACTAAAATGAACTGTCAGACGTGAAAGTTTAACGTTCATCTGACTGACTAGTTCAATTGAACTAGTTCGTTCATGAACCACTGGTAAGGACTATTATTACGAAGTATGCGGTAAAATATTTAAAAAGGCTAGAGTTGCACCCAAATCCACTAGCTCGAAATATTTTAAATGATAGCGGCCACACTCGCTTAAGGAGAAGAGACACTTCAGCACTTACCCATTAAGATGAGCGATAAACACATATATAAATGTGATACAGAACCCGTGATGAAGAACATTTTTGTCTTGCACTGGCAGGACACAAAATAAAGAATTAGGATAAGATTCCATTAATTATTGGTAGTTCATATTTAATATATGAAGATTCAATAAATAAATAATGAAAAAAAAAAAAACAAAAGTGTATTTAAACACATTTTTAACAAATTATTTCTCAGCTATTAATATCGTTTAAATTGTTAATTCCTTTTTGTTTTGTGTTTTTTTGATTAACCATTGCCTTACCAAAGATTTTCGTGTACATCGTTTACCAATACCCACCCGGGTGTTACTGCATGTCTATAAGTCTGAGTTCATACGGCTCTTTCTTTATTGAAAATATTGCTACTTTATAGGCGAGAGGGGCGAGGGGAAAAGAAACGAGTACACACATGCCTGTACTGTCTTTACGTTTTGCTTTTTCATTCGTTGTTTAATTTTGTTATTGTTTTCATACGCACGACTATACAAAATAAAAAACATGGCGTCGACATGACATGAATCATTTGAACACTAATTCATGTTCAAAGAAGAAAAAGGAAGAATCTTTTCAATAAAGAAAGAGCCGTATGAACTCAGACTAAGCGATGAGAACAAGTTATCGTCATACCACTTTTTTCGGTTTTTTTTAAGAAGTTTTCATCGTACGGATTTTTTCCGGTTTTTTTTAACAAAAACAATTTGTTCTGTAAGTAAAAATTTCTTTTTAAGAAATAAAATCGAATTTGTCACCCGGGTGGTAATTAAATTAAATTTATTAAAAAGTTAAAAAAAATTTGAGACTTAAATTTCAAAAATCAACTTTTATGTGCGAATTTTTGTTTTAAAAACGACTTTTTCAAAATTCTCAACGGTAGCCCTGGTAATCTGTGGTAAATACAGTTAGCCTATATCGACCCCTAACCGCGAAAATAACGTAAGCGCCAAAAATCAAATTTTACAGGAGAGAGCTTTTTTTTATTTCAAATAAATTTTGTATGAAATTTGTGGCTCAAGCGGCCCATGCACTTGGAATATTATTGTTTATAATATTCGCCATATTATTTCCATTTTGTCCTATATTATGCAATAAGTCGCACAATGGTTTCATTCATTCAATAAAAAGGTGAACATAACCTATAGGAATAACATAAACAGCATTGTACAATGTTGCCAACACACTTCACTTTCTTTTCGTGGTGCAATAAAAATCAAAACTCTTTTGATTGTTGCCAATATATTGTGCCACCTTCAAATATTTTATACACATTGGCGATATAATTGTACAATACGTAAAATTGAACAAATATATTGCAAGTGAGCCGCTTTACAATAAAATTGTTCTTGCCATAAAATCGTAACGGTACCTTATGTGACCAGGACATTTTAGGAGATGACGCAAGTGTTGCCAATAAAGTCATTTATTAAAAAAACGAAAATTGAAAATCATGTCGCTTACGTTATTTTCGCGGTAACGGCTCGATATAGTGTTTTGCTTTTTTACTCTAATATGAGCTTTCAACTCAACAAACAACCAAACACTTGTTAAGGCCCAAATACATTGATCAAAATACTCATCAAGCATTGTGGTAGTAAAATAGTAGTGAAAATGTGTTTGTATGTGTGACACCGACAACGCTTGATAAAAAATCAAAAAAATTTAGATATGAGAGCGAATATTACGTCCAGCACACGTACACGTTGAATTCGCCGGCTGGACAAGTATTTGACAAGTGTATTTGGTCATTTAATTCTAACTTAACTTTTACTCAACGAAAGAGGATTTCCCTGTTGCAGTGTTGTTTTCAAAGCACATAAGTCCCACATGCTAGTGACGTACAAACTAAAATTATAGTAACCATATCAATATAATAAATAAATAACATAAATATTAAAATAAATATGTGCCGCTACATTTTTATTTTTAATGAATTAAAAAATAAGACTACATATATTAAAAAATATGTTTTACTTTCAGTAATGCAAATGAGACCAAATTAACTCTACAAATACCCGATACCATAACCACTTGGCGTATAACAGCATTTTCTAACAATAATAAAACAGGATTTGGTATAGTCAGCAGTCCCACGGATATCAACACGATAACACAATTCTTTATATCCATAAATCTTCCATTTTCTGTTAAACGCGGTGAAATTGTAACAGTTCCAGTAACAGTTTTCAATTTTCACAATCAGACCTTAGAAACGGATGTGGTTCTTCAAAATGATGCTGAAGAATTCTTTTTTATGGAATCTAGTTCAAAAGGTTTGCAAACATCGAGTGATGATCAACAACAAATTAGACATGTGAGCATACCGGCAGACAAAGCAAAGACGGTGAATTTTCTAATATACCCCGTATTAGCGGGAGAAATAAGTATCAGTGTAACGGCCGAAAGTTCTTTGTCTTCCGATGCTGTTTTGCAGAAACTTAAAGTAGAACCAGAAGGTGTGCCCAAACAAAAGAGTCAGTCCATGTACTTAAGTATACCAGAAGGTGAGAAAATAACCTCAAACTTTAGCATCGAACAGCAAATAGGAAGTGTAGCCGAATCAGAGTATATAACTTTCTCCGTGGGCGGCCATTATTTAGTGCCAACAGTGGAAAATTTTCAGGATCTGACAGAAATGCCTACTGGCAGTGGAGAGCAAAATATGGTAAACTTTGCGCCTTGTGTTTTAACTTTGCAATATCTTAAGGCTAATGGTAAATTGCTTGAAGAGAAGCAGCTGGTGGAAGAGTTACATTCTTTAATTGAGGTTGCGTACCAACAACAGTTGTCCTTTCGTCATGAAAAGGGTGGTTATAGTGTTTTTGGACAGGGTGTCGATGACGAGCCTAGTACTTGGCTTACCGCCTATGTGGTTCGCTTTTTTCTTAAAGCTTCAAAGTTCTCAGATATCGAGGCGAAAGTTGTTGAAACTGACTTGGAGTACTTGGCTCAGAAACAAAACCCCAACGGAGAGTTTCCTTATACAGGATATGCACTAAACCCTAGTCATAATAATAAGTATGGACTAACAGCTTTTATTTTATTGGCCTTTTTGGAGGATCAGGTTTGTAGCAAAGAGACTTTAGTAAAATTAACTTTATTAAAGATCATAGTTATATATTCATTATTTGTTGCAGAAATATTTTTGCAAATATGAACAAACTATCAAAAATGGCGTAGAGTTTTTGAATGCAAATTTAGATAAAGTTAGTGATGCAAATGCATTATGCCTAATAGCATCCGTTATATCACGTTCCAAGCATCAAAATGCCAGTATGCTTATAAATCAACTGAAATCAAGTAGCAAATTAAATAATGGACTTAAGTGGTGGTCAACAAATGACCAGAATATAGCAAATGATGTAGAAGTAACAGCATGCGCGGCATTAACTCTGCTAGATACTCCCGGGGATCATACATCAATTTTGAAATGGCTGATTGAACAACGTAATGCTAAGGGCGGTTTCACCTCTACCTACGACACAGTAGTGGGCATGGAGGCCTTAGTAAAATTCTCGGAAAAATATAGAAATTTTAAAAATGTAAACTTGAAAATTACTTATAGTGCTATAGATGAGCAAGGCAATGAACTGGCAAGTGATGAATTCTTTGTGGACTCGAACAATGTCTTGGATCTGCAGAAACATGAGGTATTATTAGTAAATAAAAATATTTTTTTTGTAATTAAATTACAGAAAATTTTCTCTTTCTAGTTGCCAAAAACCGCACGTCATGTTAATTTTCAAATGGAAGGTATCGGAGCGGCTTTGGTGCAGCTCAGCTATGAATGCAACGTTGTTAATGTGCAAGGAATTCGCCATTTTGAGATCAAACCTAAAGCAGTACTTAAAAATGAGAAAGAAATTGATTTGGAAGTGTGTTTTACTTATAAAACTGATTCAAACAAGCAGAATAACGCAAATAATCTGATAATAATGGAGGCAGATTTACCTTCTGGTTACCGTTCTGATATAGAAAACAGCTTGCCTTCAAGTCAAAACGATATAGTGCAAAAAATTGAGTCAAAAAATTCAGAATCTACAATCATTTTCTATTTTTATAATTTAAAGGCAAATACGAATCACTGCTTAGATATTCCAGCAAATAAAGTTAATGAAGTATTGATGCCAAAACCGGCAGCAATTAAAATGTATGATTGTTATAATTTGAGTCGATCAAATACAGAATTTTACACTATATAAATTTAAATATGGAGTTTTAGTTAAATTCTTTAGGAAGACTAAAATAGCATCATTACGTTTGTGAAAAGAGTTACATAAGTGTCATCTTCGATATTCGAGTTCAATTCACGGTCAAAGGTATAAAACCGCATACTAAAGATTTGTATTTGTTTATAAGAATTAGAGAATATCAAATTTGAATAGGATTAGGGGAGACTGGGGCAGCTTCGGCACTTTTTTTGAAGCCCTGAATCTAAGAATGTATGCAACAGATTTAAAAATTGTATCGCTTGTTGTTGTCCTTGGATATTGAAAAATAAAATATTAGTACAAAATTTTATGAATACTGAGTATTTGTTATTTTTTTTTGAGAATAAGTAAAAAAAAGTAATTTTCGCTGAATGTGCCCCACGCTGGGGTAGCTTTGGCATTTGACGGGGCACATTCGTAGACTATATTCTTAAAGGCAGTTGTTAATTAAAAACTCCATAAAAATAAAATTAGATGCCAGTTATATAGATGCATACAGTTAATAAAAAACAAACACATTTCTTGGAATTAGTAACTTAAGTTTTATTTCGGTCCATAGAACTAGCGAAATATTTTCATTTTCAGGCTTAACAAATTGAGATCAAAAAGATATCAAGCATCCGAAGGAAGTTTAGTCTCAGTAACATGATAAATTGGCTTATTACTATGTATATCGACCAAGTTTGACTAGGCCGAATGTGCCCCAATTGAAAATGCCGAATCTACCTCGAAAGCACTCTTTACACTATTTTTTTTTTTTTTCTTTTATTCTTCAACAAAGATTTAGATTTAATTTATTTTTTTAGGAAACTAGCACAATTATTAATGTTGGTTTGTAATTTTTATTTTAAATATTGGTAATTTTCAAGTACACAGAAAAAATTATTTTTCCAATTCAAACAAAAAATTTGTAGAATCAAAACATTTTTTGTCTGAAATCGGTCCTACAAACAAATTTGCATATTCAAACAATTTATTTGCATTTCGTTTATTGAAAAAAAACACTGATTTTTTCAAACAAATAATTTAACTGAATCAAACAAATAGTTTACTGAAAATCATAGGTATAACAAAAACAAAAAAGTTTTTTTTTGCACAAGCAATGACGCACGCGCACACAAGCAAGCACTGTAGAAGGTAAAGGCAAAGCAGAGCAGAGCGGCCGGCGCACAGTGGGAAATTTTACGAGAAGGCGGCCAAAATTCCATAACTTTTGACTGGATCGGTATTTTTTTATGCGATTTTTTTTGCTCGATAGGTGCGATGTTAGGCTTTAATTTGCGCTATAAAACGTAAAATTCGACTGATAGAAGCAAAAGTTATGGGGAGTTCAAAATGCATTTTCATTTTTTTGTTGAGTTTCGGTGTAAAAGTTGAATATTTCATATATGATTTTTTTATAATTTATCATTATTTCTCTTGTATTTTACAACTGATACTTATTTTTTATTGTCGAACTTAGATCCTGTCAGAAAATGCCAATATTTGGCCCCTGGACTCCTATTGGAGTTCAAAATGCATTTTCATTTTTTTGTTGAGTTTCGGTGTAAAAGTTGAATATTTCATATATGATTTTTTTATAATTTATCATTATTTCTCTTGTATTTTACAACTGATACTTATTTTTTATTGTCGAACTTAGATCCTGTCAGAAAATGCCAATATTTGGCCCCTGGACTCCTATTGGAGTTCAAAATGCATTTTCATTTTTTTGTTGAGTTTCGGTGTAAAAGTTGAATATTTCATATATGATTTTTTTATAATTTATCATTATTTCTCTTGTATTTTACAACTGATACTTATTTTTTATTGTCGAACTTAGATCCTGTCAGAAAATGCCAATATTTGGCCCCTGTAAATTTTTTAGTCCCAATATTCACAGGGGCCAAAGGTTGGCTTTTTTTTGGAAAGACGAGTTGTTATAAGGATAAAACTGAAAAGGAATATTTTGAAAAATGCCCAAATAGCATTCTTGGCTATCGATAACATTTTAGGTAATTCAACTTTTACTTTTGGTTTGAGATGTATGTGTATTTTATTTTATTTTATTGGTTCGCTTTCGCTGTTCTGTATACTGATTTTTTGTCCGTTTTAAATCCAAAAATAGTGCAAATGCTTCTTCTGGAGTAAATTTCATTTCTTCAGTTGGTGTAGGCATACTTTTTAAAATCCTCTTTGTGCGTTTAGGGCTCGCTTCCACTCTTTTTTCAATTATTGCAATTTTTGTTTTCTTATTTTGCGTTGGTTGAATTTGATGCAGAAATGAATCCTTTATCATACTATGAGAAATTTCTTTATTGATATTTGCTAGCTTGCGTCTTCGTGATCTTTCACTGCAATTGTCAATTTGTTTTGCGGGCCGACCCACTTTTCCAGTTTCCTTAGCAGTTATTGACAGCTTCTTAAAAATCAGATCATTTGTTAGCCATTTTTCGTTGCGTAAGTAAAACGTTTTCTTGTTTCTAGAACATTTAAGGTACCGTTTTCTTAATGTTAATAAAAAATTTTTAATTTTTATCTTATGAATCTTATGAAAGAATGGATTATTCATTATGTGTAACACAAAATCTTTTTCATCTTTCTGTTGAAAATATATATCTGCGAGAACTTTATAACTGAACTTAGCCATTGTTTAAACAATAATGAAGGTAAAATTATGAATGCATGCACTTTTATACTCTTGATAGAAGTTTTTTTAAATGATCTTTTGTTACTGCTTCTTTAAAACATAAAAACCCTTTTTTAAATACAAATTTAATCTTTTATTAGCATTTCTTTGAAACATAAAAAACCCCTGTTTTCACAATTTTTAAAAGGATACCATACCGGCAATAAATTAACAGGTAACATATAGGTAATTTTCACGTAAAATATAACTGCGTGCTAGTTTTTTTACCATTTACCTGTTCTTCCATTTTTTTAAATTAATTTGCAATTTTCAGGTAATTAAACTATGTAGTTTATGTTGCGGCTATTTACTTATGTTTAACCTTTTAACTTACTCAGAAATCTAACGTGTTAGTCTATTTATGTCGCCTATTCGTTTTGCAGCATCCGTTCACCCACAATAAGTTCATAACAATGGCAATACCTTTACCATCTCCAAATTAATTGATAACCTGACGTGCTAGATAATTTATGTGGCCTGAACTGCTTTATTTGTCGAAAATTCTTTAAGATTCACCTTCTTTAATTTCAGTAATGTTTCCTTGCAGGACTTATTTTTTGAACCGAATATCTTACCTTGGGTCACAGAAATTGCTGTAGTTCGCAAGGTCGTATCCAGACGTGCGTACAATGGGGTATAGAAATGTAGGTTAGATTCTGGACTACAAGAGAGTATAGGTTTTTTTTTGACGCATTTTGACGCTCAGGACTTATGCTCTATAAAGTAGGAAATTTCCGGGAAATTTTGACATAAAAAAAAAAAAAAAAATTAAAAAGTTCTAGAGGTCGCAGAGTTTAATGCTTTAAACCACGTATAGCTAATAAAATAAACTAATACACAAAACTTATTCTGTCAAAAAATCTTAAAAAACAAAAAAGTTATGAGCATTTCAACTTCAAAAATTGACTCAGAAATTCAAAACTATAACCAAATATTGAGAAAGTCCATTTCGGACCACCCTGTTCTCAATGAAATAGTTGAAATAGGGTTTTAATTTTTTGGCTCCCGAGGTTCACTAGTATTTACTTTCACATGAATAAAAAAATTTTAAAATCGGAGAACAAAAAAAAAAATAATTTTGGCCGCCTTCTCAAAATATGAACCAGTGTGCGGCGCCTGGCTTTGAGACACATTTTTTTGTTGGAATAATTTATACACACAATGCTTTTTTTTCTTCTTCACTCACTGTTGCTGTATGCTTTCCTTGGCAGCAGACCGACTCGACATGTTTATCGTCATCATTTTATTGTCGTATTTGATGTAGGTATTTAACCAAACAGTTTTAAAAAATTGAATACGGGATTTTGTTTCTTATAATGTTGTTTCTGCTATTGTTTTTCTTATAGTTGCACTTTTTTAAAGCGTCCAAAAATAGACTGTGTGTGTTTTTTGTTGTTGTTTTTATATTTCACATAAAGAAGTGTTGCTTACGATCAAATAAAAACATACAAAAAGACGACAACATTAAAGAGCGTTAAATATTTCATACAAAATTATGAAAACTTGACACCAATAACGCGTTTATTATATTTTTGAAGAGTTGTCCACATTTTTGTTGGTTAAATAAAAATCAAACAAAAATATTGATTGAATCAGTAAAAAAATTTATAGAAATTAAAAAAATTTTCAAACAAGCGTTTGTTTGAAAATAATTCGGCAATAATTTTTTCTGTGTACAAAATACTTACGAAAAAGAATCAAAATATTACAAAAACACTTGGAAAAACACTTAAACACGTGTAACTTTTTGAGTTGGTAAGCTAGAGATGACAAACAAAAAAATCAACCATTTCTGTGCTGTAACAACACTGGTTAACAAAAATCGTTCAACGTTATGGTAATATTTTGTGCTTCCCTTGAGCAATATCATCCCAAAAACCTATATTATCTCTTTATATTATTATACCTACACTAAAGAGTGGAGAGAGTATTATGCATTTGTGCTGATGTGAGAAACACCTTAAAATATTGGTCCTAAAGTATACCGGTCAACTCAGAATCATTTTCTGAGTCGATCTAACGATGTCCGTCCGGCTGGCTGCCTGTCCATGTAACCTCGTGCGCAAAGTACAGGTTGCAATTTTAAAGATAATTTAATGAAATTTGGTACGTGGGCTCTAATTGGCACAAGGGCGAATCGGACCATAATTTAATATAGCCCCCATACAAGCTTCTATCCGGAAGAGGGTCTTTGTGCCCACTATCAAACCAATTTTAATGCAATTAAAGACATGTAGATGGATCCATATTTATATGGACACGTAAGGTATGCATTTTTTAAAAAAATACGAGTACGAGGGGGTAGGGGGTAGGGGGCAATTTCTGCCTATCAGAAACTATTAAAACGATTTAATGAAATTTAAAACATAGATGATCCCTATTCATATAGCCATACACTCTCGAAACTTGTTTTTAAATACTGTGATGTTGGATATCATACGGTCGGGCTTGACCGACTTTACTTTCTTACTTGATTTTTATGCAACTCTGTTTTAGCGGTACTATAACGTACTTTTTATAGTGTTGTGTATAATTTTTATGTGTTTATGTTTTTAGTTTAAAGTCTTTTTATACACCTAATTTAATATTTGCTTGTTTAAGTTCTTTTCTCTCGAAAATTCCATAGCTGTATTCTTACGGTCAAATTCCTCAGTCTGTAACGTCTTATTTCTTTTTAAATATAGTTTTTGTATAATATAACGTCTGTAAGTTCCACTTCTCTCTGTTTTTTGGTATAGTAACGTCTTATTTTTAGGCTTTTTTAATATAGTTTTAGCTAGAATTTCTCTGTATATCAAATATTGTTAATTTCTGCAAATTTTGGGATTTTACACGAAGTTGTAACAAAATTGGAAACAAAAAATCTTTTATTAGTTTTATAAGTGAACATAGTTATGGACCGTAAGAAAAATGTCCCGTGTTCCAGGGGATATAGAAGACAAAGTTAATACAAAATTTAAATCAGTTTCATTAAAAAATTAAGGATTTTCGGTATTAAAAGATATTGGGGATATTTTGGGAGGCAAGCGGAATTGCGAGTCCAATCGCATAAAATATACTTCAGAGCAAATACTCAATTTTAAATATGCTCCCTTAACATCTGTAGACGTAGGAAGAACTTTTTCTATGTACAAGAACTGGTTAACTCCAAATAGACATAGTTTTCTTTTAAAAAATTTATTGCATCAACTTATAATTTACTATAACAACGTATCAAACGAATTAAGTGGAAAATAAACAAGTTTAAATTGCTTTTTTTTAAGTTTTAACAGCTTATTTTCATTTTTTTAAACGCTTTTTTAAAGAGCTTAAAACTGTTTTTTTAGTGCTTTTTTTTGGTTGCCCTACTTATAATTCTTATACGCTTAACAGTCTTATTTGGTTTAATATCTTTAGTTTTTCTGAAATCTTTTTGGATGAAGTTTCCTGAAGATCTGGCCTAAACAACCAGTGAAATGCGCATCAACAATAAATTTCAGTGTTTTTATCAGAATAAATATCGGGAATTAAGCACGAATAACAAAATCTTTTAAATTTGTATTATATTTGTCATAAAATTCTTTTATTACAGAAATCTTATTAAAAAGACTTTTCAATTCTTGCGTTTTACGTTTTTGGATTTTTTGCACACCCCTGTATATTCAACAAAACAAAAAGGTCAACAGAAACTTCCTCGGTGACTTTAAAGACTGTTCCTAATTCTGAAAATATGTCCAGGTACTCTTGTGGAGTAATCATAGTATCGACCTTTCCAATTTGCTTTTTGATAAGTCCAAAAACTCCTTCTGCCGGTTGGAAGGTGTTTCTGGCAGCAGGAAGCACCGTTGTTACCTTTTTCACACCAGACTGTGTATCTCATAACCAATTGATCAACGTTGCAACTATAGTCAAATTTTAATTTTGTCCATGACAACCGTCACAGGGGCAGTTTAATCTCCTGCACATTCGTCAAGTCACGTTTCTGGAGGTGGTGAAAGAGAATTGTGTAAATCTCATTAAAACCTTTTAAACGCTGTTGCTCACACCATTTGTGCATAAAAGCAGATTCTCTATTTTTGGATATTTTGGCTCTTGCCGGGCTTTAGGCATACAGAAATCTTTAATGTTTTTGTATCGAAAGTGCCACGACCACTTGTTCAATCCCGCCCACATTTTGTCGGGTGTTGTGTTTTTATAACCAAGATGCCTGTACGTGTAATATGGAAACTTTGGCTCCTGTCGTTCTATTGATATGTATGCATAAATATAAAATAAAGTAAGTAAGAGTGCTATATTAGGCTATGCCGAATCTTAAATACCTTTCACCATAAATAGCGTTCTTTACATAAATAGCGTTCTTTAGATATAAATAAATCTCTTTTGAACTATCGCCACATTTAATTCCGTCGTGCCGAAGTTTTTCACAATATCAAAAAAATTTAGATAAGTCTGTTTTCTGTTTTGCCAAAGGTTATGTCTTCAAATCGTCTTCCGTTGCAGAAGTTTTATATAAGCGGTATTCACTCTTGGTAGTAAAGTACCCTTGCGGACCTTGTTAATTTTATTTTCTATCTCTCTCTCTCTCTTTCTCAGCAGACTCATTACTTTACAATAAATACCAAAAAGACACCCACGCTTTGTAGAATAAAATCTAATTAAATAAAACAGAGTTGTACACTTAACACAGAGGGTAAGAACCGCTATTGTAAATATTCAATTTCTCAAAAAAAAAAAAAAAAAAATATGATTAACCTTCGTCAAGATAACTTCGGCACGACGATTTGCATTTATAAAATGTTTTCGTGATGACATCTTTTAAATAAAAAAAAAAGAAGAAACCCACGATTGTAACACATGCAATTCTATTCAAAGAATTTGAATACAAATTTAAATAAGAAATTAAGTAAATTTGTTCTGATCTTTAAGATATGAATTGGTATTATGTATTAAAACAAAATTAATTATAAACAGGTAAGAGTGCTATATTCGGCTGTTCCGAATCTTATATACCCTTTACCATTGTGCAGAATACAGAAGAACTAGACAAAAACTAAATAATTTTTACATATACATAAGTACAATATATACAATCCATTAAACTGCATTATAAATTAAATTTAAAAAGCGAAAACTGGTAAAAAATTTTTAAAATCGTTTTTAGAACATAAAAAAAATAAAAAAATAATTTTCTTTTTGAAAAAACCAAGATTCGAACCAGGGGACTCACAGTTTCTAACATTAACAAACCCCCTAGACAACTGAACCATGAAGGAACGTTGTTTGAATATCATTAAAATGGGTGTTTAAATTTTTTTCTATTTTGGTCATAAATATTTCGTATCTGAACCGATTTTTCCGAGTTTTTTTAGAAAATATTTTCTACTAATGATTTCCGATCTTTTGATATATTAGGCCATATGAAAGTCCAAAAAATCAGGTTTTAATACAATTTTTGATATTTTTTGTACGGGAGGTACCACGCCCACTTCTCCAATGCCGCCCACATTTTGTGGGATGCTGCGTATTGATAACCTAAATGTGTATACCTAATTTTGAAACTTTGGCTCTTGCCGTTCTCCAGATATACAGAAAAAAGTAATAAAAATACAACAACAAGGGATTTTTTTGGAAAAATTTGAGGTAGTCGTGGTTTTTTGCTCATATCTCAGCCATTTTTGGACCGATCTCGCTGAATTTCAATAGCAAGAAATGGTGGACTATATGTGACATAAATGTAAAACAACCTAGCCGCTATCATGTCTGGAGTCTCCGGAAAACACATATCAAACGTAAGACGGACGGACGGACATCGTTAAATCAACTTCACTCTTCATAAGGACCCATAATATACATATATATATATATATATATATATATACTTTATAGGGTCTAAGATCAATATTGTAAAAACTACAAACGGAATGAAAAACTTATATATACCCTTTTCCACCTGTGGTGAAGTATATAAAACCAACAGCAGGGGAATTTTGGATAAAATTAGAGGCAGTTGTGGTTTTTTGCTCAGCCATTTGTGGACCGATCCGGCTGAATTTCAAAAGCAAACAAAACCGGACTATGTGTGACATAAATATACCAAGTCCCTTACATATTTGGGGTCTTCGGAAAACACATTTCAACGTACACAAGAACATCGTTAAATTCACTTAGCTTCTCATGAGGACCCCGAATATATATACTTTATAGGGTCAAACATCAATAATCTAATATTAATTCGAATTCTAAGCGGAATGACAAACTTTTACCTTCAGTAAAGATTTTGGCTGCAAGGGACGAGTTTTGTTCTATTCCATACACGGGAGCAGTTTTGTGTCTCACTAGACAGTGCAAAGCAAGTGTTTTGGAACTCACTCCAATTGTACATGTATATAACAGAGCTCAAGGAGAGATTTTTGTTTGTTTTTCATTTCAGATACTAAAGCAGCGCGGTGTGATCTCTTGAAAATCATTGCTATCATGATTTTTTTAAGAAATGTAAGTAACGAGTTTTGGAACTCTGCGCCTCATATATTCCAGATACATAGTTATTAATAGGGAAGAGATTTTCGTGCACTAAAAATCGAAAATATGCGCTTAAAATATGCATTAAAAGTCTAAAAAATGCACCAACACAATAAAAAAATGCAGTGAAACTGAAAAAATTTCCTTAAAAAATAGTTTTTAAATTTTAATAAAAACAAAAATTTTAAATATTCAGTCTATTGTTATTCAAATATCTTTTTTTTTTTTTTGTTTAAATTAATAAGTTATGTTTTATTAGAAGTAAAACTTTGTCTTGTACTTGAAGAATGCCAATGCAAAAAAATTATTTTCAGATCCCTCTTTGATTCCAGATCAGATCAAAAATATTTGAAATTAATTTTAGTTTTTGAAATCCTAAATTTTTCCCCAAAACGTTTTGGGTGTTTTTGAGTTTGTCAGGCTATTCATTCTTTCACATCGCTAACTTTACTTTCTGCAATTCAATTAATTTGACTTGAGTATTATGTGAACTAAATCCCTTCTAATTAGTTATTGCTATTGCATGAACATGCGCATGCGCATTGATATAAGAAAATGTTGCCAATGCGCATGAGCACCAATTTAAGCGCATGAGCTGCACACTCATGAGCAAATACGAACTCTGAATATAACATAAAAAGCATTAAAAAATTAGCTATAATAATAAGAACAAACTTTTTTTCAGCTGTTAAAAACATGAAAGAGCATTCCATAAAAAAGTTAAGTTTTTTGAGCACTTCCTACCTGAAACAAATATTTTTTGTTCCTATATAAAAAAACTTGGTCTTATTATTTTCTTCAAAATGGGAAATACTACTTATAAAAAACTTGACCCTTTTTTAATTGAAATGTCCTTTTTTTGACCCCTTTTTGTGACCCTTTTCGAAAATTTCCAACGGTAACCCCGCTGATGATCATTATTTTGTTTCTTTTGAGCTGTCAAAAGTTGTTTACATTTTGCATACATGTGCATGTATATGCTTGTTTACGTTCCCTGCAAATAATAGGACCAGTCCAAACACGCGTGTAATGAGTAGCTCACAAGGGACTAGGACTAGTCCAAAAGTTACCCAAACGTATGGAAAAAACATGGTCTATTTAATATTACGATGTCCTAGGGCAGGACCATATAACCCAGCTTTAGACTACAAAGAAGAAGTTTTAAAACTACTCCATAGTATACTCAAGAGGATTAGTTTTGAAGTCGTTTAAAAACGAAAGCACGTCGTTAAAAAACGAAGACATGTCGTCTCACTACAAACACTTTTTTACAATGACATGGTCCATGCTTGCATTACATCGGACCAGTCCATGGAGTAGTCCATTTTATCAAAATGGATCAGGTGGTCCAATATTATTTGCAGGGTTAAGTGTTTTTTGTTTGTTTACGTTTATAGTACGCCACACATACACGTTTTTTCCTTTTGCTTTGTCTAAGCAGGGCTGTCAGACTTGGGGATTTATCCCCAATGTTGGGGATTTCATGCAAGCAAAAAGGACGAAGAAAGTCATTTGTGGATTGGGGATTTTTTTGGGGATTTAATAAAAATAATCGGGGATTTTTTGGGGATTTTACACATTTTTAATATATTTTCCTTTTTTTTATTATTTACGCTTATTTTTCTTTGTTTGGCATATAAAATATGATAAAAGTCGCAAAACTTTTATCTTACTCTTATCAACAACTTATACGGTGTAAAAGGTCCTAATTAAAATTACCATTTTGGTTAAGAGTGTAAAAGGTACTTTATAAACTTGTTATTTTTCTTGAGTGAGTGTTTAAAAAAAAAGAATTTAATAATAAAATCTAAAACCGTTACTAACATAAAAATTGTTGATTTTATAAAGACAATTTTAAAGCAAATATGTATGTCTTCCCCAAAAATAAGTAAATATGAAAGACAATATAATAAAGTTTGGGAAAAATAATGCTAGGCTAGAAGTATTAAATAAATGACGGATATATGTTTTCTTATTATTGATTATAAGGATGGCTAAAACCTATTGAACAAGCTCCAAATTCTTATAAATTGGCTTATTCGTCTTCAATAACAGCATATTGTTCTGCTTGTCATTCCTCACTGGAATCGCATAAAAAGGATTTAAAAAAACAGGCCGAAACCAGTCGCTACAAAGAAAATAAAATAATTTTTTTGAATAAAAATTTTTATTTGGGTATTTTTGGGGATTTCTCATTAAAATTTTTTTTACTATTTTTTAAAAAACATTTAAAATTTGGTCAGAAAAAAAAAACCAAGAAAAAATATTAACTTTTTAGTTTAAAGTCTTTTTATACACCTAATTTAATATTTGCTTGTTTAAGTTCTTTTCTCTCGAAAATTCCATAGCTATATTCTTACGGTCAAATTCCTCAGTCTGTAACGTCTTATTTCTTTTTAAATATAGTTTTTGTATAATATAACGTCTGTAAGTTCCACTTCTCTCTGTTTTTTGGTATAGTAACGTCTTATTTTTAGGCTTTTTTAATATAGTTTTAGCTAGAATTTCTCTGTATATCAAATATTGTTAATTTCTGCAAATTTTGGGATTTTACACGAAGTTGTAACAAAATTGGAAACAAAAAATCTTTTATTAGTTTTATAAGTGAACATAGTTATGGACCGTAAGAAAAATGTCCCGTGTTCCAGGGGATATAGAAGACAAAGTTAATACAAAATTTAAATCAGTTTCATTAAAAAATTAAGGATTTTCGGTATTAAAAGATATTGGGGATATTTTGGGAGGCAAGCGGAATTGCGAGTCCAATCGCATAAAATATACTTCAGAGCAAATACTCAATTTTAAATATGCTCCCTTAACATCTGTAGACGTAGGAAGAACTTTTTCTATGTACAAGAACTGGTTAACTCCAAATAGACATAGTTTTCTTTTAAAAAATTTATTGCATCAACTTATAATTTACTATAACAACGTATCAAACGAATTAAGTGGAAAATAAACAAGTTTAAATTGCTTTTTTTTAAGTTTTAACAGCTTATTTTCATTTTTTTAAACGCTTTTTTAAAGAGCTTAAAACTGTTTTTTTAGTGCTTTTTTTTGGTTGCCCTACTTATAATTCTTATACGCTTAACAGTCTTATTTGGTTTAATATCTTTAGTTTTTCTGAAATCTTTTTGGATGAAGTTTCCTGAAGATCTGGCCTAAACAACCAGTGAAATGCGCATCAACAATAAATTTCAGTGTTTTTATCAGAATAAATATCGGGAATTAAGCACGAATAACAAAATCTTTTAAATTTGTATTATATTTGTCATAAAATTCTTTTATTACAGAAATCTTATTAAAAAGACTTTTCAATTCTTGCGTTTTACGTTTTTGGATTTTTTGCACACCCCTGTATATTCAACAAAACAAAAAGGTCAACAGAAACTTCCTCGGTGACTTTAAAGACTGTTCCTAATTCTGAAAATATGTCCAGGTACTCTTGTGGAGTAATCATAGTATCGACCTTTCCAATTTGCTTTTTGATAAGTCCAAAAACTCCTTCTGCCGGTTGGAAGGTGTTTCTGGCAGCAGGAAGCACCGTTGTTACCTTTTTCACACCAGACTGTGTATCTCATAACCAATTGATCAACGTTGCAACTATAGTCAAATTTTAATTTTGTCCATGACAACCGTCACAGGGGCAGTTTAATCTCCTGCACATTCGTCAAGTCACGTTTCTGGAGGTGGTGAAAGAGAATTGTGTAAATCTCATTAAAACCTTTTAAACGCTGTTGCTCACACCATTTGTGCATAAAAGCAGATTCTCTATTTTTGGATATTTTGGCTCTTGCCGGGCTTTAGGCATACAGAAATCTTTAATGTTTTTGTATCGAAAGTGCCACGACCACTTGTTCAATCCCGCCCACATTTTGTCGGGTGTTGTGTTTTTATAACCAAGATGCCTGTACGTGTAATATGGAAACTTTGGCTCCTGTCGTTCTATTGATATGTATGCATAAATATAAAATAAAGTAAGTAAGAGTGCTATATTAGGCTATGCCGAATCTTAAATACCTTTCACCATAAATAGCGTTCTTTACATAAATAGCGTTCTTTAGATATAAATAAATCTCTTTTGAACTATCGCCACATTTAATTCCGTCGTGCCGAAGTTTTTCACAATATCAAAAAAATTTAGATAAGTCTGTTTTCTGTTTTGCCAAAGGTTATGTCTTCAAATCGTCTTCCGTTGCAGAAGTTTTATATAAGCGGTATTCACTCTTGGTAGTAAAGTACCCTTGCGGACCTTGTTAATTTTATTTTCTATCTCTCTCTCTCTCTTTCTCAGCAGACTCATTACTTTACAATAAATACCAAAAAGACACCCACGCTTTGTAGAATAAAATCTAATTAAATAAAACAGAGTTGTACACTTAACACAGAGGGTAAGAACCGCTATTGTAAATATTCAATTTCTCAAAAAAAAAAAAAAAAAAATATGATTAACCTTCGTCAAGATAACTTCGGCACGACGATTTGCATTTATAAAATGTTTTCGTGATGACATCTTTTAAATAAAAAAAAAAGAAGAAACCCACGATTGTAACACATGCAATTCTATTCAAAGAATTTGAATACAAATTTAAATAAGAAATTAAGTAAATTTGTTCTGATCTTTAAGATATGAATTGGTATTATGTATTAAAACAAAATTAATTATAAACAGGTAAGAGTGCTATATTCGGCTGTTCCGAATCTTATATACCCTTTACCATTGTGCAGAATACAGAAGAACTAGACAAAAACTAAATAATTTTTACATATACATAAGTACAATATATACAATCCATTAAACTGCATTATAAATTAAATTTAAAAAGCGAAAACTGGTAAAAAATTTTTAAAATCGTTTTTAGAACATAAAAAAAATAAAAAAATAATTTTCTTTTTGAAAAAACCAAGATTCGAACCAGGGGACTCACAGTTTCTAACATTAACAAACCCCCTAGACAACTGAACCATGAAGGAACGTTGTTTGAATATCATTAAAATGGGTGTTTAAATTTTTTTCTATTTTGGTCATAAATATTTCGTATCTGAACCGATTTTTCCGAGTTTTTTTAGAAAATATTTTCTACTAATGATTTCCGATCTTTTGATATATTAGGCCATATGAAAGTCCAAAAAATCAGGTTTTAATACAATTTTTGATATTTTTTGTACGGGAGGTACCACGCCCACTTCTCCAATGCCGCCCACATTTTGTGGGATGCTGCGTATTGATAACCTAAATGTGTATACCTAATTTTGAAACTTTGGCTCTTGCCGTTCTCCAGATATACAGAAAAAAGTAATAAAAATACAACAACAAGGGATTTTTTTGGAAAAATTTGAGGTAGTCGTGGTTTTTTGCTCATATCTCAGCCATTTTTGGACCGATCTCGCTGAATTTCAATAGCAAGAAATGGTGGACTATATGTGACATAAATGTAAAACAACCTAGCCGCTATCATGTCTGGAGTCTCCGGAAAACACATATCAAACGTAAGACGGACGGACGGACATCGTTAAATCAACTTCACTCTTCATAAGGACCCATAATATACATATATATATATATATATATATATATACTTTATAGGGTCTAAGATCAATATTGTAAAAACTACAAACGGAATGAAAAACTTATATATACCCTTTTCCACCTGTGGTGAAGTATATAAAACCAACAGCAGGGGAATTTTGGATAAAATTAGAGGCAGTTGTGGTTTTTTGCTCAGCCATTTGTGGACCGATCCGGCTGAATTTCAAAAGCAAACAAAACCGGACTATGTGTGACATAAATATACCAAGTCCCTTACATATTTGGGGTCTTCGGAAAACACATTTCAACGTACACAAGAACATCGTTAAATTCACTTAGCTTCTCATGAGGACCCCGAATATATATACTTTATAGGGTCAAACATCAATAATCTAATATTAATTCGAATTCTAAGCGGAATGACAAACTTTTACCTTCAGTAAAGATTTTGGCTGCAAGGGACGAGTTTTGTTCTATTCCATACACGGGAGCAGTTTTGTGTCTCACTAGACAGTGCAAAGCAAGTGTTTTGGAACTCACTCCAATTGTACATGTATATAACAGAGCTCAAGGAGAGATTTTTGTTTGTTTTTCATTTCAGATACTAAAGCAGCGCGGTGTGATCTCTTGAAAATCATTGCTATCATGATTTTTTTAAGAAATGTAAGTAACGAGTTTTGGAACTCTGCGCCTCATATATTCCAGATACATAGTTATTAATAGGGAAGAGATTTTCGTGCACTAAAAATCGAAAATATGCGCTTAAAATATGCATTAAAAGTCTAAAAAATGCACCAACACAATAAAAAAATGCAGTGAAACTGAAAAAATTTCCTTAAAAAATAGTTTTTAAATTTTAATAAAAACAAAAATTTTAAATATTCAGTCTATTGTTATTCAAATATCTTTTTTTTTTTTTTGTTTAAATTAATAAGTTATGTTTTATTAGAAGTAAAACTTTGTCTTGTACTTGAAGAATGCCAATGCAAAAAAATTATTTTCAGATCCCTCTTTGATTCCAGATCAGATCAAAAATATTTGAAATTAATTTTAGTTTTTGAAATCCTAAATTTTTCCCCAAAACGTTTTGGGTGTTTTTGAGTTTGTCAGGCTATTCATTCTTTCACATCGCTAACTTTACTTTCTGCAATTCAATTAATTTGACTTGAGTATTATGTGAACTAAATCCCTTCTAATTAGTTATTGCTATTGCATGAACATGCGCATGCGCATTGATATAAGAAAATGTTGCCAATGCGCATGAGCACCAATTTAAGCGCATGAGCTGCACACTCATGAGCAAATACGAACTCTGAATATAACATAAAAAGCATTAAAAAATTAGCTATAATAATAAGAACAAACTTTTTTTCAGCTGTTAAAAACATGAAAGAGCATTCCATAAAAAAGTTAAGTTTTTTGAGCACTTCCTACCTGAAACAAATATTTTTTGTTCCTATATAAAAAAACTTGGTCTTATTATTTTCTTCAAAATGGGAAATACTACTTATAAAAAACTTGACCCTTTTTTAATTGAAATGTCCTTTTTTTGACCCCTTTTTGTGACCCTTTTCGAAAATTTCCAACGGTAACCCCGCTGATGATCATTATTTTGTTTCTTTTGAGCTGTCAAAAGTTGTTTACATTTTGCATACATGTGCATGTATATGCTTGTTTACGTTCCCTGCAAATAATAGGACCAGTCCAAACACGCGTGTAATGAGTAGCTCACAAGGGACTAGGACTAGTCCAAAAGTTACCCAAACGTATGGAAAAAACATGGTCTATTTAATATTACGATGTCCTAGGGCAGGACCATATAACCCAGCTTTAGACTACAAAGAAGAAGTTTTAAAACTACTCCATAGTATACTCAAGAGGATTAGTTTTGAAGTCGTTTAAAAACGAAAGCACGTCGTTAAAAAACGAAGACATGTCGTCTCACTACAAACACTTTTTTACAATGACATGGTCCATGCTTGCATTACATCGGACCAGTCCATGGAGTAGTCCATTTTATCAAAATGGATCAGGTGGTCCAATATTATTTGCAGGGTTAAGTGTTTTTTGTTTGTTTACGTTTATAGTACGCCACACATACACGTTTTTTCCTTTTGCTTTGTCTAAGCAGGGCTGTCAGACTTGGGGATTTATCCCCAATGTTGGGGATTTCATGCAAGCAAAAAGGACGAAGAAAGTCATTTGTGGATTGGGGATTTTTTTGGGGATTTAATAAAAATAATCGGGGATTTTTTGGGGATTTTACACATTTTTAATATATTTTCCTTTTTTTTATTATTTACGCTTATTTTTCTTTGTTTGGCATATAAAATATGATAAAAGTCGCAAAACTTTTATCTTACTCTTATCAACAACTTATACGGTGTAAAAGGTCCTAATTAAAATTACCATTTTGGTTAAGAGTGTAAAAGGTACTTTATAAACTTGTTATTTTTCTTGAGTGAGTGTTTAAAAAAAAAGAATTTAATAATAAAATCTAAAACCGTTACTAACATAAAAATTGTTGATTATATAAAGACAATTTTAAAGCAAATATGTATGTCTTCCCCAAAAATAAGTAAATATGAAAGACAATATAATAAAGTTTGGGAAAAATAATGCTAGGCTAGAAGTATTAAATAAATGACGGATATATGTTTTCTTATTATTGATTATAAGGATGGCTAAAACCTATTGAACAAGCTCCAAATTCTTATAAATTGGCTTATTCGTCTTCAATAACAGCATATTGTTCTGCTTGTCATTCCTCACTGGAATCGCATAAAAAGGATTTAAAAAAACAGGCCGAAACCAGTCGCTACAAAGAAAATAAAATAATTTTTTTGAATAAAAATTTTTATTTGGGTATTTTTGGGGATTTCTCATTAAAATTTTTTTTACTATTTTTTAAAAAACATTTAAAATTTGGTCAGAAAAAAAAAACCAAGAAAAAATATTAACTTTTTAGTTTAAAGTCTTTTTATACACCTAATTTAATATTTGCTTGTTTAAGTTCTTTTCTCTCGAAAATTCCATAGCTATATTCTTACGGTCAAATTCCTCAGTCTGTAACGTCTTATTTCTTTTTAAATATAGTTTTTGTATAATATAACGTCTGTAAGTTCCACTTCTCTCTGTTTTTTGGTATAGTAACGTCTTATTTTTAGGCTTTTTTAATATAGTTTTAGCTAGAATTTCTCTGTATATCAAATATTGTTAATTTCTGCAAATTTTGGGATTTTACACGAAGTTGTAACAAAATTGGAAACAAAAAATCTTTTATTAGTTTTATAAGTGAACATAGTTATGGACCGTAAGAAAAATGTCCCGTGTTCCAGGGGATATAAAGGGTGGTTAATTTGTAAGGGACGATGTTGAATGTGAACCACACCTAAACGCCAAGTTTTTTTCCGAATTTTATTCGACATTTTTCAATTTCAGACTAACTCAATTTGAATCATGGAAAGGTACACAATCGAGCTACGCGTTAAAGTTATTCATACATAATTATTCAGGCTTATTACGAAAATAGGAAATCAAATCAAAATGCATATCGTGCAATTTTCGAAGAAAATCATCTTCAGTGGATTCGTTAATAAGCAGAATTGCCGCATATGGGCGAATGATAATCCAAGAGTGATTGTCGAAAAACCAATGCACCCACAAAAAGTGACCGTTTTGTGCGGTTTATTGGCTGGCGGCATCATCGGGCCGAATTTTTTCCCAAATGAGGCCGGTCAGGCAGTTACTGTGAATGGTGTTCGCTATCGTGAGATGATAACGAACTTTTTATGGCCCGAATTGGAAGATATGGATGTGGACGATATGTGGTTTCAACAGGACGTTGCCACTTGCCACACAGCTAACGAAACAATGGCTCTTTTGCGTAACAAATTCAATGGCCGTGTTATCTTACGTAATGGCGATGTCAATTGGCCGCCAAGATCATGTGATTTGACACCGTTGGACTTTTTTCTTTGGGGTTATTTGAAAGAAAAGGTGTACGTCGATAAGCCAGCAACAATTCAAGAGCTAAAGGATGAGATAATTCGGCACATTAACGGCATAGAACCTCCATTATGCCTCAGGGTCATCGAAAATTGGGACCATCGGATGGAGGTGTGCCGCCGTGGTCGCGGCGCCCATTTGGCCGATATTTTGTTCCATACATAATTGAGTAGTATCAATATATCATAATAAAATAAAATTACAATAATTTCCTAAATAGTTTGTGTTTTATTCAAAATCAACATCGTGCCTTGAAATTTTAACCACCCTTTAGAAGACAAAGTTAATACAAAATTTAAATCAGTTTCATTAAAAAATTAAGGATTTTCGGTATTAAAAGATATTGGGGATATTTTGGGAGGCAAGCGGAATTGCGAGTCCAATCGCATAAAATATACTTCAGAGCAAATACTCAATTTTAAATATGCTCCCTTAACATCTGTAGACGTAGGAAGAACTTTTTCTATGTACAAGAACTGGTTAACTCCAAATAACTTATAATTTACTATAACAACGTATCAAACGAATTAAGTGGAAAATAAACAAGTTTAAATTGCTTTTTTTTAAGTTTTAACAGCTTATTTTCATTTTTTTAAACGCTTTTTTAAAGAGCTTAAAACTGTTTTTTTAGTGCTTTTTTTTGGTTGCCCTACTTATAATTCTTATACGCTTAACAGTCTTATTTGGTTTAATATCTTTAGTTTTTCTGAAATCTTTTTGGATGAAGTTTCCTGAAGATCTGGCCTAAACAACCAGTGAAATGCGCATCAACAATAAATTTCAGTGTTTTTATCAGAATAAATATCGGGAATTAAGCACGAATAACAAAATCTTTTAAATTTGTATTATATTTGTCATAAAATTCTTTTATTACAGAAATCTTATTAAAAAGACTTTTCAATTCTTGCGTTTTACGTTTTTGGATTTTTTGCACACCCCTGTATATTCAACAAAACAAAAAGGTCAACAGAAACTTCCTCGGTGACTTTAAAGACTGTTCCTAATTCTGAAAATATGTCCAGGTACTCTTGTGGAGTAATCATAGTATCGACCTTTCCAATTTGCTTTTTGATAAGTCCAAAAACTCCTTCTGCCGGTTGGAAGGTGTTTCTGGCAGCAGGAAGCACCGTTGTTACCTTTTTCACACCAGACTGTGTATCTCATAACCAATTGATCAACGTTGCAACTATAGTCAAATTTTAATTTTGTCCATGACAACCGTCACAGGGGCAGTTTAATCTCCTGCACATTCGTCAAGTCACGTTTCTGGAGGTGGTGAAAGAGAATTGTGTAAATCTCATTAAAACCTTTTAAACGCTGTTGCTCACACCATTTGTGCATAAAAGCAGATTCTCTATTTTTGGATATTTTGGCTCTTGCCGGGCTTTAGGCATACAGAAATCTTTAATGTTTTTGTATCGAAAGTGCCACGACCACTTGTTCAATCCCGCCCACATTTTGTCGGGTGTTGTGTTTTTATAACCAAGATGCCTGTACGTGTAATATGGAAACTTTGGCTCCTGTCGTTCTATTGATATGTATGCATAAATATAAAATAAAGTAAGTAAGAGTGCTATATTAGGCTATGCCGAATCTTAAATACCTTTCACCATAAATAGCGTTCTTTACATAAATAGCGTTCTTTAGATATAAATAAATCTCTTTTGAACTATCGCCACATTTAATTCCGTCGTGCCGAAGTTTTTCACAATATCAAAAAAATTTAGATAAGTCTGTTTTCTGTTTTGCCAAAGGTTATGTCTTCAAATCGTCTTCCGTTGCAGAAGTTTTATATAAGCGGTATTCACTCTTGGTAGTAAAGTACCCTTGCGGACCTTGTTAATTTTATTTTCTATCTCTCTCTCTCTCTTTCTCAGCAGACTCATTACTTTACAATAAATACCAAAAAGACACCCACGCTTTGTAGAATAAAATCTAATTAAATAAAACAGAGTTGTACACTTAACACAGAGGGTAAGAACCGCTATTGTAAATATTCAATTTCTCAAAAAAAAAAAAAAAAAAATATGATTAACCTTCGTCAAGATAACTTCGGCACGACGATTTGCATTTATAAAATGTTTTCGTGATGACATCTTTTAAATAAAAAAAAAAGAAGAAACCCACGATTGTAACACATGCAATTCTATTCAAAGAATTTGAATACAAATTTAAATAAGAAATTAAGTAAATTTGTTCTGATCTTTAAGATATGAATTGGTATTATGTATTAAAACAAAATTAATTATAAACAGGTAAGAGTGCTATATTCGGCTGTTCCGAATCTTATATACCCTTTACCATTGTGCAGAATACAGAAGAACTAGACAAAAACTAAATAATTTTTACATATACATAAGTACAATATATACAATCCATTAAACTGCATTATAAATTAAATTTAAAAAGCGAAAACTGGTAAAAAATTTTTAAAATCGTTTTTAGAACATAAAAAAAAATAAAAAAATAATTTTCTTTTTGAAAAAACCAAGATTCGAACCAGGGGACTCACAGTTTCTAACATTAACAAACCCCCTAGACAACTGAACCATGAAGGAACGTTGTTTGAATATCATTAAAATGGGTGTTTAAATTTTTTTCTATTTTGGTCATAAATATTTCGTATCTGAACCGATTTTTCCGAGTTTTTTTAGAAAATATTTTCTACTAATGATTTCCGATCTTTTGATATATTAGGCCATATGAAAGTCCAAAAAATCAGGTTTTAATACAATTTTTGATATTTTTTGTACGGGAGGTACCACGCCCACTTCTCCAATGCCGCCCACATTTTGTGGGATGCTGCGTATTGATAACCTAAATGTGTATACCTAATTTTGAAACTTTGGCTCTTGCCGTTCTCCAGATATACAGAAAAAAGTAATAAAAATACAACAACAACAAGGGATTTTTTTGGAAAAATTTGAGGTAGTCGTGGTTTTTTGCTCATATCTCAGCCATTTTTGGACCGATCTCGCTGAATTTCAATAGCAAGAAATGGTGGACTATATGTGACATAAATGTAAAACAACCTAGCCGCTATCATGTCTGGAGTCTCCGGAAAACACATATCAAACGTAAGACGGACGGACGGACATCGTTAAATCAACTTCACTCTTCATAAGGACCCATAATATACATATATATATATATACTTTATAGGGTCTAAGATCAATATTGTAAAAACTACAAACGGAATGAAAAACTTATATATACCCTTTTCCACCTGTGGTGAAGTATATAAAACCAACAGCAGGGGAATTTTGGATAAAATTAGAGGCAGTTGTGGTTTTTTGCTCAGCCGTTTGTGGACCGATCCGGCTGAATTTCAAAAGCAAACAAAACCGGACTATGTGTGACATAAATATACCAAGTCCCTTACATATTTGGGGTCTTCGGAAAACACATTTCAACGTACACAAGAACATCGTTAAATTCACTTAGCTTCTCATGAGGACCCCGAATATATATACTTTATAGGGTCAAACATCAATAATCTAATATTAATTCGAATTCTAAGCGGAATGACAAACTTTTACCTTCAGTAAAGATTTTGGCTGCAAGGGACGAGTTTTGTTCTATTCCATACACGGGAGCAGTTTTGTGTCTCACTAGACAGTGCAAAGCAAGTGTTTTGGAACTCACTCCAATTGTACATGTATATAACAGAGCTCAAGGAGAGATTTTTGTTTGTTTTTCATTTCAGATACTAAAGCAGCGCGGTGTGATCTCTTGAAAATCATTGCTATCATGATTTTTTTAAGAAATGTAAGTAACGAGTTTTGGAACTCTGCGCCTCATATATTCCAGATACATAGTTATTAATAGGGAAGAGATTTTCGTGCACTAAAAATCGAAAATATGCGCTTAAAATATGCATTAAAAGTCTAAAAAATGCACCAACACAATAAAAAAATGCAGTGAAACTGAAAAAATTTCCTTAAAAAATAGTTTTTAAATTTTAATAAAAACAAAAATTTTAAATATTCAGTCTATTGTTATTCAAATATCTTTTTTTTTTTTTTGTTTAAATTAATAAGTTATGTTTTATTAGAAGTAAAACTTTGTCTTGTACTTGAAGAATGCCAATGCAAAAAAATTATTTTCAGATCCCTCTTTGATTCCAGATCAGATCAAAAATATTTGAAATTAATTTTAGTTTTTGAAATCCTAAATTTTTCCCCAAAACGTTTTGGGTGTTTTTGAGTTTGTCAGGCTATTCATTCTTTCACATCGCTAACTTTACTTTCTGCAATTCAATTAATTTGACTTGAGTATTATGTGAACTAAATCCCTTCTAATTAGTTATTGCTATTGCATGAACATGCGCATGCGCATTGATATAAGAAAATGTTGCCAATGCGCATGAGCACCAATTTAAGCGCATGAGCTGCACACTCATGAGCAAATACGAACTCTGAATATAACATAAAAAGCATTAAAAAATTAGCTATAATAATAAGAACAAACTTTTTATCAGCTGTTAAAAACATGAAAGAGCATTCCATAAAAAAGTTAAGTTTTTTGAGCACTTCCTACCTGAAACAAATATTTTTTGTTCCTATATAAAAAAACTTGGTCTTATTATTTTCTTCAAAATGGGAAATACTACTTATAAAAAACTTGACCCTTTTTTAATTGAAATGTCCTTTTTTTGACCCCTTTTTGTGACCCTTTTCGAAAATTTCCAACGGTAACCCCGCTGATGATCATTATTTTGTTTCTTTTGAGCTGTCAAAAGTTGTTTACATTTTGCATACATGTGCATGTATATGCTTGTTTACGTTCCCTGCAAATAATAGGACCAGTCCAAACACGCGTGTAATGAGTAGCTCACAAGGGACTAGGACTAGTCCAAAAGTTACCCAAACGTATGGAAAAAACATGGTCTATTTAATATTACGATGTCCTAGGGCAGGACCATATAACCCAGCTTTAGACTACAAAGAAGAAGTTTTAAAACTACTCCATAGTATACTCAAGAGGATTAGTTTTGAAGTCGTTTAAAAACGAAAGCACGTCGTTAAAAAACGAAGACATGTCGTCTCACTACAAACACTTTTTTACAATGACATGGTCCATGCTTGCATTACATCGGACCAGTCCATGGAGTAGTCCATTTTATCAAAATGGATCAGGTGGTCCAATATTATTTGCAGGGTTAAGTGTTTTTTGTTTGTTTACGTTTATAGTACGCCACACATACACGTTTTTTCCTTTTGCTTTGTCTAAGCAGGGCTGTCAGACTTGGGGATTTATCCCCAATGTTGGGGATTTCATGCAAGCAAAAAGGACGAAGAAAGTCATTTGTGGATTGGGGATTTTTTTGGGGATTTAATAAAAATAATCGGGGATTTTTTGGGGATTTTACACATTTTTAATATATTTTCCTTTTTTTTATTATTTACGCTTATTTTTCTTTGTTTGGCATATAAAATATGATAAAAGTCGCAAAACTTTTATCTTACTCTTATCAACAACTTATACGGTGTAAAAGGTCCTAATTAAAATTACCATTTTGGTTAAGAGTGTAAAAGGTACTTTATTAACTTGTTATTTTTCTTGAGTGAGTGTTTAAAAAAAAGAATTTAATAATAAAATCTAAAACCGTTACTAACATAAAAATTGTTGATTATATAAAGACAATTTTAAAGCAAATATGTATGTCTTCCCCAAAAATAAGTAAATATGAAAGACAATATAATAAAGTTTGGGAAAAATAATGCTAGGCTAGAAGTATTAAATAAATGACGGATATATGTTTTCTTATTATTGATTATAAGGATGGCTAAAACCTATTGAACAAGCTCCAAATTCTTATAAATTGGCTTATTCGTCTTCAATAATAGCATATTGTTCTGCTTGTCATTCCTCACTGGAATCGCATAAAAAGGATTTAAAAAAACAGGCCGAAACCAGTCGCTACAAAGAAAATAAAATAATTTTTTTGAATAAAAATTTTTATTTGGGTATTTTTGGGGATTTCTCATTAAAATTTTTTTTACTATTTTTTAAAAAAAATTTAAAATTTGGTCAGAAAAAAAAACCAAGAAAAAATATTAACTTTTTAAGGGTTTGTTTTTTAATTTGGGGATTTTTGGGGATATTTTTTTAATTTTTTGGGGACAAGGAAAAAAAGTACCTGGCAGCCCTGTGTCTAAGTTCATACGGCTCTTTCTTTACTGAAAAGATTGCTACTTTATTGGCGAGAGGGGCGAGTGGAAAAGAAACGAGTACATACCCCTCGCCTCTCTCGCCTATAAAGTAGGAATCTTTTCAGTAAAGAAAGAGCCGTATGAACTTAGACTTTGTATATGTGGTAGTAAGTTTTTGAAAGTTTAAAAGAAATTTTACACAAGCAAAATACATGTCGTTTTTTGTTTTTGTACAAGTAAGTAGACCTGATAGATGGGTCTTGGAGAGTTCAAATAAAAAATTTTAAGAATAAGAATTTTGCTTAATATTTTATATTAAAAATATTATTACAATAAATAAAATTTTTAGAAGTGTTAAAACGTGTGTTAAAAGCACTGTAGCCAATTTAGAGATTTTCTCGCTAAATCTAGCGTTTTTGAAATGTCAATCGCGGGAAAAAAATACGTTTTAGCGGTTAACGGGAAATCTAGCGATTTCAAACAATTCTCAGCGGCTGATTTTCGCTACAAAAACCTTTCTCAAATTTAAAATTTGCAGATTTTTTCCTTTTTTGTTGTTTATTTTTGATTTTCAGGCTGAAAACTACTTGTTTATGTTTACGGGTTTAATTACTTTTGTAGTTTTAGTGAACTGAAGATTGTGTATGACATATTTTTTTTAGATTTACAATTAGTATTTTGTTAGGACTGCATGTGACAAATCACAACTTTAAGCTTGCTTAAAATTTGGAAACAAAAGGTAAGGCATTGATCTTAATTGTCTCGATATATCCCAAGCAATATAGTTCACTAACTTTCATCTAACTAATTTTATCTAATTGTTAAAACGGCAAATAATTACCAAAAATAACGTAAATGCTACAAACTTTTTTGCGTTTACGTGCTTACGTACTAAGTTTGTCACTCCGAGTGAAACTGTTTTAATATTCATCTAAGACCCCATAAAGTATATATGTACATATTCTGGCTCCTTGAGAATTAATTCTAAGGGATAAAAAATCAGAGCAAGTTAAGCTCTCTTTTTGGTTTAAAATGTGTTTAAACCAACAAATCTATAAATTACTAAACATATAAACCATCTTTAAACGCATAAAATTGGGCGTTTAAACTACCAATACAGACCATATGAATTTGATAGGATTTATCGCAGTGCTGCCACATGTTATTTTTTTAACAACATATAATACATGGGACACTGATTTATAGTAGTTGAGTTTAAACTACATATCAATTCAAGTTTAGTTCAACTAAACCAGGGTTTAAACCATCAATGATTTATTAGCCATAAGTCCATTAACCCATGTTCGTCTTTCAAATTGTTTAGAATACACCAAAGCAGTTTGGGATCGAAGTCGAGCCAAATCGGTTCAGTAGGAAAAGAGTTATGAATTAAAAAGTGGGACAGCCACCCTAATAAAGCTATCATTTTGTTACAAAAACTAGCATACCTAGTGGCGGAATGCACATATTGATAAAGGATTTTGCACAAATTCGTTGTGTATGTTTAAAAATCTCATATAAAAGCCCTCATATAAAGCCCACTCTCAAAAAAAACTTTTAGTATGCCTTAAACCGTAACAAATAATGCTTTTGTAATAAATTTGGGCGGCCACAGTTTTATATGACTAGAAATCACGCTGTCAAATTTCGTGATTATCAGTGCATAATTTACCATAGGCCCCATTTAAAGCCTTCTCTTAGAAAACAGATAAGTACGCATAAAACCCTAATATTGCTATTTTAATAAATTTTGGTCTTAATTTTAAATTTCCCTTTTGTTAAACAAAGAAACAGAAAAAAAATTACAACACCCGTCACACATGTGCTTTCGTCGCAATCTCGCTGACGACTAAATAAAATGAATAGCAAATTGTTTTCTTCCAGTGTTATTTCGTCACTCTCACCAATACTACTACCGTGGGCATCAATGATGTAAGTTAAAAAAAAATTATGAAAAAAGAGTAAATTCTAATAAAAAAATTTTCAGTTTTCAAATAATTAAAACAGAAAAATAATTAATTGTCCCACTGCCATGTTTACACATAAACATAACAGTCTGAAAGCTAAAAATTCTTAGCCAATGAGAACGAAGGTTGTGTGACGTCATAGTTCCTACATGCGCAGTAAAAAATTGTATATCTGCCTGATGTCGTAATCTTTATTTCTATCATTCCCTGCAAATAATATTGGACCACCTGATCCATTTTGATTAAATGGACTACTCCATGGACTGGTCCGATGTAATGCAAGCATGGACCTTGTCATTGTTAAAAAGTGTTTGTAGTGAGACGACATGTCTTTTTTTTTTAACGATATGTTTTCGTTTGTAAACAAAGTTAAAACTAATCCTCTTGTGTATACAATAGAGTAGTTTGAAGACTACTCCTTTGTAGTCCAAAGCTGGGTTATATGGTCCTGCTCTAGGACATCGTTATGGTTAATATACCATGTTTTTTCCATACGTTTGGGTTACTTTTGGACTAGTCCTAGTCCCTTGTGGGCTACACTTTACACGCGTGCTTGGACTAGTCCTATAATTTGCCGGGTTCTTGCAAACAACTACATACATTAATGAGCATAAAAAATAAAGGGGTGGGGCTTCTAAGCAATTCAGTGTTGCCAGTAAAATTTCGAGAAAGATACATTTTGGAAAAAATTTTAAAATCCATTTTTAACTTTTAACATTTATTAACGTAGCATTTTTATTTCATATTTAATGAATATTGTCAAGAAAATTATATCATATAAATTCATTTTAATATTTATTTAAGTCATAAATATTAGGTATGTATTTTTTTTAAAATACAGTAAGCAAACTTTAAAATCAATTATATCGTCACCTTAAAGACGAAATAACCTATCTGCACGTTATAAAATTGGAACTATTTACAATATTGAAACGAAAATTACATATTTTGATTAAAATGAAACCAGAAATATATATCGGATGAGAAAATTTGGTTTTTCTAAACACAGCTTATGTTATGTCACTTACGTTATTTGAAATTGTAAAAATCTGAAACCAAATAACCTATCAGCAGTACTAATAAAGCTTCGTACAGACGATGGTCAGTCAGATCTTACAATGTTGTCATTTGTCTGACAATGGTGCCATTGTCAGATGAATTTATTTAACACGTCTGCCAAATGAAAATAGCGTACAATGTTGACACAGTTACAGGACATTTTTAGTCAATTTTAATGACAACGTTGTAAGATCTCACCACCGTCTGTACGAAGCTTAAGTATGAATAAATTTATTTATACATATGCATATTATATACATTAAATAATAACAGTTATAGTTTCTTTTACTGGTTTAATCAAAAAAAAAGTCCTTAATGTTTGCTTAAATTATAATATGCAACAAAATTAAACTTTTATCGTGATTTTTGATAATTTATTTTTCTCTTTTTTTAGTGCGTAACGGTCCTCTAGGTACAAAAACTTTGTCATTTGTAAGATTACATGTTCAAAATTTTGCACACATATACGTTATGATGAGGGAATAAAAATCCATAAAAAACTCAATTTTGAAATTTTTGCAGATAGGTTACTAGGTCTTTAAGATGACGATATAAAACTATCAAAACAAATTAATTTTTGTAAAATTAATATACGAGTTAAGGCGTTTATACTAAGACGATTATATCAAAAAGTTCATATAAATTTACTGAAAAAAAGATGTTCATATTTGCTCAGAACAACTTCGCACTACTAACTATCCTCGATTTAGGTGGATCGTTTGGCTTCAACATACTTAATGGTTTCTTTCACCATTATTAAATCTGCTATTGTATTTGTATTGAGTCGGTTACGATGATCAGTCTTAATAAGTTTTAGTACATTTTGCGTACAGATTCAAAAGACACGAAAAATGTCAGGATTATACATGGTACCTGAAGCCCTCAAAAGATACGAAAAATTTTTCTTTCGTATCCTAATGGCAACACTGAAACAATTGTTTGCTTGAATGAGCATCACTGAAAAAGAAACTTAAGGCGACCGTACACGACATGTTTTCGTCATCTGACATGTCAAATTTCCCACTGCAAAATACATACATGTCGTGTGTTACCTTTTTAACTTTGCTTCTGTAAAAGTCAGATGCAAAGTCATCTGACAAAATTTCAATTCGAGCGTGCTCTATTTTCTTCTGACAAACCATCTGACATCAGAAATCTATGCCGAGAAGAAACCGGCAGCGGCGTCCACTATTGACGGAATCATTAGCCGGCTGAAGTAAATATTTTACAATACCGAGATATGTATGATTATCCCACCATTGAATAGAATTTAGGTAAATATATATAAAAACCGTTTCATAAAAATTTTCGTGGCGGCATTTTAATTTTGTTTTTTGCAAAAACTATGCAAAAAAAATAGAGACAATGTCAGAAGCAAATAACATGTACGTTTGTGACCAAATATTAGTCTGCTTTCACACGTTTTATCTTTTGATGCTCAACTCTTTTTATGTTTTTAGGTGAGAGAAGAGAGAAGAAAGGGGGTTAGTACGGAGATGCCTGTACTCGGGCAGTACGCTTTGTGTTTTTATTCGTTGATATATGCACAACAATGGCTGCATGTAATTTTTTTCTTTTTTTTTCTCTTTGATTCGCTGTAAATAAAATTGTTGTTGTTTTGAACCGGAAAAAGTTGAAACCGATTGCTGCGTGTGATTATATTGGCATCTTTAAAAGGGAATTGAAAAAAAGTTGAGCATCAAAAGATGAAACGTGTAAATTTAGACTTAAAGGGTGGTTAAATTTCAAGGGCCGATGTTGATTTTGAATAAAACACAAACTATTTAGGAAATTATTGTAATTTTATTTTATTATGATATATTGGTATTACTCAATTATTTATGGAACAAAATATCGGCCAAATAGGCGCCGCGACCACGGCGGCACACCTCCATCCGATGGTGCAAATTTTCGATGACCCTGAGGCATAATGGAGGTTCTATGCCGTTAATGTGCCGAATTATCTCATCCTTTAGCTCTTGAATTGTTGCTGGCTTATCGACGTACACCTTTTCTTTCAAATAACCCCAAAGAAAAAAGTCCAACGGTGTCAAATCACATGATCTTGGCGGCCAATTGACATCGCCATTACGTGAGATAACACGGCCATTGAATTTGTTGCGCAAAAGAGCCATTGTTTCGTTAGCTGTGTGGCAAGTGGCACCGTCCTGCTGAAACCACATATCGTCCACATCCATATCTTCCAATTCGGGCCATAAAAAGTTCGTTATCATCTCACGATAGCGAACACCATTCACAGTAACTGCCTGACCGGCCTGATTTTGGAAAAAATACGGCCCGATGATGCCGCCAGCCCATAAACCGCACCAAACAGTCACTCTTTGTGGGTGCATTGGTTTTTCGACAATCACTCTTGGATTATTATTCGCCCAAATGCGGAAATTCTGCTTATCGACAAATCCACTGAGGTGAAAATGTGCCTCATCACTGAAGATGATTTTCTTCGAAATTTATCATCCATTTTCATAATAAGTCTGGATAACTTTAACACGTTGTTGGATTGTGTATCTCTCCATGGTTCAAATTGAGTAAGTCTGAAATAGAGAAATGTCAAATAAAATTCGGAAAAAAACTTGGCGTTTAGGTGTGGTTCACATTCAACATCGGCCCTTACAATTTAACCACCCTTTACAAACCTTCTGTAAAACAGCAATTTTGACAGACATGCTCAATTACATGTCACTTGAAAAGTTGACAAGTCAGATGTAAAAAACATGTCGTCTACATGCACCTCTAAAAGATAGCATTGAGTCAGTATTTGAACAAATATTTAACAAGTTTGTTGCCAAGTAAATGTGAATAAAAGCTGTAAATAAAGGTTGTGAAAACGAATAAGTTCTAAATAAAAGTTGTGAACGGAACAAGTATTTTTCATTGTGTTTATATGATTTATATTTGCAGTTAAAAAACTCAAGAGGTTTATTCTAAGGGAAATAAACTAACAACGTTATTGAAAAGGCAGTAGCGTAACATTATTTTCAGTTTTTGTTCAATTAAAACACCTTGATTAAAATATAATACTTTTTAAAACAATTTATTTAATTGCTAAAAGACTACTTAACATTTTTCTCTGTGATATTAAGTGAATAAGATTCGATTCAACAAATTGTACTTTCTAAATATATAAAATCACACGTTTTTGTTTATTTTTTAAAAACTAGCTACAATAATAAATTTCATTTACATTTTTCAAATCAGTTATTTATTTATACAGCTTCGCTTTAAAAACCAGTAATTTTTATACCCACACCACAATAGTGGAGAAGGTGTAATGCATTTGTGCTGATGTTTGTTACAGATATTGGTTATTAAATCAATACCCACCTTGTAGTATGCCGATCGCCTCAGAATCACATTCTGACTCGATCCAACGATGTCCATCCGTCTATCCGGTTGTCTCTGTACATTCAAAGCTCGTGCGTAAAAACATGTCACAATTCAGAGTAATTTCAATCTATCAATAGTAGAAGCTAATTGAAAATCGTAAGAATCGGACCACATTGACTTCTTTCCGGAAAAGAGTCTTTGTGCCCATAAACTATTTCATTATATAGGTATTTCGTTAAAATGTGGTCCAAACATACTTTATTGCAACCTTAATATTTTTTTTTGCGATTGGTCCATATTTGACCATAGCTTCTTTACAAAAACCACAACAGCTTTAAATGCCATAATTTCCTTCTAAATTATATTGTTGATATAAAATTTGGCGAAGGTAACTTTTATTAGGCCAGCTCAATCGACCAAAGCAATGTGTCAAAAACTTTTCAAACAAAAAATCCAACAAACTAAAATTTACCCAAAAAATAAAAATGGAAAAAAGCCCAAAAAATAATTTATAAAATTTTTTCTTTTTTAACACTAAGGGCCATTATTACAACCTAATGATAAAGTTGCTGATAGTTAACGCGAACAATAGCTATCTTGAACGATAAAGTGACCAATAAGTTTTTTCCATTATTACAACTGTCCGATAAAATAAAAAATGTAATTTATATACTGTGGCACCATTGCAGTATATACCGAATACTTTTGGTTGTTTAAAATACGTAGTGGCAACGACTTTGTTTTGTTTTATTTATTAATTAAAAACAAAAGTAAATTTTTGTGCTTTATTTTTGGTTTTAATGGTAAATTGTTTTGTTTTTTGTGTTAAATTGTGTTTTTTGAAAAAGTTGAGTAATTTAAGACTATCATTAAAATTACCATATCTTCAGCAGAAAATATGGCATCTTCAAGTTCTTAAAGTTCACTTGTAAAGTTACCATGAGGACAAACCTGATGTTAGCTTATCAGTCACTTTTTAGGTTAATGTAAACTTGTAATAACCATAAACTATTTATCTGTCAGATAGCATCCTAAAAATAACACCAAATCTTTATGTAAAATTTTCCGCTAAATCCGAAGTCAGAATGGTCAAAAGTAGAACAGTTTTCGAGATATTCCATAATAACCGTAATTAGTGTTTTAAAATGATGTCGCTTAAATGCAAATATCTTTAAAAATATTAGAAAAGAAATAAAATTGTTAAAATAAACACGGGTCGCTTGTGAAAATTGGGCAAGAAATTACTGAGCTACAGTGGAGCAAAGTTCAAATTTCACAAAAATTAAAATGATTCTTTGCAATTTTCGCTTTTAAACTTATTTTAAAATCAAACAATTGAAAATTTAAATACGAACATTTTGCGCTTAACAAGTCCCAGATTGGTGCAATGACAAATCTACAGAAGATTTAATGAATTAACGCGCTTTTCGCTTTTTTTTTTAAAATGGACGCTGTAAATATTAAAAATTTTAAATTTTGTAAAAACTAATATTCGCCGTCAGAAATATAAAAATATGTACACACACAATCATTGGTCGTAGACCGAAATTCGTTGGACATAAAACACTCTGCGATAGGTTGACGTAGTTATATTTCATACGCCGATGAACGACAAACAAATTGGGACAGGGTTATCGGTTTTTATTTTACTGCCTGTTTTTAGAACGCGAGCGCAAAAGTGACTCGTTTAACTAACATTTAAAACAACCCCAACCCAAATTAGAAAATGGTTATGCAAAATCACCCTAAATTTGTATTGAAAATTTTGTGCTGCTAGGTCCAGAACTGACAGATAGGTCCTATAAAATCGCTTTGAGACAAACGAAGAACATTTAAAAAAAGTCGTTATACCTTGGTATAGGGTATCCCGGGCTTCACCTACTAAGCTTTCTTACTGGTTTATTTGTATTGGTTGCATGTGCAAGTTGGGTGCATAATTACAAATGATGATGTTGTTTTATATTAAACCACAAAACAAGTTTTAAAAGTATTAATAGACTTCTAATAATAATTTTGGTTTTAATAAATAGTTTTTTAAATTCAGTTCTTAATTTTCAATTGAACTTAACGGTTGTGTAATACGGCTTAATTCTAAAAGATTTGAAATATGAAACGTAATTTGTTTTATTGGTACTTATTGATGTTTTCTATAGCACTTGCTGTAACCTCTGAAAGGTATTGAAAATTAAATAATTAATATTGATTTGAAAAAAAAAAACAAATTTTTATTTACCAGTTTCTATTCAATAAATGCACCGGGAGTGTTAAAATCAAATCGTAAATATTCAGTTGTTGTAGATCTACACGAGGCTGATGGTCCGTGCTCAATACGCGTTGGCATTAAAGGTCCTCGTTTTAATGAATTTAAAGATGTTAATTTACAACCATTTGAATCAAAACTTATTGAATTTTTCCCGAAGAAATTATTGAATGCAGATTACATCTTAAAAGCCGAGAGTTTATCCGGATTAAGTTTTAAAAATCAAAGTTCTCTGCATGTTATTAGGCATGAGGGACCAAAAATTTACATACAAACTGATAAAGCTATTTACAAGCCTCAAGACACCGTAAGATTTCGTGTTCTGTTGTTAGATGAACATACGCGGCCGATTAATATTAAAGATCCGATACGTGTGGAAATATTGGTGAGTTGATGCAAGTACGAGAGTAAATTTTGGTTGTGACCAGGGATCGGAAGTGGCTTTTCTGATTTTCTACCAACAAATGTACCTTTTGTACCAAATGGACCATCACGGAACCATTTTTATTTATTTTTTTTTTTAACATGTAATTCTTGGTTTAGGTTTAATATTGTAGGATTTCGAGAGGATGTAGTTGCGACGTTCGCTGACTAATGTTAAATATTTAGAATTATTGATCCATATTCAGAATTTATTTGAAAAATTTTCAACAAGAAGAGGCATCATTTAATTATAAATATTATAAATACTATTTTTAAGGAAATCTTTAAAAACTATTAGACTTTATGATTAAAGTCCTCTTGTGATCTCAATATATTCCAAATAGAGCAATTTTTTTTGTAAGCGAGTTGTTTCGATACGACTTCAATATTATTAGTTAATTGTACCAAATAATTCACGGTTCTTTTATACCGTGTTCAGATATGCAATTATATAAAATTGCAATTAAGTTATTGCTCCATTAATACGAAATTGTTATAAAGATTGAGTAAAATTTAAATGCGACCCTGTCACAAATTTAGTGAGCAAAACACAACTTACTAACCCTGCGGCCACACGATCAAGTTGTTCTTGATAGTCTTTTACATATTACTGCTTGTCAAAATTTACATAAATTGAAAGCTGTGACGTAGGCTGCACTCATTTTGTAAGCAATTTACTTTCAAGATTTCATCAAAAGAACAATTTATAAAGACAAACATGTAATCAGCTGTTAAATTGAAAGTTAAATTGCCATACAAATGAAAAGGTGAAAGTGAAAGCCATCTCGTGGTCAATTCAAAAAGTGTGAGTGTGTTAGTAAAAAAGTGAGAGTGTATTGCAAATTGAATGGAATTGAAAGGCAAAACTTGATCGTGTGGCCACCAAGTAAACAAAGTGTTTAGACATTTGGCAACTGAAACTACAACAAAACAAAGGCCCATCCTTTAGGTCTGCGCAAAAGCCAGTTGTTTATTCCTTAAAGAAGTCAAAAGTTGTTTACATTTTGCTTATACATGTACATCTTTGTTTACGTTGAATGTTGTATGTAGTAGCAATATAAATTGAGTTAGCTAAATTGTGTATATGTGAACAGAAAGATAATTATGTCAATAAACTGAATATTGACTCAATAAAAAAGGTATATCTGAACACGGTATTACGGTACCAACATTGTCTAAAATGTAAGAATTGTACCATAATTTCCATCCCTGTTTGACACTTATCTTCTAACGATCGTCTTTGGCACAAAGACGAATTTAATATTAATTACATATCGTCACCTTAAATGAAAACGGACGTAACAACACTGAAAATTTTTACAGGAGAAGCAAAAAACATTACAAAAGCAATAATAATACTGCCTGTTCAACAACTTCGAACGTTAACATTCGCATAGAAAATTTCTATCAAAAACACTCCGTTTTAAAAACATTGTCCATATAAAATTCTTTACGAAGGTTTACGTGCCTAATTCTTAAAGGCTAGATTACACTATTTTACCTTGTATTAATACATGTCAAAACTCAAGTAATATGACAAAGTGTGATAGTGAAAAAGTGTCACGAAAATGACAAGTATTATTGACATCCCATACGACTTCATCGTTTTTTGAAAAATTTCTAAACAATAATACTTTTCATTGGATCAGGGTTGCATTTTATTTCATATGTGAGTGTTTTTACTTTGTGTGATGGTGTAAACACAAACTGTCGTGTTAAATTAAATTTTTTGACAGTCGCTACAAAACTCATAAGATTTCTATCTCACAATGTATTATGGAATACGAAAGACTTGTGAGATAGTGAAAACTAGCCTTAAGCAGGTATTAGATAAGGTATTCTTGTAGTTTGAATTTCTTTAATAAAGACAACTTTTTTTTTCTCAGGGGTCTAAAATTGGCGTTAACATGAAGCTTGATAAGACGAAACTCAATCAATCAAAAGCTCCATTTTGAACTTCTGTGTAGTCACGTCCGTTTGCATTTAAGGTTACGATATGTTTTTAGACCCGTTAATCCAAAAAAAAAAAAACAAACAAATATTTTTAAAAAATTAGTTACATATTGGCGTTCTCAGATTTGTCTATCTCTTAGGTACAGCTTCTGAGATATTTTTCATACCTAGGTTCTAACTGCACGTTATTGGTTTGAAATTCTGGTGGCTGATAAATCCTTGTTAAAACTTTAATTGCATATGGAACCATGTTCCTCAGAATCAAAATTTTATATTTCACAAATAGAACCAACTGTCTTTAAACTTTTTCAAAAACGGTTGCCTTACCTTACATAACACATGATTCTATCTGCAAAAACACAAAGTTCTATTTGGTACTTAGAACGATGTGGTCAACCTTAGTTTTCTAAAAAGTACTACTGTTTGTGCAAATAGAAACTTGTTGTAGGTACTTTTCAGACACTTAAATTATTGTCAGGCCTGTAATCACAAGAAAGGTGTTGTGGGAATATTATTTTATGATTTCAAAACGTTCAGCTATGTAAACAACTTTTTGAAATCAATTTGTTATTTTTGCGACTACTGTAAGATGACCGTCATAACAAATTACTTATATAAAATATTCAATGTGTTTATTAATTTTTAATGTGCAATAAGCTGTTTTATTTACAACTAATCAGACTTGTTTTTTAGTTAAATTAAAGATCGCTAATAGCAAAGATCGGCATGACAGCATAGTCTAATATTAATTAATAATTTCAAAAGCTGCAAAGAATCACAGGAAAAAATCGTTCTATCGCGAACATGGCTATAAAGCGGGAAAAATTGCAAAATTGTAAACAAACCCTAAAATTTATTTGAAGTCGCTTCAAATTCTTTGCAGATTGGAAAACTTACAGAAACAAAATTGCAAAATTGTAAACAAACCCTAAAACTAATTTGAGATCGCTAAATCGGTTAAAAAAAAAAATTGGCGGAAAATAACATAAAAAGCGTTAAAAATTAGCTTTAATTTTGTAGAACAAACTTTTTGTCAGGTGTTAAAAACAGGTAATTTCACTTGTGTTTCGACAATTGAAAATCACATCGAAAAGCACAAAAAGGGTGTGATTTGCAGAAAACCCTAAAATCACACGTGATTTTCAGAACAGGCCTGTGTGTAATAAGACCAGCGAGTTCCAGAGAGACTTGTTGGTTATTATTAGGGATGCGATTTCCATGTTTTTTGTCGATAGTCTAAAAACTATGTAGACCAATTATCTTTCCGGATCATTAAGCTTGCGATAAAATGGCATCGATTTGTTTTTGCATATTTTGGTGTAAATGCATATTTTTGCATATTAAGGTTTTAAATGCATATTTTGACATTTTCGAGCCATTTTTTTCTTAATTTTCATATTATAAAAAATGTTCTTAACAATCTATATATAAATCGGCAGAGGCAAAACAGTTAAGAACACTTGCCTCCCCTGTATGTCAACCGATTTGAACAAAATATACACCATTTGATTTTCTAAAATTTTCTAAAATATGAAACTTAAAAACATAATATTATAGGTGAAGGGTCCTGAGTGGATGAAAACATATAAGATGAAGAATGTTGGTACTTTTTGTTTTTCATCTGGAACTTTTTTAATTTTTGTTAATATTCGACCCATAAAGATAGAATTATACATTTAACTGGGTGAATAAGAACATGTTAGGGGAGCTTTTTAGTACTTTTTCGTTCAGCATCTGGAACTTTAATTAATTTTCATTAACATTAGACATAGAAAAATAAAATTAAGAATGCAATGTCCTGAGTAGATGACAATTTATAAAGGAGAATTTATGATACGTTTTTGTTTTTCAATTGATATTTTTTAATTTAACTTTAGTGGAAGATAAAATATGAACCAGAGGTTGGTCCCTTGCCAAATCGATCTACTTAGATGGAAAAAATTAATGCTCAAAGCATGTGAATTCATATATACTATATACAAATATATACTATATATATATATATACTATATATATATAATATATATATACAAATTTATGGTCGAATTTTGACCATTAGGCAAACACTAGTATTTTTAAATACACAAAAAACTGCAAAAAAAATTTTAAAATCAATTAATAAATTCTCTTAGAGGTTTGCATTAAATACAAGATTTTTAAGTTTTCGACAAAAGATCCTTCTATTTGTCCAACCTCGGTAAAAAAGTGAACGAAATTTTTCGGAAACTTGGTTATCAGTAAATAAAATCAGAAATATGCTCTTTGACGACTCACTAAACGCCTTGAGTTTTAAGCCGTAAAAAAATGTTAATATATTATTATTTTATGAATTATGCATTTTATGAATTGTTATGTTTATGTTATCTTTTTATCTTGTATCTAGAGCATTGATGTCAAATTTATTCAATTTAATAGCACAATTGTGCTAGCCAAAAAATCACATACATTCTTACAGCCGTACCTAAACAAGAGCGGAAGCGTTTTCTAGCTATCAAAAATTCTCATGCCCATACAATTTCTATGAAGCATCCCTAAATAGCGAGCCGTCAACGTTTCGCAATTGGAAAATCCGATTTTGACAGCGCGCTTAATAGTGAAGTTGGCCGCTATTGTTAATAAATAATGGCAATTTAGCTATTTTTTTTTTAATCTAGCGGTTTTTCTGCTTTTTCAAAGGTATTTCGATGCACTTAAAATTACATTTTCGGATTAAACATTTTTCTATTTAATGTCTTTGCTATTATTTAATTTTTGCGAACCACAGTCTGACTTGCAATATTTTCTGTTTTTTCAAAATAAAAACCGCGGAAAGCTTACACCAGATTAATCACCATTGCACGCCAAACAGAGGTTGATTTTTAAAGGCCTATAACCATAATATGCATAGCGTTGCTTAACCTACTGTCAAAAATTCTCTCAAATGTATTAAAAAAACAAAAATAAAATCAACAAACATTTGATTCTGTACGGAATGTGCGATCAGTTTTGCACCTTGCTTAAGCAAACGACAGTTTCATAAAATTTAACAATAAGTTTCCTTAAGTTCAATATGGCTAGCCTCATATGATTAACATGCATTCGCATATTTGCTTAAGCCAACTTAAGCACATTATGGTTGGGCCTTAAGTATTTGTTTTTTGTCCAGTAAGCCGCAAGGTTGCATTATTAAGTTTAAACATTTTCAAATGGGAACAATGAAGGTTTTTTTAATTAAACCTAACCTTCGTCTAGACCAGAGGTCTGCAAAACACCGCACATGTGCGAATGCTCTCACACAATTAAAGAGAGCATGAGAAAATAATTTGTATTTTTACTAATTCAATTACTATTCTTGTGTAACTGTTAAAGAAGGCCTCATAGAAGGGATCGGCACTTTGGTATAAAAGATAAGATACACCTTCCACACCCGCTTCTAAGAGAAGAGAGTGGAGAAGGAGCAACATTTTTTGTATTGTTTTTTGCACAAGCAACAGCAAAATAATATTTATTTTAATACCGCTACCATTCTTGTGTGCCTGCTAAAGAAGCGAAAGCAGAAGGCCTACTCCGCAATGACAGAGGCCTTCTAAAAGGCCTCCTATAAATAAAAGAGATAAATAAAAGAGACACCTAATGCAACCTTTAACCCAAAACAGCAATATATTGTGACATTAACCCTTTAAGCTCCAAGCCAAATATACAAATAACTCGAATTTTGCTTGTAATAAAACTAATGTTTCTAAACTAAACCAACTGTCTAACAAGAGACTAATAATCCAATTTTTAACAAACGGTTGTGTTTCAGACTTTTCGTTGTTCTCTTTGTATTTTCACTTTAAATAAACATATTTGGAAAAGGCGTATCTAACATTTAAATTTTTTTTTTAAATTTTGAAACACAAAACTTGATAAGAAAGAATTTTAAAAAAGCTTATGGATTTTTTAGAATTACACAAAATGTAGAAACTTTAATTAATTTCCTATTATTCTAAAACTAAAATATATAAGCTTTTTCTATACCCTTTATTTTATAAAATTTTATGTCTTAAGCTTAAAGAAAATGTATGTTTTAGATACGCCTTATCTAAATTAAAGTAACGACATACAAAAGTGATTTATTGTTTATGGTTTTTATTCCAAATTTTAATATTTTTAGCCTGGCTAAAGTTCATCAAATTTAGTTTTCATTAAATTATTTTAATGAAGAAAGGAATTTTACAGCATGAAATGAATAAAAGTTTATTGATAATTTTTTATTCTTAACTGCACTGCGAATCGTACCCAGTTTTACACGGACAGGTTGCCCTGACATGTTTCGATTGTAACCACACCATCTCTTCAGACGACGGCTGGCAGTCAATAGTCAAACATCAATCTTTAAACCAAATGGTATTTTAACCTTCGTAGATCGAAATATGATTTTTGAATGAATACACTGTGCAAGAAATTGACACTTTTTTTTGTGACATGCTGGGCACATGGCGCTTTACATAATTCGGGTGCGCTGAATCCAGTGGTGCCCGCAGTTTTTTTTTAGATTGGCTCTGGTTTTCGAGATATACCGTTATACTATGTTTCCACTATGAGCAAAACAACTTGTTTTGGGCAAAACTTGTCAAAGTGTTTCCATTATGTAAAACTGGTTTTGGTTTTCGAATTTTCGAAATCAATTTGACATTTATGTTGTAAACAAACATGGAAGCAAAAAAAAATATTTATCTTTAACATGAAATTTCCTTTTTTGTTTTTTAATACACAGATGTATATATATGTACTTATATAAAAGCACATAGTTTACTACCTTTTTATTTTATTTTATTATTTTTACGCTGCAAACAAATAAATCAGCTGGAGAGTTGCATAAACCTATTTAATAAGTCTTAATAGTTTGGTAAATATGTCACTTTTTTCGAAATTGTCAATCACCAATAATGGATAACCCAGAGTTGTATTCATGATTTTCGAGATGTTTTGGAGCAAAACTAGTTTTTGTTTGAGTTTTTCGAACATGAAAAATGTATGGGAAAACAAGTAGCAAAACACTTGTTTTGCTGCAAAACTAGTTTTGTGGCCCAAAACATGTAAGTGGAAACGTACTATTATTTTGAAAATGAAGTAGGTTGCACGACATATTTCTAGTCGCTAGCCCCTGCTGCGCCTAGGATGCCTCTAGATAGGTCAAATGTATGACCGACCCCACTTTTTTTTATCTCAATCATTTATTTCTAACATACCTACCAGCTATCTCCATTCTTTAAGGGGGCTCCCATACAAAATGTTCAATGCTGACTAGAAATATATTGAAAAAAAGTCCCATAAAGACCCAGGGGTCGCCCCTAGTAAAATAAAATGTATGACAGACCTCAATTAGTTTTTTGTCCTTAACATTTTCTCGAGACATACTTGCCCTTTATCACCACATTTTAGGGGGGCTCCCATACAAATATTGCGTTTTATGAAACTCTTAAATTAATTAAAATTTAATCGACTTTGTTAATAAAAAAATTGTTAATAAAATCAAAATCACTGGATTCAGCGTACCCGAATTATGTTAAAACGCCATGTGCCCGGCTTGTCTGTTTTTTCAACTAGCATAGTGTTATCTATTTTAATTGATTTACTTCTGTTTTTCGTAATTTTTGTCAAGAATTCTTCTTGAAGTCCAATTACATTTATTAATACAATTTTGCCTCGGTACAAACTATACAACGAATTCCAGATTTATTTTAAAAATAATAAAATCCTTTTATGTTATTAAATCTTCGCTCACAATGGCAGCAACATTTTCACTTGGTGTTCACAAAAAGCAACAATGTTTTTCGCAACCACACACATTCTCAATTAAGAAAACGATTGCAAATGTTGCCCACAAAAATTTAAATAATTATTATTATTTTTCAAGATATTTTGTTAAAATTTTCATTCGAAACAAAAAAAAATTTTTATAAACGTCATTTAAATTTTAATCAAATTATTGCGGAAGTAGAAGTAGACTCAACTTTTTTAAAATACATATGTAAGTTACATTTTGGTTTGAAAAATGAAAAGAAAATATATAAAATACTTTGTAAAGAAAAAAGAAAGAAGAAACAATGAAATTGTTGCTACCATTCTGAACTAAGCTTAAAACATCTATCTTCTATATTAGGGTGTTCAGTCGATTAATTCATTTTCGATTAATCGAACAATTTTAGACGATTATTTGTTCGAATAATTTAAAATTGCTTATTTCGATTAAAGGATTAATCGAAGAATTTAGGCCGATTAATCGAATAATAAACATATATTGTATTTATTTTAAATGTATAATTTTTTTAAAGTTTTAAATCGAATAAACAAACCAAATGTATGGGTACGTTGGAATTAAAAAAACAGTCATGTTTACTGAGTAATTCAGCTCATATTTATGTTTCATTTTTTCAACACAATTCAATAAATCATTATGGAAATTATTTTCAGAAGTATAGTAGAGAATAGAACGGGCGTGAAAAGTTTCAAAAAATCCAAAGTTATATTGACTCTTTGAAAAAAAAGTGTCCGAAAGTGAAGCAAGTTTTATTTAAAAAAGAATGTTTATTTACCCAAGTACTAATTTTTTCTAAAATTATCGAAAAGAATCTGGTAGTATAAAATTTCTGGATATAGAATTATTCGATTAATCGATTAATTTAAAAATGTTATTCGTTTAATCGAATAAGTTAAAAATGCCAAATATCGATTAATCGTTTAATCGAACAAAAATAAAACCCGAATAATTGAATACCCTATTCAATATATATCAAATTCTCGTGTGACGGTGTTTGTAATTGCACTCCTCCGAAACGGCTTGACCGATTTTTATGAAATTTTGTATGCGTATTTATTAGGCCGTAAGGTATAGTTCATTTCGCTATAGGGCGTAAAATAGGGACAAAGGGGTAAAAGCTCCCTCTTCCTATATCTTATTATCTAATCAACCGTGAAATAAGGCAAGAGGGCTGAAAGCTCTCCCTCTCTATATCTTCTTAACTAATCAACCGGTTTTCTTAAAATTTTGCACGCAGACACTGTAACATCTGAAGGAAATAGGGAATAGGGCGTGAAGTAGGGCAAGAGCGGTAAAAGCTACGCAAACGTAACAACTCAACCGGGTTTTTGAAAATTTGGCATGAAGATACTGCAACATCTGAAAAAAATAAGTTATGCGGCAAAACAACGTTTGCCAGGGCAGCTTGTAATTTTATATTAAAAAAAAGTATGTGTACTGTTTTTCTGCAACTGTACTGATTTTTTCTCTTATGTACTGATTTTTCTAATTTCAAAACTGGCAACCCCATTTCCATCAGACAAATAAATAAAACAGTATCTATTAATTTGTATTTCAGTAATAAAATTTTGCAACAAAATTTATTGGGCTTCGGGAAGAAACATTTTCTGTTGATGTTGATGTTGATAGGAAAGTCGGGCGCAGTTAAAGTACCAATTAATTTAAAAAAAAAAATCAAAGAAAAATATTTGAATTAAAGGTAATGGGTAATTCCATGTCAAATCGACCAAGAGTGGGACCTAACTTCTTTCGATTTTAATGAAATTTGGTGAGAAGGTTCCTTTTATCCTATAAGGAACATATATGAAAGAAAAAAATTTAAAACATTTTTTTTCAAAAGTTATGTTATATTCAAAATGTCTAATTTCGCCCAATTAGCCAAATGTGTTGAGATTATTTCTTTAATATGTCGAAAACTACTTTACATACGAAGATGATTTTTATTATACAAACCATATATTGAAACAAAAAAAGTTTTTTTTTAAATGTAATATCTGCAAAATATTAAATTTTAAAAACGGACTAAGTCAAAAAACCTATTTTTTTTTCTTTAAAAATCCTGAAACTTTGATGGAGGTGTTTTTTTTCTTTTTTAAGATATAATTTTCTTTCTTTCGCAACCTTAAAAAAGAATTACTTTTGATTATTTAAGCTTGACAAATATGTTTTTGAATTTAATTTATGACAAACAAAATTTTTTTCATAATTTTGTTATCGTTTTTTGTTATTTGTATTAAAATTTGTTAATTTCCTGACGATGGTAACCAAAGGTTAGCGAAATATTGAAGAAATAAATAAATAGAATATTTTATAAATAAAAAGACCTCAAGCTCAAATAATTAAAAGTAATTATAAATAAAGGTCAAATAAAAAAAAATAACACTTAAAAAAGAATTTTAATATTGTAATTTTGAGCAATAAGTACACTGTGCTATTTGAAAAAAACAGACAAGCCGAGCACCTGACGTTTTAACCTAATTCGGGCACGCTGAATCCAGTGATGCTAACCGTTTTTTTAGGTTAGCTCTTTTTTCGAGATATACCGTTATTTCGAAAATGGAGGAGGCTGCCCAACAAATATTCGCGTAACTCAAAAACGGTTCAGCTCATTGAAATTACTAAAAAAAAAAACCGAAATTCCGCAATAACAAATAAAGTGGGGTTGGTCATACATTTGACCCATCTAAGAGCATCCTCCTCGCTGTACCATACAAGTATGGCGGTTTAATAGAAATTATGACATTTTGAATATGACATAATTTTTGGAAAAAAAATTTTAAATTTTGACAATATTTAAATCTATATTAAGTTAGTTTTCATATAAACTTAAATCGTATATAAATACAGATTGATTTTTTGAGTTTTGTTTAAAATGTCTTATTTAATTAAGATAAAAGTATGGTAGCACTACTAAATACAAAAAAATATCATAACAAATTGAATTTATTTACAAGGTGGCCTCAAAAAACAGTTGTCTGCTATTGCTTTGCCTGTTGTTGTTGTATTGGTTTAATCCCTACAGATAATATTGGACTACGTGGTCCATTGTGGTTTAAATGGACTACTTACAACATGGTCCAATGTACTGTTGTATGGACCATGTTATAAGAAATTAACATACAGTACTGCCAACAAATGCATGATGTATACTTTTCTATAGTTTACAGTAAGGGAAATCACGATGGGTAGTGCAAGGTTTGCAAACGATGCAAATGCGTGCATAAATACACACATTTGCACAAAACAACAACAAAATGTACGTATTTGCAATTTGCTCCATTTTACTTCGTTTGCACTAACTTGGTGGCCACACGATCAAGTTTTGCATTTTAATTCCATTCAATTTACTCAACTCTCTCATTTTTTTACTAACACACTCACACTTTTTAAATTGACCACGAGATGGCTTTCAATTTCACCTTTCCATTTGTTTGACAATTTACTTTCAATTTAACAGCTGAGTACATGTCTTTATAAATTGTTTTTTTTTTTATGGCATCTTGAAAGTAAATTGAGTGCCACCTACGTCACACCTCTCAATTTTTGTAAATTTTGACAAGCAGTATATGTAAAAGACTATCAAGAACAACAGAGCAGGGTAAAAAAACCATGAGCAAAATTAGTAGTGCATATTTGCTCAGTTGCAAACAAATGTAAACAAAATGTTTGACATATAAAGCGCCATATTGTTTTTTAAGGAAACTAATAAATTGAACTTTGTCGTGGGTTTTAATATAAAGTAGAGAATTAAATTTAAATAATTTAAAAGGAAAAAAAATCATTTTATTTTGCTTGTGTATAAATGTAAGCAAATGCAGATTTTTTACAGTGCTGGCAGAAGTTTTTTGTGTTGCCAGAATAAATTTTTAGAAAAATAGCACATTTGCACAAAAAATAAAACTGGTGTGCTCACGATCAATCTTAATATGCACTCAAATTTACAAATTGCAAATTTGCACAATGACAATCGTGATTACCCTTAAGGTGCTATCAGACGGGATGTATTTTACATATGTACTGTCACTTTTCTTACCCATATGTAATTCCGTATGTATGTCAACATTTTCTTTAAATTTTCTGTACAATATATTTTTCCGTACAATTTCGTTTCAAAACAAACCAGCTGTTTTATTTATGTTTGTCGCAGGAAAATAGAGCGTGTTCTAATCGAAAAAATTACATATGTATTTCCACATGTATTTTACACATGCAAAGTTTCATATGTATCACACGATGTGTACAACTTTTACAGACGGAAAATTTGACAGTACATATGTAAAATACATCCCGTCTGATAGCACCTTTAGTATTACACATTGGTAGCCCTGATGGTGTCCATTATTTATTGTTTATTTAAAAGTGAAAGAGGAAAGTTTGTGAAATTTGTGAAAAAATACATGACATATGACACTATATTTAAGTTATTAGGCTTATTTTTCTACAACGACAAATTAATTAATTTAACTTAGGTTTTTTTATTAGGATAATTTAAAAAAAGGAACACAAATTTGTTTATTAAATAAACATTTTCTTCAAAATAACACAACATGCATACTTAAGTCCTTCACCGTATACATATGGGCATTTCCCCAGAATGGTCTACCAGGATGAAAAAATAAAATGTTGATAATCATCGTCTTTTATTGTTTATTATTATAAAAAAATGTATGTTGTTATAAAAGAATGGTGTCATAGCATATCTCAGCTGTTTTACTTGAGGAAATTGCGCTGGAAACTGGAAAATTTTATATTTTCTTATATTTTCTACTTCTAAAGATATTTTTATATACTTATTTTACATGCAAAAAATTTGTTATGTTTACACTCTTTCTTCATAATCTCTCCATTACAATCAATTGTAAAAGGAGTATAAAGTTTTTTTGTTAAGGAAATTTAAGGATATTTATGGGAAAATGCATGGTGATAATAATAAAAAAACATATGGAAAAATCGTACGTTCGCGACCCGTACGTTCGCCAATTAAACAAAAACCAAGAGACATATTTTATTTTGTTAATACTGTATGGAGACCTTCAATTATACACTTTTGAAATAAATTAATCACTTTTGAATATTCCGTTCCATGACGCAGATTTTTACATTTCACTACGTCAGCCAAAGTTGACTTCTATTTTGCGTACGTTCGCGACCACATGTTTATAACTATCATTATGAAAACTTGAACTCGATGAAATCCATCTTTTGCACTAAACATAGAGCTACCCAAATGCTATCGAATCGCAAAAAAATGCAAGGAAAAGTTTTGTTTTCTATATTATTTGTACATCAAAAGCGTACGATCGTACGTTCGCGACCCCAGGAAATGCCCATATACAAATATATTATATGGGTGAGAAAAGGATTGTTTTTATTACTATTTTATTTTTAATAAACAAAAATAAAAAAGCTTAATCGTAAAGTTATTTATAGTCTTTCATTCAGTAGTGGCATGAAGTAGTTTTCAAACTACCCCTTTTGTCCACTCCATTCCGTAGTGACATGGAGTACTTTTAAAACTAACCCACTTTAGTACTCCATAAAGTAGTTTAGGGACTACTTTGGTGGGTTATATGGTCCTCTCCTAGGACATCGTCATGTTAAATGGACCACTTTTTAACCATATATTTGGAGTAGTTTTGGTGTACTCCTACTCCTTTATGGACTACTCTTTACATGCATGTATGGACTAGTCTCGTTATCTGCAGGGATATTGAGACCACCTTGCTAAGTTTTTCCAATGGAAACTTAAAATGAATTTAAATGTACCACATCGGTGAATTAAGTTACATTTAAGTGTTTAGTGAAGAAAAGAATTTTGTATTTAAAACGAATTTAAACATAAATGTGTTTTAATATCAATCCTAAAAATTGGGCATAAAACAAAGTGCTTGAAACAAATAATATCATACTAAATTTAAAACTTTTTATATTTTAAGGATAACGAAGGCAATCGTGTAAAACAATTCAAAGACATAAACTTCAATCACGGTGTTTACACGAGTAAGTTTAAACTATCCAAATACCCGGTTTTAGGAGTTTGGAAAATCAAGGTCGCAATTGATGGATCATACGATTACTCTAACTATAAAGAAATTAAGATTGCCAACTATAGACTACCAAAATTTAGTGTAAACCTAAAAACTCCTGCCAATGTTGTGCTGGAAGATGGCTTTATAAAAGTTATCATCTATGGCAAGTACACATTTGACAAATATGTAGAGGGCAATGCTACAGTTCAATTGTGGAACCTTTACGAAACCAGGCTATTTCAAACCAAACAAGTGAACATACAAAGTTTAGCTTCTGTGGATTTTAACATCAAAAATAAAATTGACATCAATATGTTTTATGGCCTAATCATAAAGGCATATTTAACCGAAACGTATACCGGTGTTACTGAATCAGAAAAACAATCTGTAATTTTACGCAGTCAGCGATATAATTTAGTGATCCCATACGAAGAAATAAAATTTGAAAATAACAAACCATATAGTTTGAATGTTTATGTAAAACATTGGACCGGCGCTCCAGTTTTGGATCGGAAAACGCCAGTTACCATGGAACATGGTGAAAAAACTTATGAAGCGTTTTTAAATGAAAAAGGTTTCGCAACATTCAAGTTCGAACATGATGCGACGGCTGATCACAAATTTCAATATAAAGACTCAAAAGGTAGTTTATACAATATCCATACATACGCCAATCTGATGTTAAATGAAAGAGAATACTATTGCCGATTGACTTTGGTTGATTCCAAACTTAGACTCGGAAAACCAGTTCTTATTGAGGTCAGTTCTATTGTTGACATACCTTATCTGAAGTACATCGTAATGGGTCATGCAAGTCTCATCAAAACGGAATACATAAAGGTACCGCCTAATCAAAAATCCTACGTCATCAACATAACACCCTCTATCGAAATGATACCCAGGTCTTACATCTACGTTTATTACGTCCACAATGGCAATTTGCGTTATGAAGAAAAGTTTTTAAGCTTTCCGGACGAATTTGAAAATCAGGTATGAAATGCAGAAAATATTATTAAATCCCAATTAAATGTTCGGCTTTTTTGAATTGTATTTTTGCCTTCGTGTAATTAAAAGCAGTTTTTAGAGTTTTAAATTTTTTTTTATATAAAAAATATTTATTTTTCAAAAAGCTCGTTTTAAATCGGATTTTAAAATTTTAGGCAAAAATGTCATAATTGGGCTTCACAAATTTGTATGTAGACTATGGGAAAAGGTTGTCCGATTTAACTCCTTTTTAATATATCAGCCAAATTTTGTCCTGCGTAATTACTTGATGAAGGTATCGACTTCGTTTTTTGGAAAGAAAATGGAAGTCATTTGTACTTATCTCGTTTATTCATGAACTGATATCGGTAATTTTTACTACCAATTCAACTAATCTTATTTAATGTTAAAGTGAAACAATAAAATCCGTTTCTTGTATAGAGCCTTCTAAATTTTATTTTTATATTAAAATTTGGATTAAAAACCATAAATAGTTCGACAAAATAACCACAATCATATATATTATTTCTAAAGCACTTTTTTTTGTCGGTTGCAAATATCTCCCATACCACCGCATCAAATTTAATGAATGATATCTCATTTTAAAGCTGATTTCTAACAATGACGAAAAATAATTAGAAATTGAAAAATTAATATTTTCATTGATAAAAATTATATTTTATATAGAACTGCATGATAATACTGTTGTCATTATGATTATATGTTTTTGTTCAAATGTGGTAATACAGGGTCGCACAAGAAAAAGAAAAAGGAAGACAAACATGGAAAAACAAAAATGTACTTTGGACTTCAAGAAGAATTCTTGACAAAAAGTACGAAAAAACAGAAGTAAGGAGAAACATGTAAAATCAATTAAAAATGGATAATCTTTCAAAAAAAGCAAATTTCGATCTACCAAAGGTTAAAATACAATTTGGTTAAGGGATTGATGTTTGACTATTGACGTCAGCAGTCATCGATGGCTGCGAGTGTAAAATGAACTTAAGCCTGATTAAAAATATTCAAATTTGGATTAAAAACCATAAATAGTTCGACAAAATAACCACAATACTAATTATTTATATTTATGCTTATGCTTTTATTTTAGCTGTTTTTTTGTACAGCAGCCGTATTCCGTAATTCGCTTAGCTAAAGCTAAATCACGATCGCTAAAATGCCTTAGAGAATACAAAATTTAAACATTTTAGCGATGACATTTAAAGCTAAAATTAAGGCGAATTAAAGTTGAATGGCATTGCCAAATTTAGCAATGCACGCTACAGTATTTGCATTCGTAGCCAAAAAACGCTAAATCAACTTTATAGATTTTTAGCGATAGAGATTTAGCTTTAGCGAATTACAGAATACGGCCACTGATCTGGCATAAATACGAGGTTGGTATTTATATTTTAAAGCCTGGTACTCTGTTCAACATTTCACGTGAAATGCTGTCAAAATGCATATGAAAAAAACTTGTGCGGAATATCTACGAAATAATGTTGATGGAGTTGTACTCTGTTTATTTTGTGAAAAAGTTCCGAAATGTTTCTGGCAACATTTTTTTTACAACTGCGAAATAATGTAAGCTGCCTTTATTTCACGTGGAATTTTAAGCAAAAGCAAAAAATATGAACTTAATATTAAAAAAGAAATAAAAAATTAAAATAACACAATCGGTAACAGTTTTTTATCCATATTTACTTTTTTTTATTAAATTTTTTATTAAAAAAAAAATAATTTTAGTAAAATACATGTGGCGTTTGTTTACATACACGAAACAATGTAGCATACTTTGAAGGAATAAAAACGTCAAATTGTACAAACTCGCAAGATTGGTAACATTGATAAATGCCAAAATTTTCGTGTGGAATAATCAATGTTGCTCAACATTATTCACAAATTTGAACAGAGTACTAGGCTTAAGCCTTGGCAACACTAACCCCTAACTTATGCCAAAAAGGCTAAAGTTGACATTAGTTAACCAATACATTAAGCACAGCAAAAGTGTATGGGTTTTTATGTGTTGGTAACTAATGTGAACTTTAACTTTTTTTGCTTAACGCTGGGTCTCCACGTAGCAATATTTATTGCTAAGTACAAGCAAAAACGTCGGCAGAACAATGACAGAACAATGGAGCAATAATTGCAGATTATATTGCTGGAGAACACTTGAAATAGCTTTGCCATAAATTTGCAGTTTTCACCGCGAGTAGTTGTCCAAAGTTTTGTGGCTGTATTTCTAACAAATGTTTTATGTTGTGTTTTCAAGTGGTTGTTAAATTTTCTTTTTTCAATTAATCAATTAATTCAATAAAATAATTAATTGTTAATGTCGTAGCTGTGATTTGTATTACTTTTTTGTTTATTTGCATTTGAAAAAAATTGCTATTTAATAAATAAACACACAAATAAATAAACAACCGTACAGAGAAATAAAATGTCAGATAAATTACAACTGATTTGACAGCAGATTGCTAAGCAATAATTGCTCAAGCAATCAGAAGAGCAATCATTGCGCAATAGATTGCCACTCATGGCAATATGCGGTCTATACGTCGCAAATTTAATGGAGCAATCAAATTTGACGTTTACCGCAATAAATATTGCTACGTGGTGACCCGGGGTAAGGGGGCTAGTGTTTACAGTTAGAGTGAATGTCAAAATTATTTGTTTATAAAATTTACACAATTTCTTTAGAAGGTAAATCTTTTTATTGCATTTCCAATTTTTTGTGTCTCCACTTATTTCTTAGGCATTTTTAATTCCTATTGTTTACATTTTATAATCACTTTTTTGTTTAAAAAAAAATAAGTTTTTTCAAGTACATACATATTTAAATTTTTACTGAATTTTAAATGTTAACAAACGTAACAATCTTAAACAAAGCTTGACATTCAGTAAACACACATAAAAATAAAACAATAAACAAATGACTCGTCAATAAATGAGCTGAAAAGACTTTCTATTTCGCGTGTAAAAATCAAGAACGAAATGCATAGACAACGTTTTTTGGCGAATAAAGAACCCATTGATTAATGCACTTCAAAACATTTTATTAATGTCCACCAAACGTGCTAAGAAAATTTGTTTCAGCCCATGCAAAACAATAAAGACATCTTCAACAATAATTACTGTCTTTTTTATTACAAGGCTTAAAATATAAATATCAACCCTCGTAAAAAAATTAGTTTCCTTAGAATATTGGTTTCAAATTACACGCGATGTTCATAATCATAACAATCCAGAATGTATGAAAACACGTTATCTGGTCAATTTTGATAAATATTGCAGAAAATTAAAATGGAATGTCCAACTGTTATATCGTCACCTAAAAGACAAAAAGTCGTATCATCAAAAAACTCGAAATTGAGTCTTTTACTAATTACGCTTCGCTTTTTATCATTGTGTGATAAAAATTTCGATTATGCTTACAATAATGTTATAAGGATAACATTCGTATAAAGCGGCTCAGTCACTTGCAAAAAAATTTTTAAATTTTACGTGTTGTACAATTATATCGCCAATGTGTATATGATATTCGAAGGTGGCACAATATATTGGCAACAATCAAAGGACTTTTGATTTTTATTGCACAACGAAAAGAAAGTAAAGTGTGTTGGAAACATTGTACAATGCTGTTTATGTTATTCCTATAGGCTATGTTCACCTTTTTATTGAATGAATGAACTCATTGTGCGACTTATTGCATAATATAGGGCAAAATGGAAATAATACGGCGAATATCATATACAATAATATTGCAAGTGTATCGGCCGCTTAAGAGTTAGTTTTGCAATATATTATCTAGATCAATATGACCCTTGATTGTTGTTTTATAGAGAGTTTGAGAAGCGGTATGTGTAATATGGTTTAAGTATTCAAAACTCTCTTTTGCTCTCGAGGTAACTTTTCAAAAGTGATGATAGGTTGATACGTATTTTAGGTGATGATATATATGGGTGTTTTATCTCAAGTGACCCAAACTTTTGAAATCGATGTCCTCCGATCAGGATGAATCGAAAACCTATTGGACACAATTTTTTAACAAGATCAAAAACTATCCAATAGGACTAACCTTGGTGCTAATGTCATCTCCATCGCAAATCATCGGTTTTAAAAGTTGAGTCACTTGAGACGAAACCCTTCGTATATGTAACTTTTTAACCCATGTTGAAAGGTAAAAATGTGTATTTAACTGCGAATTTAGGTCTCACTCTCAGCACCCAAACGAGCAAAACCGGGTGAAGATGTAACAATAACCATAAATGCCCTGCCTAAGTCGGTCGTTAGCATTTTAGCTGTGGATTTGGGTGTGTATTTGCTAGACAAATCGTACGATCTAAACAAATATCAAATAATTTCCGATTTGCAAGTCGAAGAGTCATACACTAACTATCCAGGGGCAGGTTATCCCAGTATAATTTCTGGTCTGGTAACGTTGACAAATGCCCATTATACAGTTCAGTCCTTTTATCGTAAGTCTGTTTATGTGTACCTGATGTGGGTTGCAATAATAATGTTATTTTTTATTTACAGCTTCAAAACCTTTTTCTGGCCCAGGTTCAACATCAGATATATTACGATTTCGACAAAAATTTCCGGAGACTTGGATATTTGAAAATTATGAAATGTATGTAAAAACTAGTCGATAGTATTCGGCAATATTGATTTTTTTAAATATTACTTTGTTTTTATTACCGATTCGACGGTCTATGCATTTTTGTCTGATATGCTCAAAGAAAAAAAGCAAGTTTTATTTAAGTTTGCTCTTCACTATATGTATTAATAATAATGCAAAAAGTATAATTAGAGAGCATGTATTTCTTATTTGTTTTTTTGCTGTCTTTACTTTACATGTATAAATGAATTTTGAGAACCTTTTGTTTAGGATGTATTAAATTTTTGTTTTTAAAAATTCGTTGGTACAAAATTGGTTTTCTCATTTATCATCCCTTGCTGCAACAAAGGCTGCAACTATAAACGATGACTTATACTGGCAGACGGAAAATTTTATAAGATGGATTTGGAGAAATGGTTTATAATTCATTTATTATATCGCACTTGATCACCAAGAGGGTATTAACTCAAAATTTTTTGAAAAAAAAAAATCGACGCGAAATATTCATATTTTTTTACTTTTTGGCAATAGAACGGTTGGTTTAAAAATTCTTTTTCGCACGCCTTTAATGTAAAATTAAAAATTGTTTTGCTTCTACTGAAAATTTTTAAATTTTGATTTAATACCCTCTTATTGATTTTTTTTTTAATATGTATTTAGTACATATTTTCATTAAATCACTGAGAATTGTTTTTTTAAAATAAAATTATTTATTTTTCGATGCCTACTGTTTTTTGCCTTATAGCATGGTGATATATTGTATTAGTCAAACTTTTTTATATATGTTACATTTGTGAATAGCGTTACCCTGCAAATAAAATTGGACCACCTGATCCATTTTGATAAAATGGACTACTCCATGGACTGGTCCGATGTAATGCAAGCATGCACCATGTTATTGTTAAAAAAAGTTTGTAGTGAGACGACATGTCTTCGTTTTTTAACGACATGCTTTCGTTTTTAAACGACTTCAAAACTAATCCTCTTGAGTATACTATGGAGTAGTTTTAAAACTACTCCATAGTAGTCCAAAGGTGGGTAATATGGTCCTCCCCTAGGACATCGCAATGTTAAATAGACCATGTTTTTCCATACGTTTGGGTTACTTTTGGACTAGTCCTGGCCCCTTGTGGACTACTCTTTACACGCGTGTTTGGACTGGTCCTATTATTTGCAGGGTATATGTACTGTGCTATAAAAAGACTCGCTCTTGTTGCACTGTGTACCAAATCAATAAATTAATTAAGTGCGATATGAATATTCCAAGCAGAATATTATTAAAGTAAAAGAAATTGCTTTGTATTTTTAGAACTTTTATTAAAAAATTTTTGTAGAAAATACAATTATTCACTTGTTCACAAATAGTGTATTAACTCGAAACTTTTTTGTATTTTAGCTTTTTGAAAAAATCGACGCGTTATATCTAACCGCTGTGAAAATAAAGTGATATTTTGTCTACTTTTTGGTAAAGAAACATTTGGTTTAAAAATTATTTTTAATATGCCTTCAATGTAAAATTTAGAATTGTTTTGCTTCTACTGAACATTTTTTAATTTTGATTTAATACTGTATTGTTGAATAAGTGCGATATCCATATGAAATAAAAAATTGGAATTAATAACAAAAAAGTTAGACGATTTTGCATTTGAAATAATAAAACATTTCACGATATTTTGTAAAAGAATAGTTTAATTACTAGCCCATCACAAGGTTCTTTGTCATTGCAAAGGGTTATCCATTTTGCGGTTTCAAAAGTAAACGTAAATAAAAAATTTTTTTTCCTGACATTTCTTTTTTATTATAAAGTTTAAACGTTGACATTATGTGTGGAACATTATATCATTTAAATGACCACCACACGAAGTTTTTAATATGGACATTATGTCAAATATGAAGGCGTCATAATGTCCACATATAACAAAAAGAAAAATGTAAGTGCATATATTTTTTCTTATATATTACTAAAGAAGTTAAATGCAAAAAAAGATCTACATACACGCAGAGAAAAACATGTTTTATTATGGTCACAACCAGCAAAGCTATTTTAAAAGAAACTAATTTAACTATAATATGGTTGTCGGTGACAATGATTTGGTTAAATTAAACATAATTTGTTTAAAATTTTTTTAAAAATGGTTTTCCTGCTTTTTCTCTGGGTGTATATATTAAATATATAACGAAAATACTTTTGGGCGCAAGGATTTTCTCCTCAATGGTATAACAAACACCGGCTTCGCTAACTAAAGCTTCTCTGCATAGTTGGCCTTCGTTCGGGAGCAAGGATTTTATCCTCTATGGTATAAAAAAGACCGGCTTCGCTAACATATCTGCACAACCGGCCTTCGGACGGGCGCAAGGATTTTCTCCTTTATGGTATAACAAGTACCGGTTTCGCTAAGTAAACTTTGGCTTTACAATTTTTATGGACATTATGTCGCACCAAAAAAGGACATAATGTCCATGGACATTATTACATTATATTGATGGACATTTTGTCGCATCGCTGAGCGACATAGCGTCCATGGACTTAATATCGTTCTTTGATGCGACATAATGCCCATGGACATCATGTCCGTGGGCAAAACGACATGCCACCGGTTACAGATATTATAAGGCCAGTGCATCATCGTGTCGCTCGTTCCGCTGAAAATATCGCTGCTGTAAGTGAAAGTATTGCCGAAGACCCGAATGTGTCGATTCCTCGTCGTTCTCAGGAATTAGGACTGTATGGTCGTATGATAACCGACTTTTTTTTTTGCCTGCTATTGAAGAATACGACTTGGAGAATAAGAGGTTTCAACAAGACGGTGCCTCATGCCACACAACTCGAGGAATATGTAGATAAACCTTTAACTCTTGAGCACTTAAGAACCAACATTCCTCAAGTTATGGCTGAGATACCGCCCAATATGTGTCAAAAAGTGGTCCAAAATTACCTCAAAAGAATCAATGCTTGCAACACTTCGCGTGGTGGTCATTTAAATGATATAGTGTTTCACACATAATGTCAGCGTTCAAACTTTATAACAAAAAAGAAATATCATGAAACAAAATATTTTAGATGAGTTTTATTTCCGTTTACTTCTGAAACCGCAAAATGGATAACCCGTTATTAAAGCTTAAATTGGGCGCACGCAGAGAAAAAATATGATTAATAAATGGTCACTACGTTTACAGAACATACCCAATTTTGTTTAATATCATAAAAAAAAATTAAACAAAAAATGACTTGCTTAAAAGTACCAAAATGCCATTTTGTCAGTGCTGCCACAGTAATAATAGAATTTGTTGCCACTTTTCTAGTGATGACCAGCGCTGTTACGACCAAAAAAAATTTGTAACCAAAATGTTAAAATAAAGTAACCAAAAGCGAAAAAAGTACCCAAAATTATTAATTTTAAATTTAAAAACTGTGTGTCTAAAGAAGAAAAAGTGTTTGTTTGCATCTTGGAGGCATACAAACCGCTGGACCGATTTATTTAAAGTTTTGACTAACTTATGTATAATTTTTCGATATTTTTAGTGGAAGTGGCACCTTCAATACAAAGTAAACACTTATTTTCGTCTATTTTAAGAACTTTTTGAGCTAGAGCTTTCAACCTTTTTTATAAAGAGCCCTTACAAGTAAAACTTTTAAAGTCTTGCTGTGCATTATGGTATCAACGTGCAAAATTGAGCTAAATTATGCTGTAGATCTTTTAAATAAAGATGCTTTTTTCCCCGTGGAAATATAATCACATTTAACGGGATGGGATCGGAAGGGCCTTTGACCTTATCGTTTATCTAGAAAAGTGTTTCAGTTAGACCTATGAAGCATTAAGAGTAGCAGCTAATGGCCATCTACACTTCAAAGTATAAACCTTATATGGCTAAGTTGATAGTCTGTTAAAGTTTAATCTTCTAAAAAAAATTTAAGTAGATGAAAGAAGTACTGGTTTTAGATGCACAAATACCACACACAATTTTAAGGTTCAAAAAAGCGGTGCGGGTAGTTCTTGTTCCAAAACCAAAAATTGCTTATTTTTGTGTTGAAAAAAAGTAACCAAAATGGAAAAAGTAGACAAGTACACAGTGGAAAAAAGTAATCAAATTTGGTAAGAACGGTAACGCTGGTGATGACACTAAAAAACCGAAAGATGGGAAAGGGAACAAATGAGATAATAACATTTTGTAAAGATGTTGAAAGACTTTGGTTTTTAGCTTTATATATTTCTTTGGGAATATTTCAACATCTTCGCAAATTAATGGTTCGAAAATTAAATGTTGACAAGTGTGAAAAGGCTGTAAAAAGCATATTAATAGCATCTGTCAGATCGTCATGTTCAAAAGTACACATAGCCAAACTTAAATTTTTTTGTTATTTTTTAGGAAGTAATAACTAGCAAATTATAGCGGCAGATTGTAAAATTTGTTCTCTTTATTCTTCTATAGATCTGTGGCAATAAGGAAAAATAGCTTAAGAATATTTTTTTAATGTTGTAGGAAAGTCATTTCAAACTTTTCAAATATTTATATTTTTATAGTTGTTATTCCTAAACGCTCCTATCGTGATCGATCGGAAATTAACTTAAGTTGTTATTCCAAATTTTATTGCACATTACAAAAAAGAAGCAAAAAGTAATTTTGCTAATGAAACTTTGCCCATGGGTACATTTAAACATGGATATTACAAATGTGCAATAAACACAAATTTTGCTCAAGTCGACTTAAGCATTTTTTCCTTTTGCCACAGATATTTAAAAATAAATCGTGGTTTTTCTCGAACTTGAAGCCCTTGTTTTTTGAACATAGAATTGGCAAACAAATCAAGTACATTTGAGGGAAAATAAGGTTAAAAATTCGTACTCTTGGTACGGTTTATAAACACGATTTTTTTTATAGAAATTTTTAAATATAAAACAGTAAGATTTTTTTTTTTATTGGATAAACACTTTTCTCAAGATGTTGCTCTAACTCTAACGTGAGCGAAGTCACAGGTAAGAGCAAATCAAGTGTATAGTTAATGAAAAAAACAAATTATTTCATAAAATTAAAGAAATCCTTTTTTTCCTAGAGAAATTGTATTTTAGCTGGTTACTTGGCAAAAACGGCCCAGATATTAATACATTAAAACTGTCCTTTTATGGGAGGTTCCGCTCACTTTTCCGCTATTGACAACCAAATTGGTTCCAAATTGAAGCAGATAGTTTGGTTGGTTCTGTAACCGTTCTCCAGATATTCAGAAATTTATATTGTGTTTAAGCCGACTTCCCCAATCCAGCTCACTTCTTGACAGATGTTTTCTATTCTACACTGTTAAGCTATACGAAATTTAAAAAATTTTAATCTTACCGTTCTGAAAATATACATATATTATAAACACATTTTTAAGTACGACTCGTACTAAAGTAAAAAGAAAAAAACTTAAATTTAGTACATACGAGTTTTTTCTTTCTGTGTACAACATTGCATTAAAATTGCACATTGAAGATGAGTGGTATTCACACCGAACTTGTTAATTTGTTACTTGGTAGTTTGTTAATTTTTTAAAGTTACCAACTGTGAACGACCCCCTTTTTAAAACTTTGTTAGTCTGGTAACTTTCATAGTAAAACAGCTGATTTATTGTTCTGACACAATTTATTATTCGAAAATTGCCAAAACACAAATATTTTTTTAGAATTGTATCACAAATGACTTTTTTATTATATTTATTTAGATACTGCAACAGCTGATTGTGAGTTACCAACTAACAACTATTTTATCAGGGGTGCCATGTCGTTAATTTGTTAATCCGGTAGCGCGTTAAATATACAAAAACAAAATGCGTGTAAAAACGTAAAGATTAAGGACTAACAAGCTCGGTGTGAATACCACTATTATTTTTTACATTTTAAGTAACAATAAACTAAACACAAGAAAAATCTTTGACAAACGATAAGCTCAACTAATCAATAATATGGATTTTGTATTTGTTGGGGTGTAAATGGGGTTACCTGGTTCTGGATAAATGCACTGGTTGGACTGTGGCACAATCGAGCATTGTCCGGGGATTGCAAGCAATAACTTGTTGCGGTAGATCGTGTCTCGTTAACACACACAAACGTTGGTGATATACAAAAACCAACCCTTATTTTTTGTGGTTTTATGGCACTTTTGGTGGCTCTCTTGCCGTTTTAATTCATATAGAAAAAAGAACACGTCCTTTTTTTCTTTTAAACTTAGTTTCTTTTTTCCTTTATTTTTGTAATTTTAATTGATTTTGCACTTTTACTTTTAATTTTTATTTTATAAAGCAATGGCCGGCGTCTGGCTGGTACAAAGTTTTATTAGCAAGAAAAAAACACTCTTAGGGTGACGTTAACAAACAGCTGGTCTACATATACCATGGGGTGTTGCCAGATGCCACCACCACATGTAGTCCGGTTGCACACGATTAAAATACTGGGAAACATCAATGCCCGGTTTACACCAGCCAGACGCCAACATACACCACGCCTTGCAACGGTAGTGCAACATAATAAATACTTATAAAAAAAAGAATGGATATTAAATTAATATAAAATAGTAATATAGAAAAATTTAAATAAAAAGGAATTAAAACTCAAAAAAATCAAAGTTAAAATTAACAAAAAACTGAAGTTAGCAAATCAAAAAAAAGGAAAAATTAATTCAAATAAAATTAAAAAAAAAACTCTAATAATAATAACAAAAAAAAAAGAACTAATTCGCCCTAGAGGGCAATATAAATGGGCAGCTCGACGTCTTCAGCACCACTTCTTTTCCACAGTAGGCAGCGTTACAGAAAAGATAAATCTTATGTGTCGCATTTTGGCAGAGCTACTAACTTGTGTATCGGCCGAGTGATTACGCCACTTTGCGTTTTTAAATCGGCTACTCGCACCTTGGCGTCACTGCCGCGATAGACTCGAACGATACGACCCAGCCGCCACTCAGTTGGACAGCCTGGTTCACTTTTTAAAGCCACAAGGTCGTCTTCTTTTAAGTCTAGCTGAGGGTGTTGCCACTTGTTGCGTTTGTTTAGCTCCTTTAAATACTCCTGCTTCCATCGGCGACAAAACTCTTGCTGTAGGGCCTTTAACTTACGCCAACGATTTACAATACTTAAGGGTGAAGATAACTCTTCGGGCTCAGCCGGGGTAAGCATTGGTGTCCCTATCAGAAAGTGGCCTGGTGTAAGAGCAGACAAATCTTCAGCATTCTCTGACAAAGGGCCAAGAGGGCGTGAGTTGAGACACGCTTCGTTTTTTGCCAGAATAGTTGAGAACTCCTCAAACGTGAATTTCAGTTGACCAGCTGACTTTTTTAGGTGCATTTTTGCGCTTTTTACCCCTGCTTCCCATAGTCCTCCCATGTGAGGGGCCGCAGCAGGAATAAAGTGCCACGACAAGTGTTGGTGACCATAATTCTCTACAGCCGTGTCACGAAGCTCTTTCACGTGCTTGACGAAGTTTGCGTCGATTTCTCGAGCGGCGCCAACGAAGTTTCTGCCATTGTCGGAATACATGCAGCTTGGGCAACCACGACGGGCAACGAAACGGGCCAAGGCTGCTAGAAAGGCAGGGGTAGATAAGTCGCTAACCGCTTCAAGGTGAATCGCCTTCGTAGCGAAACAGACAAAGAGACACACATAGCCTTTGGAGATTCTGCAGTATCTGCCGGTGAAACTTTTAATCTCGAACGGGCCAGCAAAATCAACGCCAGTATTCGTAAAAGGGCGACAAAGGGTGGTTCTTTCTTCCGGCAAAGCAGCCATTATTTGATTTTGAAGCTTTTTTCGATGAAGAACACAGACCTTGCAGTTACGAACTACTGTCTTAATAAGATTTTTTGCCCGAATGATCCAGCACTCCTGCCGGACTACATTAAGGACTAGACGGGGGCCTCCGTGCAAGACTAAGGTATGAACGTATTCTACATACAGCCGAGCCAATCTACTGCCATAAGCCAAGATGATAGGGTGCCTTTCGTTGTAGGACAGACAAGTACTAGAGCTAAGACGACTATTAGAACGGATAATATTGTTTTTGTCAACGAATGGGGTAAGTGTCAACAGGGAGCTACGTGAATAAATTTTTTTACTCGCTTTAAGACAGTGAAACTCCCCTGAGAAGTAAAATTGCTGCGAAAGATAAAATAAGCGATTTCTTACGAACTTCAACTCCTTGGCCGAAATCTTAAACGAACCATAGTCGACCTTTTCGCGTCTTTTCTTACTCGCCAGGGCAACAAATCGAGACATATAAGCGTTTACGTGATACGCTCTAGATAAACTAGAAAACCTGTCTAGAATATCCTCTTTATCAGCAGATCTAGCAACAAAAACTTGAGTTCCTTTTGACTCTTCTGCCGTCTCGAACTCTGTCGCTCCTACGGGCCACGAAGACTGCTCCAAGTTCAGCCACTCAGGTCCGTGCCACCAGAGCCTATTTTCTATTAAATCCGCAGGGATCAGCCCCCGGGTTGCTAGATCGGCAGGATTATCACCTGACGCCACGTGACACCAATTTTTATTCCCAACTTTTTCTAATATTGTAGCCACTCTATTTGCCACAAATGTTTTCCAGCTACAAGGTGGTTTTCTCAACCAGGCTAAAACAATTGTGGAATCGGACCACAAATAAAGGGGGAATTTGCCCATGTTAAAAGTAGTAACCACACTGTCTACCAAATTTGCTAAAAGAACTGCTCCACATAACACCAAACGAGGCAAAGACGGCTTCTTTATTGGGGCCACTTTCGTTTTACACGTTAGCAAACTTGACAAAACTTTATTTTCGAGCTGTATCCTTATATATACTGTAGCTGCATACGCCAACTCAGACGAGTCACAGAACCCGTGAAATTGAATAGTACAGCCAGGCGAATACTGAACCCAACGTGGCAACTTAATTTTTTCAATATCCGCATAATTTGCAACAAAATTCTGCCATTTTTGCAGAGCCTGATCGCCTCGTCCCACTCGATCTTATCAAGCCACATTTGCTGCATTATAATTTTTGCTGCTACTACCACCGGAGCCAACCAACCTGCCGGATCGTATAGCCGAGCAATGGTAGAAAGAACCTCTCTTTTGGTATACACATTTTTTAGTGTTATCTTTTCACCAACAAAGAAAAACACATCTTCAGCCGCATTCCCTAACGTTTTCGTTGTGCTTTTTTCATCGAGCGACACAAATGAAGAATTAAGCAGGTGATCATGGGGCAAATTTTTTAAAATTTCTTCAGAATTCGAGGTCCATTTTCTTAGCTCAAATCCCTCCATGTCCAGAATACCAATTAATTGGTATCGTGCCACCAAAGCATCAGCGATTGAATGAGCACCAACTAGGGCATCGTCCACATACATATTTTCTCGCAATATTCTAGCGCCTAACGGAAAACGTCGCTCTTCATCATTAGCCAACTGTAGAATGGTCCTAAGGGCCAAATATGGGGCACAATTTACGCCAAAAGTCACCGTTTTCAGTTGGTAATCAGCAATTTCCGCACTATCACTGCTACGAAACACTATCTTCTGGAATGGCCTATGTGTGGGAGTCACAAAAATTTGCCGGTACATTTTTGAAATGTCCGCATTAAATACAAACTGAAAAAATCGCCATCTCAGAATCAGATTAACTATTTCAGCTTGCAAAATAGGGCCAGTGAACAACAAATCGTTTAAACTTCTGCCATTTGCGGAAGGGCTCGAGGCATTAAAAACCACTCGCAATTTAGTCGTTGTACTCTCTGGCTTAAAAACGCCATGATGGGGTAAATAATAACCCGGGTCACCTCTAGCATTTTCTGCTTTTTCCATGTGGCCTAGAGCTATATATTCTTTTAGGACCTCATCGTACTGGGCCTTACGCTCAGCGTTGCGCATTAAAGACTTCTCATTTCTCAGAAATTGACAAACAGCTATATGCCTATTGGGACCAAGCGATAGCAAACAATTTTTAAAGGGCAGACTAACAGTATATCTCCCTTCAGAGTTTCTAGTGGTAGTAGAACCATAAATCTCCTAACATTTTTATCCTCATCTGATAAAATACGCCTTTGAGAAATCTCTTCTAGCTCCCAAAACTTCGACAGTTGGTCATCAATCACTACTTTTGTCATATGAGACACTCTAAGTATTCGAGGGGAAACTCTAGCAGGCGTTGGACCTGTAACTATCCAACCAAAAATGGTTTCTTGAGCCACTAACGATTCAAAAACACCATGCCTTACTCCACCACGAAGAATAGAAGGATACAAATCACCTCCTAACAACAAATCTATCTGACTGCTTTCATAAAACTTCGGATCAGCAAAACATAATTTGGGCAACTCAATCTCTTTCTGGGGCAAAAATGAATGTGTTGGAATACTACCCGTTACTCGAGGGACAACAAGGGCCTGTATATTTAGAGCCACGTTCTGGTCGAAAAGAGAAACAATAGTAAAAACTGCCATTTTAGAAGACGTACTAATTATATCTCCGCCTAAACCTGAGACTTCTGCAGAAACTGGATTAGTTGGCAGCTTCAATAATTTTTGTATCTTTTCGGAAACAAAACTTTCATCCGAACATGGATCTATCAGGGCACGAACCTTGTAACAGGAGCCAAAACTTATAATGTTAACCCAGGCTGTGGCTAACATAACCTTTTTTGCCACAGAGGTATGATGAGATTGAACTACACCAGAAGGGCCGGCAACACTAGTGGACTGTATTTGACTTTGAGTATTTTGACTCTGAGCTTGAGAATTAGTGTTTGACTGGTTTTGATTATTATTGTTATTATTTCTCACTATATCTTTATGTATAAGCGTATGATGTTTTTTATTGCATTTAGAACAGCCATTTGGACTACTGCAATCTCCATACAAATGCCCCATAGTAAGACAATTAAAACAAAAACGAAATCTTTTTAAAGTTGAAACACGATTCTTATAATCCATGCTCAAAAATTTATTACAAACACTAATCTTATGCCTTTCTTTACACAATTTACATGAGCTCGAGTCAACTTTTGTGTGATGTGCCTTAAACTGCTTAACTTTTGTAGAAATATTGTTATTATCTGAAGGGCCTGCTTGGGAACCACTGGCAGCTATATTGTTCGCTACTATAATGTCAGAAACACTTACAAGGGCACGAACTATCGGTCAAAACATTATTTAATTCTTCCCATTTGGGAACCTCTGTTTTATTTTTTACTGATTGCTCCCACAGATGCAAAGTATTTTCTGAGAGCCGAGACGAACATTGAAAAACAAAAATTGGGTCCCATGAGGCAATATCTACATTATATAATTTTAGCACCGAAATACAATTATTAATCTCCCTTTGGAGCCTTTTTATTTCCGCAGCCGTTTCTTGCTGGCATGGAGGCAAATTAAATAAAGCTTTTAATTGACAATTTATTAAAACGCGTTTATTTTCATATTGGGATTTTAAATTACCCCACGCAATTTCAAAATTTTCTGCCGTGAGGGCAATATTTCTGTTTATGTCCCGGGCCGCACTATCAGTCTTTTGAAATAAGTAAAACAATTTTTCTACTGGGCTAAGTCTCGAATTATTTATGTAGATTGCCGTAAACATGTCCCTGAAGGTGGGCCACGACACGTAATCTCCATGAAAAACGCCAGTATCACAAGGTGGGACAGGTATAGAACACAGGTTGGGAACCACTGTTTTATTTTGCTGGCTCTCTTCTTCTAATACCTGCCTAGCCTTTGCCAACATATTTATACATTTTACATATATTCTCCGCACCTGAGGATATTTTGTCTTGACCGCTACTAATTCTTTTTTTTCCTCTATAGTGTCCCCGGAACACTCGTCAAAAATTTTCTCAAATTTGTCCCATCTTTTGTCTAGTTCTTTTTTCTCAAAATCTAACCCATCTTTGGTATATGCTGAAAAGTCTTCCTTTTTCAACATAACCTCGAAATTTGTGAGCTCATCTGCTGCCCGTATAAATTTCTCAAATGTAGACATATTTTAAATTTTATTTTCAAGCTACAACAAAATATGCGATTTGTTTTACGAGCAACAAAAAAAATAATAATTCCCAGCAAAATTAATTAAAAACAAAAATCACGCGCTGGCAACAATTTTTCTTTTGTTTATAAAATCAAACAAATTGATACAAATTTTATTGGGCAACAAAATAAATAGCAACAATTCGACGAGTAACGGCTAGAACCGGCGAGTAAAAAAAGATGGCTCTTAAAATTTTGCGGCTTAAAATTGGCACAACGTAACCTCACTTTTTCGACACAATATAATGCATACAATTTAAATTCCACAGAGTACGTACCTCTATTCACTTCCCGGGAGAAGGACCAAAATGTTGGGGTGTAAATGGGGTTACCTGGTTCTGGATAAATGCACTGGGTGGACTGTGGCACAATCGAGCATTGTCCGGGGATTGCAAGCAATAACTTGTTGCGGTAGATCGTGTCTCGTTAACACACACAAACGTTGGTGATATACAAAAACCAACCCTTATTTTTAGTGGTTTTATGGCACTTTTGGTGGCTCTCTTGCCGTTTTAATTCATATAGAAAAAAGAACACGTCCTTTTTTTCTTTTAAACTTAGTTTTTTTTTCCTTTATTTTTGTAATTTTAATTGATTTTGCACTTTTACTTTTAATTTTTATTTTATAAGGCAATGGCCGGCGTCTGGCTGGTACAAAGTTTTATTAGCAAGTAAAAAACACTCTTAGGGTGACGTTAACAAACAGCTGGGCTACATATACCATGGGGTGTTGCCAGATACCACCACCACATGTAGTCCGGTTGCACACGATTAAAATACTGGGAAACATCAATGCCCGGTTTACACCAGCCAGACGCCAACAGTATTATAAAAGTCATTTTCCATAACTAATTAAGAAAAAATCAACGTTGCAACACAACTACGTAAAGAAAATATGGTTAAGTAAAAAATGGCTGAAAAAAGTTAAGGGCTAAATTGATTTGTTCATGGCTAAACGAAATGAAAAATGGCTTTATCTAGCTACTAAATGACTAGATTGGCAACACTGGTTGTAAGGGATATGCCATGCCAAAAAACAGTCATGTTTAGTGAGTAGTTTAGCTTATAAAGGGTGGTTAAATTGTAAGGGCCGATGTTGAATGTGAACCACACCTAAACGCCAAGTTTTTTTCCGAATTTTATTTGACATTTCTCTATTTCAGACTTACTCAATTTGAACCATGGAGAGATACACAATCCAACAACGTGTTAAAGTTATCCACACTTATTATGAAAATGGATGATAAATTTCGAAGAAAATCATCTTCAGTGATGAGGCACATTTTCACCTCAGTGGATTTGTCGATAAGCAGAATTTCCGCATTTGGGCGAATAATAATCCAAGATTAATTGTCGAAGAACCAATGCACCCACAAAGAGTGACTGTTTGGTGCGGTTTATGGGCTGGCGGCATCATCGGGCCGAATTTTTTCCAAAATGAGGCCGGTCAGGCAGTTACTGTGAATGGTGTTCGCTATCGTGAGATGATAACGAACTTTTTATGGTCCGAATTGGAAGATATGGATGTGGACGATATGTGGTTTCAGCAGGACGGTGCCACTTGCCACACAGCTAACGAAACAATGGCTCTTTTGCGCAACAAATTCAATGGCCGTGTTATCTCACGTAATGGCGATGTCAATTGGCCGCCAAGATCATGTGATTTGACACTGTTGGACTTTTTTCTTTGGGGTTATTTGAAAGAAAAGGTGTACGTCGATAAGCCAGCAACAATTCAAGAGCTAAAGGATGAGATAATTCGGCACATTAACGGCATAGAACCTCCATTATGCCTCAGGGTCATCGAAAATTTGGACCATCGGATGGAGGTGTGCCGCCGTGGTCGCGGCGCCCATTTGGCCGATATTTTGTTCCATACATAATTGAGTAATACCAATATATCATAATAAAATAAAATTACAATAATTTCCTAAATAGTTTGTGTTTTATTCAAAATCAACATCGGCCCTTGAAATTTAACCACCCTTTATTTACAAGATTTATATTAATTTATCGGGTATGTTCTAGAAATCGCAATAAAGTGAAATTGAAATCGAACGATAATTTAAATTCAATTACTATTTACAAAATGACCATAGTTTTTCGTGATTTTGAGTGTTGTTCTTGCAAAAATATCAGATACTTAAAGAATGAAGTTGATAAAATGGAATATTTTTTATGAACTTTCATTACAGGGTCATTTTTTAAATTAGCTCGATTTTAAATCTACTTTATTTCGATTCCTGGAACTCGCCCGTACTTTTTAACAAAATAGTTCATGCGTTTCTCTTTTTAGAATGAGTTTGGTTTAAAAATATTGTACGAAAGATAAATATAATAATGCTAAATGTAACAGGTGTCCAAAAATGTATTAACGTAAATGTTCTTCAACAACTTCACTAATTTATCACTTACACAGTGACTATAACATAGTACTTGCAGAAAGAATCTTTATTTACTCAAGTACTAATTTTTTCTGAAATTATCGCAAGAAATCTCGTAATTTATAAATATTCTGGTTTAAGAATTAATCGATTTATCGATTAATTTTAAAATTTTATTCGTTTAATCGAATAAGTTAAAAATGCCAAATATCGACTAATCATTTAATCGAACAAGCAACCCGATTTATTGAACACCCTAGTACTGATAGCCAAGCATTTTGTACCAGAGTTGAAAACTTTTGCTGTTATCGATTTCCATATTGTCTTTGAATGGGAGCTTCCATGCCTACTTGAAAATTTACAAATATTTATATATGTTAAGCATTAGGAAATCCGAAAGTTACAGTGAAAATTTCAGTATAATTGACATATCAGTTAAATAGTCTATAGGGATTAAACAAACAAACGCATTTTCATTTTTATGTAATATGATTATATTTTTTCTACAAAAAAAAAATTTTAAATAAAACATTTTTTATTAATAGTCTTTAACAAAATGGATATGTAAAATTTACCCCTAAATTTCACTAGCGAACTCTAAGTTTTTTTTTTTAAGTTTTATTTTTAATGAATTAAAAAATAAGACTATATTAAAAAAAACCGTTTTATTTTCAGTAATACAAATGAGACCAAATTAACTCTACAAATACCCGATACCATAACCACTTGGCGTATAACAGCATTTTCTAATAATCATAAAACAGGATTTGGTATAGTCAGCAATCCCACGAATATCAACACTATAACACAATTCTTTATATCCATAAATCTACCATTTTCTGTTAAACGCGGTGAAATTGTAACAGTTCCAGTAACAGTTTTTAATTTTCACAATCAGACCTTAGAAACGGATGTGGTTCTGCAAAATGATGCTGAAGAATTCCTCTTTGTAGAATCTAGTTCAAAAGGTTTGCAATCATCGACTGATAACCAACAACAAATTAGACATGTGAGCATACCGGCAGACAAAGCAAAGACGGTGAATTTTCTAATATACCCCGTATTAGCGGGAGAAATAAGTATCAGTGTAACGGCCGAAAGTTCTTTGTCTTCCGATGCTGTTTTGCAGAAACTTAAAGTAGAACCAGAAGGTGTGCCCAAACAAAAGAGTCAGTCCATGTACTTAAGTATACCAGAAGGTGAGAAAATAACCTCAAACTTTAGCATCGAACAGCAAATAGGAAGTGTAGCCGAATCAGAGTATATAACTTTCTCCGTGGGCGGCCATTATTTAGTGCCAACAGTGGAAAATTTTCAAGATCTGACAGAAATGCCTACTGGCAGTGGAGAGCAAAATATGGTAAACTTTGCGCCTTGTGTTTTAACATTGCAATATCTAAAAGCAACTGAGAAATTGCTTAAAGAGGAGCAGTTGGTGGAAGAGTTACATTCTTCAATTGAGGTTGCGTACCAACAACAGTTGTCCTTTCGTCATGAAAAGGGTGGTTATAGTGTTTTTGGACAGGGTGTCGATGACGAGCCTAGTACTTGGCTTACCGCCTATGTGGTTCGCTTTTTTCTTAAAGCTTCAAAGTTCTCAGATATCGAGGCGAAAGTTGTTGAAACTGACCTGGAGTACTTGGCTCAGAAACAAAACCCCAACGGAGAGTTTCCTTATACAGGATATGCACTAAATCCTAGTCATAATAATAAGTATGGACTAACAGCTTTTATTTTATTGGCCTTTTTGGAGGATCAGGTATGTAGCAAAGAGACTCTAGTAAAATTAACTTTATTAAAGATCATAGTTATATTTTCATTATTTGTTGCAGAAATATTTTTGCAAATATGAACAAACTATCAAAAATGGCGTAGAGTTTTTGAATGCAAATTTAGATAAAGTTAGTGATGCAAATGCATTATGCCTAATAGCATCCGTTATATCACGTTCCAAGCATCAAAATGCCAGTATGCTTATAAATCAACTGAAATCAAGTAGCAAATTAAATAATGGACTTAAGTGGTGGTCAACAAATGACCAGAATATAGCAAATGATGTAGAAGTAACAGCATGCGCGGCATTAACTCTGCTAGATACTCCCGGGGATCATACATCAATTTTGAAATGGCTGATAGAACAACGTAATGCTAAGGGCGGTTTCACCTCTACCTACGACACAGTAGTGGGCATGGAGGCCTTAGTAAAATTCTCGGAAAAATATAGAAATTTAAAAAATGTAAATTTGAAAATAACTTATAGTGCCATAGACGGGGAAGGCAATGAAGTTGCAAGTGATGAATTCTTTGTGGACTCGAACAATGTTTTGGATCTGCAGAAACATGAGGTATTATTAGTAAATAAAAATAATTTTTTTGTAATTAAATTACAGAACATTTTCTCTTTCTAGTTGCCAAAAACCACACGTCATGTTAATTTTCAAATGGAAGGTATCGGAGCGGCTTTGGTGCAACTTAGCTATGAATGCAACGTTGTTAATGTGCAAGAAATTCGTCATTTTGATATCCAACCTAAAGCAGTACTTAAAAATGCGAAAGAAATTGATTTGGAAGTATGTTTTACTTATAAACCTGATTCGAACAAGCAGAATAACGCAAATAATCTGATAATAATGGAGGCAGATTTACCTTCTGGTTACCGTTCTGATATAGAAAACAGCTTGCCTTCAAGTCAAAACGATATAGTGCAAAAAATTGAGTCAAAAAATTCAGAATCTACAATCATTTTCTATTTTTATAATTTAAAAGCAAATACGAATCACTGCCTAGATATTCCAGCAAATAAAGTTAATGAAGTATTGATGCCAAAACCGGCAGCAATTAAAATGTATGACTGTTATAATTTGAGTCGATCAAATACAGAATTTTACACTATATAAATTTAAATTTGGAGTTTTAGTTTAATTTATTTGGAAGACTAAAATATCATCGTTGCGTTTGAAAAAAGAGTTAAGTGTAATATTCGATAAACGATTTCAATTCAATTCTTTTCTTTTTTGTAATAAGAAATTGAAAACATCAAATTTGAATAGGATTCATATAACATTTAATAGTTTAAAGAGATTTTAAAATCGTATAACTCTGTTTTCAAAACTCATTTTGTAAAAAATAGTACATAGTTAAGATTGTCCGTAAGTTAATTCGAGGGTACCCTTATCATTCAGAAGTAGACCGAACTTCTTATACTTCCCTTGACTAGTTGTGAAGATTATCGTTGCGTTTAAAATATTTCAATATTAACCCTAGACTCCATCCATCTTCTATATACATTTATAAAAATTAATGTGAATTTGTATGTTTCTATGTTGGTTTGAAGTCTACAGACGGATGGACCGATTTTTTTGAGCCGATTTTCACAGCATCTTCGCATATGTCTGGAAGAAACACTTTTTGTTGTGGCTATATTTTGTTTTGATATTGAAAGTGGGCGAGGGCCACGCTTAATTAAGAAATAATTATGAGAAACTGTTGATCTCGGAAACTGATACAGCTAGAGTTTTCAAATTAAGTGCGGTCAACTTTGACATCCACGCGAACATTTGTATAAAAAATGGGCGGACTTACAATAGTAGGCGTGGTATCTCCCGCATGAATCAAATACTGGAACGAGATAACAGTTAGAGTATCCAAATTTTGCAAGAGCAACTTTGACATCTTTATAATTATTTGGCTAAGAAATGGATGCATTGCTATTAGTGGGCGTGGAAACTCCCATATGATTAAAATACCAAAATTCGTTTATCTGGGAAACGATAATATCTAGTCTACTGAAATTTTGCAAGAGCAACTTTGACATCTATATGAACATTTGGATAATACACGGGTGCATTAGCAAAAGAGGGCGTGACACCTCCCATATGAATTAATTACTAAAATTCGTATATATGCAAAACTATAAAAGCTAAAGTTATCCAAATTTGCACAGTCAACACTGGCATCCATATGAACATTTATAATTATATATTATAATGTGTATATTTATGACTATAATAGCTAGAAACCAGAATTTTTTTTTGGAGTAAATTTAGCATCAATATAAATATTTTGGACAAAAATGGGCGAAGTACCAATAGTGGGCGTGCCACTTTCTATATGAAGTTAATCGGAGACATCAAATTTTGTACGAGTAACTTTAATAGCAAGGGCGAAGTAAGTGAAGTCAATAATAAAATTCTTATATCTTGGGAACTGGAACAGCTAGTCTACAAAATTTGGTAATAGATGAGGTGATACCTCCCATATGAATTAAATACTAAAATATGGATGGACAAGAGCCATCCAATTGTGCGAGGCAATTTTCATATTCATATAAATATTTGTAGACTAAGTGGATACAATGCTAATAAACCCCCCATGTAAGAGCAACTTTGACGACCAATGGGAAAAATTTTAAAAATTTGTGAGTAACTATTTACGTGATTTATTTATTTAATGCCCAATTTTCAGGATAATGTTTAAATCTATATTAAGTTAATTTTCATAAAAACTTAAATCGTATTTAAATACAGATTGATTTTTTGAGTTTTGTTTAAAAAGTCTTATTTAATTAAGATAAAAGTATGGCAGCACTACTAAATACAAAAAAATATCATAAAAAAGTGTATTTATTTAAGGCGCCCGTACACGACATGTTTTTGTCATCTGACATGTCAAATTTCCCACTGCAAAATACATACATGTCGTGTGTTACCTTTTTAAATTTGCTTCTGTAAAAGTCAGACGCAAAGTCATCTGACAAAATTTCAATTAGAGCGTGCTCTATTTTCTTCTGACAAACCATCTGACATCAGAAAGCTATGCCGGGAAGAAACCGGCAGCGGCGTCCACTATTGACGGAATCATTAGCCGGCTGAAGTAACTTTTTTACAATACCGAGATATGTTTGATCATCTTACCATTGAATAGAATTTATGTGAATATATATATAAAAACCGTTTTATTATTAATTCCTAAATTGGTATCTTTGAATTAAAAGAAAAAAATGTTAAGATGGCTGAACTATTTTACGGCGCAAATAAAACTTTTCATGGCGGCAGCAAGCTATTTTGAAACCGAGCACTACTTTGGTTTCTTCAATAACAATGCGAAAAAAACAGAGACAATGTCAGAAGCAAATTACATGTACGTTTGTGACCGAATATTATAAAGCTTATGTAAAACAGCGATTTTGACAGACATGCACAATTACATGTGACTTGAAAATTTGACATGTCAGATGACAAAAACATGTCGTATATATGCTCCTTTACAAGGTGGCCTCAAAAAACAGTAGTCTGCTGTTGCTTTGCCTGTTGTTGTTGTGTTGATTTAATATTGAGACCACCTTGCTAAGTTTTTCCAATGGAAACTTAAAATGAATTTAAATGTACCACATCGGTGAATTAAGTTACATTTAAGTGTTTAGTGAAGAAAAGAATTTTGTATTTAAAACGATTTTAAACATAAATGTGTTTTAATATCAATCCCAAAAATTGGGCATAAGTCTATGGTTTTAAATCCTAACATATTATAATAAAATTACAAGCAATATTATTAGGTAGTAGTGTAGTACGTTTAATGACACTAACATTCAAAGAAAAGTCAATAAAATTGTACATTTCATTAAAGTCTCTGCATATTCTCCGAAAAAGATCAACATTTGCGTAGTTTGTGTAAAAAAACCTGTGGCCGTATTCTGTAATTCTCTAAAGCTAAATCTCTATCGCTAAAAATCTATAAAGTTGATTTTGCGATATTTGGCTACGAATGCAATACTGCTACGTGCATTGCTAAATTTGGCAATGCCATAAAAATTTAATGCGCCGCAGTTTTCGCTTTTAATGTCATCGCTAAAATTTTAAAATTTTGTATTCTTTAAGGCATTTTAGCGATAGAGACTTAGCTTTAGCTAAGCGAATTACAGAAAACGGCTGCTGAAGATACAATGGTGTAAAATTAAGAGCTGATCGTTGAGGAACGTTAACTTTAACATGATTAAGCAGGAATTCAGAACAAACATTACCATTAAGCAAATTAACTAAGAACGTAATGTTAAACATTTTTCTTCGGCTTTCCAGTGAAGGTAATTTAACTTGTTCAAATCTAATAGAATAGGATGAAAGAGCTTCAGAAGGGTTCCAAGTAGAGTTTTTTTTTCCCGGACTTTTTCGTTTCCCGGGAAAGCGGGAAATTTTTTTAAATTTCCCGGGATCCCGGGATCCCGCTCCATATAAATAATACAAAGTAACTTTTGTTATTAATAAATGAAAAAACTTTTATAAAAAAACGTAAGGGAACTTGTTTACAAAGAAACTAAAATAAATGGTTCAATACTAAAAACCCAGATAAAAAATTTGCTTACTTTTTCAAAATGAATAGCTTCTTTAACTCATTATTTAGCAGCTTTCTTCTATAACTACATCTATAACAGCTTCTATAACTACTTTTTTCTGAATGCATTAAAGTAAAAAAATAATGACTTGCTTCTGAATGCGTTCATTTTGGGACATCCCTTGTAAAATTCATTGGTTCTTTCAATATAATTGTAAGTAGTGCTCTTATGTTTTTCTGATTACTCAACACATTATTTTGTAGGCGAAGTTTTTATTGGGAATTTAATTGAAGATTGAAATAGGAACTTGAATTATTATTATCTCACGCCTTTATTTCCTATTATTATGCTTTTATTCAGTATTATTATGCTCTGGATACAAGATAAAAAGATAACATAAACATAACAATTTAATTCATAAAACAATAATAAAAAAAATAATAAAAATTAAGGTACTCAAGATATGAGATCAAAAAGTTAATTAATAAAATAGATAAAATATTTTAAAGAAATATATAAAATTTTTTAACGGCTTAGGAAATAACTTTCTGACATACTCAAAGCGCTTAGTAAGTCTTCAAAAAGTATATTCCTGATTTTATTTACTAATTATCATGTTTCCGAAAAATTTCGTTCATTTTTTACCGAGGTTGGACAAATAGTTAAAAGTGCACCGTTGTAGCATGCTTCGGATTCACAATCAGAAGCATTTTTTTCTTTTTTATAAACAACGTCTATATAAGTCAAATGTACATATGTCAAGGTTTATGCAAAAAAAGCATCAACCGGACTGCTTCTTACAAACCTTTTCATTTCAATAGGTCAATTTGTAATCTTTAGGACAATGTGTTTTTCAAGTTGTATGTTGTAGTATCTTACACGAGTTTCCAAAATGTTATTTTATTTCGATTTCCCCGCACTTCACGGGTATATAAACCAACACAAATTGAAATTGAAAATTTGTGTTTATCACCTAATAAACATATCGCTCCTTCATTGCATCTTAGTCATATTTCAAACTGAACCGAAGTTATAGCAAAATATATCTTTAAGTCGGTACATTTTGAAAACTTTAATCGCATTTTGCCAAGATCGTTTGTTTTTGTAGATATGACTATGTTGCAATAAAGGAGCGATATGTTTAGGTATCTCCTAGTTTTAAGACTTGTTCATGGGCAATGAAACTTTACTGCCTGCATCTTATTTTGAATTAATGTACTTTATTAACTCTTTACTTCACTAAATGTAATAATTATCAACTGTTGCACTGCCCATTCTGCTTTGAGTAGATTTATTGCGTCAGGAGACATTGATTTAAATACATGTACTCACTTCTTGTAATTGATCTAATCCACAACCCATCCACAGATGCTAATTTTCAGAGAATAGAAAACTAAATTTCAAAGTATAAATAGGTATTTTCTATAATTATGAGGAATTTTTTATTTCCCGGGATCCCGCAAGAAAAATCCCGGGAAAACGGGAAATAAAATAATGGAAATTCCCGGGACGGGAAATCCCGGGAAAAAACCCTAGTTCCAAGTTGAGTTTCCTAAGCAGAACAATAAAAGTTGTTTTTGGGCAGATTCTATTCGATTTTTGTGAACATTATAGTCAGGACCCCAGATAATAGAACCATGTTCGATGATTGGTCTTACCAAAGATGTGTATAACTAACTGCTTTGTAATTTTAGGATCAGTGAACTCCTTAGCCTAACGCTTTATAAAAGCAAGAACTCCACGAGCTTTAATAAACATTGTCGTTATGTGTTTTACAAAATCTAATTTTGAATCTAGTAAAATACCAAGATCCAAAATCTCTTAAACTAACACATTGCAACACGCAAAAAAAATAACCATATACGGACACCACTACATGATAAAAGACCAAAAAAAAAAGACCCGTGTCTACCAGTTTTGCACTTTTTTTTATGGGCCCCAAAGATTTGGGTCCTCGGTGTACTTTTTGCAAAAATTGATCATTTTCTCAGGCTCATATCTTGCAAACCGTTCGGAATTTTGATTTACCCTTTGAGACAAAGTTGTAGCTTCTGTCATAAAGAACATGAACATGAAGAACATGCAATTGTGAACATATTAAATCAAAAAAACTTCATCTTTAAGATCAAAATCGCAAAATTCTTTAAAAAAATGGTTTTTTTTTTTTTGCCTTTTTTCGCCTGTTCAGGTCCCTCGGTTGCAAACCGTTCAAAATTCAAGGAAACAATCAACCGTAAAAATATAAAACCCCACTTTCGGTTTTAAAACGATTAAAACCGGGCGGTTTCGGTTCGGTTTTCGGTTTTGAAAATTGCCAAGTAAAATTACATACATTTAAATTTTTTTGTATGTAATACAATTTTTTATTTGTTTCAATTCAGGTATTTTTATTAAAAAAGAAACATACATATGTTCTTCTTAGTACTTTTTTTATATTTAAAGAATTTTGAAATACCTTGCCATTGTTCAAGGCTGTTATGTATAAAGTTTTTTTTAAATGAAGTACGAGTATTTTCAATTTCTTTGGGCATAAATATATATTTAAAGTAAAAGCTAAAACCGAGGATTTTTGCTCGGTTTTCGCTTTCGGTTTTGTAGGCATTAAAACCGCGGTTTCGATTTCGGTTAAAACCGAACAGCAATCCCTAGGTGAAAGAAAAAATCTGTTATGCACTATTCAAAGAGTTTAGAAATACAAAGGGAAATCACAATGGGCAGTGCAAAGTGTGCAAACGATGCAAATGCGTGCAAAAATACACACATTTGCACAAAACAACAACAAAATGTACGTATTTGCAATTTCCTCTATTTTATAGAACACAAAAAAATTATATAAAAATAAAATAATTATTTTTTAGACTCGAACTCGCAACCTCATGAGTCTCAGGCGAGAAGTTAGACAACTCGGCTACGAACGCTTAAAATTAAAATATATTGAGTCTAATAGGCTGAGCAACATCTAACATCTACCATCAAAGATGTAGAAAATGTGAAACACTCGTTTACATTGCTCACATCCAACATTTACCATCAAGCAAAAATGTCACCATATTTGAAAAAAAATTTGTTTAAATAAAAAATGTTCTTTTTTACAAAAGTGCCAAAATTTAAAAAGAAAACACAAAATGTATTTGCAGTTCAATTTGTTTAAAAATATAAAAAATACTTAACAAGAAAACGTTGCAATAATATATAAAACTAAATAAATGGTAACGCTGCTTTCAAATATAGATGTTGTTCAGTGTAAAGCCTGGTACTCTGTTCAACATTTCACGTGAAATGCTGTCAAAATGCATATGAAAAAAACTTGTGCGGAATATCTACGAAATAATGTTGATGGAGTTGTACTCTGTTTATTTTGTGAAAAAGTTCCGAAATGTTTCTGGCAACATTTTTTTTACAACTGCGAAATAATGTAAGCTGCCTTTATTTCACGTGGAATTTTAAGCAAAAGCAAAAAATATGAACTTTATATTAAAAAAGAAATACAAAATTAAAATAACACAATCGGTAACAGTTTTTTATCCATATTTACTTTTTTTTATTAAATTTTTTATTAAAAAAAAAAAATAATTTTAGTAAAATACATGTGGCGTTTGTTTACATACACGAAACAATGTAGCATACTTTGAAGGAATAAAAACGTCAAATTGTACAAACTCGCAAGATTGGTAACATTGATAAATTCCAAAATTTTCGTGTGGAATAATCAATGTTGCTCAACATTTTTCACAAATTTGAACAGAGTACTAGGCTTAAAAAGGCATCATGTACATACATAAATGTGTATGTGTATGCGTAAAATTAAACACATTAAAATAAAATCCACCACTTGTGGTGAGGGCAGTGTTGCCAGAAGTAGGGGAAAATCCCTACATGTATGTAATTTGATACGTAGGGAAAATCGCACAGATTTTTAATAATCTCCGAAATGTAGGGATTTTTCGTCATACCGCATTATTTTTGAAATAAATGCGAAATACACGTTTTTTTTAGTGATATTTTCTTGTCCAAAAATATTTGTTTTTCCTAAAACCGCTTTAAAATATATTTCCAGAGTTGTTTATGGTTTAAAAAGTTGGCGATACTAATATGTGTATTCATGTGTATTCATTCAATGTTGAAAGATTTAATTGAATTTAATTAAGAGTACATACATATGGGGATATGTCGTGACCCAACTTTTGAAATTGATGTCTTCCAAATTGGATGAAATTCGCACCATTCATTAATGCACTATCCTATTGGATAGTAGCTAAGACACAAATTTCCAACAAGATCGGTTAAAAAGTGTCTGGGTTAGAGGTGCGCTCAAAACTACTTAAAGCATAAAATGCTTGTTAGGTATGTCACATACCGTCGGAAAGGTTAATTTTCTCAGCATTAGTTTTATTGTTAAGGTTTTAGAAACACTTACGCACAAATATTTTTTGAAAAAATTTTTTCTTAGCAAATTAGAAGATATCGATTTCAAAAGTTGCGCTACTTGTCATAAAATCCCCCATATATGTATAATTTTTGCTTAGTTTTGTTCTTATTTTTTGCCATAGCTTCAATATAAAGGGTGTTTTTTTAAGCTAGATAGAACTTTAAATTGTAAAAAGTAACACAAAAAATTAAATTTTGATGAAATATTTTTTGTTATCGTTTCAGTATACTCTGACAAATCATCATGAATAGACTCACGCTTGAACAACGCTACGAAATTATCCAAATTTACTTTGAAAATCAGTCGTCGATTCGCGCAACTTATAAACGAAATTGTGTTCAGCGATGAGGCGCATTTTTGGCTTAACGGGTTTGTTAATAAGCAAAATTGCCGCATATGGAGCGAGACCAATCCACAAGAGACCCTACAGACTCCATTACATCCAGAAAAATGCACCGTTTGGTGCGGTTTTCACGCTGGTGGCATCATCGGACCTTATTTCTTCAAAAATGAGGCCGGAGCTCGCGTTACGGTCAATGGAGATCGTTACCGCACCATGATCAATGATTTTTTGTTTGAAAATATGGATGACATTGATCCGGAGGAGATGTGGTTTCAACAGGATGGCGCTACGTGCCACACGGCGAACGCAACCATCGACTTATTGAAATCAAAATTTGGCGATAACTTGATTTCGAGAAATGGACCTGTCAATTGGCCTCCAAGGTCGTGCGATTTGACACCTCTCGATTATTTCCTGTGGGACTACGTGAAGTCACTGGTTTATGCTGATAAACCAGCAACAATTGACGCCTTGGAGGCCAGCATTGTTCGTGTTATTCGTGACATACGGCCAGCAGTGCTCGAAAAAGTGGCCCAAAATTGGACGTCCAGAATGCGCTTCGTCAAGAACAGCCGCGGTGCCCATATGCCTGAAATCATTTTCAAATGTTAATGTCACGTATTGATCTTTCGAATAAAAAAAAAATTTTGATTACAATTTAATTTTTTGTGTTATTTTTTACAATTTCAAGTTCTATCGGGCTTAAAAAAACACCCTTTACATATTCGAATAAAATTTATTTTTTATAACTTATGGTTTTTCTTCTATTTTAACGACAATAATGCGTAGGGATTATTGTAGGGGAAATTTTTCTAACATGTAGGGAAAAATCGGATTTTTTTAGCATTTGTAGGTATTTTTTCGAAAAATCCACTGGCAACACTGGTTGGGAAGTATAAAAACCACAAAAAACCACAACCAAGAAAAACGCAAGAAGAGATCAACGTAGCAACAGCTTCTAAAACACAACAAAAGCAATTACGAAAGCAATGCCTACCCAGCGGGAAAAAGAAGGAGTATGGAGGCCTTCTAGAAGGCCTCAGCAGGTACATAAGAAGGGTAACGGGACCAAAAAAAATTGATTTTGCTTGTGCAAAAAAAAAAAACAATACAAAAAATGTTACTCCTTCTCTACTCCCTTCTCATAGAAGCGAGTGTGGAAGGTGTATCTTATCTTTTATACGAAAGAGCCGATGCCTTCTATGAGGCCTTCTTTAACAGTAAGATAAGAATAGTAATTGAATCAAAAAATCTGGGTACATACAAAAATAACTTTTGCCCATACATACATACACATGTACATACATATTAGTTTGCAATACGTACGGATTTAATTAAATTACATACAACTTTTTATGTATGTACATATGTATGTATGTATATCCTTGGCGAAATAAAATGAAACATTGCCAATAAAATGAAAATATCGAAAAGCTTTATAAAATAAAAAAATAAAAATCACCTGTGGTGAACGGTATGATAAAAAATTTTTTTTTTTAAAACTGGGGCAATCAAGACTCGAACTTGGAACCCCAGAGTCTTAGGCGGCAAAATTCACAACTCGGCTACGAACGCTTTCAATGAGGAAGCGTTAAATTAAGATATATTGAGCCTACGTGTTTGTTTCTTTATTTGAAAGGCATATCATGTGCATTAGGCCGGGTCGATTTGTATGGATAAATAAAAAAATAAAAAATCGTATAGCAAAAACGTAATCTACATAAAATTCTAAGAGAATTCTCCGAAGAAACCATGGGTCTAAAATAAAATCCTAATCCGCGCCTCTCGACTTGAAAATTTATATACCCGCCTTTTCCAAAAATAAAAAATATTTAAAAAATAGCTTTTTCCAAAAAGAAATCAAATTTTCTGAACATCATCTCTATCCTTTTCTGTGACACGTCGGAACACATAAGTTAACAAAAAAATGTTATTTTATAAATACTGAAAACGATTTTTTGAGTATAATATTTTTTTTATTGTATTTTCAATCTTTTTATTTAATTCCTTATAAAAATATTAAATACAAAATTATATACAAACTTTTTTACTTGGGTGAATTTTTTTTTATGTAAAAAAATTTTGAGTGTAGAAAAATATAAAGTACATAAGAACTAACTACCTTACTAAACTATTTTATTCAGAAAATTCGATTTCTTTTTGGAAAAAGCTATTTTTTTAAAAAAATTTTTTTTTTGCCAAAGGCGGGCATATAAATTTTCAAGTCGAGAGGCGCGGATTAGGATTTTATTTTAGACCCATGGTTTCTTCGGAGAATTCTTTTAGAAGTTTATGTAGATTATGTTTTTTCTATACGATTTTTTAAAAAAAAAATCGACCCTCCCTAATGTGCATACATAAATGTTTATGGGTTTGTTTTATGCACACAAACGCATTTAAATAAAACAGCAACCACAAGGGTTTTTTTTTTTTTTTTTTTGAAAAATTAGAGGCAGTCGTGGTTTTTGGGTCATATCTCAGGCATTTGTGGACCGATCTTGCTAAATTTCAATAGCAAGAAATGGTAGACTATATGTGACATAAATGTAACACAACCTAGCCATTATCATGTCTGGAATCTTCGGAAAACACATTTCAGACGTAAGACGGACATCGTTAAATCAACTTCTTTTCTCATAAGGACCCAGAATATATATACTTTATAGGGTCGAAGATCAATATTGTAGAAATTACAAACGGAATGACAAACTTATATACATATACCCATTTCCACCTGTGGTGAAGGGTATAAAAATGGTATTTAGACAACGAATTAGAATGTAACCGTAGTCGGTTACAAATTCATTAATTATTTATTATTTGAAGGTTATTAGTAAACAAAAACAAGCAATAACATAACAAACAAAACAATACTTGAACTAAAACAAGAAAAAAAAAATTCATAAATATGTAATTATATAAATTATGTAGTTGTTAAATAATAAACTATGAAATCATTTTATTTATTATTTGAATAGTTCAAGAAGATCTTATAAAAAATTCTTTTAGAAAAATAATTTGCTTTAAATTTTAAGGATTTAAACGATTCTTTTCTTAATTTTGATTAATCTTAACTTGGAAAATCTTATTTTACTTATCGTAGATGTTGGAGAAATCGAAAGCAACCCGTAATACAGAATATCTAATTTCTTAGACCTTTTCCTGGATTTCTCTAAACATATAAAATGTTCCATTATGCCATTAGAGCCCTGTCCTAATTGTTTCGGTTGATTCTGTTAAAAGATTGTTTGTGTTACAATCGAGCATTTTTCTATTGTCAGTTCATTATCTGAAGCATCGTGGCAAAGCTCAGCACCGAACATTCTGCAAAAAATTTACTCCGAATTCCTTAGTTTCTGCTATTTCAACTATTTTTAACAAATAGAAACTGGGAATTATCTCCTTTTGTAGGTTACTTTATATTATATTCAACATTTTTGATTTTTCGAATTTATTTGTTAAAAATAGTTGAGTTAAATACATTCAATTTATAAAGTATCACTATCCAGTGTGACACAAAGAATGCTGACGAAGGCCGTAGCGGGCCAGAAAATGCATTACATTCAGCTGGTGTCTAATAATTGTAAATTTTATCTGTACATACAATATACTTCATTGCTATCCAAAGGATAGCTAAGGTAAAATGTAACAAGAAAATACAATATAATAGTCTGGTAGTGTATAAAAGTAATTCCTTAAAATTTAAGGAATAGAACTATTACAAAAAAGCTTTATAAAATACATAACTGAAATGTAACTCATAGAATATATTCGAAAAATCAAAAATGTTGAATATAATATAAAGTAACCTACAAAAGGAGATAATTCCCAGTTTCTAGTTGTTGAATAACAATTAACTTTAACATTTTTCATAATTTGGCAAAAAAATAAAGAAATAACATTGTTCTTTCTGGTTGTATCTTTAAAGATACAGTATGCATTTAAGGGTTAAGATTGTTGAAGCTTTTTACGGAATAATTGTGTGCAAATTTCAGCAATCCGGATCTGTAGGAAATGTGAAAACACCTGTGCATGCTCGCCCAGTCCGTTATGCGGTTTATGGGCTGGCGGCGTTATCGGGCCGTATTTCTTCGAAAATTAGGTCGGCCAAGAAGTTACCGTGATTGGTGTTCGCTGTTGCGAAATGATAACGGACTTCTTCTGGCCAGAAATTGAGGATATGGACCTGGACGATTTGTGGTTCCAACATTGGCCACAGAGCCAGCGAAATGGCGCCTTTGCGTGAGAAATTTTAGTGGCCGTCTTATCTCACGCCGTGGGGATGTTAATTGGCCGTCACGATCATGTGATTTGTCACCGTCGGACTTCTTTCTTTGGAGATTTTTAATAAAAACAGTGTAAATCAATAAGCCAAGAACAATTCAATAGCTTAAGGATGAGATAGATCGACGCATTAACGACATTGAACCTTAATTATCTGTCAGAGTCATTGAAAATATGGACCATCGGATAGAGGTATGCCACCGAAGCCGTAGCGAGCATTTGGCCAATATTTTGTTTTACACATAATTATTTATTTTATTTATTTATTAAAAATTAACATATAATAAAAATTATAGGCTAATTGCATGGATGAGCAATAGTGACTAAGACCTTCAGCTCATGGAAAATATATGTATTAAAAAATATGTATAATAAGATTAGTTCAATGAGCGTTTTTGGTTGTATTAGATAAAGTTGAATATGTTAGTAGATTTCAAATATTTAATGATTGATGTAATGTTTTCTTCAGACGTATTGGATCTTTATTTCCAAACGATTGTGTCCGTTGGGTAATGAAATCGGGACATTCTGAAAGAATATGTTGTAGTGATTGTATATTTCACTTTGTATACTTTCAACTTGGATTCCTTTTCAAGTTTATCTTGGAAACAAGATTATAACTTGGAATTCAAATAAAACAATTTATGTCTTGATTTCTCAAAACTATAATTTTTTATTGATCCATATTCTAAAATTTACATTTCTTATATACTAATTTCTTAGAGTTATTTTGAGTGAACAAAAATCACTCAAAGCTTATTACTACTTATTTTAAAATATTGGAATAACTTAATACATTTATGTTTGTGTGAAATCCAAGTGCAATAGCCAAATTTGTGCTGACTATTTTTAATAAGCAACAGAATGGTTTGCACACAAACATACATGAATTTAAAAAGTGCAGTTATAAACAGAGTGTGTTGACACATGTAGAATCAAATTTCTTTATTGCAGTTCAATACACTGCGTTAATGTAAACAATTAAATATTATGTGTGTCAACAACTTTATGCACTCTACTTGATAATGGTAGGTATACTACACCCTTACCCTTTAAAAAAAAAATTTTACAATTGAAATTGGAGAATTTTTTTTGTAAAAATTAATTTTGTTTAACAATTTTTTGTTTTTTTTTTTTTTTTTATATATAAAGTTTGTTTATAGCTTAGGATTACTTAATTATTAAACTTAGGCTAAAATTTTTGTTTTTGTTTTATTTTTTGGTGTGGTTCAGTAAAACTTTTTGTTACTGCGTTAATTCTTTATTATATTTTTTTAATAAATTTTTATGGTAGGTTTTTATGTTATTATTAATCTTAACTGATACGTTTAAATCATCTATATCTATTATAGTGTATGGACCTCTGTATGGTGGTTCATTCTTTTTTCTATTTTCTACTTTCACTAATACTAAATCTCCTATTTTTAAATCTATTCTATTTAGTTTTTTATTAGAATCTACTTGTCTCTATGTTTTCACTTTTTCTATCATGTTTCTAGCATTATCTAGAGAATATTTTAATCTTGTTTTTATTTCATTTGCATAATTTTCGAAATTGTAAATTTTGGGATGATTCATTACTTCATCTCCAGGTAAATGTGGTAGTTTTCCAAAAATTAGTTCAAAAGGTGAGTATTTAGTATCTATGTGAGGAGTTATATTGTACGCAAAAGTATAATATGGGATCCATTCTTCCCATCTGTCATTTTCGACAAAAGATAGGAAATACTCGTTTAGGACTCTATGGTTTCTTTCAATAGTTCCTAACGTCTCATGGTGGTATGGAGTCGAGAATTTTTGTTCTATCTTAAGTAGTTCGCATATTTCCTTCATTAGTTCGTTTGTAAATTCTGTTCCTCTGTCCGATTTGAGTATGCTAAATAATCCGTATTTTAAAATTAAATTTTCCATTAATGCCTTAGCTATTGACTTTGCTTCTTTGGTCTCAATTGGACAAGCAATTATATATTTAGTCAGTTCGCATTGCATTGTTAATATATATCTAAAGTTATTTGTTGGGCGTAGTGGACCAACAGTATCAATTACGATAGTGTCAAAACTGTTTATTGGAGTATCTGTTATTTTTAGCTGTTCTTTTGTATGTCTAACCTGTTTATTTCTTTGGCATAAATCACATTTTGATACATATTCCTTTACGGATTTGTTCATCCCCTTCCATATATATTTTTGTTTCAATTTTAATATTGTTTTATGTATTCCAAAGTGTCCTCCTTGGGGCGTGTCATGATATAGTTTTATAAGTTTTTGTTTTTCTTCATCATCTGTTATTCTCTTGGGTTTTTCATATAATAATATAGTTATGTCATCATCATTTTGTTTACATGCTTTATTGTATCTGGCCTTAAATTCATCTGCAGGAAATATATTAAATATTGCATCATTTTTGTCGATTGCAAATACCTTATTTTTGGTTAATTTTAAATGAGATGAAAGCTTCTCCAAAAGAGTACCTAAGTGCTTTGGATTATCGCTACATCTAACACGTGTTTCATTAATATCTCTATACGTTTCTAACGTATCTTTATAACATTTTTCTATATCTTCTATCGGCCGTTTCTCTAATATAAATTTTAATTTAGTTGCGCGCTTTATATCATTTATCGAAGTGCAGTCCCACATAAAGAGTTGATCAGGCTCTTTTTGAGATCCGCTAATGATATTATTTTCTGATGATTTTTTCTTCATACCCCTTGTTACTACTAATGCTCTCTTTGCATGTTTATCATTTTCTAAAGGTATCATGTTTTTTAAAGTTTTGGAATCAATTTGTATCCGTGATAATGCATCCGCGTTTGTATTATTTGCTCCTTTTTTATATACTATATCAAATTCGTATTCGGAGAGTTCTAGTCTTATACGTGTTAATTTAGAACTTGGATTTCTATGTGTAAAAAGTGAAACTAATGGTCTATGGTCTGTAACAACTGTGAATTTCCTTCCGTATAAGTAAGGTCGGAAAAACTGTATTCCCCAATATATACCTAGTAATTCTTTTTCAATTACTGGCTTGTTCTTTTCATGTTTATTGAGTGATCTACTTGCATATGATATTGGAAGATCTTCTCCTATTGAGCCTTGTGACAAAACTGCACCTAGTGCAAAATCTGATGCATCGGTTGTTAGAACGAATGTTTTGTCAAAATCTGGATATTGCAAAATGGGTGGACTGATTAATTTTTCTTTTAATGTTTCAAATGCTGTTTGGCATTCTTTGGACCATTCAAATTTTGTATTTTTCTTTAAAAGTTTATTTAGGCAGTTTGCGATATCTGCAACATTTTTGATAAACCTTCTATAATAATTGCAAAATGCTACAAATCTTCTAACGTCATCAGCGTTTCTAGGAATTGGATATTTTGAAATTGTTTCATATTTTGCAGGGTCTGGTTTAATTCCACTTGATGTTATTAAGTGACCTAAATATACAGCTTCTGGTCTTAAAAAACAACATTTGCTTGCATTTAGTTTTAAATTATATTTTGATAATCTATCAAAAACTTTTATTAAGTTGTTGTTATGATGTTTTAAGCTACATCCAAAAACTATGATGTCATCCACGTATAAAAATGCTTCCGTTTCCAATCCTGATAGTGCTATAGTTAACATTCTTTGAAAACTATTAGAAGATATTTTTAGTCCGAAAGGTAATCTAGTAAATTGGTAATGACCATTTGTTGTAGAAAAGGCTGTGTATGGTCTTGATTCCTTGTCGAGTTCAATTTGATGGAATGAACTTGTCATGTCCAATGTGGAAAAATATTTTGCTCGTCCCAATTTGTCTAAAATATCATCTAGTCGTGTTAGTGGGAATTTATCATTGATTATTTTATCATTTAGCTTCCTAAAATCAACGACTAATCTCCATTTTTTTATGTTGTCTAGCCCTTTCTTTGGAACTAATAAGAGAGGGGCATTGTATGGGCTTATAGATGGTTCTATTATTTTTTGTTTTAGTAAACTTTTTACCTGGGTGTTTATTTCCTCTGTGTGTGTTTGAGGTAAGCGATAGTTCTTTATATAAACGGGGTTTCTATCATTTAGTTGTATGGTTTGGTTATAGAAGTTATTAGTTGTTAAGCTTTCTCCATCTAAATGAAATATTGATTGATATTTTTCCAAAATTTTTGATAATTCTTTTGTTTCATAGCTGTCATTTTCCTCTAGTTTGAGGTCATCTAGCAATTTTTTAAATCTTTCTTTGTTGTTTATTTCTGTTGTCTTATCATTGCTAGTTCTATATATATTATAATTTCTTAGTGGTGTAGTTTCAACTTTTAAGTTCTCTATTACTGTAGTTTCATCTAGAGTGTTTAATAATTTGATATGTTTATTTCCGTTTTTTGGAATTATTGTGTTTGCTAAATATACACCTTTACTAACTTCACGATTGCATACTACTCCGTCTTCATCTATATTTATTTGAAAAGGAATGATTATTTCACTTCTTGGTGGGATTCTAATTGTGTTTATTTTTAATGTATTATTCTGTATTGGTAATATTAGTATTTCTTGTTTATAATTAATGGTAAGTATAAATTTATCATAATCTATATTGCAGTTGTATTTTAATAAAAAATCTCTTCCGAGTATACCATCTGTGTAGATTGGAAAATCATGTTTTACTAATTGTATTTTGTGTTTTAGTATTGCTTCGTCGATTTTTATTATAATGTTGGTAGAACCTAATGATTTGATTTTTTCTGTTGTAATTCCTGTTAAATGACAGTAATCGTCTGCATCTTCATCATATTTGTATAAAAGATCTTCTTTGCACAGAGAGACATCGGCTCCTGTGTCTATCATAAATGTAAGTGCACGATGGGTGTCTTTTATATTTAGTTCTACATAATTTTTAAGATTGGATGATATGCTATAAATTTTGTTTGTATTGGTTTTGTTTTCTGTCTTTACTGATCTTGTTCCGGAGATCTCTGGAGGCCTAAAACCTCCGGACTTTGGGAGTTTCCCTGGTTATTCATATGGTTTATGGTTCTGTTATTGTTGTTGGAATTACGATGATTATTGTTATTGTTATTGTTATTTCGGTTGTTATTGTTGTTATTGTAGTTGAAATCGTTATAACTCCTATGACTGTTTCTATTGTTGTTTCTCATTCTATTATTGTAATTATTTTTATTGTTGTTATTTCTGTGGAAATTATTATTGTTATTGTACCTATTAGTTCTATTGACATTATCGTTGTTGTTTCTAATGAAATGGTTATTCTGATTGCGATTATTTCTATTGTAGTTGTTGAAATTATTCCAGTTGTTTCTAAAATTACTTCCTGTTTGACTTGTCTGGAACAGTATCTGATTTTGTCTGATATCTGTTGCTGTTTCCATTGCTATATCGATGGCTTCACTGAGTTTCTTTACTCTGCTAGCTTCTATTGTTCTGGTTATTTCTTTATTTTTAAGTCCATTTTTAAAAGAGTTGAAAGCTAATGCTGCATTGGTTTTGCTAATAATGTCTCTATGTTCTTCTCCTAGGGTGCTTATTTGGATTTCATTTAATTCCAATGTTAAAGATTCTATTTTATCTGCAAATTTTCTTATACTATCCGTTTGTATTGCTCTGCTTAATTCGTTAATGACGATGTTGGGTGATTTTTTTATCTTATATGTCTCTTTTAAATTCGAAATTAGTGTGTCAATATTGGTTGGAATCTGGTTTTGTCTTAATCTATTTTGGACCTTTGTATTTAATTTTGTTTTGTAGACGAAATTGAAGAGTGAAGTGCGTTTATTTTCTGGAATTGTATTACTTATTATTTCTAGATTTGCTATGAACGGGTTAAGTTCTTCTTTTGTCCCTGTAAATATGCTTATTAGTTTTGACACTGATGCCAGTTCTGTGGCATTAAGGTTTTCTTCAGCCATGTTGCACGAGTTTACTGTGTTTGGTGTTTCTGTTTCTATTTTTTTTTGTTTGTATTACTGTTTCTATATTTATCCTTTCTTGGATGGTTTCCGGTATTTTAATGTCAATATTTTTCTTTGTCGCTATCTGTATTACTTTATCCCTAGTGTCATGAAAGAAGGCTTCTGCTGCTATCTTATGAGATGAGGTGAGTCTTTCGTAATTCACGTTGAGTATAGTCCTTATTTCTTCTAAGCACTGTAAAATGATCTTTATGTGTTTATCTATTGTATTTTGGCCTATCTGCCTATCTATATTCAAGCATTTATAGGATCTGTCGAAATCTTCTTTTATTGCTCTACAGCGATCTAGAATTTTCTGCCATGTCATTGCATTCAGATTGTGTTAAGGTCGTTTGCCCTGCTTTGATATCTTTTCTTAAGGTTCCTTCTATGCATTTGGTAAATGCGAATTATAAAATTTATTAATAAGACTAGTGTAATTATTAGTAAAGAGAGTTCTATCGGCAGTAAGTTTATTTTATTTTCCTTAACGTCAATTTCATTTATAACGTTGGCGTTAGGACGATCAAAGTCTGTTTGTGATTTACACATGATAAAAAAAAATATTGATATAAATTGTCTTGATAGAATTTATTTGTAGGTGTTATTATTATTTTTACCTAAATTTTCTTAACATTAGTCTAGTTTTTATATTTTTCTTAGTTTCTACAGCTTCATTCTATTCCAATCATTTCTCAATTATCTGCTAAAATGTGTAATTTCTGTTCTAAACTAAAAAATAAATTTTTTTTTTTTTTTTTTTTTTTTTTATACATATATTTTATTCTTAGTTTTGATTATTTATTCTGACATCTTTTGTTTTTTTTTTATTTTTTTTTCTTTTTTAAAATTTTTTATTAATGTTTTTGTTTCTAATATTTTTGAATTTAAAAAATCTATTGTCTTTTTGCATGTTGTATATTTTAATTCCGACTTTAGTACGTTTAGTTCTATTTTCTTCCTGCTAACAAAATCCCTTCTATTGTTTTTTGTTTTTATATTGACTTTTGGGATTTGTATTTCTATTTCTTCTTTTTTTTGTTTTATTTTTCTTGGCCTAGGGCCTATATTTAGTATTATTGGTTTCTCTGTTACTGAATTTTTTTGCTCAAGTTTCGCCCATCTTTTCTCGGCTTCTTCTAATTCTGATAAAATTTCTGCTAGTGTTTCTTTCATCTAGCTCAATAGTCATATACGAATAAAAAAAAAGATTTGCACTCTACAGATATGCCAATGCACTTTCTGTATTGTGTTTTATGTGTATATTATTATTAAAAATTTTTTTTTTTGTTTATGATGTCTTCTGGTGTTGTTGGCGTGTTGTCATCTTGGTGTAATTGTCATCTTGGTGTTTTTGTCATCTTGGTGTTTGTTGTCATCCAATTTGACTAGTTCATGGCTTTGAACTGTCCTTCCAATCCCAGGCTTGGATTAGGGGCCTCTTCTTTTGCAGGATTTTTTTATTTTTTTTATTTTATCCTTTCAAAGTTGGCAGGATCGCCATGTAGTGATTGTATATTTCACTTTGTATACTTTCAACTTGGATTCCTTTTCAAGTTTATCTTGGAAACAAGATTATAACTTGGAATTCAAATAAAACAATTTATGTCTTGATTTCTCAAAACTATAATTTTTTATTGATCCATATTCTAAAATTTACATTTCTTATATACTAATTTCTTAGAGTTATTTTGAGTGAACAAAAATCACTCAAAGCTTATTACTACTTATTTTAAAATATTGGAATAACTTAATACATTTATGTTTGTGTGAAATCCAAGTGCAATAGCCAAATTTGTGCTGACTATTTTTAATAAGCAACAGAATGGTTTGCACACAAACATACATGAATTTAAAAAGTGCAGTTATAAACAGAGTGTGTTGACACATGTAGAATCAAATTTCTTTATTGCAGTTCAATACACTGCGTTAATGTAAACAATTAAATATTATGTGTGTCAACAACTTTATGCACTCTACTTGATAATGGTAGGTATACTACAATGTGAAGGATTAGTTGGGTAAGAAATGTTGCAATTACAAGTATGTGTGTTTGTGTAATTCTGGTATGTCCAGGTCGAAGCCTTACGATTTTGACAAGATCTAATCTACTTGTTTTCGAGTTTGTGTTAATGTTTCTGACGATTCCGCAGTTGTTAATATTTATTTTCTTATACCAGTTAGAAGTCATGTGGTAAGTGTTATCGTTTTCTTTGTAGTGGAATATTGTGTATCTATATGTATCTTTGAGATTATGGTTTTCGGTTGTAATCAGGGGTGTCCTTGAAGAGCTTTTTGCTGCAGCATCAGCGTATTCATTTCCTAGGATGTTGCAGTGGCTTGGGACCCACATTAATTTTTTCTCGGGGTATCGTTTGATCAAGATATTTCAAATTTGGGTAGCGTAAGTATTGTTGTTAGAGATATTAGAAATACATTGGAGAAATGAAAGTGAATCTGTGCATATTACATATCTACCGCTTTTGTTTTGAATATATTCGGTAGCTTTAGCTATAGCGATTAATTCTGCGCTGAGTATTGACCGTAATTAATTTTAGATAAAATGAGCGCTTTGGTGATTTCAATTAGAATTTAAGTGCTGCAGTTAAATTTGCAACTGGACAAACAATTTATGATGTATAGTTGTTGATTAAGAGGTTTTTCTACGTTATTAATATGTTCAGACCAACTGTATCTTCTGTTTATATGAAGACCTAATAACCGTATATTTGATGCTTCAATTAGCTTTATTTGGTTGCTTATGATTGTGCAGCTACAGTTTCTTTTCCGACATATATGAATGTATTTACATTTTGTTGAAGATTAAACAGCTCCAGAGTAATTACTCAATTCTATAATATCCTTAAATAGGGAGTTGATATTTAAAACAGGATTTTTTATTTTGTTCGAATTTATAGTAAGGTTAAAGTCGTCTGCATAGGACGTGAAGTCAATATCCCGATGAAGTGTAATAACATGGCATAATTTGTTGTAAGCTATTAGAAACGGAATCACAGAGATTGGGGATCCTTGCGGGATTCCGTTAAAGAGTGCGAAGAGGTTGGACCGATGAGAACCAATTCTTACTATAAATTTGCGGTTAGCCATAAAATTAGTTACGTAATTAATTATATTGGGACCAACTTTCCAGATGACTTGTTGATCTATGATGGAATGTAATCCAATTCTGTCGAATGCTCTTTGGAAATCCAGGGATATTATAGTGGAGTGTTGCCGTAGTGAAAGTGAATTTACAATTTGATGGTCGACGTAGAGTAGACTATCGATTGTAGATTTGCCTTTGGTGAAACCAAATTGTCTGTTGTCTAATAGTTTGTAAGTATTTACAAACCACCATAATCTGTTTGCAACGATTTTGTCTAGCACTTTTAACGATTTGGGACGGTAGGAATTAAGACATGTTTTATCCGATCCATGTTTATAAATTGGTATGGTAATACTTACTTTGAACTGCTGTGGAATGATTAAGTACCATATTGTGTTGTAGTGTTTTAAAAACCTTTGTTTCATTACGATTGGTAGATTTTTTAACATTGGGTATGAAATTCGATCAATTCCAGGTGTTTAACCTTTTAGACTTATTAATACTGTGTTCAGTTCGAGCATGTTGGAGCGGGTTCAATCTTAAGGGCTTCAGGACTAGGACTTGTGGTTTGGGGGTTTTGTAGGGTCCTTTGTTTTTGTAGTTGGAATTCAGTTTAAAAATTAGAGTCAGAGGAATTATTGGACCAAAACTTGGCTATTTCTGTGGCTATTGTTGCTTTCACACATAATTGTCATAGATCCTTCTATAATAATTAAAAGTATTAAGATAATTCTCTGAAAACTTTTTTTTTTACAATTAACATCGTGCGTAGTGTGGTCGTTAACTGTATGGAGTATATTTGTATTCTATTTTTCCATACACTTACCCCCCAATTCGGTGGGTAGTGATAAAAAACGACGCCAAAAATATTTTAGGACAATCGGCAAACGCTAAGCCGTCCCTTAAGCCCGCCAAAGTTTAAGAAAAATCGTAAAGTCCGACTTTTATGCTTCATAACTTGGAAAATATTATTTTTACATAAAAATCGTTTACTAAGAAGTTGTTATTAGTGAAGTTTCCAACAACTTTTGTCTTAGCAATTTTTCTCTAAATCTTATATTTAAAAAAACCTAACTAAAATAAAAAGCAAACAGCAGCATTGATGCGAATTTTTTCTTTAGAACTAGTTTTTCTTACACACGTCAATTCAGCTTCAATATTTGTGCTTGTGCGCGTTTGCTTACAAAAAACAAATAGTCAAACGCCCCAATACAAAATTGTCAATACAGACTAGAGATATATTGAAGAAAAAGACCCAGAACTGCCAAGGAATCGCCCCTAGGGGGCTAAAACGTACAGTAAGCGCCAAAATAAAGTAAACAGCTTGTTTTACAATATACAAAGTGTTATTTTAGTAAAAAAGAATTTAAATTTTTAGAAGTTTATTATCATTTACAAAACTTTGGACAATGTTATTACCAGGGATGCGATTTTAATGCAAATGCATGTATTTTGTCGATAGTCTAAGATCGATGTCGACCAATTATCTTTCCGAATTATTAAATTTGCGTTAAAACGGCATCGATTTGTTTTTGCATATTGTTGCATATTTTGGTGAATATGCATATTTCTGCATATTTTGGTTTTAAATGCATATTTTTGCATATTTTAACATTTTTGATTGGCATATTTTTTAAATTTCCATATTATAAAAAAAAAGTTCTCCACAAAATTTCAAAATTGTATAAAAAAATAAAAAAATTTTTAAATCAATAAATAATTTTTTTGGAGCACTGCTTAAGCACATGTAGAATGATTATTTTATTTATTTATTTATTTGTTTAAGAATTTCTTGCTTATCCTACACAACAAGATATAAATCTTATAGTTAAAGTGCAGGAATTATATAAGTTTTAAAACATAATGGGGTAATCACACTCAAACGATTAAGTTTGAAAAGAAAGAAAAGAAAAAAAACAAAATAGAGTACATTATAACAAAATGGAAAGGGAATAAACATTTAATTTAAAGAAAGATTAAATTTTAAATTGTAAGTTGACTGATTGTAACATATAAATTATAGATTAAAATAAACTAAACTAATTAACTAAATAGCTTTGATAACAAAATTAATTGGTTTAGTTTTATAAGTTTTATAAGTTTTGGCTTATTAAATAATTTACTAATTGATTTCTAAAATTGTTCACATTGTTGTTTGTTTGAACATGGTTGGGAAGTAGGTTCCAAAGACGGACAGAATGAATAAAAAATTGATATTCAGATAACAGGCTGCGGTGTGTAAAGGGAATTATCTTATTTCCCCTGTTAGACCTTGCAAAGGTTAATCTGTTGTACAGATATGGAGGATTCCTCGTATATATTATTTTATGTAGCATGTGCAATACCCTCATATCTAAAAGGTTTTTAAATGTCATGCCATAAAGTTTATTTGTGAACTGGGATATACTATCATATTTTCTTCAGCAGGTTTTATTTATTCTCCAACAAGAAACTGTTTGTCTGATGCTACATTCAAAAATCTAATATTTATGAAAGGAAACAATTGTTTTGTTAATCAGTTTTGGTTTGAATAAAAATGGTGTATTTCGTATTTTAAATACATAAGTACATGCACATGACGTTTAAGTATTTTGTATTTGAAATACGTACAATAAATGGAAATACTTTGTATTTTGTATTTTTAATACATACAGATGTGTAAGTATTTTGTATTTTGTATTTTAAATACATGACCAGCAAGTATTTTGTATTTAAAATACCGCAAACCATGTATTTTGCCCAACACTGCACATGGGTTACATCGAGTGGCAGAGGAAATTAGAAGACAATTCGATAATATAGGAAGAATAGCCCAACAAATTATAAAAAAAAACCAAAACGTTTTGCAAAAAAAATATGGGATTTCAAACAGTAAAACCAGTTTCAACTTTTTTTGATCAGAATCTGAATTCGAAAATTAAAATTCTCTAAATTAATTGGCATCCTTCAAGTATGCTTCAACTTCGGTTGACTTTGAGAGATCATTTTCAATGTACAAAAGCTTTTTAACCGACAAAGGTTTACTTTTGATGATATAAAAAAGTATTTATTTAATTTTGCAAATAAAAATTTAAAATGTGTAGTTACTTTAATTAAGTTTTAAAAAATATTATTAATATGAATAACAATTAGGGTTTTTTCCCGGGATTTCCCGTCCCGGGAATTCCCGGGAATTTCCATTATTTTATTTCCCGTTTTCCCGGGATTCCTCATAATTTCAGAAAATAGCTATTTATACTTTGAAATTTAGATTTCTATTCTCTAAAAATCTGCATCTGTGGATGGGTTGTGGATTAGATCAATTGAAAGAAGTGAGTACATGTATTTAAATCAATGTCTCCTGATGCAATAAATCTACTAAAAGCAGAATGGGCAGTGCAACAGTTGATAATTATTACATTAAGTGAAGTGAAGAGGTAATAAAGTACATTTATTCAAAATAAGATGCAGGCAGTATAGTTTCATTGTCCACGTACAAGTCTTAAAAATAGGAGATACCTAAACATATCGCTCTTTTATTGCAACATAGTCATATCTACAAAAACAAACGATCTTGGCAAAATGCGATTAAAGTTTTAAAAAACCGATTTAAAGATATATTTTGGTATAACTTGGGTTCAGTTTGAGATATAATACGAGAAGGTATGAAAGAAATCTTTGCTAAAGTTACTTAAAATTTTGAGATATGACTATGATGCAATGAAGGAGCGATATGTTTATTAGGTGATAAACACAAATTTTCAATTTCAATTTGTGTTGGTTTATATAACCGTGAAGTGCGGGGAAACCGAAATAAAATAACATTTTGGAAACTCGTGTAAGATATTACAACATACAACTTGAAAAACACAATGTCCTAAAGGTTACAAATGGACCTATTGAAATGAAAAGGTTTGGAAGAAGCAGTCCGGTTGATGCTATTTTTGCATCAACCTTGACATACATTTGACTGACGTTGTTTATAAAAAAGAAAAAATTGCTTCTTATTGTGAATCAGAAGCATGCTACAACGGTGCACTTTTAACTATTTGTCCAACCTCGGTAAAAAATGAACGAAATTTTTCGGAAACATGATAATTAGTAAATAAAATCAGGAATATACTTTTTGACGACTTACAAAGCGCTTTGAGTGTGTCAGAAAGTTATTTCCTAAGTCGTTAAAAAATTTTTGTATTTCTTTAAAGTATTTTATCTATTTTATTAATTAACTTTTTGATTTCATATCTTGAGTACCTTAATTTTTATTTTGTTTTTATTATTGTTTTATGAATTATCCAGAGCTTAATAATACTGAATAAAAGCATAATAATAGGGAATAAAGGCGTGAGGTAATAATAATTCAAGTTCCTATTTCAATCTTTAGTTAATTTTTTAGTATTGAACCATTTCATTTACTTTCTTTGTAAACAAGTTCCCTTACCTTTTTTATAAAGTTTTTTTTCATTTATTAATACCAAAATTTACTTTGTATTATTTATATGGAGCGGGATCCCGGGAAATTTAAAAAAATTTCCCGCTATCCCGGGAATCGAAAAAGTCCGGGAAAAAAAACTCTAATAACAATGGTATAAAAACAACAATAGAATTTTTTAATTTTTTTTTTTTTTAATAGTTTTTAGTGCATATTTTTTATATTTTTAATGCATATTTTGGAGTTTTTAGTGCATATTTTATGCGCATATTTTCGATTTTTAAGTGCATGAAAATCTCATCCCTAGTTATTACAATATAAAATTAAAAATTTGAAATACTTCAAAAACAATAAAAACAGTGATATAAAAAACAAATTTACTCCTTTTTAAGCGCGTTAAAAAAAGTGTACAGTTCTAAAATACGAAGAAAAGTGAAGTGGCTAATACTTTGTTTGATTTCTTTTTGCTTTTAGGCCGACTTCTGGTCTCTTTGGCATCGATTCCATCCATTTTAAAGTTAGCTCAGTAGACATTTTAGGGCTCTCTCCCTGCAGAATTTTCTTCAGAGAGTGCTTGCTAGTTATGTTTTTTTTTAATTTGTCTGTCCAAATGCTCCCAGATGTTTAGTTGGATTGATATCGAGTGACTATTGGTCTGATCCAGCTATTTTAGGACGTATTACAAAAGCCAACCCTATCACGCTTCATTATAGATACTGTATGTTTTCCGTGGAATTTCTAATTTCTACCTTATAACACGTTTTTTTTTGTCCAACTTGCTTTCTACAAATTTTATAGCAACGTATTTTTCACAGATGACAGCAAGCATGAAGTCTAATCAAATTTGGCAAAGCGATGGGTGTTTTTTTAAGCGTAGTTTTTTTAAAATCTAATAAAACACTCAAATTTGCATCATATATTCAAAATTTTTATTGGAATCCATAAATTGGTCTTTGCCATTTACTTTTTAAAAATAACTTCATGTAAATGTTGCCCGCGGCTCCGGTTCAAATGGTCCATTTGTTAGGTCCAATTTTGCACCACTTTTTCGAGCATCACATGATCTTGGCGGCCAACTCACAGGGCCATTTCGAGAGATAAACTGCTCACCAAATTCATCCTTCAATATGTCCATTGTTTCACGAGCTGTGTGGCATGTGGCATGTCTTGTAGAAACCACATATCAACCAAGTCCATCTCACCCAATTGGGGCAAAAAAAGTCGCGTATTATGGCACGTGGTTGAATAACACATACCCAATACCTGAGAACGGCGACGAACTGACATTTCACTCTCCTCATTAACACTGGTCGCTACGGCTGCAATATTCTCTTCAGTACGCACTCTACGAACGCGAATCGGTGGTTAAATGTCCACCAAAGTAAATTTGGTGATAATAGCACGAATTATTGATTCACTAAGTCGATTATGACGACCATAAAAAGTGCGTAACAAACTATGGACATTTCTCACAGTCGTTGCTCGTTTGTAAGTTTCTCCATGATAAAATGGCAGAGTATACGAAACACTTTCCACTTTAACAGATGTAGTTTGGACACAATTACCAACCAGTGCTGCCAATAAAATCACCCTTTAGAAATTTAACCTTTTATAACTAACAAAACAATTTTTATATTGGAAAACAAGCTGTTTACTTTATTTTGACGCTCACAGTATGACCGACCTCCATTAGTTTTTAGTTTTTAACATTTTCCTAAAACATACTTGCTTTTTATCGCCACTTTTTAGGGAGGGTCCCATAAAAATATTGCGTTGTATGAAATTCTTAAATTTAATTGAAATTTCTTTTCTTTTGTGAATAAAATCAAAAGTTGTTAACACATTTTAATCACTTATTGCTTTTTTGTTTGTAACTTCGTTTTTTATTTGTCTAGAAAAAATTACAAATATAGCTGCATTTTCCATTTTTAAGATTTTTTAAAAAAAAAACAAAAATTTTGAAATTTTGCTAAAAAAAATTATGTTTCTAAAACGACTGCGCATATAAGAAATACCTTTAACCTTTCCTTAAGGTAATTTTATTGCGTAGTTTCGGTTTTTTTTAGTTTGTTCAATAAACTAAACCGTTTATAATATATAAGTTGTGCAACCTCCTCAGTTTTCGAAATAACGGGATTTCTCAAAAACAAGAGCTTACCTATAAAAACGGTAAGCACCACTGGATTCAGTGTACCCGTATTAGGTTGAAATGACATGTGCCCGGCTGGTCGGTTTTTTTAAAATAAATAATAAAAATGTTTTTCAACAAAATTAAAGATACGTGATTCAAAGAAAATGCGTTTCTTTAATAAATTAAAAATTTGAAATTCGATAGTTTTCAGATTATTTTGTTTAATAAGCGATTAAAAAAAGACTTGTTAATAACTTTCCTACAAAATTAATATTTTCTATGTTATGAAACATAAAAGTCAGATTTCATGTAAAAATATAATTTTTCTCAAACTTTGGTGACGTGAGGGACGACTTAGCCTTCACCGATCGTCCCAAAAATTATTTTGGCGTCTTTTTTTATCAATACCCACCAGATTTGCGGGCGAAACCCAAATAAATCCAACTTTAGATTTTAACGGTCACCCTTATAAAATATGTCTAATATTACTTCTATTATTTTGGCTGCAGACAAATACAGCTGTGAGGCTAAGAACAAATGTTATGTAACGCAGAACAAACATTTATTATATCGGTTGCCTTTTTTCTTGTTGGTCACAAAACTTGTTTGCAAGTTTTAAGTCAAAACAAAATAGCTGAAAGCCAAACAGCTGTCTGCGAAAATTCGAAATTCATTATACTATTCATCCGTTCTGTTTAGAACAATTTATTTATTTATTTATTCCCAGTGAACTCAATTCTAGGTTTCATGAAAGCCCTTTTTATTTTTTAAACTTTTATAATATTAATTGATTAAAAAAGGGCACTTCCACAAAAGTGTCACGTGTTGTTAAACTTTTTTTCTCTCTTTCACTAAATTGCGCTGTACACCAAAATACAAAACAAAAAATTAAATAACATATAAATTATTCCTTGAGAAGCAATTTAAAAAGCTTGGTGGCGTAACGTGATAAATGTTTTTTGTTTTTGTTTAACTAAAAAAATAACTGACTAACATAGTTAACACCTTGATTAATTATAATAATTTTCAAAGCAATGTATTTAGTTGTTAAACAAATTATACTTTCTAATTCGTCTCCAATTCTTTATAAAATTACACGCGTTTGTTTATTTTAATACCCTTCACCTTAGTCAAAAAGGTATATAAGTATATAAGTTTGTCATTCCGTTTGTAATTTCTATAATATTGGTGTTAGACCCTATAAAGTATATATATTCTGGGTCCTTATGAGGATCGAAGTTGATTTAAAGATGTCCGTCCGTCCGTTGAAATGGATTTTCCGAAGACCCCATATATGATTGGGGCCAGATTATTATTTATTTATGCCACATATGGTCCGGAATTGTTTGCTATTGAAATTCAGCAAGATCGGTCCACAAATGGCTGAGATATGAACTAAAAACCACGACTGCCTCTAATTTAACCCAAAAATCCCTTGTTTTTGTTTTTTTTTATGTTTTATTTGTATGTATATCTGGAGCCAAAGTTTTCAAATTAGGTATAATCATCTTGGTTATCAATACACAACATCCCACAAAATTTGGGCGGGGTTGGACAAGAGGGCGTGTCACTTCCCATACAAAGACGTTTTAGATTTCTATATATTTGGAGAGCGGCAGGAGCCAAAGTTTTTATTTTAAGTAGCATCTAGGTTATCAATTCACAACATCCGAAAAAATGTGGGCGGGATTGGCAAAGTGGTCGCGGTACAACTTTGAAATATTTATTATAAATGAACGGTATTTATATAATTTATATAATGCTGAAAGTGGTGCAGATAAACTTGCACCACTGTGAAGCGGCCTCAACCGAATTGGCAACCCACCTCATTGACAACAACGTGGACGTGGCCTTAATCCAAGAGCCCTGGATTAACAAAAACCGGGTAGTTGGATTAAAGGTCACGGGGTATACCTTGTTCGTATCCCGCTCGGAGGAGAAGGTACGAACTTGTATATTGGCAAGAACTGAGCACAATTTTATGTTTTCTCATTCTTTCAGTAACGGAGACCTCACGGTTGTGACAGGGAAGGCCAAGGACAGATCAGTCCTGGCACTGGCATCGGCATACTTGCCATACGAAGCTGTCGATCCACCTGGTGATAAAGTACGAGAGTTGGTGGAGCACTCAGGCAGAAGCGGCTTGAGATTGGTACTGGGTTGTGACGCCAATGCACACCACACCCTATGGGGTAGTGCCGACATCAACAAGAGAGGTGAGTCTATGTTTGATTTTATTATTGCCAGCAATCTTTTTATCTGCAACAGGGGGAATACACCGACGTTCAGAACTAGAGATAGGGAGGCAGTGATAGATATAACACTGACGAACTGCAGGGAATTAGTGGAGGACTGGAAGGTGGCGTTGGAGTTTTCCTTTTCTGACCATAGTCGCTTGTCCTTTAGTCTGATATTTGAGGGGTCGAAAAGGTGTCCGTATAGGAATCCGAGAAGGACGGATTGGAACACTTTTTCGGGACTGGTTCAAAGTAACTTTAGAATTACAGGGGACTGGGGGTCGGCTCCGGCCGGTGTGGAGCGGCTGGTGAGCACCTTTACGGGGGTATTGACCAGTAGCTATGAGCGATCCTGTCCGTTAAACTTTCCGGGCAGGCGTACACAGCCAAGATGGTGGACAGACGAGTTGAGGACTCAAAGGTCCACCGTCAGAGGGCTGTTCAATAGGGCGAAGTATACGCGTAAGGAGGAAGATTGGAGTAACTTCAGGTTGAGTTACGGGAGGTATAAGAGAGATATTAGAAGGGCGAAAAGGGACTCGTGGATTAAGTTTAGCGAGTCAGTTGAATCCGTGAATGAAATGTCTAGGTTCAGGAGAATTTTATCCAAGGACCCGGTGGTCCCTGGATTTATTCAGAGACCGGACGACTCATGGACGGAATCTGGCTCTGAATCTCTCTGCCTGCTTATGGAAACTCACTTTCCGGGGTGTGTGGATCCTGGGTCGGGGGAACAGGTTGTATGTGGTGACCCCTTCTCTGGGTCGGGCTCGGACGGTGGGGAAAGGGAGACGGTGGGAGATATGATCACCTTGGATAAGGTAACTTGGGCGGTGAATACCTTTGGGTCCTACAAATCGGCGGGACCAGATGGTATCTTTCCGGCGATGTTACAGAATATCGGGAGATCATCACTCCTGGTGTTGGTGGAACTGTTTAGGGTATGTGTGCTGAACGGGTACATTCCTAGAGGGTGGAGGGAGGTCAGGGTAGTTTTTATTCCCAAGGCGGGTAGAACCGGTCACTCTAAACCCAAGGATTTTAGACCAATCAGCTTATCGTCTTTTCTTTTGAAGACGTTGGAAAGACTGATTGATCTACATCTGAGGATGAAGATTGACGCCGACATCATCAGCGGCGCTCAACACGCCTATCTTAAGGGTAGATCTGTTGAGAGTGCGTTGCATGATGTGGTGGGTTATGTTGAGCGGGGTTTGCGAACCAAGGAATACACCTTGGCGGCATTCCTGGATATAGAGGGCGCCTTTAACAATTTGAGGATAGAGGCTATTAGGCAGGCACTGTTTGATCAGAGGGTTCCGTTGTTCTTGGTCGAATGGATAACTAGGATGCTAAGCAGCAGGGTTATTCACTCGGACTGGGGAGACGAACGTTTGAGGAGATCGGTGACTAGGGGGACCCCACAGGGGGGAGTTCTCTCACCCTTATTGTGGCTTTTGGCCGTCAATGTCGTTCTGAGACGTTTTGACAGAATGGGTCAGAAGGTCGTAGCCTACGCGGATGATGTGGTGATATTGGTGTCGGGCAAGTTTCTGCCGACAATTAGCGACATCATGCAAGGGGCGCTGGGCGAACTGTCGGCATGGGCGAGTGATAAGGGACTGGGAGTTAATCCGGGGAAGACGGAGTTGGTTCTTTTCACTAGGAGGTACAAGGTGGAGGATTTTAGGCTACCGGTACTAGGAGGAGTGGAGCTTAGACTATCTGATAGTGCTAAGTATCTGGGAGTTTTTCTGGACAGCAAGCTGTCATGGGGAAGGAATACTCAGGGGAGACTTAAGAGGGGTCTCAATGCCTACTATGCTTGCAGATCATCGATAGGTAGGAGTTGGGGACTCCGGCCGTCAGTGGTGGGATCGCTGTACACCTCGGTGGTTAGGCCCATTCTTACGTATGGATGCTGTGTTTGGTGGGAGTCATTGAGATTGGCTAGTCGTAGGAACCTTCTTTCTAAGGCTCAGAGGTGTGCTTCAATGGGCATGACAGGTGCCATGAGAGTACCCCTCAGGCGGCCCTGGACGTCATTCTACATCTTCTGCCTATTGAGCAGTATGTGATGGGAATGGCGGCCAGGAGTATTCTTAGACTGAGGGAATCAGGACTGATGGGGAATGTCACTCAGGGTCACTCACGGATCCTGAGTGAGATTGAGGCGTGTGGCTATTGCCTGGGACCTCCCGGATCCACAGATTATGTGGGCACTAGGGTGGATTTTGGGCGGCTGCCGGAGGTAATAGTTCCTTCTAGGGAGAGCTGGTCAGGTAGGGGCAGATTATTTAGTGGATTTGCTATTTTCACTGATGGCTCGAAGATGAGGGGCACGGGTGCGGGGGTCTACATTGAGGATCTGAACATCAGAAGGTCATATAGGCTTCCTGACGACTGCAGTGTTTTTCAGGCGGAGGTTCTGGGGGTCATGAGGGCCGTGGAACTGATAAGGGACAACATTGATAGGGGCTCGGAGGTCACTATATATGTGGACAGCCAGGCGGCTCTTATGGCCGTAAGGGGCTGTTATGTGAAATCCAAGCTGGTTGATGATTGTAGGAAGGCTCTTGGGGCAGTCTTAGGGGAGTATTTGCTAAGGCTGTGCTGGGTGCCGGGTCACTGCGACATAGTCGGCAATGAGGTTGCTGATGGGTTGGCGAGGCAGGGCTCGGAGATGGAGGATCCTAACTGTTTAGAGGCGGTTAGGCCTCCAATGGCATTCTATTTTGGAAGAATCAGGGAATGGATTGTGGGCGCGACCAACCGGGCCTGGGGGAATCGAACGGACTGTCGGGTATCACGGACGCGTTAAATTATGAAAGTGTTAAAATTATGAAAAATGCGTTATACCATAGATATATTTAAACAACAAGATATCTTTTTGTAGAAATTACGGGCATAACTTTGGGTTATTTTCGCACCATGGTGAAGGGTATATAAGATTCCGCATAGCCGAATATAGAACTCTTACTAGTTTAAAATCCAGTTAGAATAATAAATTTAATTTACATTTCTCAAATCAGTTATTTATTTATACAGCTGCCACAAAAACTGTTTAAGTTCGTCTTAAAAGCCAGTAGCTTTTATTCCCACACCACAATAGTGGAGACGGTGTTATGAATTTGTGCTAGGGTTGCCAGACGGCCTGGATTGTCCTGTTTTTTGGGTCTTGTCAAGGTACCAGCTCAAATGCAATTTGTCCAGTTAAACAAATTTCTTTAAATTCAAATAATAATTTTTTTTTTATTATATACTAACAGCCTTATTTATAAAAAATAAACTCTTTATTAACCCGTTTTATTTTTTATAAATTATGCCGTCAATATACATACATATATATAAATAAAGTGCAAATTCTTATAGATAGATTGATTTGTTTGTTTTTTTTTCAATACCAATTAGCAAGACTTTTTGTGAAAGTACTTTAAATATTTTAAATAATCTACTCACAAGTAAGAAATATAATGTCCTTCCGAAATTTTGATAAGACTAAATTTGTATGAAAGATTCAAACAGCCAAATATGCTTCAAAAAGGTGAAATATGCGCTATAAACTTAAAAAAAAATTCCGCAAAATGCACTTTTAACTACATTATGCAAAATGCAAATGGTAAAATATGCAAAAATATGCTTTCAACAAATCGATGCCAAAATTCATAAAAAGCTCTAAAACGGATAAATATATTATTGTTGTAGTTGTTACTTTGGCCAGACGGCCTAAATTTCTTCAATATATGTAGATAAAATTCAATTTTTAATTACAATATTTTGTTCCCGATGTTTCGTCGATTGTTTGTCGACTTTTTCAAGGTATTGTCTATAAATAAACAATATATTCACTCTTTGGCTGCATAAGGAAAAACATGCATTTGCATATTAACGGTTTTCTTGCTGATGTACTTGATTAAAAAACGTAATAACTAGGGATGAGATTTCTATGCACTAAAAATCGAAAATATGCGTATAAAATATGCACAAAAAAAATCCAAAATATGCACTAAAAACTAAAATAATTTCCATAAAAAATCGTTTTTTAATTTTACTAACATAAAAAATATAAAAAATTTAGTCTATAGTTCATCAAATATCTTTAAAAAATAACTAATTTAAATTTTTGTTTGTTTTATTTGTAATTGAAGAATGCAAATGCATTTTGAAAAAATGTATTTTCCGATCCCACTTTGATCAGATCAAAAATATTTGAAATTAATTTTATTTTTTTAAATCATAAATTTTTTTTTGTAAAACGTGCTGAATTTTTTTTAATTTGTCGGGCTATCAATCAAATATCAATTACTTTGACTTGAGTATTAAGTGAACTAATTCCCTCCTTATTAGTTATTGTTTCACCAATATATCCGAAATTGGAAAATACAAATGCTAATTGACTTCAGATGTTATTTAAATTTAATGTTTCTTTTACTTTTTTAATTGCATAATCATTGGTATCACCAAGCTCTTCTAACATTTTTAAATTAATCAAATTTTTTGAATAGAGTTCTTAAGCATCTAGCCAGGCTCCCATCTTGTTACTACTGGCTGCGGTGGAAGGGGAATCAAGGGATACATTTCATTAAAAATTGCAATATTACGAATTGGCTTCTAATTTTCTCCGCAACTTGGTATAACCCATGTGTCAAGCAAGTAACTTGTGAACAGTTTAAGATAAAATATTTCAAACGCATTGGAAGCCTTAACCATGTAAAGTTCTGCATCATTTGAAAAAAGAAGCATCTTTTGTCGAAATCTTAAAAATATTGTATTTAAAGCAAAGCTTCAAAAGAATTTATTTATTAATTAAAAATTTTTTTTAAGGTTTTTTGTGTATTTAAAAGTTTTTTTTAAGAACTTTTTTATAATATGGAAATTAACAAAAAAAATCACTCAAAGCTGTCAAAATATGCAAAAATTTGCATTTAAAACCGAAATATGCAAAAATATGCATTTAAAACCGAAATATGCAAAAACAAATCGATGCAATTTTGACGCAAATTTAATGATTCGGAAAGATAATTGGTCGACATCGTTCTTAGACTAGAAAAAAAACATGCATTTGCATGGAAATCGCATCCCTAGTAATAACCAATTAAAAGTCGATTTTGAATCTTTTTGTAATTTATTTCACTTTAGATTTTAGCTGACGATATCTAATATTACTTAACACTGAATTTCTATTATAACGTGTAAAAAATTATATATGTATTTTTAAATTGTCCAGTTATTTATTTATTAAAAATCCAAGTGAAATTTTTACACTGTCCAGTTGTTTGCAAAGGTATTTAACATTTACAAGCGCACGATGTTTATTTTATATAAAACAAAAAGTTTTCAGAGAATTATTTTAATATTTGAAATACAGCCGCGAATAACATTTTAAAAGCCACTTTTTGCAAAGTGAAAGAACGTTGTAAGTTACTAAAAAATGATACAATCTAATGGTTTTGCAAATTTTGCTTGCGTTTTGTTTGCCTGGTGAAAAAACGTTTAAAATGACATCGCGATTGTGATGTCACTGTAAAGTTTACAGTGTAAACGGTAAGTTTTGCATGTTATTTTAAATTCAAATTTCCTGTTCTTTTGCATACAAGTTTTTATAATACTACATTTACATTAGGCCGAAATCTTGTAGATTTGATTTAAAATCTTCTTCGAAATCTAGTGCGTTTAAATTGTACTTTTTTGACATTAGCGAGATTTTGTTTTTATAACACAACAGCTGACTTAAAGTTTTTTCGTTACACACACAAACACAAAAAGAAATATACATCAAAAAATTTGCATTACCTTTTTTTTAATAATCAACGATATTTATTTTATCAATATTATTCGTGTTTTTAATTTTTTTACAATTTTTATAAAAAATTTTAATATGTATTTTTTTTAACAATTTTTGTTTTGTTTTTTTTTTTAAATGTCATTTTTTCTTGTGCAGGGAAATATTTTTTAGTGCTATATTGTAAAAACCATAGTTGCATCATTAAGTACTACTAGATTTTGAGTAGATTTCGTCGAAATCTTGTCACGAAGTAGATTTTGTTTTGTATGGGAAATCTAGTCAAAAACAACTAGATTTGGCTCGAAATCTCGTAAGTACTAGATTTTGCGTAGGTGTAAATGTAGTATTAGCATTAATTTTGCTAATCTTAAAAAAATTAAAAAAATAAGTAATCCTGCCTTTTTTTGCTCTCCTGAAAAATAATTATTTTGTCACTTACAACGTTATTCGCGTGTTCTTCATTTATATCCACACCGCAATAGTGAAGAGGTTATTATGCATTTGTGCTGATGGTTGCAACACATAAAACATATTGGCCCTAGATCCAGCTTTAAGTTTACGGATTGGCTCAGAATCACTTTCCTAGTCGAATTAACGATGTCCGTCCGCCTGGCTGGCTGGTTGTCCATGTAAACCTTGTGCGCAAACTACAGTTCACAATTTTGGAGATAATTTGATGTATTTTGGAACATAAGTTCTAATTTTCCCAATGTCAAAGCCTAAAGATATAAATGGGGCGAATCGGTAAATAACTTCACATAGCCCCCATACAAGCTTCTTTCCGGAAAAACATCTAATTATGTATGTAGGTATTTCGATAAAATTTCGTCCAAACTTGTTTTATTGCAATCAAAATGATCTTACCAAATTTTATTGGCATCGGTTCATATTTGGCCATAGTTCCAATACAAATACTACTTCCGACAATAGCTTTTATTGCCATTACTTCCTGAAGGCGCCCGTGCACGCCATGTTTTTGTCATCTGACATGTCAAATTTCCCACTGCAAAATGCATACATGTCGTGTGTTTTAACTTTTTTAATTTTGCTTCTGTAAAAGTCAGACGCAAAGTCATCTGACAAAAATTTCAATTAGAGTGTGCTCTTTTTTTTCTGACAAACAATCTGACATCACTATTGTTATTTTAAAATAAAAATGTTGTTAGAAATCTATACCGCAAGGAAGCCGGCACCAGCGGTGCACTATTAACGATTTCATTAGCCGGCTGAGGTTGTTACTTTACAATACCGATAAATGTATGTTTTTTTAACATACATACTTGTATATATATATAAAACGTTTCATTATTATACCCAAAATTTACATCTTCTACTTTTAAAAGAAAAACTTTTTAAGATGGCTGAACTCTTTTACGGCGCAAATAAAAATGTTTGTGGCGGCACCACGTTATTTTCAATTTTTTAAATTTGGGCTCGCAAAAACAAGAGGTTAAAATTAATATAAGAGTTATTTTTGCCGAATATTATCCAGATAATAACATCCATATGAGATTTTTTGTCTTAAAGAGATTTTTGGGACGGTCGCTAAATTGTGTATTAATATTAACATTTAAAAAGAAGTTAAAGCTATTTATAAATGGGAGATTTGCGCAAATGTGAACCGATTTGAAAACAATTAAGTTTGCAGTAAAATATTTTTTGAACGAATTTAATCTAAATAACAATATAATAAGATAGTTTGCGGTCACAAAGAGCCTAATTTGGAAAGAAGTTTTTATAGGGAATATGCGAAATTATAGAACGATTCTCACCATTTACATAAGCTTTATCCTTGGTACAATTAAAATGTATTTACTAAATTTGATCAAATTATCGACAAGATCGTAACTTGCACTTTGCGCTCAACGTTAACATGGACAACAACCAGCCAGGCGGACGGATGGCCATCGTTTGATCACTTTAAAGAGTGATTCTAAGTTGATCTGCATTGCATTTTCATTAATATTTGCCTATATGTATATAAAATCTTAAAGTTTAAAATAACAATTATCCTTAATGCTTTATCTTATAGTTTTAGACCAAAAATTAAATAAGATACCGAAATTGAAGCACAAGTTTGGTATACAGATAGATATTTAAAACAGAAAAGCTAGAATTTTGCAAAAATATTATCAAAACATGCCTCAAAAAGGCAAAATATGCGCTATAAACTTAAAAAAGGCTGCAAAACGGCTCTCGCAAACGGTAAAATTTGCAAAAATATGCAGTAACAAATCGTTGCCAAAATTCAAAAAAAAGCTCTAAAACGGAAAAAAATTATTAGTAGTTTTTTTATCAATTAAAAAAATTATTTAAAAAGTATGTAAATTTAATTAATGTGATAATTGAATCAATTATTTTTTTTTTTTTGTTGAAAGAAAATAAAAAATATTATTTTAATTTAATTAACATTTTAGTTGTTTTGAAATAAATCTTGAATAAAAATATTAATTAAATAACAAAAAAATATTTAATTTAACAGCCAGGCCCACGATGTCACACGTTAACGTTCGCATAGAAAATTACATTTAAAACAAAAACAATTTCTAAAATTTGTTTTTGTTTTAAATGTAATTTTCTATGCGAACGTTAACGTGTGACATCGTGGGCCTGGCTGTAAATTTTTTTTTTCAAAACCCTTATACAATTTTCATATAAATAAGAAAAATTAAATATTTTTTTTATTTAAAAAAAGAAAATTTTGAAAGTCTTTAAAATAAATTCAAGCTTGTCAAAGAATTAACATAATTTTCAAAGAGAATATAGCCTCGAAAATACAACGCTTTCTTAAGCAGGGTTAAAAATTATACCAAATACCTGAGAGGATAAATATTTTTCGAAAAGCCTTTTTTCACCAAACTAATATTTAATTTTGAAATACTTTGGAGCGCATAAAGTAATTTTAGGGATAGTAAAAACATCAACGGCATGATTGATGCAATGATATATTCTAATAGGTTTATTTATTAGATTTTTCGATTATATGGATTCGCTTGGATCTAAATTATAAAACAATTTAACTGAAAGTCTACGTGTCTTTCTTCGAATTCGGCCTACAGCAAAATTTAACGCCAACAAATGTATAGCGAACAGATATCTGAGCAAAAGATTATATTATCTGGTGTAAATTAAAAATGTTTCAAACAATATTATTTCATTTTATTAGGCCATCAAATATCAGAGTTACCTCTGCTAAGGGTGGATTGTGCGCAGTGCTGCCACCTTTATTTGTAATGCTCTAAGGACATACAGCCGTATTCATAAAAACTTATTGATGATTAATTGACCGTTTTGAAGCAAAAATTGCTAAAGTTGTATTCATAAACGAAAAATAGTCTATTGAACCTTTAATAAACCATTCATAAAGTAAGAAAATTTATTGTTGGATTTGCCCTTCTTTAAACCAAAAATAAAATGACATTTTAAAAAGTGTTTGCATTTTATGATATTATTTTTGTGAAATATGTTGAAAAATAATGACAAAAATGTTTTATTAATTACAACGGACATATTAAATACATTTTACTCATTTTTTATTTTATTTTAGATAGCCAATTTAAAGATATATTGATAATTATTTAAAAAAAATTTATATGATTTAAATGAATATGTTCAAGGGCAAATGCAGATTTTCTCTTTAATTATTTATTAAATTAGAGCAACTAGTTGTTTGGTTTTTGTTTAAAACAACAAATTATTGTTGAAAATATAAAAATAAATATATATAAATAAAAAAACAAATCATAATAATAGTGATGTTAATAAAAAGTAAACAAACTTTTTATTCGATTACTTTCTTATCGTATATTTAAAAAAGGTTCAAACAAAAGTTTTTATGATACCTTTCGGAAACATTTTGTTCAGAAACTAAAATAATATGTAGTTTTATTTGATAAGAATAATTTTGAACGTCTACAATTAAAAAAAAAATATAAAAAAAATTTAAATATTGAATATCATGTAAACCGAATAGAAGTTTCGTGCATCACTAACAATAAAATGGCAGCCAAATAAAAAGAAAGTTGTCATACTTATGCATTAAACACATTCACCACAGCAGGCTACACGAACACAATACTACAAATGCTGCTGGCTGAAATTTTAGTCGTGTAGTCAGCTACTGAATTATGTTGAAGACGGCAGCTACAATTGAAAAAATACAAACAGCTGTTTTTGTTTACTATGTCTTTATATTTCAGTGGTGCCACTATCATTTTTTTTTTCTTTTATAAAATGGAAAAACATGCATAATTGCAGACTCTTATTCACACTTAATTTAAGATTATCAATATAATTTTAACGGCAGATTAAACAAAAAAAAAAAATATAAAATGCTTTTAAAATAAGAAAATTTGTTCCTTCAACACACGTGGTATAGTTCGTAAAAGTTTCAGAACACTTTGGGTACGTACGTAAATGCATAAAAACTATGTATCACTGCTGCAGTGATGCAAAATGTTGTTGCTGATGAGTGATTACCAGTTGCAGTTGTGTTGCTGATACTTTGCACAACAGCTGTGCAAAGTTTGAATTTTTGAAATTTCATAAGTTTAATAAGCAAAAATTAAATAATAATAAAAATGCTTTTTACAATAAAGGTGACATATTTAATTGAAAATATTGAACCAAAAAGTAACAGTTTTCTTATAAATGACGATTAAACGATTTCTTTTTTGTCAAAAGTTATTGCTTCAGAAAATTAACTGAAGCAATAATTGCCAAAGTTTGCTGCAGAGCTGCGGCATTACTGCATAAAAACTTTTGACATATGAGAGTGATGCCAAGTTTCTTACAAGTGATGCTTTTACGAACATTAAACTTTACTTCTGCGCAAGTGATACCCAACAACTGCATTTACGAACGTACCCTTTATCAATAACTTTTTAGGTAAAAACTGGATCTAAGAAGTAGTGGTATTATTAGAAACTACTTCGAAATGGCTTTCACTTGATCTTTAAAAAATTCCGTTTTATTAGCCCGTTAAGGGCCAATTTTAAAAATAAATATTTCTTGAAAGATTTTTCTACAAAACTTAAAATTTTGTCAATATACATATTTATTAAAACATAATATCTTTAGGGAAGAACATTTAATCTTTTATATACCATATTATTAGTAACTTCATCATATAAAATTTGAAATTTATTAAGCTTTAAACAATTTTATTTTGGAAAATTAGTCAATTTTTTTAAAAGTTTGATTAAAAATATATATCTGGTAATAATTTATGTACTTCTTACAATATGTAAATTCCCCTTGAGTTTTCTCCCTTCTCTCATTTTTCCTAAGTTAATTCAATTGTAAAAGTAGGAAAAGGGAAAAAACTCCCGGGGAATTTTTATTCATGATTGGGCTGATTGAATTATTCTAATATGTACATAAATAATAAGTGTTCTGCAACGCGGCAAACCCGCAATTCAGAAAAACTTTATTAAGCAAATATCTTAGGGCTTAATAATTATTATTATATCGACATGATTTAAAGATAAAGCCAATTTTGTAAAAAAAAAGTCAGCCACGGAGTATAAATATATAAAATTGGCTTTTAATTGGTATGCCATAAACCTCCTTTTGGAACACACTTTAAAGAATTTTCCAATGATTCCCATATTTTATAGATTCATTTTATACCTAAAGAGATATGGATAAAGTATTTTGAAGCTTTTACGACCTATTAGTCCTGAACTAGAAGCGTTGGCGCGAAAAACATCTTCCTATAGAACTTCTTTCAAGGATATAAAAAAAATTATATAAATAACAATTTGGTGTTGAGCCGAGTTAATATAATTGTTTCATGCCGATTCTTTTCTGTTAAACAAAAAAAAAAAAAAAATTAAGCACTTATTTTTTAAATATTTTTTTATATTAGCAGCACTTTTTCTGTTTTGTAGTGGACAAAAATAGAAATTAGTTTAATTTGACTACAACGACAAAATAAGCACAGACAACAACCTGCAGCCATGTATCCGTGTCGTCGTGAAAATAATCATTTCCATATGCACACATGTATTCTAGTTTTGACATATTGAAGTCGGTAGCTTGCTGTCTCGAATGTGTTTAAAGCATTAAACAGAAAATCGCTGCAAACAGTTAATAGTAAAAAAGCTGTTATTGTACGCTTATGAATACACATTTTTAAAAGAGGTTTATAAGACAAAAAGCGTTTAATAGTTTTTACATACTATAAGCCTAAAATAAGAACTTTTTATGAATATGGCTGATAGACCACAGCAGCCTACACCAACACACGACTACAAATGCTGCTGGTTGCGTATGGAGCCGTGTAGTCAGCTACTGAACTATTTTGAAGACGGCAGCTGCAATCCAAAAATTATAAACAGCTGTTTTTGTGCAGTATGTTTTTATATGTGGTGCCACTATAAATTTATATTCTTTTTACTTTTATAAAATGGAACAACATGCACAATTACGACTTTTACATATATATAATTAAAGCCTTTAAAAATATAAATACTTATTAATAAGACATTTTATTGCGTTAAAATAATAAATGAATTAAAAAAACTCTTTATTATCAATGCATTTCAATTATTTTAACAAAGATTCAATACAAAATGTATATAAACTGCTTTTAAAATAAAATACACATATTTTTTGCGCAATGCACGTGGTTTAGGAATTAGAAGTCATCAAAGTTTATTTTATTTATATTTTTTTATGTAAAAATTTGATCACAACAGTACATATTTCGAAATTAATTTTTTATAAATCCGTAAGGAGCCAATTTAAAAATTCATATTTCTTGAAAGACTTTTTTTACAAAATGGAGTTTATGTTACAAATTTGTCGATATTATATTATTTAAGCTGCCCTCGCAAATGATTTAGGCATTTTTCATACGTCACTTTTTTCATCTCTGTATGCTTTGTGCTATAACTCCTGAACTAGAAGCGTTGGCGCGAAAAACATCTTCCTATAGAACTTCTTTAAAGTTTAAAAATTTAAAAATTTTTATAAATAACAGTTTGGTGTTGAGCCGAGTTAATATTCTTGTTTCAAGCCAATTCTTTTCTGTTAGACAAAAAAAAAATGTTTAAGCACTTATTTTTTAAATATTTTTTTATATTAGCAGCTTTTTTTCTGTTTTGTAGTGGACAAAAATAGAAATTAGTTTAATTTAACTACAACGACAAAATAAGTACAGACAACAACCTGCAGCCATGTATCCGTGTCGTCGTGAAAATAATCATTTCCATATGCACACATTTCTAGTTTTGACATATTGAAGTCGGTAGCTTGCTGTCTCGAATGTGTTTAAAGCAGGGATTTCCAAAAATTTTTTGGTTGTGTCTTAGTGCGTACCAGAGAGTAAAAAAATTGAGAGAATGCATTTATTTACATCCGCAGAAAAATGTTAGTAATATATTTTTTAAGTTGTTATTTTATAAGTTGTATAACACAACTGACTCTAAATCTGTTTCCAATATCTTATCAAGCAATTTATAAAAAAAAAAAATAAGATTTTTGTGTTTTAAAAATTCATAAAAAATAAATATTGCACGCAAGGCATTGGATGTTACCAAAAGCATTTTTGACCGCACAATATTTTTTGAGTGTTAAGCTGAAACAAAATAACATAGCATCCGCCAGAAATGTACACTTGTCGAAGTCACATCGACGACTGAATTGAAGAGCATAAAAATATGTGTTGGTATTGGTGTGCACAATTGTGCAATGAAATGGAAATCCCTGGTTTAAAGCATAATTTCTATTTTTGTCCACTACAAAACCGAAAAAGTGCTGCTAATACAAAAAAATATTTAAAAAAAAGTGCTTAAATTTTTTTTTTTTGTTTAACAGAAAAGAATCGGCTTGAAACAAGAATATTAACCCCTTGTGGACCAAGGCTTGAATTCGTTGAAAAAGTTTAATTTTTTTTATGAAATATCGATAAAGGGGTCTTTATAAGGTAGTTTACAAAATTTTAAATTTGTGGTGGACTTGCAAGGATCCGAGGGGGACCTGGTACTTTTAAGTACCGTCGGGTCGGCATAAGCCAAAAGTTAAAAAAAAAAAATCATTAATTTTTGTTAAGGTCTTATTAATATTTTTAATAGTTTAATGAGGATTTACATCACTTTTACAACTTTTTTTAATTAATTCCATGGTATTTAACAAAACAATTTTTTTTATCATTACAGCATAAATAGATACCACAATGAGAACATTTCGAAAAGGGCTTCGATTGAATTTTATTAATACTGCAAAGTTCGCATCTTCCCCGTGATTTGACAAAAGTTGGCCAATGTCTTCCTAGATTTCCTAAACGAACATCCGTTGAAACGGATTCGTTTTTTCCTCGGCGTTTCTTACAGCCTGGAACGATTTGGTCATCTGTGGACATCGCTTTCAAGCTTCTACGACTTACGGTTAGATTATTTTGAGTTAACAGACCCATTGCTACTGAGCGCCTAAATTCCAAAAGAGTAACTTTTTCAAAGGACTGACAATAAGTTATGTAAGAGTTAACAAATGTCATCTCCAATAGACCCCAGAATATTCGGTGCCACCATTTTTTCGATTTTCGATCAAGACCGTAGGCACTTCGTAATTGATCGGCATGATCAACTCCGCCCATAAACGAATTGTAGTCTTTTATTATCGTTGGGCAGCTGATATCATTCAAACTACCATCGCGGCCTCTTCTAGAAACTGTCGTTTGCTCAGTTCCGTGATAGTTTGATGCCAAAAATATTGCTTTGTTGTCCATCCACTTAAAAAAGCTTATGCCGGTACATGAAACTCTAGACTCCCAGTCACCTCTTTTCATTTTTTTGTCATTATTTAAATTTTTTGGAGCTCCTTTTCTGTTGTAGCGTATTGTTCCACATGCTAATGTTCCTTCCGTTTTTAATTTTTCCAAAAGCCGGACTGATGTAAAGTAATTATCAAAAAAAACAATTTTGTTTTTTCCCCACTCCTCTTCGGTCAGTGACAAAACAACTCGTTCTCCAAGACCAAATTCAGAATACTTGTTTTCTAAAGCTTCGTCCTTACCTTGATAAACCGAAAATTTTTTAATATAGCCGTTTTGGTCAGCTAGACACCAAACTTTATAGCCTCTTTTTATTGGCTTCATAGGGCAATACTGTTTCATTGCATTTCGTCCTTTGAACATTATCATCGATTCATCAACGGAAAGTTGTCTTGTGCCATGGTAAAACAGTTTAAACTTATTATTCAATTCATCAATCATAGGTCGAAGCTTGAAGAGGCGATCTTTATTATATTGAGGAATTTTTGAGTTATCGTTAACGTGCAATTTGCTCAGTATTTCATCAAATCTATTTCGGCTCATTGTTTTCCCAATTATTGGTAGATAATAATCATCACTTGTACTCCAATAGTGTTTCCAACTGGGAAGTTTGTGATAACCCATAAGGAAGTTTATGCCTAAAAAGGCGTAAAACTCACATTTTTTTAAATTTAAAGATTTATTCCTTTGGATGGCGTATAAATTTGACTGAAATATTACATTTTCCGCCATATCGGCAATAAATAAAAGAAAATATTCAGTAGGGGTCCTGCTTTTAGCAAATATACCTTCTACAGGTCCCTCTAGTAAGGAAAATTCGGGAATACTTGTATCATGTGGTTTTGATTTCCATCGGCGATTTGGCTCGGCATTTTTGTTTTTATGGCTGCTGCTAGGAGTTGTTTCCATTATCTTCTCCTTATCGTTCTCAACATGTCTTTCATTCTCTATCTCACATTCTGTAAGATTGTTAGGAGAAACATCTTCATCTAACAACTCCTGCAAATACTCATTCAATGTGTCATTATCCGGCTCGTGTTCCTCTTCACTTTCAATATCGGTGTCATCAGTGTTATCGACAGGAATTGACTCCAGAATCGTCAGAATTTCATCTGTACCAAGGCGTTTATAACGAATTCCAGCCATAGTTCTATTATTGGCAAACAAAAGTATTATGCTGTAATAATAATTAAAAATAACACTCACAGCCCAACGGTACTTACCAGTCCTCTGTACTTATTTTCAACATAAGAGGCAATTAACAATTTTTTTTTTTAAACCAACACTTTTATGTGCGCACAACAAATTATTTTCCAATAAAAATAGACTTTTGGGGTCAAAAACAACTAAATATCCTTATTTTCAGCAATTAAAAACTGGTCACAAAACCGCACGTTTTTTAGCAGAAACACATTTCAATTTACCGTTATTCTTGGTAAACGAGGTTGCCAATAAGCAAAAAAACACATTATATAAAAGATTATAGTGTACTTCAAAGTACCTTTGGGCAACAAGAATCAAAATGTTTATCGTTTTCATTTTGTAGGCATATTATTGTTATGGTACTTAAAAGTACCGTCGGTCGACAAGGGGTTAACTCGGCTCAACACCAAATTGTTATTTATATAATTTTTTTTATATCCTTGAAAGAAGTTCTATAGGAAGATGTTTTTCGCGCCAACGCTTCTAGTTCAGGAGTTATAGGTCGTAAAAGTTTCAAAATACTTTATCTATATCTCTTTAGGTATAAAATTAATCTATAAAATATTCTTTAAAGTGTGTTCGACATGGCGTTTATGGCACACCGATTAACCAATTAAGAGCCAATTTTATATATTTATACTCCGTGGCTGACTTTTTTTTTACAAAATTCGCTTTATCTTTAAATCATGTCGATATAACAATAATTATTTAACCCTAAGATATTTGCTTAATAAAGTTTTTCTGAATTGCGGTTTTTCGGCGTTGCAGAACACTTATTATTTATGTACATATTACAATAATTCAATCGGCTTAATCATGAATAAAAATTCCCCGGGAGTTTTTTCCCTTTTCCTACTTTTACAATTGAATTAACATAGGAAAAATGAGAGTAGGAAGAAAACTCCCGGGGAATTTTCATTCATAATTGGGATGAATATGTAAGAAGAACATAAATTATTACAAAATATAAAGGGTGGTTAAATTTAAAGGGCCGATGTTGAATGTGAACCACACCTAAACGCCAAGTTTTTTTCCGAATTTTATTTGACATTTCTCTATTTCAGACTTACTCAATTTGAACCATGGAGAGATACACAATCCAACAACGTGTTAAAGTTATCCAGACTTATTATGAAAATGGATGATAAATTTCGAAGAAAATCATCTTCAGTGATGAGGCACATTTTCACCTCAGTGGATTTGTCGATAAGCAGAATTTCCGCATTTGGGCGAATAATAATCCAAGAATGATTGTCGAAAAACCAATGCACCCACAAAGAGTAACTGTTTGGTGCGGTTTATGGGCTGGCGGCATCATCGGGCCGTATTTTTTCCAAAATGAGGCCGGTCAGGCAGTTACTGTGAATGGTGTTCGCTATCGTGAGATGATAACGAACTTTTTATGGCCCGAATTGGAAGATATGGATGTGGACGATATGTGGTTTCAGCAGGAAGGTGCCACTTGCCACACAGCTAACGAAACAATGGCTCTTTTGTGCAACAAATTCAATGGCCGTGTTATCGCACGTAATGGCGATGTCAATTGGCCGCCAAGATCATGTGATTTGACACCGTTGGACTTTTTTCTTTGGGGTTATTTGAAAGAAAGGGTGTACGTAGATAAGCCAGCAACAATTCAAGAGCTAAAGGATGGGATAATTCGGCACATTAACGGCATAGAACCTCCATTATGCCTCAGGGTCATCGAAAATTTGGACCATCGGATGGAGGTGTGCCGCCGTAGTCGCGGCGCCCATTTGGCCGATATTTTGTTCCATACATAATTGAGTAATACCAATATATCATAATAAAATAAAATTACAATAATTTCCTCAATAGTTTGTGTTTTATTCAAAATCAACATCGGCCCTTGAAATTTAACCACCCTTTATATTTTTAATCAAACTTTTAAATAAATTGATTAATTTTCCAAAATAAAATTTTTTAAAGCTTAATAAATTTAAAATTTTATATGATGAAGTTACTAATAATATGGTATATAAAAGATTGAAGTGTTCTTCCCTAAAGATATTATGTTTTAATAAATATGTATATTGACAAAATTTTAAGCTTTGTAGAAAAATCTTTCAAGAAATATTTATTTTTAAAATTGGCCCTTAACGGGCTAATAAATCGGAATTTTTTAAAGATCAAGTGAAAGCCATTTCGAAGTAGTTTCTAATTATACCACTACTTCTTAGATCCAGTTTTTACCTAAAAAGTTATTGATAAAGGGTACGTTCGTAAATGCAGTTGTTGGGTATCACTTGCGCAGAAGTAAAGTTTAATGTTCGTAAAAGCATCACTTGTAAGAAACTTGGCATCACTCTCATATGTCAAAAGTTTTTATGCAGTAATGCCGCAAACTTTGGCAATTATTGCTTCAATTGATTTTCTGAAGCAATAACTTTTGACAAAAAAGAAATCGTTTAATCGTCATTTATAAGAAAACTGTTACTTTTTTGTTCAATATTTTCAATTAAATTTGTCATCTTTATTGTAAAAAGCATTTTTATTATTATTTAATTTTAGCTTATTAAACTTTTGAAATTTCAAAAATTCAAACTTTGCACAGCTGTTGTGCAAAGTATCAGCAACACAACTGCAACTGGTAATCACGCATCAGCAACAACATTTTGCATTACTACAGCAGTGATACATAGTTTTTATGTTACGTACGCACCCAAAGTGTTCTGAAACTTTTACGAAATATACCACGTGTGTTGAAGGAACATATTTTCTTATTTTAAAAGCATTTTGTATGTATTTTTTTTTTAATCTGCCGTTAAAATTATATTGTTTATTAGTTACAAAAACAACAAAATTAAAATATTTTAATTTTATTTTAAATAAATTCATTTGTTGATAATCTTAAATTAAGTTTGAATAAGAGTCTGCAATTATGCATGTTTTTCCATTTTGTAAAAGAAAAAAAAATGATAGTGGCACCACTGAAATATGAAGACATAGTTAACAAAAACAGCTGTTTGTGTTTTTTCAATTGTAGCTGCCGTCTACAACATAATTCAGTAGCTGACTACACGACTAAAATTTCAGCCAGCAGCATTTGTAGTATTGTGTTCCTGTAGCCTGCTGTGGTGAATATGCAGTGTTGCCAATTTAGCCATTTAGTGGCTAGATTTAGCCATTTTTCACCCTGTTTAGCCATTAAAAAATGAGTTTAGCCATTAGCCATTTTTTTAGCCATTTTTCCAATTGTTTAGCCATAAAATTTTATTTGTCGTTTTTCTTTTAAAAGAATAATTTTTATTTTATTATAAAAATTTATAAAAGTAAAACAAATATTTTTAACAATTTAAACGCTTTAATTTAAATCACAACTTTTACAAATCGCTATAAACTATGATGATGAAACATTTTTCAAAATAAAGGAACAGTATTCCAATATTTAAGGTATAAAATGGATCAACACAAACATCGGTGTTTCTTTCTGGTTGCAAGTATTTGAATAAAGAGATGCAGACGGCAACAAATTTTTTTTAGAAATTTCAGAATTGCCTATAAAGTTGCTCTCACTTCCATGGTTTAATGCTGAATTAGAGAGGGTATTTTGCCAAGTAAACATCGTTAAAAGTAATTTGAGAAATGGGTTACTTTTAACAACCGGTAATTCGATTTTATCAGTTAGGTAAATATTTTTAACATAACAATAAAATATAAACTATGCGTTTGTGCTGATGTTTGTAACACCTTAAAATATTGGTCCTAAGCCCACCTTTAAGTATACCGATTGACTCAGAATCACTTTCTGAGCCCAATAAATGTTTGTCCTGCTGGATGGCTGTCCATGTAAACCTTGTGCGTAAAGTACAGGTCGTCATTTTGGAGATTATTTGATAAAATTTGGTACAAAGGTTCTAATGTGGTGTAAGGTATCATATAGTCGGGGTACTTTTTTACGTGTTTTTTATTGTAGATCTGGACTCAAACGGTTGGGTGAATGTTGTCGTGATTATGACTAACCTTCGAATTATTTAAAACGAGTGATTCCTTTGAGATGAACAATAACGACTTTGAATTTATCGATGATTTAATTTTTTAAATAGCTATCAAAATATTAATTAACGTTTATTCTTATTCAAAAAAGTGATCTTAACTTACAATTTCATCGTAAACAACTTTAAATGAATTATTTCTGTTTTGTTATTGAATTTTAATAAGGTTTTATTTAAAAAAGCTTTTAGCCATTTTTTAGCCCATTTTTAGCCATTTTTTAGCCATTTTTTTCCGTAAATTTAGCCATTTTGGTCACCAAGTTTTGGCAACACTGTGAATATGTTTAATGCATAACGCTTCTTCAGTAAAACCATTCGTAGCCAAGTTATTAAGTTCTCTCCTGAGACTGATGATATTGCCAGTTCGAATCCCAAAAAGAATTTTTTTTCATCTTTTTTATTTAATTTTTTTATGTTTTAAAAAACGATTTTAAGTTTATAAAACGAATTTCAAACATCAACTTTGGCAAAAGAGGAAACGGGCTTAGGTACATATATAATTTTTTTTTTTTTTATATTCTTCGGCATAGCGAAATGAAAAGTTGGCGTGGCTTAATTAATATTTATTTATACCTATCTAAAGAACGTTATTTATGTATATAACTTTTTGTTCTTATCTCATCATGGTGACGGGTATATAAGATTCGGCATAGCCGAATATAGCACTCTAAGGCCCGTTTTCACGACTTAACGATAGTTAAATGTAGGAAGTAATCGAACAGATAATGAGTTTTTAATTATCACAAGTTCTCTTTAACCTAAAAGTGAAAGATAAGCTAAAGAGAGGAACGTTCTACCTATAACTTTTGTCGTAAGGTTTAGATTTGAGATTGCCATATTATATTCACATATTTTTTATATATGGCAACTTCAATTATACGTATATTTTGTAAATGTAAAAAAAAGTTCGTAGTTGCCAGTTCGTATTTTTATTTTGGCAAAAATAATCGGTATTTTCTTTAGTATTGCCACTTTTTTAAAAATGTTAAGCTTATTTTATACAGAAGTTGTGAAAACGAAAAATAGTTGAAGTAACTTTATTCCTCGCTAGTGCTAAAGGTACCGTTAACTATATCGAACTTAAAAGGTAAGTCGTGAAAACGGGCCTTACTTGTTTTAAATTAGAATTTAAACTCATATTAGGGTAATTCCATGTCAAATCGACCAAAAGTGGGACCTAACTTCTTTCGATTTTAATGAAATTTGGTGAGAAGGTTTATCCTATAAGGAACATATGGGCTAATCCTGCGTTACGGACGTTACATTCGCACGCAAATTTGCTTGTTAAGATTAACACAGCTTACGTTCACATTGGAATATTTTCATGAAAATTTTTGCAAAATGCAGTTCTGTGGGAGTACTTTAAAACTTGTTTTAAACTTAAAAGTTAACTGTTTTTGAAAAAATGTTATGCTAGCTTAAAGTTCCGTTGCGGACGTTACAAAAAATGGAAGTCGACTTTGAGGCTTATATGCATTTGCACATTTTTTAGCTAATTTTGCATAATAAAAAAAAAAGTCCAAATACAAAAAATTAAGTGGAATATATGACCATATCAATCCAGCTTTGAAAAGAAGGCTAAGTAGTCCCGTTAAACAAAAATCTTAATTGTTGTCTGTTACGCCCGTTACGTTACGGACGTTACACTTTTTCCATTAAACCAAATTGTGTATATAAAAAACATTCATGTATTTAATGGTGTTTTCTTTTCTACAAAAAATTTGACATTTTAATTTAAAAAACTGCAGTTTGGTGTCTGTTTCCTAAAAATTTTGCTCCCGAAAAGGATGAGTTTTTTAGAATAAAACAAGCCACCCTTTTCGGAAGCAAAATTTTTAAGAAACAGACACCATATTGCAATTTTTTTAAAATAAAATGTCACATTTTTTGTAGAAAAGAAAACACCATAAAAATCTTTTTAACCTTGTAATTATTAGTTACAAAAAATTATTGAATATTTCATTACTCTTATATTAGCTTATATTCATTTATTTATTTGTTTATTTAACTGTTTAACATTGTATCTTATGCTTAATAGACCCAGCTGTTCGAGCTACTTTTATAGTATTGTCATTGGAAAAGCCCGAAAAATAGTGATATGATTTAAGAGCTGGAATATTTTTTACATTTATCCATGTTTTTGATATTTCGTCAGATGTAGTTTTGACATCATTTTTACCAACGTAAATTAGGGAAACGCCATTTATATTTTTTTTGCTAATTTGTGAAAATCTCGAGCGTTTTTTAAGATTAGATTTTGGGCTTTTACTAGTTGCCAAACTTTCGCTTAACAACAGCGCCAACACCGTCCACCGCTCCTTTTCCATACGAAGTTAAAAAAAAATTCCATTCGAAACAACTCACATTCCATTCTTTTACGAATTGTGGAATGTTTCTCAGAATGTATTTATTTTTAAATTGACTTCCACAGCCATCAGAAAATATCTTTATTCTATTAAAAGAATGAATTTTTCTGATTTTTTTAATTAATAATTTTATAAAATAATAAACAGAATTTTTATTGTGCGACAGCTCATCACTTACAATACAATAAGACTCGGCGCAATTGTTGAACCAAGCAACGCATGTAAACAAAGTAACTTGTGAGTAACTGAAATGAGCAGATTGAACCTCATTTTGCGACAAAATTCTGTAATTTTCAGCAAAGTCAATTTGCAATATCAGATCAGTGGGTTGTATTTGCATCTTTGAGGCATTAAAATAGTTTTACTGCGAACGTTTAATGTATGAATGCAGCTTAAAAGCAGAAAGCTTGGCGTTAAGCTCATATATTAATTCGTTAACCGATCCTTTGGTGTTGCATAGTATCATCCTGTTGTTTACCATTCTCCAATGCTTCCAAGCAGCAGTTTTGTCTATGCGATTAACATACACCAATCGTGCAATGTCTGCTATGTCAATCACACATTTTTCACTCTCGTTGGTCATACACATTTCACTGTCAACATCACAGCAAGTTTCCTTTAAAAACTAATCAAAGTTTGATGGAAACGTTGGTACTATCTCAACCATGGTGAAATAAACAGGTGGCAGCACTACGCCAGATGACGATTTTTTGCTCTTGCATTGTTTGTCTAGGTTTATGTCAAAGTTTTGTTTATGTTTACAAAAAGTCCACGTTTTGTGCTGTGATTTTTGTTTTTTATTAAAGTTTTTGATAATTTTGATAAGATATTGACCATAATTAAATAAAAATTGGCTAAAAATTTATTTATTTCATCACGTTCAGCGGCACGCTTTGATTTTTGTTTAATGTTTTTTTTTTGACGTAAACGGTTATGTAATTTCCATTTTTGTTGTAATGTTGTATTTGTTGCCGTAACGATGCCACCTGCTTATTCCACCATGATCTTAACCAAACTTTCTAATAAGAAACCTATGTTTGCGTGATATTGACATACGCACATGTAATGTGGTATTTTTTGAGTCAGCTCAACTGCTATTGGACGGTGTTCATAGAACTTGGTTCTAGAAATATGTCTCTCCGGAAACTCGTGTTGAAAAAGGTCATACGCCTGATTCACAGTGACTAGCATATATCGCTTGAAAACTGGAAGTTGATTAGCTCCAGCTAATATCGTTGCTTTTCTACAAGCAGATTGCACCGAAATCTCATCACGTTCGTAATATTCTTGAATTAGATTGACATCATCATCAGCTTTTGTTTGTGGTGCACTTTGGTTATTGTATTTGCCAAGGTATTTTTTTATTAGCACCTCAAGAACTGCGCGTTTCTTATTTCCATTTTTTGGTAGCGCAATATCCACATTTTTTACAGCTTTGGCCAAAGACTGGGCAGAATTATAAGGCTCGTCATTGTTTACTTTTGTTGTTGCGTTTTGCTTATGTGCCTCTCTAAATTTGGCCAATCGTTGTCTATTATCGTTTTTTATTTTTTTTGCCTTTGTCGCATTTTTTTTTTAAATGTTCTTTGATTTTCTCACGGTATGCTCGCTTTCTTTCTGCCTCTTTAGTTTTAAACACCAACAGTTTTTCAGTATTATTTTTCAAATTTGCACGAAATTTTTTTGCTCTGTCTGCATTTGAACTCATTATAATTAATACGAATATATTTGTCACCACGCGCGTTTATAATTGAAATGAAGTTTGACAAAATTTTGAGATCAAAGCAAGAATTTCTTAAAGATTTCTAACGGAAAATCCAGTACGTAAACATTGCATGCATGGGCGTACCACCAAATATTTAAAGGGGGGCATGGGGGTTGCAGTTTACAACATGGTTATAAATTACTAATTATTGATTTTCAGGCATTATTTTAGGTTTCAGACGAATATGAAATTCATCTCAATTTAAGCTGCAGATTGGGGGATCACATGTTATTTTAACACACTTTTTGTTACTTTGAGGTGAAGTTTTTCGGATTCTCGGCAACCTAGAGCAGTTTTAAGCCCAGATTCAGCAGGTAAAAATCCATTATAAACACTTACTTCCACCTCATAATATTAAAATAAAATTTGTGGGTATTTCCACGCCGTTACGGACGTTATACACTTTGTCATTTATATTAAAAAAAAAAGTGTAATAAAGGTATTTCTTTTTTTTCATCAGATTAAAGTGCATAAAAAACTCTGTTTATAAAGCTAGTTTGGAAAACTTTAAATTTAATGAACTTAAGCCTAATTAAAAATATTAAAAATTTGGATTAAAAACCATAAATAGTTCAACAAAATAACCACAATACTAATTATTGTTAAAGCTAAGGCACGAGCTCTATATGTTCATTTGTCCTTCAAGTTGTGCTGAAAAAGGTCAACAAGAAAAAGAAAGACAAAAAGAAAAAACAAAAAATGTACTTTGGACTTCAAGAAGAATTCTTGACAAAAGTACGAAAAAACAGAAGTAAGAAAAAACATGTAAAATCAATTAAAATGGATAATCATTCAAAAAAGCAAACTTCGATCTACCAAAGGTTAAAATACAATTTGGTTTAAGGATTGATGTTTGACTATTGACGTCAGCAGTCGTCGATGGCTGCGAGTGTAAAACGGCAAATCCATCTGAGGAGATCGAGTGGTTGCGATCGAAACATGTCATGGTAACCTGCCGGCCCGGGTTCGAGCCCCGGCCACGGTCAAGAATGAAAGATTATCAATAACAATTTTAATTAATTTTCATGTTGTAAAATTCCTTTCTTCATAAAAATAATTTAATGAAAATTAAATTTAATGAACTTAAGCCTAAATAAAAATATTAAAAATTTGGATTAAAAACAAAATTATTAAAATTCATTCTGTTAAATTTAAAAAACCCTATTTTCCGTTACGGACGTTACACACAATGTACCCATTTTTAGTTCAAATTGTTAATTTATATTAGATAACTTACATATATGATTTGTATCTTAAATAAAAGAAAATAAAACAAATTAAAGCTTCGCTAAACGCTAAATACTGAAACGACTGTTTTTCCCACTTTTTTGACCATGGAAAATACCATTTTTTTACAAGAATAAATGAAAGCAAGAGGTACGTTTAGGTTAGCCTCTGTCAAGAACAAACAAACCACCGTAAAACCTTATTGCTTAAATATTTTGGAGCTTGAATATGTGTCCTATTATTCCATTAACAAATATTTGGATTTTTGGCAACTTTAATTTTCTGCCTTTGGTTTAAAAATTTTCGGATTAGCCCATATATGAACAAAAAAATTTTAAATTTTTTTCCAAAAATTATGTCGTATTTAAAATGTCATAATTTCTATTAAGCCGCCATATTTGTATGGTACAGCGAGGAGGATGCTCCTAGATGGGTCAAATGTATGACCAACCCCACTTTATTTGTTATTGCGGAATTTCGGTTTTTTTAGTAATTTCAATAAGCTAAACCGTTTTTGAGTTACGCGAATATTTGTTGGGCAGCCTCCTCCATTTTCGAAATAACGGTATATCTCGAAAAAAGAGCTAACCTAAAAAAACGGTTAGCACCAGTGGATTCAGCGTGCCCGAATTAGGTTAAAACGCCAGGTGCTCGGCTTGTCTGTTTTTTTCAAATAGCACAAAATTACAATATTAAAATTCTTTTTTAAGTGTTATTTTTTTTTTTTTTTTGACCTTTATTTATATGTAATTACTTTTAATTATTTAAGCTTGAGGTCTTTTTATTTATAAAATATTCTATTTATTTATTTATTTTTTCAATATTTCGCTAACCTTTGGTTAGCATCGTCAGGAAATTAACAAATTTTAATACAAATAACAAAAAACGATAACAAAATTATGAAAAATTTTTTTTTGTCATAAATTAAATTCAAAAACCTATTTGTCAAGCGTAAATAATCAAAAGTAATTCTTTTTTAAGATTACTTTTTTAAGGTCGCGAAAAAAAGAAAATTATATAAAAAAAAAAAACACCTCCATCAAAGTTTCAGGATTTTTAAAGAACGGTTTGAGGTATTATATAAAAAAAAAATCAGAAAAAAATAGGTTTTTGACTTAGTCCGTTTTTAAAATTAAATATTTTGCAGATATTACATTTAAAAAAAATTTTTTTTTTTTTTCAATATATGGTATAAATCATCTTCGTATGTAAAGTAGTTTTCGAGATATTGAAGAAACACATTTGGCTAATTCGGCGAAATTATGACATTTTGAATATGACATAACTTCAAATTTCATTAAAATCGAAAGAAGTTAGGTCCCACTCTTGGTCGATTTGACATGGAATTACCCATTACCTTTAATTCAAATATTTTTCTTTGATTTTTTGTTAAATTAATTGGTACTTTAACTGCGCCGGACTTTCCTATCAACATCAACCAACAGAAAATGTTTCTTCCCGAAGTCCAATAAATTTTGTTGCAAAATTTTATTACTGAAATACAAATTAATAGGTACTGTTTTATTCATTTGTCTGATAGAAATGGGGTTGCCAGTTTTGAAATTAGAAAAATCCGTACACAAGAGAAAAAATCAGTACAGTTGCAGAAAAACAGTACTTATACTTTTTTTAATCTAAAATTACTAGCTGACCTGGCAAACGTTGTTTTGCCGTATAACTTATTTTTTTCAGATGTTGCAGTATCTTCATGCCAAATTTTAAAAAACCAGGTTGAGTTGTGAAGAAGATAGAGGGATGCGTAGCTTTTACCACTCTTGCCCTACTTCACGCCCTATTTCCTTTCAGATGTTACAGTGTCTGCGTGCCAAATTTTAAGAAAACCGGTTGATTAGTTAAGAAGATATAGGGAGGGAGAACTTTCAGCCCCCTTGCCTTACTTCACGGTTGGTTAGATAATAAGATATAGGAAGAGGGAACTTTTACCCCTTTTACCCTATTTTACGCCCTATAGCGATATGAAATATACCTTACGGCCTAATAAATACGCATACAAAATTTCATAAAAATCGGTCAACCCGTTTCGGAGGAGTGCAATTACAAACACCGTCACACGAGAATTTGATATATATTGAATAGGGTGTTCAATTATTCGGGTTTTATTTTTGTTCGATTAAACGATTAATCGATATTTGGCATTTTTAACTTATTCGATTAAATGAATAAAATTTTAAAATTAATCGATTATTCGAATAATTCTAAATCCAGAAATTTTAAACTACCAGATTGTTTTCGATAATCTTAGAAAAAATTAGTACTTGGGTAAATAAACATTCTTTTTTAAATAAAACTTGTCAATGTAGCTCCAAATTGTTGCTTCACTTTCGGACACTTTTTTCAAAGAGTCGATATAACTTTGGATTTTTTGAAACTTTTCACGCGCGTTCTATTCTCTACTATGCTTCTGAAAATAATTTCCATAATGATTTATTGAATTGTGTTGAAAAAATGAAACAGAAATATGAGCTGAATTACTCAGTAAACATGACTGTTTTTTTAATTCCAACGTACCCATACATTTGGTTTGTTTATTCGACTTAAAACTTTAAAAAAATTATACATTTAAAAGAAATACAATATATTATTATTATTCGATTAATCGGCCTAAATTCTTCGATTAATCCTTTAATCGAAATAAGCAATTTTAAATTATTCGAACAAATAATCGTCTAAAATTGTTCGATTAATCGAAAAAGAATTAATCGACTGAACACCCTAATATAGAAGATAGATGTTTTAAGCTTAGTTCAGAATGGTAGCAACAATTTCATTGGTTCTTCTTTCTTTTTTCTTTACAAAGTATTTTATATATTTTTTTTTTCATTTTTCAAACCAAAATGTAACTTACATATCGTTGCCTAAAACGCAAAAGGCCCTAACTAACAAAAAATAAAAAATCGACTTTTTCATGAAATCTGATGAACTGCATCAACACTAATGTCCACAATAAATTTTGGAATCTTTCAACCAAAATTAGAGCTTTTATTAACAAAAAACAAACGGCCCTATCTACAAAAGATTATATGGATACACGCTAAAAGACCTTACTAACAGTTTGCATATTATGCAACATTGTCAATTGTCAAAACAACTGGTAGGTTTTACAAGAAAAATAGGAGGAAAATAAATTATAAGCAGTTTTAGGCAATTTATCAATTAACATTTTGAATAGTAATTTGCTTCTCCTGTAAAATTTTCAAAATGTTAGATAGGGCGTTTTGCGTTTTAGGTAACGATATGTATTTTAAAAAAGTTGAGTCTACTTCTACTTCAGCAACAATTTGTATAAAATTATAAATGACGTTTATAATAATTTTTTTTAGTTTTGAATGAAAATGTTAACAAAATATGTATGTATCTTGAAAAATAATAATAATTATTTAAATTTTTGTGGGCAACATTTGCAAACGTTTTCTTAATTGAAAATGTGTGTGCTTGCGAAAAACATTGTTGCTTTTTGTGAACACCAAGTGAAAATGTTGCTGCCATTGTGAGCGAAGATTTAATAACATAAAAGGATTTTATTATTTTTTAAATAAATCTGAAATTCGTTGTATAGTTTGTACCGAGGCAAAATTGTATTAATAAATGTACTTGGACTTCAAGAAGAATTCTTGACAAAAATTACGAAAAACAGAAGTAAATCAATTAAAATAAATAACACTATGCTAGTTGAAAAAACAGACAAACCGGGCACATGGCGTTTTAACATAATTCGGGTACGCTGATTTTGATTTTATTAACAAAAGTCGATTTAATTTTAATTAATTTAAGAATTTCATAAAACGCAATATTTGTATGGGAGCCCTCCTTAAAAGTGGAGATAAAGGGCAAGTATGTCTCGAGAAAATGTTAAGGACAAAAAACTAATTGAGGTCGGTCATACATTTTATTTTACTAGGGGCGAACCCTAGGCCTTTATGGGACTTTTTTTTAATATATTTCTAGTCTGCATTAAACATTTTGTATGGGAGCCCTCTTAAAGAATGGAGATAGCTGGTAGGTATGTTAGAAATAAATGATTGAGATAAAAAAAAGTGGGGTCGGTCGTACATTTGACCTATCTAGAGGCATCCTAGGCGCTGCAGGGGCTAGCGACTAGAAATATGTCGTGCAACCTACTTCATTTTCGAAATAACGGTATGTCTCGAAAACCAGAGCCAATCTAAACAAAACTGCGGGCACCACATGATTCAGCGCACCCGAATTATGTAAAGCGCCATATGCCCAGCATGTCACAAAAAAAGTGTCAATGTCTTGCACAGTGTAATCATTCAAAAATCAAATTTCGATCTAGGAAGGTTAAAATACCGTTTGGTTTAAAAATTGATGTTTGACTATTGACTGCCAGCCATCGTCAATGACGATAAGTTTTAAAAGGCAACCCCCTCTGAAGAGATGGTGTGGTTACAATCGAAACATGTCAGGGCAACCTGTTCGTGTAAAACTGGGTACGATTCCCAATTCAGTTAAGAATAAAAAATTATCAATAAACTTTCATTCATTTCATGCTGTAAAAATCCTTTCTTCATTAAAATAATTTTATGAAAACTAAATTTGATGAACTTTAGCCCGGCTAAAAATATTAAAATTTGGAATAAAAACCATAAACTGTTCAATAAAATAACCACAATACTAATTATTAATAAATAAATGTAATAATAAAATTTAATTGTTTCAAAACAATAAATCACTTTTGTATGTCGTTACTTTAATTTAGAAAAGGCGTTTCTAAAACATACATTTTCTTTAAGCTTAAGACATAAAAAAAGGGTACAGAAAAGGGTATTGCATATCTATAGTTTTAGAATAATAGGAAATTAATTAAAGTTTCTACATTTTGTTTAATTCTAAAAATTACAGAATATATCGTTCAAAATATTATGTGCGTTCGTTTACTTTTCCAGTAAAATCCAGTAGGTGAGTAATATGAAACTTTTACAAATTTATGTGTACGCGAACGCATTTCAGTAAAATCCAGTACAAATTTTGGGGTAAACGAACGCAGCTATTATCGACATTTAATTTTCTCTAAATGCCAATATGCATGGTTGCATTTCTTCTATCAGCTGAGAGCTGTTACTACGTTAGTTATGAATTGTGAATAAGATCTATGAACTATTTTTTAGTTTCTGTTTTGTTAGTTACAACTTTAGTTATGATTTCTGAATATGCGCCATTAGTTTTATTAAAAGCAAAATTTGAGTTGTTTGTATATGTAGCTTGGAGCTTTAGTGGTTAATGTCACAATATATTGCTGTTTTAGGTTAAAAGTTGCATTAGGTGTCTCTTTTATTATGCCAATGTCTAATTAAACCGACAACAGCGTCATAAGGGTTTTGCTAGCCAATTTCACTGAAAAATGTTCTTTAAAAAAAACTATGATTTAATTTTCTCATAAGCAAGTATCTACTAGATACTAGATACTATCTAGACATTGACCCTTTTAGCAACAAGCTACAGATATCACGGCAACAAAGTTAAAAAACAAATTAATCACTTGAAATAACGGAACTTATTGCGTATTTATATTAAAATGATGCACATAAAAAATGTCTGTTATACGGTGGTATAGGGTATCAAATAGACGGGCTTCACCGACTATACTTTCAAACTGGTTTATTCGCATTTGCAAGTTGCGTTTAGAATTGCAAATGAAGATGCTGTTTTTTTTTTTAATTAACAATACAACTAGTTATACAAGTACTCACAGAATATTAATAGCTTTATTTTTAGTTAATCATTTTTTTAATTCAGTTCTTAATTCTCAGATAAACTCAACGGTTGTGTAGTACGGCTTTATACTTAAAGATTTGAAATATGAAACGAAATTGGTTTTATTGGTACTTGATGATGTTTTCTATGGCAGTTGCAGTAAATTCCGAAAGGTATTGAAAATTATATAAATAATATTGGTTTGAAAATAATGAATTTTTGATTTAACAGTTTCTATTCAATTAATGCACCAGGAGTGTTAAAATCAAATCGTAAATATTCAGTTGTTGTAGATCTACATAATGCTGATGGTCCGTGCTTAATACGTGTTGGCATTACAGGTCCTGGTTTTAATGATTTTAAAGATGTTAATTTACAACCATTTGAATCAAAACTTATTGAATTTTTCCCGAAGAAATTATTGAATGCAGATTACATCTTAAAAGCCGAGAGTTTATCCGGATTAAGTTTTAAAAATCAAAGTTCTCTGCATGTTATTAGGCATGAGGGACCAAAAATTTACATACAAACTGATAAAGCTATTTACAACCCCCAAGATACAGTAAGATTTCGTGTTTTGTTGTTGGATGAACATACGAGGCCGCTAAATATTAAAGATCCGATACGTGTGGAAATATTGGTGAGTTAATGGGAAATCGATTTTTTGATTTCTATACCAACTTTTAAAAACAAAATGTACCTTTTAGACCATCAAGGTACCATTTTTAGGTTTTTTCTATAAACATGTAATTCTTTATTAAGGTTTAATATTGTAGTATTTCGAGAGGATGGCACGTTCGCTGACTAATGTCAGACATTTAGATTTCTTACCACATATCTTGAAAGATCGTTAAAGAAATAGCATAACTCATCGGGGAAACTTTTTAGTACTTAGTGGAAATATTTTACTCTTTGTATATTTAAAGGTCCATTACATTCGCTATTGATCCTTATTCAGAATTTATTTTGTTAAAACATTCAAGCACATTAAATTTTAACATTTTCAAGCTGATTTGAAAAATTACAGTTTACAAGAAAAGGTCGGTTTAATTATGCAATAAATACAACTTTTAAGGAAATCTTTAATCTTAATATAATCCAAATAGAACAATTTTTTTATAAGTGATCTGTTTCAATGCGAATTTAATATTATTATTAGTTGTACCAACTAATGCACGGTTATACTACGATACCAACAAAATATATAATGTAACACAAAAAGTACAATTGTACCATTATTTCCATCCCTGGTTGAGACTTATCTTCTACGATCATCATATGCACAAGAACGAGTTTAATCTGAGAACATAAGTACACACATATCAATGTATTTAAATAAAAATAATATATTAGTTTTACAGATAAAATACAATTATATATGGAGACATAGAGTTTTGGTTAATCAAACTTTAAATAAACAAGTACTTGTGCCATATTCGGTTGTGTCGAATATTTTATACACTCCACCTAGAGTGAAAATATTTTAGGAGTGTGCTGGATATGGGAAACTTTATATAGGAGCAATGGGTATATTATCACCGATAATCCGATCATCACACAGTTTAAGAATTATATTTTAAATCATAAAGTAACTTAGGTTATGTTAAGTTCTTTGGGCTGCCATCATGAAGACAGCTAACTTGGGTGTTTTATTAGTCCCTTTGTTATACTCAGCGCCTGTGTCTATCCCACAGAGCAGTTACTCAATAGCTGTCACGGCAGAATTCAACCAGTTTGTTTTCCTAATAAACAGAAGAAACAACCTTAATTCTATATCAGAAAGTTCATGCAAACGGACAAATTCTGGTTTCCCCATATATTTCTCCGAAAACCCAGGACATTGATATAGAAAATGAAGCACAGTTACCTCCTCCTCGTCATGACATCTTCAGCATAAGTTATAGACCCATTATATTCGCATGGGTCTCTGCCGCCCAGATCCAATCCCTATTAGCTCTCAGAAGAGAACATGTTACGAATAAGCAGCAGATGGATTCAGAAGTCCACCCCAACTGCACAAGTTTTTAAGACTCGCCCAGAATTTACGGTGAGCCACTGGATAGCCAACAAATTGATGTATAAATCTGTTATCTAGACGACTACCTCGCTAGGAAAGCTCATCTGGTTACCCTGGCAAGCCGCGTGTCCCAATCACATTTAAAAACATTCGACATTCTGGAGTTAATTCAAATGTCGTATCGACCCCCGCTAAGGATGCGATGACAGCCTTGTGTTTAGTAAATGTATTCATATATCCATCGGTGGCATGGGAAGCTTCAGTAAGTGTAGCCAATGTTTGTTATACAAGGAATTACTCCATTATGATATAACAAACACCGGATTAGTTAACTAAAGGTTTTCTGCATTGCCGGTCTTTTGCCGGGCCCCCGAATTTTCTAAAGCTTCTAAATTCTGTAACTCATTTACATTTTTAAGAAAGCAATTTAAGCTTTAGACAGAATGCAGATGTCGAGGAATGTATTATTGATCCTATGCAACCATTTTAAAATTTGCTCCACCTGTTTTAAAAATTTTTCTATCAAATCAAAAAATTATTATTTCTAAAGAAACGATTTTAAAAACATAAACGCAGAAAATATAACGTTATTTCTTTTTGTTTAATAAAAATTGGTCATTGCGACACATTTAAAAGTCAAATAACATCAAAAAGTGTCACAATGTACACACAGTTTGGATCCTCATGTCATCCATCCCTGTTAACATAGTATTCATGGTCAAGTTCCACAATGGTCACAATACTCCTTTAATTCGAGCGATGTTTTCAATAAATCCCATTAATGAGCCATAAAAGAGCCGTCTCAACAGACCTACCCTTTGTGCAGGCATGTTGTGCAACATAATGTAAACACTTAGGGAAAGTCATACCCAACACAGAAAACATTTTCATAAAAATTTTTTCAATTAAATCAATAAAGCTGTTTCAAACAATTTTTTTTTTAATTGATCCAATTAATTTGCCTTAATTGAAAATAAAAATTATAATGTCTGTACACAGAAAAAATTAATTTTTATATTTGAATACGAAAAACGCATATATAATCGCGGTATTAATAAAAAAGTTTGTATGTATAATTGTTGAATTTTTAGTCAACAACCAAGTTTATTGAGTCAATAAAAAACGTTGTTGCTCAAAATAATTTTTTTCAACAAAATGTTTACTTGATTCAGTGATGTTAACTTTTATTTTTTCATTACCGTACGGCCCTCTAAAAATTACCGTTTTTGAGAAGAAATTACCGTACGCAAAGATTTTAAATCAAAACATTAATGTGCGGTTTCCAAATGACAGGCGATTGATTGTGTAGTAAAATTTATATGAAAAGCACTCAGTCTATCGCCTGTCATTTGTTAACGCACATAAAAGCATGGTTTACAAACCACTAATTTAAATTTAAAATGTATTTTCAGAAAAATCTGAAAGTAAATTTTTGTCTTAAAATACACGTTTAACCAAAATTATTGTATTCTTTATGAATAAGGTAGTAAAATAGTATTGAATTTGATTCGTACTTAAAATTATCTGAAAAATATAGTATTATAACATTGCGGCTATTTCGTATGTTTAAGAATTGTTGATTTTAAAACAAATAAAAAGTTAAATATAAAATTAATAATGTACAATAGTAATTTCATTTTTTTTATTTTGCACTTATCGGTGTTATGAAAACATTTAAAGAAACATAATGTTCTTAATTTTTTTGTTATACCATTTATCTATGTATTTTAAAATTGAAAATCACCTATTAAAAGTTAAAATTTTAAACCCAACATATGTATACCAAAAATCCAAATTTCTTTAAATTACCGTACTTTAAATAAAATTACCTTTCTACCTTTTGCGGCCCAAAATTACGCTAAAAAAGGGTAATTACCGTACGGTTAACATCACTGACTTGATTTGTTAAAATAAATTGTTAAAAATGTTGAATAAATCAAACAAAATGTTAATCGAATCTTTATTTTTTTATTTATTAATGATGATGTCATAAACTTTAAATTTTTATATTTTTATAAAAACACTAAAATTTATTATGCGGGGATAAGTAAGTTCCTATGCGCATTTCACTGGTTGTTTAGGCCAGATCATCAGGAAACCTTTTTCAAAGACTTTGGCAAAACTAAATATATTATTCAAATAAAACTGTAAAACAAATGAGAATTATGAGCTATTTTAAAATGGACAAGAGTTGTTAAAATACTGTCTTTACTTTGATTCAAATATTTTTTTATTGAATATGAAGAAATATTTAATTATTAAATATGTTTTATTAAGTGCTATTTTGCAAAGTGTCAATTTGATAAATTTTTTCTTTGAATCAAACAAAAAGTTTGTTGACCTAAAATTTTATTTTTAACAAACTGTGTTGTTAAAAATTTTCTTGAGATATTTTTTTCTGTGTATGTATATTTTCAAATATGGAAAGAAACACACAAACTTCAAAATATTTTTAAGTTTCAAACAATCTTTTAATTATTTCAATTAACTGTGTTGATTGAAAAAAAGATTTTGATTTGTGTCTACGTTTTATACAGCCTTTTTTGCTGGTGATAACATTTCAATTAAACCTATTGATTAAAACTGAACAGCAAGAAAACCTCAAACTTACAAATCTGTTAATTGATATGATCAATTTGTTTGCCAGCGGAAAATCAGTACGGAATTTAATTAATTTACAAATTTCCAACAAATACGTTAATTGAAGTTGGCTTTTTTCTGTGAAGTGTATATCAATGATCCTTTCAAGAGTCTTAAGAAGAAAGGATGCATAAGTGTGATAAGCCATCCCCGTTTAGGGATTAAGATCAATCCGCACATGGTCTAGCTTTAATGGATATATACGTCTACGCACTCCTCGTATTTCAGGGTCCCATTCCTCTGAAGATTCGCTGGGTTAATACCGTCATCACCCGGAGATTTCACAGGGTTAAAACTATCAGAAGTCCACTTAATTCTATCATATTCAATCGAAATGAAGCGGGTTTTGACAAACATCCGAGTTCTCGCAATCCCGCTTCGGAATTGTCAGAAAGTGAGTATCAATCAACACTTTAAGTGTTTCCTGACTTATCAAAGTCCAATAAAAATCAGAATCAGAGAAGCGGACTCTAGGCCAATATATTATCCAAACGGTTGACACAGAGAGACCTTCCACGCTGCTATAGAAGTTCCTCCATACATTCCTTTTCGCCGATCATCAAATTCTGAAAATTATTCAATGATTGCTTATAATCAGGCCAATTACCCTGGCGCTTCGCCACTTTGAACAATTTTCGAATGTTGTAACTTGCCGGTGCAGTATCAGGATCAGATGGGGCTCCAATATTACCCATACGGCCATTAGCTTTCATGCCAAAGCAGTGAATTTCTGTAGTCTCCGTGGCACGGCAACGGACTGACTTTAAGTTGAGGCCTCCGCCAGTTTGCTTTTAGTGCGTTATGCTTTCTGGCTTGCAGGTAGATTTTCATTGCGGAAGTTTCACTTTTCCGTTAAAAAGATACTTTCTGTGATCACGTGCTGATTGTGGTATACTACAGAAACTCCTGGAAAGGAATAATCTAAAAAGCAAGCTAAAGGGCTGATTTATCCCCAGGCGCTGCTGCTACTCAATAGATACTTCTATAATTTTTTCAATAAAAGCGGAGGTTAGATAGCTGGAGCTCCTCTCAGGGCGAGTGTATAATCTTTTCGGATTATTCACTCAAATTGCTACCTAGGGGTGTTGGTTGCGCTCAAAATCGGTTACCGCTTTATTTGTCACCCAGTTGCTAACATCCACCATGAAGTGATCCCAGGCTCGGACCTTTTAAAAAATATATTTAAGAAAAAAAAATTAAATTTTGCTATTATCAGCTTATTTTAATATGGTTTAAAATATAAGTTAAGTAAAAATTAAATATGATTGTTTGATTCATATAATATTTCAGAAACAATAAATTTTAACTGCCTTATTTATAAAAAATAAAACAGCTTAATAATGGGTTTATGAAACATATTTTGTATGAAAATCGGTTGTATTAACGCTTTATTAACGTGTTTTATTTTTTATAAATTAGACCGTAAATATTTTTGTGTAAAAACATATGTAGGTCTTTGCAAACGAGTTCCTTTTATTAAAGAAGCAGGAAATACGTCAAAAAGATTATTTCTCCAAATTTTTAAAGGAAAAAGGCAATTACAAGACAATATTGGAGAGAAACTCGCGATTCCGACTCCAAAATTTTTCGGTATAAAAAATTTTCTAATATTTTTCAAACTAAAAAATTTTAAGAGGGTCTGCTTTAAAAAATTTTGAAGTAAGATAATAAGGACCAGTCTACTTTACCCAATAAAAAATTTTCTTGTTTTGCGAAGCACGAATGGTACATTTTAAAAAGTAAGCGCACATACATGCGCTGCGCAATCAGACATATAGAGATGCAGTTAACAAATTAAAAAAAAAAAAAGTATATAACAATTAAAGAGCTACGACATTCCATTACAACGAAGCTGGTTTGTAAGGGAGCATATTAAAGAATAACGGTAACAACAAAAATTTCAGTGTGTAAAACTAATAGTTACATTCACCAATATGCGCTTAGTAAAGCGCTTTCTGTGTCAAAAATGTATTGCTTCAAAGTGGGAACCCGCCATACAAAATTCATGTCTTCTGTAAGCGATATGGTAAGCGAAACTTTTACATTTCTCTCTTACAAACCTGCTTCGTTGGCTGCTCCATTTTTTTTATTGGGTTACATATGTAAGCGATGAAATCGATCGATCTCTTAATAATCTTTTTTAAAGGGGTCGATACGTTTCAAGCGATTTAGAAATCCATTTCTGAATTTTAGTCTAAATGTTGTTTAAAAAAATATTACATTTAAATAAAGAGATCCACAGCAAATCGCAACAGATCCACTCTTTTAGTCTATTATTTTAATGAAAACTATTTTACATAGAAAAATCTTTAAAGCCCTTGTTATCAAACTTACCACACTGAAAGAATTTTCTTCACAGATCCAATGGATTTTGACATTAATCCAATGAAAAATTACATTAAAAGTCAACCTATGTAACCTTTCATGGGATTAATGAAGAATGTTACTTTAGCCCCCCGTTAATAAAATGTTTCATAAAATCGATAAAAATTTTAATTCATTAAATGACTGATTAAATTTGGTCATTTTTATGACAGTCTTTTATTAGTTAAATGATTGTTATGGTTATATATTTATGTTTATTTATTTCAGAAATTTTTTCAATGTGCGTTTTTAGTTGTTGTGAATTTTATTTTTTTTTCCTGCTTCAAATCATCAAGTTATATTAATTTTATTTCGTTTATATATTTCTGTTACATCATGTTATGTTCTACGTGTATAAGCTTACCTTTTAGTAAATTGTATTTAATTCATTTTCCAGCCCAGGACCACCTTCATCTTGCTTCTTTCCATTTTGCTGGCTTGTACTACTACGTAAATTTTGTGTATTTAAATTAGCAATTAAAAAAAAGAATGTAAGAATCGTTTGCTCTTATTGTTTGTTTTTAAACCTATTACTAACATTTAGCTAAATTCAGTGTTTCGTTATCGTTATGAATTTTTTCATTTAGGTTATGAAACTTTGAAATTCACAATTTTTTTCATATATTTTCATGTCTATCGCTTAAAATGGAATTAAAAATACATTTTTACAGCAGTAATTGGAAGAAAATATTTGCTAGTTATGTATAAGTATTTTAAAGTTAGAGAACTTTATCTTGTTTTCATTGAAATAGTGTAATTTTTCATTGAAAATATGAAGTTACACTTTTTTCTATTAACTAAAAAAATATTTGAATACATTAATTAATAGTTCATTTTAGTCTTAAAAAACCTATTGAAGTGAGGTGTATATGTAGTTGAATTGGATTTTTCTTTTGAATGAGATATTAAGTTGTCATTAATTTAATAAAAAATTTTAACGAGATTACGAAACTCAATTTAGTAGTTTTAATGTAATTGCTTTATTTAAAATTTCATTGCCGTAATAAAATTTTTTATTGGATTAAAGAAAAAAATTTAATGAAATTGATTCATTAGATTTATGAAGCATAATTCTTTCACCGCAAATGTCAAGGATAAATACACATACAAATGTATTTTGATTGAGCGAACTCAAAAATTACATGCGAAAAGCAACAATATTATTATGAACTTATAAGTATATAAAAAAGAATATACATATAAGTGGATTTGATAAGAAATTTTGGCATCAAATGCGCCAACGTCCCCAGAATTTATGGACTTCCAAGAATCCAGAAACCTAGTAGTCGACTTCGTATAATATAATCATCGGTAGGAGTACCCTGCTATGGGTTATCAAAATGTATATACTGTTGTCGATTTTGGCATCAGTTTATGGAGTTAGTCAGTGCAGTCGTTACTCATTGCTTGAGTGAGTTGTCGTTCAGTTGTGATTCCATCTTCTCCGGCCACCTTGTTGTGTTTTTTTTGTTTTTTGATTATTCTTAAGATTGTTTTGGTGGTTGTATTTCCCCTTCGTTATCATCGATAATGAGCTGCCAATTTGTGTCGCCAAGGTCATTGTCATATGATTCACTGATATATTCCCTCCATCGTTGCAGGGTATCGTTTTCCTCTGTAAGTGTTGCGCCTTTTTTGGATTTACAGGCTCCTAACCTCTTAAGCTATGTTTACACCTATAAAATATTTGACGTCCTAAAAATTATTTGCTTTTTCAAAACGTTTGGCTAAACAATCATCATTTAACAGTTTTTAAATTACATGATACAATTATCTCTTACAAACAAACAAAGTTAAATAAATCAGTAGCAATTGTTAACAATACTCTTTTTTGGATTTGTTCGTCAAATATTTGTTAGGTCTAAACAAACTTTTAGCTTCTTGTTTTAGTTCCCTGTTGATTTGTCTACTGTTATGGAAAAATCCATATTTCTGCTTTCGATTTTTGCTTGCAGAGCTTGTTTTCTTTCTCCTGCAGAGCTTATGGGTACTCATGCGCCTTTGGTGATTCAAGTTCCTGTTATTAATTGTGATATATTGAATCACGTTTGCACGGTTCTCATTTTTCAATCTAATTGCTTCTACACATTCCTCATCAAACTATTCCTCATTTTAAATTTTTTCGTGTTACTAATACAGGTTGCGGCTGCTGCCGTCATTGCTGTCTTCAGGCGTCACCAATCCTCTTTAATTCAATATTAGTTTGGAATAGGGACATGAACAATTTGGCTTGTGTCGTTAGTTCCTGTTATTTTGCATGTCCTCTTTTGTATTTGTTTGTGAGGGAAGTTTGTGTTACTGATAAATAGGTTCATTGATTCTGCAAACTGTCGTAGTCCAAGTGCCATTAATGGGACTTACTACACGCAGAGAAAAAACATGGTTGAAGAATGGTTAAAAAAAACATATTATTGCAACAAACAAACTTTTGTTGTTTTTAACAAAACTTTTTTCACGATTGATAATATTTTGTTTCTGTTTAACAATAAAGTGTTTACCTCTCTTGAAACTTCAAATATGGTTGAATTAACCAATATAATGTTTTAATAATATAAAGCTACATTTAAACATATTATGGTTACCTTAACCATATTATCATCACGGCAACCATATTATGGATAAATTCATATATCCAAAAGCTATAACCATATTATGGTTGCCTCCAAACATGTTATGGTTAATATTTAATAACAATATTATGATCGAAATTATAATATTTTAAAACATAGTATGTTTAAAAAGCAAAAACATTCTGGTCGTTTGCATTTCACTTGGTTTGCTTAAAATTCTCATTCATTTTATTTTAATTATTGATTTAAATACACAAATTTACGTAGAATAAAGTAGTAGAACCGAAAAAATGGTAATGAAGGTCGTGCGTCACAGGCTGAATCAAAGGGGATTTTTTATAAAAGTGGAATAAAACACCTATCAAGAATAAATAATTAAATAAAATTATAATTGAAAAAATGGATGAATTAAATAACCATAAAATGGTTAACATTGACCATATTATTGTTAATTCTGGGAAGTTTTGACCATATTTTGGTTAATTTTTTAACATAATATGGTTAGTTTTGACCATTATTATGGTTAATTTGACCATATTATCGTTGATTTCGCGATTTTTTTTATTTTAACCATACTATGGTCATTTTTAAACATAACATGATAACCTGCAAACATAAACATTGTTAAAATTCAACCATAGTATGTTGCTCTTAGAATATGGTTACCTCCAACTATATTTTTTTTCTACGTGTAGTTGCCGTTTGTTAAAGGTAGAATTTTGTCCAACGTATAAATAGTTTTTAACATTTACAACTTTGCTTTAAACCAGTGTTAACCAAGTCCCGAACGCACGTACACAAAGATGTTATGTGCTTGTGTGCGGTTGCAAACAGAAGCTGCGGTCGCTGCCGCATTGTACACTGTGTAACAATCTATATATATGAAATTGAATTTATATATCTTTGTTCCGTATAGGCGTCTAAACTGCTGACTCGATCTTCATGACATTTTCACAGTATATTACTGTCGACCAAGAAGGACAAGTAGGCTATATTAGGTCCAGATTGGATAAAGAGGCGTGGTACCTCCCATACATTTTTTTTTTTAAATAATTTTTTTTTTATTAATTTTTTTATTTCAATATTTTTTTTTTTTTTAATGAAATTATTGGATCCCGTGCAACGCCGGGTACCCGGGCCAGCTAGTATAAAATATTTATTAAAAAAAAAACATCAGTTCCCAAGAATTATTGAACATTGTTGCTCTGTGTGCTTTTGTGTTGATAACGAAAAAAAAAACAAAACAATACCAAACAAGCGTGCGTGGTGTTGCTTTCACAAAGCTTGAGCAGACACTGATGTTTTGAAACGAACAAAGTTGTTGTATACATGTGAATTGCCGACCGTGTCTGTGTGAAAAATACGATTATAGACTGGCTCGCGAGTCTATGGAGTGGTTATGACTGCTTTAAACTAAAGTGTGCGATATGTTAAAGACACGTTCGACAAAATCCTGCAAGGCAAGTTGTAATAATGGCCCTAAATCTATTATTTGATGATGTAGTGGGTACAGAATGTTTTTCTGACACTTTTTTGATAAACTCCTCTGTGTTAGTTTTGGAATTGAAATCGCCTTAGATTATTAGGGTGTCGTAAGCAGCAGTGTTCATGTTCATGCAAAGATTCCCTAAGCCATTGTAAAAGCTGTCCTTGATTAAATCGTCGTTTTCCTTGTTTCGATATGAATGATATATTGTTGAGTCTTCCTTTAATTTGAAGCTTATACATTAGGGCGGGTCGATTTTTTTTTAAATCGTAAAGCAAAAACGTAATCTACATCAAATTCTAAGAAAATTCTCCAAAGAAACCATGGGTCTAAAATAAAATCCTAATCCGCGCCTCTCGTCTTGAAAATGTATATGCCCGCCTTTGGCAAAAAAAATTTTTTTTTGAAAAAAAAAGCTTTTTCCAAAAAGAAATCGAATTTTCTGAATAAAATTATTTAGTAAGGTAGTTGTTTTGCTCTTTATATTTTTCTACACTCAAAATTTTTTTAAATTAAAAAAATATTCACCCAAGTAAAAAAGTTTGTAATCTAATATTTTTATGAGGAACGTAGATAAAAAAATATTCTTTCATAAAAAATACCAAATTCATACTCGTAATTTTTTGAATAAGTTTCGAATGTGGTATAAACTTTACTTCTTAGTTTATTGGTGCAAAAGATAGATGGGGTGACAAAAAAGTACCAAAATTCAGGTTTTACCCCTTTTTTTCCTAAAAGAGCCGAATTTCAAAAAAGTACCAGACACCTGTTTTACAGTTTTTTTTTGTCTCTTTTAGTTTTGGAGATATAAGGTTATCGAATTTACCTGTTTTTACCCCCAAAGCATTCGAATTTCCAAAAATCCCGTCTTAGTGGACCGATTTGGGGGAGAAACCCACCTCCGGTCCAAATTTCAAGTTTTTAGCTTCAGGCGTCAGTAACGTTACAATTTTATGTATATGGATAAAATTATATACAAACATTTTTACTTGGGTGAATACTTTTTAATGTAAAAAAATGTTAAGTGTAGAAAAATATAAGGTGCAAAAGAACTACTTTACTTAACAATTTTATTCAGAAAATTCGATTTCTTTATGGCAATTTTTTAAAAAAAAAATTTTTTTTTGGCAAAGGCGGGCATATAAATTTTTAAGTCGAAAGGCGCGGATTAGGATTTTATTTTAGACCCATGGTTTCTTCGGAGAGTTCTCTTAGAATTTGATGTAGATTACGTTTTTGCTATACGATTTTTAATTTTTTTTCAACCATACAAATCGACCCGGCCTATTATACATACTGTCGTTGTACGGCGTGTATCCAAATATGGAATTCCGACATTCTTTTAATACTTAGAAACCTGATCCATTCTTTTCTGAAGTCTGTTCCACTTTAATATACCATTAAATCATCCTTCCTTATTTCGCCCCAATCGGCCCATCGTAGATCTTGCATTGCTAGATGCAGATTTTTCATCTGATTCGCCGCCTTTTGCGTAGCTCCTGCACAGACAGAAAAACACTCGGGATAAATTATGTTAAGTTAAAAATTTAAGTACGAATAACACTAAAACGTACTTAAAACAATCCTAAATGGGATTACTTTCAAAAATCAATCTCGGAATTTCTTAAAATAAGTATTAAATTCTTAAACCAAGTAAATCTTTTGTTTACTGAAGTTTTCGTTGGTAGTGCAACTCTGAGAGTAAAATTTCAAAGTGAGCGTTTTAATCTCATATAATTAACTACCCAGCGGGAAAATGTAATCAATAGGAATCGAGAAAGAAATACATATCTTGTATAATATTTGATTCCAGAATTCATTACGCTTAACACGGAACATGTCCTAGGATTGTAATAAATTATTATAATGTATCCTGCAAATGAATTAATTAGTCTATCGTTGATAAAAAAAAATTAGTAGACGAAATAAAAACAGCAAGAAATAACGGATTTTTGTTTAGAAAATATGTAATAGAAAAGCACGAATAATACTCACGAACAGAAGCAATTCACACCTTGTTCTGCAAATGTTGGCATATACTGGGAATATGCTGGGATAAGACTACCCAGCAGGATAATAAGGAATTGATTATAATTTTTGATATTAAATTTTATTTTATTCAACCTTTATTTTAATTGCAATATAATTTATTAAGTTTGAGTTCCTAAAATTCATAAGAGAGAATATCCATTACGACCAATTTGCTCAAGTATCAATTCTCCATCATATGACCTTTGTAAATATATTACAACAATTCTTGTGAATGTAACAATAAATTCTAAATATAATGTAAAGGATTCTCTTCAATTTAAGGATAAAACAGACATGTAAGGTTATTTGACAATGAAAAATTGGTTTCTTTCGACGTGATTTCATTATTTTCGAGTATACCAATAGATCTTGCTATAGATATAATAGAGGAAAAATGGAATATAATTACGGAATTTACAAAAATTGAAAGGGAACTGTTTTTACGTATTCTGTATAATAGATAAAAGATATTTTCAATTGGATAATAACATATATGTCCAACAAAAGGGACTTCCAATGGGATCACCAGCATCACCAATTATAGCGGATATAGTTATGGAGAAATTATTAGATACTTGTATTGGTGAATTGACTACTAAACCAAAAGTTATGACAAAATATGTTGATGATTTATTTTGCATTATTGAAGAATCGGAAATAGAAAATGTTTTGGAAACTTTTAACTCATTTCATCCGGACATAAAATTTACTATTGAGAAAGAGTGTAACTTAAAACTTCCATGTTTCGATACTTTGTTAATAAGAAAAAGGGATAAATTATTAATGGATTGGTACCAAAAGCCAACTTCCTCTGGTAGGATTATTAATTATTTCTCCAAACATCCAAAGAGGGATTTAATTAATACCGCGAAAAATCTTTTAGAAAGAATACTGAGATAACTGGAATTTAAAAAGAATTAGAGATATTTTGAGGGAAAATTGTTTTCCAATGGAGCTGAAAACAAATTTAATAGGACAATGCAATAACCGTAGGGCAAACAACTTGAACATAATTACAGAGCCAAAAATTTACAAATCACTGACATATATTCCTAAAATATCGGAACGTTTAGAAAAGTCGAAAATATTCGACACAAGGATATGTAAAATAGCACATAAATCTTATAATACAGTTGGTAAATTATTCACTAGGACTAAGGATAAGTACATAAGTTGAAAATGTCGAATGTAGTTTATAAAATACCTTGTAAGGGAAATGATAATGGACAATGCAACAAAGTATATGTAGGTACGACAAAAAATAAACTGAAAACTAGACTTTCGGGACACCAATCAAATCAAAAGTAGGGATATTGCATAACAAAAAACAGCATTAACAGCCCACTGTGCCAGTTTAAATCATTCTCCGGACTTTGAGAATGTATCAGTTTTAAATACGGAAAAAAATTATAAGCGACGTTTAATGCTAGAAATGTTTTAAATCATTAAAGTACCAGAATTTTTAAGAATTAATTTTAAATCGGACACGGAAAATGTAGCGCGAAATTATAGAAATTTAGTTTATAAAAACAAAACAGGAAATTAAAAAAATTTTTTAGAATGTAATAGCCTCTTCAGATGGGTACACATATGTGTACCTTAACTTATTACAAGTTTTAAAGACTAGCGACATCGTGTGACCAATAGAAACAGTTTTTTTTACTTGCTTTAAGCTACTGCGCTTCAAAAAAATATCAAAAAATGGCAGGGCTTAGAAGGTTTAGCCATTATTTTTACATTTGAATTTAACGGTTTGAAAAAACCATACTGCTTGGACATTTTTCCTCAATAACTTATCGTTAAGACCTGAATACACATATGTGCACCTCTTTTTCTACCACTTTAAATAAAAAAATTAAAAAAATAATAAAAACCTAAATTTAAATTAGTTACACCTCATAAGATAAAAAAAAAAATAGTTAATAAACCCTTTACTCAATCGGTTTAGTTCAGATCTTAAAAAATTAAGGATTTACGTTGAAATTATTCATATTTTAAGACCTGAGGTACACATATTTGCACTATTAATTTCTAAGAATTCAAATAAAATTTTTTAAAAAAAAATATACAGTTGTCTTATTTGCTCCCCAAAAGGTATAAAAAATATATAAGAAATATAAAAATTCAGTGGGTTAATGTTCGGGTCTTAAGAGGATAGATTATTTTTATAAAAATTTTTTTAATTGTAAATAATTTTTTTATGTGTCAATTGCTATTATTTTTTCATTATTTTGTGAGCGTTCTTTTAATTGTTAAATTATTTCCCTGACGATGATACACATTGCTGTATCGAAATATTGGAATAAAATAAATTTATATCTAATGTTTTACTATATAAAAAAGAAAAATCTCAAGCTTAATAAATTATATTGCAATTTTTGATATTTTTAGTTAGGATTGAGTTTATCAAATTTAATTGTCATTAAAATATTTTTACTGAAGGAAGGAATTTTACAACATGAAATTTATTAAAATTTATTGATAATTTTCTTGGTTGAGCTTGGGATCGAACTCGGGTTGAATTACATACATGTTTAAGAATCACCACATTCTAATGTCAGAATTCTTTGACTTGCTTACCTCGGCATTAGTGCGGTGCCTGCCAGCCAACAGTCAAACATCAATATTTAACAAGTGGTACTGGTGGTTTGAAATTGGCTGTAATTATAATTTTCAATTTATTTACATGTTGCGTCCTTGCTTCTACTTTATCGTATTCTTTCTGTCAAGACTTTGTCTTGAAAACCTGTATACATTTTTTATTATGTTGTTTGTCCACTTTCGTCGACATTATCAATATCAATCATTTTTATCAATAAATTTTAATAAATATCATGTTGTAAAATTCCTTTCATCAGTAAAAATAATTTAACGAAAATTAAATTTGATGAGCTCAAGCCTAAAGGCGCAAATACACTTGTCAAATGCTTGTCCAGCCGGCGTATTCAACGTGTACGTGTGCTGGACGCAATTTTCGCCGTCATATCTAAATTTTTTGATTTTTCATCAAGCGTTGTCGGTGTCACACATAAAAACACATTTTCACTACTACTACCACAATGCTTGATGAGTATTTTTATCAATGTATTTTGGCCTTAACTAAAAATATCAAAAATCAAAAAATTAACAGTTCAACTAAAAATCACAATTATCCTTAGAATTGATTATATAAATAGTTAAAAAAAAAATAATGTATTTTTTCGAAAGAATAATAATTCATTGGAATCGAGAAGGTAATTAAAACAGAAAAAATAATTATGCATTGATTACTACGTATGTATATTCCCGCATTTTCAGATCAAGAAATGTATTGTTTTAGTTTGTGACTATTGTTCGTGTTTTTATTTTATATAGTATTTTCTTAATAAAAATTCGTTCTTTTTTGCTGCTTTTATGTCGCCTACTAACTTTTGTTATAAAAAATGAATTATAATTCTGCGAATAAGTTTAATAATTATTAAAACATTAAAATAATTTATTACAATCCTAGGTCATGTTCTGTGTTAAGAACAATGAATTCTAGAATCAAATATTATACAAGATATGTCTAACATTCTCGATTCCTATTGATAACACTTTCCCGCTGATTGTTTTTAGAATATTTTAGATGTTTACAAATGTTAATTTGTTTATAATCTATATATATATAAAAATGAAAAATGTTTGTGTGTTTGTTTGTTGGTTGGATTATAGACTCCTAAACTACTGAACCGATTTTCCTGAAATTTTTACAGTATAATCACGTGAGCCCTAAAAATAAAATAGGCTACTTATTTTTTCGATAGGATGCCAATATTAAGTGTCGCATATCTTAAGAGCCGCTGCACGCATTTTGTTGAACTTTTGGTAGTAGGACCTTCTGAGTCCAAAAATTTAAATAAAATAGCATAGGGGGAAGTGGTCCCCCCATAGGGCGCCAATGTGTAATATCGCATATCTTAAGAACTGTTTAAGTGAGAATGTTCAAACTTTGTAGAAGTTGCTCTTATGGTATACTACACTTTTTATAAAAAAAATAAAGCGGCTAGACGCAAGGGGGGAAATACCTCTCATAGAATGCATACATTTAAATCGCTCAACAGAAGAACTATTAAAGGGAGAGTCTTCAAACGTGGTTAAAGCTGCTATTATGGTAAACTAAGAACTTCAATATAAAAATGGGCGGACTCGACACAGGAGAAGCAGTACCCCTCATAGATAGAAATATTAATAAGATCCGCTGCACGCATTCTGTTGAACTTTTGGTGGTAGGATCTTCTGAGCCCAAAAATTAAAATAGCAGCGGGGGAAGTGGTACCCCCATAGGACGCCAATGTTTACTATCGCATATCTTAAGAGCTGTTATAGTGAGAATGCTCAAACTTTGCAGAAGTCACTCTTATGGTATACTACACTTTTGAAAATAAAATAAAGCGGGTAGGCGCAGGGGGAAATACCTAGCATAGGATGCATATATTAAAAATCTCTCAACTGCAGAACTATTAAAGGGAGAGTCTTTAAACGTGGTTAAAGCAGTGTAGCGAGGCGCACCGGGTTAAGCTAGTTGATTATAAAACTGGTTGTATTAATACAATATAAATTTAAATAGTGCTGCTTAATTTATTTTAACGAAACTTTATAAATAATTGCAAAAAAAAAACTGAGCAGCTAAATTATAACACGTCTGTTTACTTGCAACACTTGAAACACTAGCTCATGTTGTGGCATTACCAAATATAAATAAATCCCATTTTACATGTTCAAATTAATTAAATTTTAAACGAACAAACCAATTAGGATTTTGATTTACTTAATTAATATTTTAATACCATATTATATTAAAAACAATTAATATATTTATTTTATCAAATATATTTATATTTTTAGTTTTTGTTTAATAGAAAAAATACTTGATTAACGTTAATGTCACCAAGTTCAGGTTTATATAGCTATTAGTATAACTGCCGAATAACATATTGTTAACTGAGAATTTTAGTAATAGTTAAGTAAAATTAAACTTTGTGATATTGGCATTACATTTATTTAAATAATGGGTGACTTTTATACCGTGTTCAGATATACCTTTTTTATTGAGTCAATATTCGGTTTATTGACATAATTATCTTTCTGTTCACATATACAAAATTTGAATACTTTTCAAATAATATGTTCAATTGATATAAAACTACTGAAAACTTTTTCTCTGAACATTCTGTGGGGAAAGATCAGTTTTTAATCTGTATTTCAGTACAATCGACAATCGTACTTCCGATGTCCTATTTAACTCGTTTTTGTTCCAAGACTGGTTAAAACAAAGTATTTGCAAAGGACAATATCATACAATATTTAAAATTTTATATTTTTTCAGGATAACGCCGGTAATCGTGTAAAACAATTTAAAGACATATCCTTCAATCACGGTGTTTACACGGGCAAATTTAAATTATCCAAATACCCAGTTTTAGGAGATTGGAAAATCAACGTCACAATTGATGGTACATACGATTATTCTCAACATAAAGATATTGGGATTGCCAATTATAAACTACCAAAGTTTCGTGTTTACCTAAAAACTCCTGCAAATATTCTGCTGCAAGATGGCTTTTTAAGAGTTGTTATCTATGGCAAGTACACCTTTGACAAATATGTGGAGGGCAATGCAACAGTTCAATTGTGGGACAGGTACAAAACTACGCTATTTCAAGCCAAGCAAGTGGATATACAAAATTTGGGATTTGCTGATTTTAACATTAAAAATATAACGAACATAGATAAATTTGATGGCGTTTCCATAAAGGCTTATTTAACCGAAATGTATACGGGTGTAACTGAATCAGAAGAACGTTCTGTAAACTTGCGCAGTCAGCGGTATGATATAATAATTCCATACGAAGAAATAGAATTTGAAAATAACAAACCATATCGTATGAATGTTTATGTAAAACATTGGACTGGGGCTCCTGTTTTGGATCGGAAAACGCCAGTTACCATGGAACATGGTGATAAAATTTATGAAGCGTTTTTAAATGAAAAAGGTTTGGCAACATTTCAGTTCGAACATGATCGGAACGCTGATCACAAATTTCAATATAAAGACTCAAAACGTAATTTTAACAATATCTATACAAATGCAAATCAGATGTTAAATAACAGAGAATACTATTGCCGATTGACTTTGGTTGATTCCAAACTTAAACTAGGAAAACCAGTTCTTATTGAGGTCAGTTCTATTGTTGACATACCTTATCTTAAGTACATCGTAATGGGTCACGCTAGCATCATCAAAACGGAATACATAAAGGTACCGCCTAATCAAAAATCCTACGTCATCAACATAACACCCTCAATCGAAATGATACCTGTATCTTACATCTACGTTTATTACGTCCACAATGGCAATTTGCGTTATGAAGAAAAGTATTTAAGCTTTCCGTACGAACTCGAAAATCAGGTATGAAATGCATTAAATATTATTTAAACACAATTATTCGTCTTTATCGAATCTTATAAAGCTTTCATAGTTGTGAAAGTTTAGCTGGTTTTCGACGACATGTTTTTTTCAGTGGCTTTGTCAAATGTTAAATACATATGTGATTGCACATGTCTGTCAAAATTTATCATTTACAGATGGTTTATAGTTTTTGCTTTCAAAAGTTAATTTTTGGTTTCATCTGACATAACCTTAAATCCTTCACAACAGCAAGTTATATACAAATTTACTAATTGGCTTATATTTCTCAAGGCGAATTCATACAAAGTGGTCTTGGTTACGTAAGCAACAGCTGATAACTAACCATATGTCAAAATGATATGGTGTTACTTTTCTTTATATTTAATTTAAATATTTAAATGTTTGTATGTACCCAGTAAAAAATGTGCTGCAAAAGGAGCAGGTTTTATGTATGAATTCATATGTACCTCAAATCGCTTCAAACCTGCTGATGGGATGCCTGATTTTTGTATGAGGTGTTCACTGTTTGGAGGACGTTTTTCTGCTGACGATAAGCGCTTCTTTTAACATGCAAACAAAGCACTCATGAAGTGCTTTTTTAAGGGCTTACTTAATTAACATATTAATTAATGTTTTGCTTCTACTTATTGAAATGCCCTCTTTTAATAATTGTCGTAAGCAATAATTTATTTTTATTTTTTTCGCTTTCAAACCTTCTTCGTTGTCAGCAGCTTTTTGTATATTTTATTCTTAATCATGTACTGCTGTATAAGAATTCTCTTATTGAAGCGCTCGAATATGCTTTTTTCTTAACAAGATTTTCTTGATAGTCTTTTACATATACTATTTGTCAAAATTAACAAAAATTTAAAGTTGTGACGTAGGCTGCATTCAATTTTTGCGCAATTTACATTCAAGATGTCATCAAGAAAACAATTTATAAAGGCAAACGAAAAATTTGCTCACTAACCTTGAAATCAGCTGTTTTCTTGAACGTAAATTGAAGCACTCTCTGGAAAGAGAATTTTAAAGGCAAGTTCGTTTCAATTTTTAAAAGTATGAGTGGATTGGTAGAAAAGTGTGAGAGCATTAAAACTTGATAGGCAAAACTTGATCGTGTAACCCTCAAGTAAGTGCTTCAAAAAACCCAAATTTTTTTACTGGGTAAGTACACAGCAGTGATCGAAAATTGAAAAATTGAGCTGCTACTGACCACCAAACAAACGAGTACTTTATTCAACATTTTGGTACTTTTTATAAAACATATTTTTTAAAAAATATACTCAAAAAACACAAGAACTTAAAAAAAACATAATAAAATAATTAACTCACTTTAATATAAAATATAAAAAATTTTGGTAAACAAAATAAGAATTAATTCCTTTTGATCAAGGTTGAATACCGAAATAAATTTCGGAATCGGTATTAAACTTTTTTTTTATTTCGGTGTGTATCGGTAAACCGGTACAATAACTTTTATAATAGTATATATTGATATTACAATTAAATGAACCAAACAAAAATAAAGTGTTAAAAAAAAGAAAAATTTTATTTATATATGTACATTAGGGTGGCCGTTATTTTTTTATTTTGATTTCTTATATTCTCCCCCCCTAAATCGGTTCAGTTTTATGTAAAAAAAATACAAAAAAATTTCGTAGCGATAAGTTTTGTTTTAGGGGGGGGGCGTCCGTCCCTTAAAGTTTGCCATCAAGCCATTTATTCAAATGTAATTTGTTTGCGTATGACTATCTTCTAAAAACAACATTTTACACGAATATGATATATGCCAATATTTTAGCTCTTCTAGTCAACAACATAAGCCTCTAAGAAAGTTTTTTGCTAAAATCAATATTTTAGAAAATAATTAAGAAAATAAAAACAAAATACCAAACATTTTATATACGTTTTATATATATAAAAGGGGGATTTAATGTCAAGTGACCCAATTTCGATTTAAATGATTTAAATTTTCTGAGTTAGAGGGGGTCAAAATTTGACATTTTGGCCATACAGGTGTTCTTTCTCATCCATCTAACTTATTACCTATTGGTGTAAGCAAAATTTGTCCCAAGTAGCTTAGATAGCTTTTTGATCAAACTTTTTAAAAAATTTTTTGGTTTTTTTAAAAAATTTTTCAAATTTCAAAAGATTTTGTTATTCGTGCTTAATTCCCAGTTTTTATCATTGATAAAAACACTTGAAATTTATTGTTGATGGGATAAGCTATTCCTATGCGCATTTCACTGGTTGCTTTGGCCAGATCATCAGGAAACTTCATCCATAAAGATTTTGGAAAAACTAAAGATATTAAACCAAATAAAACTGTTAAGCGTATAAGACTTATAGCAACAGTTCTACTTGTAACAATATCAAAGTTTAAACAAAACACATCAACAATAAACAGTGTGGGTTTATCTCATCTTACATTCCCCACTACAATTAGTTGAAATTCTCTCAACATTAATTTTGGTTGTAAGTAGGTTAAGAAAAACAAAATAAAAACAAATAACAACTTACAAATGATGTTGTCAATTAAGTGTTTTTTTAGGCCGTGCACTTGCCTGTTTATTATCAAAAAGTAATTTCAATTTTTGGGAATACAAAATTTTAATTTCAAAAGATTTTGTTATTCGTGCTTAATTCCCAGTTTTTATCATTGATAAAAACACTTGAAATTTATTGTTGATGGGATAAGCTATTCCTATGCGCATTTTTGATAATAAACAGGCAAGTGCACGGCCTAAAAAAACACTTAATTGACAACATCTTTTGTAAGTTGTTATTTGTTTTTATTTTGTTTTTCTTAACCTACTTACAACTACAATTAATGTTGAGAGAATTTCAACTAATTGTAGTGGGGAATGTAAGATGAGATAAACCCACACTGTTTATTAATGATGTGTTTTGTTTAAACTTTGATATTGTTACAAGTAGAACTGTTGCTATAAGTCTTATACGCTTAACAGTTTTATTTGGTTTAATATCTTTAGTTTTTCAAATTTTTTTTTTTAAATTGAACAAAGTTTTTAATTAAAAAAAAAAAATTTTTAAAATTTTTTAAAAAAAACAAAAAAAATATTTTTAAAAAAGATGGCAAACTTTGACTCCCTCTACCTCTGAAACATTTTGACCGATCTTGTTGAAAATTAGTGTGTAAACAACTATCTAATAGGACTATCCTTGGTGTGAATTTCATCTAAATCGGAAGACATCGATTTCAAAATTGTGTCACTTGACATTAAATCGCCTTTTTATATATATATAACGTATATAAAATGTTTGGTATTTTGTTGTTATTTTCTTAATTATTTTCTAAGATATTAGTCTTAGTAAAAAACTTTCTTGGAGGCTTATGTTGTTGACTAGAAGAGCTAAAATATTGCCATATATCATATTCTTGTGAAATGTTGTTTTTAGAAGATAGTCATACGCAAACAAATTACATTTGAATAAATGGCTTGATGGCAAACTTTGAGAGGCGGACGCCCTCCCTAAAACACAACTTATCGCTACGAAATTTTTTTGTATTTTTTTTTTACATAAAACTGAACCGATTTGGAGGGGGAGAGTATAAGAAATCAAAAAAAAAAGTTCTCCATACAACTAAAGGCGACCGTACACGACATGTTTTTGTTATCTGACATTTCAAATTTCCCACTGCAAAATACATACATGTCGTGTGTTACCTTTTTAACTTTGCTTCTGTAAAAGTCAGACGCAAAGTCATCTGACAAAATTTCAATTAGAGCGTGCTCTATTTTCTTCTGACAAACCATCTGACATCAGAAAGCTATGCCGGCAAGAAACCGGCAGCGGCGTCCACTATTGACGGAATCATTAGCCGGCTGAAGTTAATTTTTTACAATACCGAGATATGTTTGATCATCTTACCATTGAATAGAATTTATGTAAATATATATACCCTACAAGAAGACTACCGGTCATTTTACTAGTTATATAACCGGTAGTGTTGACCAATATATTGGCTAAAGTTTCTATTAGTTTATTAAGAGCAAAATGAAAAAACTAACCGAAACTCTTGTGTACATGTGATTTTGCCTCTCTTTCTAACTAATGATTTCCACTCGACTACGGAACATATATCTGTACTACTTACTCTGCTGCTTTTAATTAGTCAATGATAACCTAAATAGTGGTTAACACTAACTAGTTAGTCTTAACGTAAATATTGGTTAGCACTAACTAGTTATTCATAACGTAAAAATTGGTTAGTACTAACCTTCATAAAATACATTACATTTTTTCTAATTTTCATTTTTAATTAAATATTTTATTGAAAAAATTATAATCAAATTCATAGGAAATTAGACTTGAGAAAAGTATGTACCACGTATCGTTATTTCTGTGGCTGCTTTATGACGTTCCACTGAAAATGGAGGTAAACGTACGTGTAACCAATTAATTGTGACCAAAAAATTAAATACATACTTCAAAAGTTATCAGGGGTTTTAATAACATTACTTGTTCCCTTATTACCACCGGCAAATCCTCAACGATTATCCTGGTCAAATCCACCATCCGCATGGCGGCTACCTGTTGGACGACCACTCCTTTCAATGACCTATGTTGTTTCCTTAAAATCCACCACCACGTCCTATGAAGCCACCATCAGTACGACCTCCTTTACCACTAGCATTCTGATTACAGCTATTCGGCGGTGTCACTTTTTTCATAGAAATTTTTTATCTCACTACTTAAGTAAAATTATATAATTAATTTAATTGATTTTTTTCTTTAATACCAATGGCAAATACTAAATTTAAGAAATTCACAAATTTTTACACGCGTATGACAAAAATATATTAAAATATTGGCATTATTTGGAAAATGATAGTTGTACCATTCTTACATATATGTTAGAGTGGAACAACTAATGTAAAACTGTTGCAAGTGTGTTAGTAATTTTTTTAGTTTTGGTTATGCATTTCTTGTAGGGTATGTATAAAAACCGTTTTATTATAAAATCCTAAATTGGTATCTTTGAATTAAAAGAAAAAAATGTTAAGATGGCTGAACTATTTTACGGCGCAAATAAAACTTTTCATGGCGGCAGCATGTTATTTTGAAACCGAGCACTACTTTGGTTTCTGCAATAACAATGCGAAAAAAACAGAGACAATGTCAGAAGCAAATTACATGTACGTTTGTGACCGAATATTATAAAGCTTATGTAAAACAGCGATTTTGACAGACATGCACAATTACATGTGACTTGAAAATTTGACATGTCAGATGACAAAAACATGTCGTCTATATGCGCCTTAACGGCCACGCTAATGTACATACATATGGGAGATTTCAAGTCAAGTGAAACCGATATCTTCTTGGATAGTAGTTTTTCATCAAGATCGGTCAAAAAGTTTCTGAGTGAGATGAGGTCAAAGTTTGACAGTTTGGGCAAACACGAGCTCTTTCTCATCCATGTAACTAATTACCTATTGGTGGCAGCAAAATTTGTCCCAAGATTCTCAAATAGCTTTTCCATCAATCTTTCCAAAACAAAAAATTTTTTTAAATTTAAATCTTTTTTTGTTTCTAACGTACTTACCCGCTTTCTCTATTCCTTAAGGGGGCTCCCAAAATTTTCAATACAGACTAGGAATATATTGAAGAAAAATCCCCATAACTGCCCAGGAGTCGTCCCTAGGGGGATCTAATGTATGACCGACCGCAATTGTTTTTTTTTCCTTAACATCTTCTCCACTTTTTAGGAAGGGTCCCATACAAATATTGCGTTTTATGAAATTCTTAAATTAATTAAAATTGTTCGTCTTTTGTGAATAAAATCAAAAGTTGTAAGCAGTTGTTAATCAATCATGGCTTTTTTATTTGCAACTTCTAGAAAAACTTAAAGCTTTTTATGATTTTTAAAAGACCAAAAACTTTTAAAACTCTAGTAAAAAATTATTTTTTTTTTGGCAAGAAAAATTATATTTCTAAAACGACTGCGCATTTTATACTTAAAGGTAATTTTATTTCGGTATTTTTAGTTTATTCAATAAACTAACCATTTTTGAGTTACGCGAATATATATTGTGCACAGAGCTGTAAATGAATCATTCTTTTTTGAATTAATTATTTTCACAGCAAAAAAGAATTGAATGAAATTTGAATTAATTCAAACGAATTAGGCAGAAAATAATTTCAATACGTTTTCCAATTCAAATGAATCTGTAAAAGGAATTGCAATTCGCTTCCAATTCTAATAAATTTGTAAAAGTGAATTGCAATTCATTTTACAGATAAATAATGTAATGTTGAAATGGCTGATGAAGATATTGAAAATTTTCGAGAAAATTGTTTTTCATTTTTTAAAGATGATCTTGAAAGAATAAATAAATATAATTCCTTAAAAGATGTATAACATACATAGGTATTTAAAGTAAGTAATTTAGGTTGTGTTTATTTAATCGATAAAATGTATTTTATGTTTAAAACAGCTTACAGACCTACAAAGATATATTACTATGTAAATGTATAAACAAAAACTAAATCCTAAATTTAAAATTTACAAAAAAAAGCAAATTAAGAACAAAAACAAAATTCTTACCTAGCAAGTACAAGTTCGAAAAGCTCAATTCACTCACACTTTTTTACTAACACCATCACATTTTTCATACTTGCAGCTTAACTTGCAACAGAATTTGCTTGCAAGTAAATTTTTGACACTTGTCGCAAGTAAAATGACAAATGGAAGAACAGTGTTGTCAAATTCTGAGTTTTTTGCCAAATCAATAGTTATTGATTCAGTGGTGGTTAATATAATAGCTAATTTTTGTAATAAATATATGTAAATATGTATATGAAGAATATTGTGTAAAAGCACAGATCATTTTGAAAGTAAGTTTTTACATTTATATAACTCTTTTATAAAAAAAATATTAACTTATTAAATGTCTACAGGTAACGTTAAATATTGATTAATTGACAACACTTAGTAAACAATTGAAGTAACGCCATTTCTTTTGAATTACATTTCGTATTTACTTGTTGACGACATTTTAAAAATGAACTTGCACTGTGCTGTGTAGTCACTCAAAAAATTGTTGTGTTTTTTTTTTGACATTTCTTCTGATTTTCGATATTAATACGTATACACTACTTGCAAGTAATTACTTGCATGTGGAAACGTGGGGTTATGTAAAGCTCACAAAAAAAAACGAAATATATATATATAAAAACCACAAATGAACCCTTCGTCTTACTCACGAGTCTGGCCAAACCTTTTTCAATGCATTTTGAATTAAAAAATATGTATAATACGGGGGGTTAATAACAATTTCTTTTGTTTTTATTTTATTCTTTTTTGTGCTTTTCGTTTTTTTTTTAACATTTTGTAGACAGAGATGTTACAAAAAAACAGCTGTAAACAATCGTTAAAAATAAGTTACTGAATCACACTATCGTTACTGCAAGCGAATATTTATGTCGACAAATATAACGATTGTCGGATCGTTAAAAGTTAGTGTTCCCAATAATGAAGTCTACTTAAACTCGCTTTCGAAGTAGAATGCAATACGAACTTCTTGACACGTTATTACGAGTTATATATTATATAAATGGGAATAGTACGTGTTGTACTCTGTTGTACCTCCGTTGAATAAAGTTAGTTTCCTTACTATGTATTCCAAAACAAAAAGGGAGTATCGATGGTGAAATGTATAGCGTTTTAGATATTTAATAGAACTGCAACTAAAGTGTGGTTAAATGGGCCGATGTTAATTTTGAAAAAACACAAATTATTTAGGAAATTATTGTAATTTCTTTATATTATGATAATATTGGTATGGTTCAATTATGTATGGAACAAATATCGGCCTCGGCGACACACCTCCATCCGATGGTTCAAATTTTCGATGACGCTGAGGCATAATTGAGGTTCTATGCCGTTAATGTGCCGAATTATCTTATTATTTAGCTCTTGAATTATTGCTGGCTTATTGACGTATACCTTTTCTTTCAAATTAACCTAAAGAAAGAAGTCCAACGGTGTAAAATCACATGATCTGGGCGGCCAATTTACATCGCCACCACGTGGTAACTCGGTCATTGAATTTGTCGTGCAAAAGAGTCTTTGTTTTGTTAGTTGTGTGACAAGTGGCAACGTCCTGTTGAAACCACATATCGTCCACATTCATATCTTCCAATTCGGGCCATAAAAAGTTCGTTACCATCTCACGATAGCGAACACCATTCACTGTAACTGCCTGACCGGGCTCATTTTGGAAAAATACGGCCCGATGATGCCGCCAGCTCATAAACCGCACCAAACAGTCATTCTTTGTGGGTGCATTGGTTTTTCGACAATCACTCTTGGATTATCATTGACCCAAATGCGGCAATTCTGCTTTTTGACGAATCCACTGAGGTGAAAATGTGCCTCAACAATGAAGATGAATTTCTTCGAAAATTGATCATCCACTGTTGCCCATTTTCATAATAAGCCTGAATAACTTTAACGCGTTGCTCGATTGTGTATCTTTTCATGTTTCAAATTTAGTTAGTCTGGAATTGAGAAATGTCAAATGAAATGCAGAAAAAAACTCGACGTTTAGGTGTGGTTTACATTCAACATCGGCCCTTTACATACAAATGTATGTATATCCAATATTTGTTTAATAGGTACTAACCGCTTTTTTGTTGCTTGTAGTAGACTATTTTATAGTAAACATTGTGTATACATTAATCATTTCTTTTACAACAATTGTACAATAAAACAAACAACAGGGCTTTTTATTGTTGTTATGTGATACGAACTGTCAAACAGCAAAGGGGTTGATAAGAGACAAAAAAGACAAAAGATAAAGACAAAAAACTTCTTTACTTGTTAACTATACAACATTTGACAGTTCGTATCACAAAACAAGCTATAAATATACCTTGTGTGTGGCCAAGCATCAATTCAGTTGAAAGACTCAGTTGACAATTCAATTGAATCGTGTATGGGTATAAGTTATAACTTGCAAACACAGAGTACACAGAGGCGTCACGAGACAGAAAATATTGTGTTTTTTGCTGTCTTTTTCCTTGAAAGCTGCCCTTTTTGCATTTTTGTTTTGATCACGCAATTTGTGTTGCTTGCGACGGCCTGTTTTTACACATTACCACTTCACTACCAAAAAACGTTTTCTTTCTCTTTCTTCGAAAGCTGCCCTCACAAATGATTTGGGTATTTTTTCATACGTCACTTTTTTCATCCCTGTATGCTCTTTGCTTGCAAATACAGAAAGTTTTTTTCTGCGACTGTTTGCGACTTACAAAAGCAAAGGGACTGATTGTACTTTTACTGGAGAAACTGTTCAAAAGAAAAGAAAATCAAAATTACAATTTTTAAAACAACTGCTGGAAAAACTTTTGCACCCATCAACTAGATGCTTTTTAATTTTGCTTCTGTCACTGCCATTGAAATTTTTAATTTTTTTTATCAACAGCCAATGTTCTGTTTTTCGTTTGTGCCAAAAAGCAAATCCCTTATATTGTACATTTTTTGACAATTGCTTTTTTACCAGCTAGCGTCAAGAAGTGCTAGCCACCTAAAAAGCAACAGCTCCAAATGATTCTTTCGTCTTTTCCTTTTTTTTTAGTTAAAAAAGACAAAACTAAAAATTCTAAAAATCAAATTCTTCCCTGGCTGGTAATAATACAAATACTGTTTCAAGAAAACTTAGAGAACAAAAAAAGCCGCACTTATAAGCAGCCAAACTATGTGCTACAGTACTTTTCACTTATAGTCACATCCTTTAGTTGCAGACAAAAAGTGGACTATATCACTAATGCGACAATAAGGCTAATTCACATATATGCCACCATACGGCATGTAACCGAATTTGAATACAGTAATTTTGACTTAGCTGCACAATATCCTTTGCACGATTTTTTGTGCAGGTAAATCAAAAATGCAGCTACCTTAAATCTATTTAGCTGCCTTAATGTACAGGTACGCAATTGTGGTTACCTGAATAAAAGTGCAGCTAAAGTAAAGTGTTTGAAAGAGTAGTAGTATTAATAAATTGATAATAACAATGACGTTCAAAGAACCTGTAGTAATTTGTTATGCATTTTTATAAAGAACGAGACAGCCAAATTGGTAACAATAAAGTGTGGAACACAAAAGTCGCTGTAGTACAACGTTAAGAATAGCACTGCAAGCTGTCAAAAGTTAAAAACGGCAGTTTCAAAGTAGTGTCAACAGAATACGTAGTTGTAGTAGTCGTTGCCGTTGAAGCGCAAAACTCGAAATTTTGAACTTTGTTGCGTTACAGAGCATTCGTCAGCTTCAAATACTACTACAACTACACTATTCTATTCCAGTCCTAACCACTACCCATATGCATAAATGTAGGTACATGCAAACAATATAAATGAATTATAACCCCGGGTCTTCACGTAGCAATATTTATTGCGGCAAACGTCAAATTTCATTGCTCCATAAAATTTGCGACGTATAGACCGCATATTGCCATGAGTGGCAATCCATTGCGCAATGATTGCTCTTCTTATTGCTTGAGCAATTATTGCTTAGCAATATGCTGTCAAATCAGTTGTAATTTATCTGACATTTAATTTCTCTGTACGGTTGTTTTTTGTTTGTGTGTTTATTTATTAAAAAAGCAATCAATAAATATAATATTATATATTATATTTTTTAATAAACGTCAAGATCAACAAAAGCAAACGACGAATTTATTTTTTTGTATAATTTTATTTTTTCAATAGAACAATTCAACATTTTTTAACGCAAATAAACAAAAAAGTAATACAAAACACAGCTAAGATAATTACAATTAATTATTTTATTAATTTAAAAAAGAAAATTTCACAACCACTTCAAAACACAACATAAAACATTTGTTAAAAATATGTACAGCCACAAAACTTTATACGACTAGTCGCGGTGAAAATTGCAAATTTATGGCAAAGCAATTTCAAGTGTTCTCCAGCAATAAATTCAGCAATTATTGCTCCATTGTTCTGTCATTGCTCTGCCGACGTTTTTGCTTGTACTTAGCAATAAATATTGCAACGTGGAGACCCAGCGTAATGATACCAACATGACTTGTTTGCGATTTTTGTTTTTATAAACAGCTAAAATTTGGATATTTATGTGAAAAAGTGGCCACCATATTTTTCATGTGCGCAGCTAACTTTGATGTTTTATATGAAAATATTTTAACGCTGCCAAAAATATGAAAAATATGCAGTTGTACAAAATGCACGTAAGCAAGGATTTTTAAGAATAATTACAGAAAATATGTATTTTGGGCAGTTAAGTCAAAGTGCAGCTAACTTGAATTTCTTGTATAAAAATAATTTTAAAATGCCAAAAATTTTGGGCACTTATCTTAAATGTGCAGGTAAAGAAAGTGCACTAAAAAAAGGAATTCGTTTGGGATTATAAAGAATAATGCCAAAAATGATCAATTTTGTGCAGTTAAGTCAAAAGTGCACGTAAATAAAAGGCAAATAAGTCAAAACTACTGTATAATCAAGTTATGTGAACATAAATAATAAAAAAATTCATATAAATTACACCGACATCAGGCTTATAGTTTTGCAATAGAGTTACTAAAATAGTTAAAATAATAACAAGATATTTCATTACTTTTTTTTATATACTTTTATTTAAATACTACAAAAGTGCCAACATTTGAAAAGATAACACCAAAATGTATTTCTAATTCATTTTGTTTAAGCAAAATAAGGCTTGCAAAGAAGGAAAAATTTTAGAAATGGTAACGCTGCTTTCAAAGCAACTTCCATTTTCAAAGTGACCTTTAGCTTGAAGATTTATTGTGAAAAAATAATTATAAAAGGTCGAAGAAATAAAACTAAATAAAAAATTTTTGTGCTGAAAAGTTTTGGAGTCGGAGTCGCTAGTTTTTGTGGGTACTTCGACTCCGACTCCGGCACAAAAACCCCAACTCCGATGGCATACACCTCTGGCCATTTACTAAAGTAATCGATAACTTCTAACACATAATGGTTGCCGGCATCACTTACAGGAAAAGGTCCAGCTATTTCCTATGCGATTCGCTCAAATGGGGCACCGGAATTATACTGTTGTAGCGGTCCTCGAATTCTCCTTGTTGGTCCTTTTGGGGCAGTGCATTGGGTGCAATTAGATATCCAGTCAGCCACAGCTTGTTGGCACCCAACCCATCACCACTAGGGCCGTTATGGAATTCATTTAAAACTTCATGTTCTTTTGACGACGGCTCTACAATGAAGTTCCGAACTGATCCATCGGTACGGGACTAGAGGACTTTAAAAAATCTGTCCTTTTTCCCTACGGCTAATTTTTTTAGAAGAAAATCCCTACGAATAGGGATTTTCCCTACGTATAACATCACTTTATGTAATTAACTTAAAAGTTAAGTTTTACAACAGTTTCGCAAATAAATCTCCATTTAAAATGCGTGTTCATTGGTCTGAATTAACATGTTTCATCTTTTGATGCTCAACTTATTTTTAATTCCCTTGCGAAGATGCCAATATAATCACACGCAGCAATCGTTTTCAACTTATTTTTGGTTCAAAATTACAGCAATTTTATTTACAGCGAATCAAAGAGAAAAACAAAAAATTCCATCCACAGCCATCGTTGTGCATAAACCTACGAATAAAAACACAAGACGTACTGACCGAGTAAAAGCACCTCCGTACCAATCCTCTTTTTATTTCTTCCTTATCCTAAAAACACAAGAGTTGGGCACTAAGGGATGAAACGTGTGAAAGCAGACTTACAAAGAGAAAAGCACAGCATTCAAAAAAAGACGGAAAAACAGTATCTTCTATCTCGTGTCGTCTCTGTTAGCCGACCGTAAATGTAGAAAAGTAAATGTAATGTAAACAGCTGATAGATCTAACGTATGTATATATGCATGCATGTAAAAAACAAAAAACAAAATAATTTAAGTAAATATAACAGCTGGTTTGCATTTTGTATACATTTTTGAAAGTGGACACAGATAAAAATATAATGGATAAATATAGTCCGGGGTTTAAGATTGCGGAGAAAAAAAAAGAAATGTTCGGAAGCAAATTTCTGTAGAGATGAAAAATTCAGGTAAGTTGAAAATAATTACATATGTACATATAATGGAAATAAAAGACTTTTAAGCAATGTAGTATTTTAAATGAAATGTTTCTCTTTTGTAGAAGAATTATGCCAAAAGAGATGGTCGTGTCTACGAGATAGATATGTAAAGGAAAAGCGGCAGGAAAATTTGCCATCTGGCAGTGGCGCTAGTTATGCATCTCAATAGCCGCTAATGCAGACCATTGAGTTTATAGCCCCTTACATAGTGCCAAGGCAGTAAGTCATATTTATATGCATAATTATTTACATGTATTTTAAAAATTATGGCGATTTCTTTTCTGAGAAAAATGTTGCATTAATGTTACATGTTCTACATTTTGTGTTCGTTTGTACAAAAAGTACAACTGTGGGAAAAATTTTCAACTTCTTTTGTGAAAATGTTGATGAAAAACATGCAAAACATGTTACATGTTTTACCCTTACTTTTACTTAAGGGTTCATACTGCCCTGTTTTATAACTTTGGTACTTACTACTTTGTTTGTACAACCAATATTTTATTTTGTTTGTCATAATATTTTAAAAGTTTTGTCAAAAGAATTCTACATCTAAATATTCTTTGACGGCATACTCCATTTTGAATTAAATCGTTTTTATACCCTTCACCGAAGGTAAAAGGGTATATATAAGTTTGTCATTCCGTTTGTAATTTCTACAATATTGATACTACACCCTATAAAGTATATATATTCTGGGTCCTTATGAAAAGCGAAGTTGATTTAACGATATCCGTCCGTCTGTCCGTCCGTCTGTCCGTCCGTCTGTCCGTCCGTCTGTCCGTCTGTCCGTCTTACGTTTGATATGTGTTTTCCGGAGACTCCAGACATGATAGCGGCTAGGTTGTTTCACACTTATGTCACATATAGTCCACCATTTCTTGCTATTGAAATTCAGCCACATCGGTCCAAAAATGGCTGAGATATGAGCAAAAAACCACGACTACCTCTAATTTTTTCCAAAAATCCCTTGTTGTTGTTGTATTTTTATTACTTTTTTGTGTATATCTGGAGAACGGCAAGAGCCAAAGTTTCCAAATTAGGTACACACATTAAGGTTAGCAATATACAGCATTCCACAAAATGTGGGCGGGATTGAACAAGTGGGCGTGGTACCTCCCGTGCAAAAAATATCAAAAATTGTATAAAAACCTGCTTTTTTGGACTGTCATATGACCTATGACTACGCGTTATATATCAAAAGATCGGAAATCTTTAGTAGAAAATATTTTCTGAAAATATCGGAAAAATCGGTTCAGATACAAAAAAGTTATGACCAAAATATAATTTTTTTTTTGGAAAATACCCATTTTCGGACACAATAGATCTTCCCGAGTCCAAGGTTTATAACTCAAGTAAATGGTAAATTTCTTCTTTAACACGTCAGTATATAAATCTGTCAAATCGGTTAAAAAATGGCTGAGTTATAACCGAAATACTGAATTCCCAAAAATTACTCTTTTTATACCCTTCACCGAAGGTAAAAGGGTATATATAAGTTTGTCATTCCGTTTGTAATTTCTACAATATTGATACTACACCCTATAAAGTATATATATTCTGGGTCCTTATGAAAAGCGAAGTTGATTTAACGATATCCGTCTCTTCCCCCTCCCCCCCCCCCCCTTTGCATTTGTTTACATATACTAGCATAATGCCCAATATGATTTTCGTTACCACCCTTCTTTAATTTTTCATCTATTTAAGGAAATAATTTTAACAAATAGAAACGGGGAATTTTTGATTATTTTTGCCACTTAAAAACTCGCCAAAAAAGATAAATCTACGGTATGACAACAGTGCCTATACAAAAAGAAACCAAACAAACACACATACATGGTACAAACTATTTTGGTGATTATAGGCCACCTTTGCTTTATTGTGGTGAAGTAAAACATCAAAAATAATTACAACTCAACTGTGTTGAGTTGTGAACTGTAAACTAATCATATTTACTTTTAATGATATTCATGAAACGTTCCTTCATGGTCCAGTTGTCTAGGGGGTTTGCTTAGGTTAGAAACTGTGAGTCCCTGGTTCGAATCGTGTTTTTTCAAAAAGAAAATTTTTTTTAAATTTTTTTATGTTCTGAAACGATTTAAAAAAATATCTACCAGTTTTAACTTTTTAAATTTAATTTATAATGAAGTTTTATGTATTGTATATATGTATGTTTATGTAGAAATTATTTAGGTTTTGTCTAGTTGCTCTGTATTCTGCTCGCACAATGGTGAAGGGTATATAAGATTCGGCACAGCCGAATATAGCACTCTTACTTGTTTTTTATTTTGGTGGAAAATTCTATGTATTTATTATCGTTTTAAATTTGTTCAAGCAATAAGTGATGTCAATGTCTGTTTCCAAACCGTTAAGTAAGTGTGCAGCAAATAGTCGAGTAGTTTTAAAAATCGCTAATGAACTACATTAATAATAAAAGTGTAATAGTTGTAAATAAAGGCAGCTAATTCTGTTCGATTGAAGTTGTACAACATGTAACACTTCGAGTGATTATAGGTAACATGAAAAAGTGTTACATGCATATACCGTAGCATTTTTTTCTCAGAATAGAAATCGCCATTAGTGTTTTAAATTTCCAGAATGCGATGTTCATACAATATTCTTATAGAAAATGCAGATTTAAATTCACAGTCGTCTTCGCAGTCGCCATTATGTGTGTGCTTTCGCCCGAGTCTGTGCCATCACAATTATCTGTGTCTCCGCTATTGACGCAAATGTTAACAGATACATTGTTTGAGCTCATTTTACCATCACTAATAACACCGTCACTGGCAAAACGAAAAAGACAGGATGGAAATGATGAAGACAAGCATTTTTCAGATGTGCTTAAATCTTTCAAAAAGCTTTGCGAAAGTAAAGTGGGAAACCGAAAGAAGAAGATGTACTTACTGGGTTTGGGAAGATGATTAACGACTATTCGGACAATAAGCCACACAAAGCAGATAATGGCGAGGAAAAAAGTGAAGTCATTAGTGATGGAATTGAAGCTGGAGCCGGAAAAGTAATGTGCGCAAATTTTTTTCTTTTTAATGTAAATGTTGAGGATAGTTTTTTGTTTATTTTTTTTAACTGTTTTTTTTAAGGAGACTGAATTGTTGTAATATTATAGTTTTTTTTAAATATGAAGTTTTTCAGCCTGATATGTTTAATGTAAGAAATCACCAATTTGCTTCGCAAGCTGGTTGGTTAATCTGCAAAATAAATAGCTTTTTATTTACATTATCAATATCAGGGCCCTGTTTCTCAAAAATACAAGTTACAAATCTACAAGTAAAATATATTTGAAACAAAAACAAGAATTAAACGTTTCATCAAGTGATTTTCAATTAATAGTATCAATGAAACGTTTAATTCACTTGATTGAATTTTTAATTAAAACTGATCTAATTTTTGATTAATGCTTCAATTTTTTTCTGTGAGGACCGTGGTCTTATTAGCTTATTGAATTGCAATAATAAATTTTTAATTTTGTTTTTTTTTTAATTATTTAACTTTTTTGTTTTATCAATAAATAAATATATTAATTAATAAGACATTTTTTAGTTTCAAGAAAACATGAATTCATTTATTTTTATAATATAATTATAATTAATAATAAAAAAACATAGTAATGTTCATACATTAATACAAGTGTATAATACATAAAAAGTTTTTTTACAAACCATTTTGAAATGGAATAGTGCCTTTATTGCAAAAATATTCTGTCAACCGATTTATTAAGTTGATTGCTGTTTAGGTTGATCTCCGTAAATGTGTGGAAAGTGATCGCATAGACCTTTCACCGTTGATCCGTAGGTGGTTTCTCCACTCTCCTTCTTGGAGAGAGCCATCTTCTGTCTCCCGGTCTACAAAGTTTGCTGGGCAATACCATTTTTTTTGTGTCATTTAACATAATAAAATTATGTTGCACTGTGCAAGCCAAAACAATAATATCAATATTGTCCGGCAACATTTCGATTGTTGTTGGTAAAAACCTCCAACGTGCGCTGAGTATTCCAAAGCAATTTTCAATAACACGTCGGGCACGTGAAATCCTCTAGTTAAAAATTTTTTTAATTGTATCGAGATTTGATCCTGGATACGGACGCATTAAATTGTTCCGCAAAGGAAAGACGGCGTCGCCTACAAAAAAATGCGGAAAGGGATCTTCACATTCAGAACTTAAAGGCTTATTTGGTGGCACAGGTACTTTGCCAGAAATCACCGATTTTCCAAATGAGAACGGACGAAATACTCCTATAAAAGTTAAATCAAATGACTTTTGTTAATAAAACATAATTTAAAAATAAATATATTTATATTTCAACCTCCATCACTTTGGCTACCAAAGCTTCGCATACTAATTGTTGTAAAAGTATATTTTGCACCTCATACTCCCATTAGCAGCAAACTAAAATATTTTTTATAATTATAGAACATGGAACCAAAGTTGGCGGGGCATTTTAAAGCTATGTATATGCTTGCCATCTATAGCACCTACACAGCTTGGCATGTTCCATAACTCATTGAAATCTTTTTCAATGTCCACATATTGAGATGTTGTTGGTTAGCTTAAGTAAAATGGCGACGATAAACGCCAAACCACTTCTCATGTTTGTAAAACTATGGATCGGATCGTTGATTTTCCAAGATATACTCTTTAAAGAACATCCTTGCCGCAACAACAAAAATAAATTTATATATATTTATGTAAGTTAACACCTTAGTTAATGGGTTAAGAACACTTGTTGCGAAACCATACTGCAACTCATCATATTTTATGTTTGCGCGCGTTGTAACATGATCCGCTTTTACTACCACCTAATTAAAGTTCAATAATAATTGTTGTGAAATCACATTGCAACTCAGCAAAATGCGACGTGCACTAATAAGCATTTTCCTACAGAAATAAAAGTGTAATAATAAATTAAGTTATGAATAAGCTTAAATTCAATTCTAGCCGTGGTTAAATAAAGTAGTACATTTAATTAACTGTAAACTTCTTTTTTATTTTTGGTCGTGTGAGTACACATCCGGTCAGGCCCTTTGGGCGGTCTGACCGTACTTTTTTATAACAAGGAACGTTCCTTGTTTAACTTGTATACTATACATACGTATGTATATACCGCCCAATATGTGTAAAAAACTGGTCCAAAGTTACCTCAAAAGAATCAATGCTTGCAACACTTCGCGTGGTGGTCATTTAAATGATATAGTGTTTCACACATAATGTCAAAGTTGAAACTTTATAATAAAAAACAAATATCATGAAAAAAATATTTTAAATGTGTTTTATTTAAGTTTAAATTTGAAACTGCACGTTAGATATCCCTTTAAGTACATTATAATAATTTGGTTTATTTTTTTATGTTTCGAAAAACTTTTTTAATGTCTTTATTTATGGGTCGAACACCCACCCCATCTTTTTACTAGGCGTGTACGTTTTTTTATTGGATCTGTACAATTTGCACAACGCAAGAAGTTTAACTCATTAGAAGTCAAACCAAAACTGGCCATAATTTTTTAATTTCAACTTTATTTATTGATTAAAATAAGTATTAAAAAAAAACATAAAATGGAAAAAATGAAAAATAAAATTTTTAACTGAGTTTTTGGGGTGTACTCAACTGAGTACACTGACCTCTTACGTATGAAAATTTTCAGAAAATTGTTTTCAATGCAAAGTGTTTTTAAGCACTTCTTATTCTGCCAACAAACTCTTAAATAGCAAAAAATATACCGCAAATGGATTTGTAGTTTATTAGGATAGTGTCCAGCCCCAACTTGAGGTTCATCTGCTCTAATATCAAAAACTCTTAATATCAAAGATCAACATAAAGATTGTATCTAGTAAAACGCTATAAAAAACACCAACAAATGTTTAACAACACATGAAGCGAACGGATCAGAAGATTCCAAATGCGATTTTCCGGAGTACAAATCTAACTGGCAGCAAAAGCTTATAGCAATAGCCGCAACCCAGTTTTTGAAGCCGAATCAAACGTGCTTTCATCGAATGAATTGCTAAGCGGGATGGTAGCCAGAATATTTAAGTATTTACTCGTCGTTAGGAATATTTTGGCCACCGCTAAGTATTTCATTCGAAGAAAGCCAGTTCGATTCGACTTCAACAATTGAAGGCTATAAGATCAAAGACATTGGGATCAAAGATTTTTCAAATATTTCTTCTCATACACTATTTCATCTTTTACAAATTTCCGAGTTCTGCTGAGGGGTTGAGCTCTGCGATGGAAAGTATTTGTGCCAAATATGAATTACAGTAATTTTGACTTAGCTGCACAATCTCCTTTGCACGATTTTTTGTGCAGGTAAATCAAAAATGCAGCTACCTTAAATCTATTTAGCTGCCTTAAAGTGCAGGTACGCAATTGTGGTTACCTGCATAAAAGTGCAGCTAAAGTTAAGTGTTTGAAAGAACAGTAACAACGTTTTTATTAATAAATTGATAATAACAGTGACGTTCAAACAACCTGTAGTCAATTGTTATGCATTTTTATAATGAATGGGTAGCCAAATAGGTAAAAATAAAGTGGGGAACGGAATAGTCGCTGTAGTACAACGTTAAGATTTGCGCTGCAAACTGTCAAAAGTTAAAAACGGCAGTTTCAAAGTAGTGTAAACAGAATACGTAGTTGAAGTAGTCTTTGAAGTTGAAGCGAAAAATTCGAAATTTGGAACTTTGTTGTGCTACAGAGCATTTGCCAGCTTCAAATACTACTACAACTAAGGGTGTTTTTTTAAGCCCGATAGAACTTGAAATTGTAAAAAATAACACAAGAAATTAAATTGTAATCAAAATTTTTTTTTTATTCGAAAGATCAATACGTGACATTAACACTTGAAAATGATTTCGGGCATATGGGCACCGCGGCTGTTCTTGACGAAGCGCATTCTGGACGTCCAATTTTGGGCCACTTTTTCGAGCACTGCTGGCCGTATGTCACGAATAACACGAACAATGCTGGCCTCCAAGGCGTCAATTGTTGCTGGTTTATCAGCATAAACCAGTGACTTCACGTAGCCCCACAGGAAATAATCGTGAGGTGTCAAATCGCACGACCTTGGAGGCCAATTGACAGGTCCATTTCTCGAAATCAACTTATCGCCAAATTTTGATTTCAATAAGTCGATGGTTGCGTTCGCCGTATGGCACGTAGCGCCGTCCTGTTGAAACCACATCTCCTCCGGATCAATGTCATCCATATTTTCAAACAAAAAATCATTGATCATGGTGCGGTAACGATCTCCATTGACCGTAACGCGAGCTCCGGCCTCATTTTTAAAGAAATAAGGTCCGATGATGCCACCAGCGTGAAAACCGCACCAAACGGTGCATTTTTCTGGATGTAATGGAGTCTGTAGGGTCTCTTGTGGATTGGTCTCGCTCCATATGCGGCAATTTTGCTTATTAACAAACCCGTTAAGCCAAAAATGCGCCTCATCGCTAAACACAATTTCAGCGATGAGGCGCAATATAAGTTGCGCGAATCGACGACTGATTTTCAAAGTAAATTTGGATAATTTCGTAGCGTTATTCAAGCGTGAGTCTATTCATGATGATTTGTCAGAGTAAACTGAAACGATAAAAAAAAATATTTCATCAAAATTTATTTTTTTGTGTTACTTTTTATAATTTAAAGTTCTATCTAGCTTAAAAAAACACCCTTTACTTTATTCTGTTCCAGGCCTAGGATTTCCTATTTATTTCATATAATCGTGGTAAAGTGGCTACAACCACAAACCATATGCATAAATGTAGGTACATGCAAACAAAATAAATGAATTATAATGATGCCAATTTGACTTGTTTGCGATTTTTGTTTTTATAAACAGCTGAAATTGGATATTTATGTGAAAAAGTGGCAACCATATTTTTTCATGTGTGCAGCTAACTTTGATGATTTATATGAAAATATTTTAACGCTGCCCAAAAATATGAAAAATGTGCAGGTATACAAAATGCACATAAAGAATGATTTTGAATAATAATTACAGAAAATATGTATTTTGGGCAGTTAAGTCAAAATGCAGCTAAATTGAATTTTTTGTGTGAAAATAATTTTAAAATGCCAAAAATTTTGGGCACTTATCCTAAATGTGCAGGTAAAGAAAGTGCACTTAAAAAAGGAATTTGTATGGGATTATAAAGAATAATGCCAAAAATTATCAATTTTGTGCAGTTAAGTCAAAAGTGCACGTAAATAAAAGGCAGTTAAGTCAAAACTACTGTATTTGCTTTGCAAAGTCTTGCCGAGTTTTTTTGGTGCCAACTGTTCATTATCACTATCGTCACTGACGTCGTTGTCAATAATTTCAACATTTACGAAAACTTTAATGGTACCACGTTTGTCTTTTGATAGGCTTGAAACCGTTATATTTTCCTAAACACCTCTTCACCACATGATATGCTATCAACAGCTTCTTGAAGGCTTTTGAATCACTTTTGGGATGTAAAATGTTATCCACTCATAGTTAAAATCTAACAAAAAAAAAACATTTTTTTTACCTATGCATGTTGTCAGTGTACTCAAACGAGTACAGTCAATTTTATACTGCTCTAATGGCCAATTTTCAGGATTGATATTAAAACACATTTATGTTTAAAATCGTTTTAAATACAAAATTCTCTTCTACACTAAACACTTAAATCAAACTTAATTCACCGATGTGGTACACTTAATTTCAACTTAAGTTTCTATTGTAATATTTTAGCAAGGTGGCCTCAATATCACGACAATACAACAACAAGAGGCAAAGCAATAACAATCAGCTGTTTTTTGAGACCACCTTGTTAATAATTATACTTTTTTATGATATTTTTTTGTATTTAGTGGTGCTACCATACTTTTATCTTATTTAATTAAGACTTTCAAAAAATCAATCTGTATTTAAATACGATTTAAGTTTTTATGAAAATTAACTTAATATAGATTTGAATATTATCCTGAACATTGAGCATTAGATTATTGTTTTTTTATGTAAGTAATTTTTTTTTTGTCTGTGAGTTATTTTGATACGATTTTCATTATAATAATTCAAAATGACAAAAAAAAAATTCAATATTATTTTCAATATTATTAAAATAGTGTTCATACCTTCAGACTGCTTTTTTAATACAAATCAGACTTATTCTTTTGTACAGAAAAATTAAAAAGAAACACAAATTCTTTTTTAGCTGCTGTTGGTATTATTGTTGTGAACAGAAATAATGGTACATTGATTAAAAATTCTTTGTTATTGCTTAGAAACTTGTAAAATGCCAGCTGTACTCATTTAAGTACAGAGACTTCTAATGAGTTAAACACAGAAACATATCTTCCATATCCATTATTTTTATTCACGCGCGAGATAATAAAACGAAACAATATATTTGTTTAATGAATTTTTTGTTTATGTTTTTGAAAAACCGCTGACACGTTCTTACATGTTCAATAAGTGCATAAACCAGCTTACAGTGCGTTACATTGCATTTCATTACATTTACGGTCGGCTAACGGGGCCTAAGGTCTGTATTGTTATATCTATTCTGCACATATACACAGAAAAAACTAAAAATTAATTTCATTTAAAAAATTTGAGATATTACCCTGCAGGAAATGTCACAAGTGAATCAGTATTTATTTACTACTGACACTGTCACCAGTACTAGTGACTTATTATACCCCCGACAATGCTTTTTTACTATAAACATTTACCATGTGCGTGTCATTGGAAATCTACTACTGACGTTGTCACTACTGAGTAGGTGGTTCTTTTGGGACCATAAGCAGACATTGTCACCAGAGACTCACTAGTGCATTTTAGTAATTCTAGTCTACACTTTTGATACTTTTCTAAAAAAGACGTCGTTAATGAAACACAAAATATAACAAATGGAGTTTCTTATCTACTATTTAAATTTATAACGATTAATGTACTGCATATTTATTATAGCACAAATGAAAAAATGCTATATTAATAAAAACAATTATGCCGTTGACGAATAATAGTGCTTTGGCGGTAAATAAGAACTTCATTCTCATTAAAGCAAATAAAAAAACTGTAGACACTTTGTTGACATGTCGCCAAGAAGTCACTAAAATAGTCGACAAAACTGGTGACTTGGAGACACTTGTCCCCAGGTTTCCTTCAGGGTAATTACAAAAAATATTAAGTAAATTGTGTACATACCAGTTAACAAATTAAGGCCCGTTTTCACAACTTACTGATAGCTAAAAGTAGACTTTAATCGGCCTTATAAAATGTGTTCCATTATTAAAACTAATTCAACCTAAAGTGAGCGATAAGGTAAATTAAGGTCCATCTTACCTGGTAGGTAAAAGTAAAGTTGTAATAATGGAGCACTTTTTACACGGCCGACAAAATTCTACCTTTAGCTATCGGTATGTTGTGAAAACGGGCCTAATAGTATCAATTAAATATTTGTTGATATTTACAACATTTTCTGCAGTAATGTTGTTGATATAAGTAAACGCTTAATACACTGAATTAAATTTTTAAATAAATCTGATTTTATATTTGATGAATGGTTGAATTGAAAAAAATTTCCGAAAATATCTAACTGCAAATTTTAGGTCTCACTCTCAGCACCTAAACAAGCAAAACCGGCTGAAGATGTAACGATTACCATAAATGCCCAGCCCAAATCGTTCGTAAGTATATTAGCTGTGGATTTGGGTGTGAATTTGCTTAACAACACTTACGATCTAAAAAAACAAAAAATAACTTTTGATTTGTATGCCGAACAATCATACGCTATCTATCCAAGTGAAGTCTATCCCGGTAGATTATCTGGTCTGGTAACGTTTACAAATGCCCATTATCCATTTAAATATGGTAAGTTTGTTAATGGCTTCTGAAGGGAGTTCCAATAATAACGACTATTTACAGCTGGTGGTGGGGGTTCCGGTGGAGGTGGAGGAGGGTTTCCTAAGAGATTTCAATTACGACAAAAGTTTCCGGAGACTTGGATATTTGAAAATTATGAAATGTAAGTAAAAACTGTAATATGTTTTGCATTCGCATTTTGCATAGATTTCATAAGTTAATAGTTTAATAAACTGTCTTAAGTTATAACTGGGCTTATACTAGGAATGTAACGATTAGGCATTTGCCGAAACGATATTGCAATTGAAAAAGAAATATCGGCGATTCCGATCGCAAAGAAAATTTTATTTCAAGTTATTATTAACAAAACTCAAGTTGAGTAATTTTAATACCCACACCACAATAGTGGAGAGTGTATTATGCATTTGTGCTTATGTTTCTAATACCTTAAAGTGTACCGATCGACTCAGAATCACTTTCTAAGTCGATCTAACGATGTCCGTCCGTCCGGCTGGCTGGCTACAGATCAAAATTTTAAATCAATTTAATTTAATGAAATTTGGTACATAGGTTTTAATTGGCACACGGATCAATTAAAATGGGGCGAATCGCTCCATAATTTCACATAGCCCCCATACAAGCTTCTTTCCGGAATAGGGTATTTGTGCCATAAACCTTCTTATTATGTTGGTATTTCGATTAAATTTGGTCCAAACTTATTCTATTGCACTTAAAATCATCTTACGAAATTGTAATTGGTCCATATTTGGCCATAGCTCCCATACAAATACTACTCCCGAAAAAAACTTTAAAAGTCATAACTTCCTTATAATTGTTAGTATTTACACAAATATTAGCGACAATGACTTTTACAGTAGCTACTATGTGATGACAAAATGTTGTGCTGGTGGTATGCAAAATTAACCATGGGTCCCATAGAAGCCCCCATCCTTAAATCACTTAAAAGCAAACCTATTTCATATATATATAAATATGTATATCTAAATAATATTCGGCATAAAGGACTTTTTTATAAAGCTTAAACTCAATTACATAATTTTGTTCTGGCGGGTCCATGATTTTTTTTTTATTTACAAAGAAAAAATGGAAAACCAACTTCAATTAACGTATTTGTTAGAAATATGTACTATTTAATATCGTACTGATTTTCCTAAAGCAAACAAATTGATCATATCAATTAACACATTTGTAAGTTTGAGCTTTTCCTGCTGTTCAGTTTCAATCAATAGGTATAATTGAAATGTGACCACCAGCAAAAGAGGCTGTGCTGTATAAAACGTAAACACAAATAAAAATGTTTTTTTTTTTTAATCAACACAGTTAATTGAAACAATTAAAAAGTTGTTTGAAACTTTAAAATATTTTGAAGTTTGTGTGTATGTTTTCATATTTGTAAATATACACACAAACATTATTATTTTTGTTTTCAATTAAGGCAAATTAATTGGAAGAATTAAAAAAATAGTTTGAAACAGCATTATTGAATTAATTGGCGAATTTCGGTATACTATTTAGAGATGAAGGTGAAAAAAATCTGACAGCTCTGATCTGGCGTAGTACTGCCACCTGTATTATTTCACCATCGTACGTATTAGTTTTTTCAAAAAATTTAAATGAAACGTAAACACACATAGGTACAAATACATAAACCATATACAAACATCGTTACCGTTGCTGCTTCTACAAGTTATAATAAAATGTGAAAGAATAACCGCCTTATTACAGGCGAAAAATTGGTTTAGCCTGACTTGTTTTGCTTTTTGCTGACCAGGGTTATTACATAATGTTTTCTGTTATGTTTTTTTACCATTTATAAAATGTTATTTGAAATTTAAAATAAATTGATCAAAATAGGTGGAAAAAACATAATTTGGTTTAAAAGAGGTGCCCCCTTTTTTTCTTAAATCCCATTTTTGTTACAACCTTTTTTTGCAAATATCACCTTTTTTTGGTACTTTTTGAAAATACCCGGTAACGCTGTGTACAAATACAAAAACTGCAAAAATTAAGCAAAGTCATACAGCCATGCTCATTTACATTCGTCGTTGCCTCATCGAGTGGACAATGACTACTTAACTCATTAGCGCCCAATGATTCCATTTGGGAAAATGCACACATAATTGATTAAATAAAATTATATTTTTCGAAAATAACTAACAATCTTTGAAATGAAAATTGGGCACTAATGGGTTAAATGCAAGAGCATAGGAATGTGTGTCATTCGATTTTGAGCAATTCCCAGTTGGCCATGTCTTGAAGACATCCTTGACGACGCGTGGACGACCATATAAAATCCTTTAGGACGCGTAGGCGACCGTCCAAGCAAATCGTCGACGACTTTTTCACACAAGTGTCCGGAAAATCGTTCACGACTAATGAGCGACATTATCGCTCATATGTCGTTGACGATCATATGGGCGACACAGTCGTTTATGATCATATGGGCGACACTGTCGTTGACGATCCTATGAGCGACGCTGCCGTTGACGATATATATCGGCAATATCGCTTATTATGTCGTGAACGATTTTCCGGACACTTGTGTGAAAAGTCGTCGACGATTTGCTTGGACGGTCGCCTACGCGTCCTCAAGGATTTTATATGGTCGTGAACGCGTCGTCAAGGATGTCTTCAAGACATTTTATTAATTCTTTTAGAAAAAGCTAACTTTGTGCGTGCTATTTCTCTACGCAAATATCGTGATTGTGACATTTTAGTTCTACTTACCAATCAACAATACTAAACAAAAAGCCAATCACAATATTATAACCTTTACCACGCATTTTAAAGATTCAACTAAATAGTTTTACATGTTTTTTTGTTTGTGTTTTTTTTTCTTGTGTCGTTATTGCCCCATTATTTTTAAGAAAAAGTTGAAGCAAATTTTTGGGTATTGTCTATCAATCTATTTTTCGCTTATGTTGTCCTCAAACAAGTCTCATTGAAGACAAGATGACCGACAATTGCATGCATTTTGTCGTCAATGTGGTTCGAAATACGACAAAATGCATGCAGTGGTCGTTTATGTTGTCCTCAATCAAGTTTTACTGAAGACAAGATGACCCACAATTGCATGCATTTTGTCGTCAATGTTGTTTGAAACACGACAAAATGCATGCAATGGTCGCTTATGTTGTCCTCATTAATGTATTATTCAAGGCAAAAAACAATTTAAACACAACAAAATACACGTTTTGTTACTCAAGTTGTCGTCGTCAATGTTATATAGGCGACAAATTCTAAATTGTTCTGAGGACATCGTAGACGACATTTGCGTCTAGGACCATTTTGCCAACTGGGTATATGTATACATTTTCCACCTTTGATAAAGAGTGTACAAATTTCTTTACTTTCAGTGATGCAAACGAGACCAAACTAACTCTACAAATACCCGATACCATAACCACTTGGCGTATAACAGCATTTTCTAACAATCATGTAACTGGGCTTGGTATTGTTAACAATCCAACGGATATTACCGTGATACAACCATTCTTTATATCTATAAATCTTCCGTTTTCTGTAAAACACGGTGAAATTTTAAAAATTCCAGTAACAATATTCAATAATCACAATCAGGCCTTGGACGCGGATGTGGTTCTGCAAAATTTTGATGAAGAATTCTTCTTTATGGAATCAAATTCAAAAGCTTTTGATATTTCGAGTGATGAACAACAACAAATTAGACATGTGAGCATACCGGCAAATAAAGCAAAGACGGTGAATTTTCTAATATACCCCCTAATAGGGGGTGAAATAAGCATCGGTGTAACGGCCGAAAGTTCTTTGTATTCCGATGCTGTTTTGCAGACACTAAAAGTAGAACTAGAAGGCGTGCCCAAACAAACAAGTCAGTCCACGTATTTAAGTATACCAGAAGGTGAGAAAATAACTTCAAATTTTAGCATCGAACAGCCAATAGGAAGTATACCCGAATCAGAGTATATAACTTTCTCCGTGGGCGGCCATTATTTAGTGCCAACAGTTGAAAATTTTCAAGATCTAACAGGAATGCCTACTGGGAGTGGAGAGCAAAATATGGTAAACTTTGCGCCTTGTGTTTTAACTTTGCAATATCTTAAGGCTAATGGTAAATTGCTTGAAGAGAAAGAGTTGGTGGAAGAATTACATTCTGCAATTGAGGTTTCATACCAACAACAGTTGTCCTTTCGTCATGAAAATGGTGGTTATAGTGTTTTTGGACAGGGTGTCGATGAAGAGCCTAGTACTTGGCTTACCGCCTATGTGGTGCGGTTTTTTATCAAAGCTTCAAAATTTTTAGATATTGAGGAGAAAGTGATTGAAACTGACTTGGAGTACTTGGCGCAGCAGCAAACCCCCAACGGAGAGTTTTCTAATACAGGATATGCACTAAGTCCAAGTCATAATAATAAGTATGGACTAACAGCTTTTATTTTATTGGCCTTTTTGGAGGATCAGGTATGTAGTAAAGAGGCTTTAATTGAAAATACTAATTTAATATATTCATTATTTGTTGCAGAAATATGCTTCCAAATATGAACAAACTATCAAAAATGCCGTAGAATTTTTGAATTCAAATTTGGATAAAGTCAGTGATACGAATGCATTATGCCTAATAGCATCCGTAATAAAAAATACCAAACATGGAAATGCCGATATCCTTATAAATCAACTCAAATCGAGTAGCAAAGAAAATAATGGACTTAAGTGGTGGTCAGCAAATGACCAGAATATAGCAAATGATGTAGAAGTAACAGCATGCGCGGCAATAACTCTGCTAGATACTCCCGGGGATCATACATCAATTTTGAAATGGCTGATAGAACAACGTAATGCTAAGGGTGGTTTTACCTCTACCTTCGACACAGTAGTGGGCATGGAGGCCTTAGTAAAATTCTCCGAAAAATATCGAAACGTAAAAAATTTGAACTTAAAAATATCTTATAGTGCCACAGACGAGGAAGGCAATGAAGTGGAAAGTGACGAATTCTATGTTGACTCGAACGATGGTGTTTTGGATCTGCAGGAACATGAGGTATAATAAGAGAATTAAAAAAAGTTTTTTTGTAAGCAAATAACAAAACATGTCTCCTTTCTAGTTGCCGACAACTACACGTCATGTTAATTTCCAAATGGAAGGTGTCGGTGCGGCTTTGGTGCAACTCAGTTTCGAATGCAATGTTCTTGATGGGGAAGAAACTCGTTATTTTAATATTAAACCGAAGGCATTACTTAAAAATGAGAAAGAAATTGATTTGAAAGTGTGTTTCACTTATCAATCCGATTCGAACATGCAGGACCACGTAAATAGTCTGATAATAATGGAAGCAAATTTACCTTCTGGATTCCGTTCTGATATAGAAAACAGCTTGTCTTACAGTAAAAACGATATAGTGCAAAAAATAGAGTCAAAAAATTTAGAGTCTACAATAATTTTCTATTTAAATAATTTAAAACCAAATTCGAATCACTGCTTAGATATTCCAGCAAATAAAGTTAATGAAGTATCGATGCCAAAACCGGCAGCAATTAAAATGTATGACTGTTATAATTTGAGTCGATCAAATACAGAATTTTACACGATATAAATTAAAATTTGGAGTTTTAGTTAAATTTTTTAGGAAGACTGAAATATCATCGTTGCGTTTGAAAAAGAGTTAAGTGTAAAATTCGATATTCGAGTTCAATTCATGGTTAAAGCGCATACTAAAGATTTGTGTTTATGAATAATAAATTTGAAATATCAAATTTGGATTTAAGAATATTGCCCTTAAAGTAATTCGGGCGCATTCTTTACAATTATAAGTAGACCGAACTTCACCAGCCTCAAATTACGACTTGCGTCCAAAAGTTTTATCCAAACAAATTTTTATTTTATAATTGAAGCATGTTTAGTTCTTCTTAAACTCCAATCCTCTAGTTGTGAAGTTTCAATATTAATCTTAGACTCTATTTATATAAGTTAACGATACTTATGTTCAACAAATACAATTCAAAAAACCGGCACATTGCTATAAACATTAGGGTTATCGCGCTAGCGGCCGCACATGCCAAAATAAAATGCTTACGAATCACATTTGCATTATTCAGCTTTGTACAGTATTCCACGGATAATTACCTCGCCAAAAATGCCAATATTTTTGGGTAATTATGCGGGGTAAGCATTTAAACGAATACGCTTAACTACCTCGTTGAGGGAATTATAAGAATACGTTTAACCACCTCATTGAGGTAATTAAGCGAATACGTTTAAATACCTCAGTGAGGTAATTTAACTTTTTTTTTATTTTCCTAAGCTTACCCCGCGAAGGTCTAGGCTTGTCGGCAGGAATGAAAACAGAGCCTCTGGCGGGAATCGAACCCGCAACCCCGGCGCTGATAGACTAGCTCACTAGCAGCTAGCCTACCGGGCACGTATTTATTTACAAGATATTTCAACTTTGATGTATGAAAAAAGTTAAGACATAGGAATTGTTACATGTATCTAAATTTAAAGAGATAGCAATAAAAAAACAAAGGGATTTGTTGTCTTAAATTTTATCTGTAAGTTCTGTTTGAGATATCCTGTCATTTCCTTCTAACAAAAGCGTACTCATATATACATACAAACGTATGATCAGGAAAACCGTAAATATGCAATTGCATGGTTATTTTGTGCGACCAATGAAGACAGAAACAATATATTTATCTGTTTTAGAGCTTTTTATGAATTTTGGTATCCATTTGTTTGTGAATAATTTGCATATTTTAGCTATTGCTGCATTTTTATTGCACACATATATCACGTTTTGGAAGCATATTTTTAAACATGTTTATCAAATAAAAAAAAATTGCTTAAAATTCTGAGCCAAAGCTAAGCTAAACATAAACGTTATTCCAAACTGTAAAGGTAAGTAAACCGATCGAATCAGAAACACTTTTTAAAGTGATCTTTTCATGTCCGTCCGTCCATCTGGCTGGTTGTCTGTGCATGAAAGCCTTGTGCGTAAAGTAAAAGTAGCATTTTTAAGATAATTTTATAAAATTTGGTAAATACGTTTTAATTGTCATAAGAAGGAAACATATGTGAATTATAAGAATCGCTCTTTATTATCACATATTCCCCATGCAAACTTCTTTCTTTAGGTTCATAAGCCATTTAATCATGTTCATATTACGATAAAATTTGGCCCAAAATATCTTACTGCAAATAAAATATTTTTAAATCGGTTTACATTTAAACTTACAGCTTCTATTCAAATATCAGTCCCTTAAAAATTTGAGCCATTTTATTCTTTTAAATGTTACTTACCTTTCCTTTAATCCCTTTAAGACAAAATATCTTATATATTTAATGTATCTAGATAATATTCAGCACAAATAACTGTTATATGAAATTTAAACTCATAACATTACTTTAATTTGGTGAGCCCAGAATTAAGTTTATTTTAATGTAAATATTAAATTGTGAAATATTTTGCTTTCAAATAAGCCATATTTTATTTTTAAGCATATTTTTTTTAAAAATTATTAGTGCATATTTCATTTTTTTTATTAACATGTAAACTTGGTTGCATTACTTGCTGTGTTGTTGTCAAATAGTACTGAGGCAATTAAACGAATGAAATTTAGGTATAATTATGTTTTGGGAGTTTAATTTTTAAGGCAATTACCCGAATTGGGTTATTAAATGAATTGCAATTAAACGTTGATTTTGTTTACAAAATGGAAGAAATAAAACGGGGGTTTTAAACTCAAGGTAAATAGCCGCGAAAGGCATTTAAGCGTGGGGTAATTAACCGGGTTATACTGTATTGCAATACTTCAGTTAACTGAATAGTGGTGTTGCAATACTTGCGCTAAATTGCTAACATTCGCGTCAGATTGACCAAATTAACCAAATATCCAAGAACGCGTAACTTATTACAAGAGTCCTTGTCAGGTTCCAGAAGAAAATAATTCGCAAGGAGTGTACCGAGGGCCTGAGTCACCCGATCATGGGATAAAAAGAAAACGACGGAGTCACCAACGTGTGAGAACACCGATATGTTAATAATTTTGTAAGTTATTTTAAAGATATATTTTTTTACAAAAATATACTAAAACGGCACTTTAGGCGGTTAAAATGGACGACAGATATTTTCTGCATTAAATTTCACTAGGGATCTTCTAAGACCAAAAACAGAAAGAATCAGCTTGAAAGAAGAATATTAACTCGGCTCAACACCAAATGGATATTTGTTTAACTTTTTAGTATTTTTAAACAAATTTCTACAGGAAAATGTTTTTCTGCAGAATACTTTATCAATATCTCTTTAGTTAAAGTATGTTCACATTTGGCTTCTAAAACGCGTTTAAGCAGTTCGAACGTGATTAAGCTCTAATCACTTCAAAATCGAGATGATTACCCATACATTGAAGTGATTTGTTAATCACTTCAAATTGACATGATTACAACTAAATCACTTCATAAACCACATAGAATCCACTGAACATACCTCAAATGTAGAATCGCCAACATGATCGTGTACAACCGGCCAAGATTTCTGCTTAATGTTTTTATTTTTTTCCTTAAATAATTCATAAAATTTCACAATTTCACCATTAAAATGATTTAAATTATCTTCTGATAACTTTATTAAAGTTTTTTATCCATTTTTAATACTTTAAAGAAATATTTTTTTTTTTTTTTTTCTCAATATTATTTATTGAATCTTCATACATTTAAATATGAACTAACAATAATTAATCAAATCTTAACCTAATACTTTATTTTATGTCCTGCCAGTGCCAGACAAAAATTTTCTTCATCACGGGTTCTGTTCACTTATCTAGGTGTTTGTCGCTCATCTAATTGGATAAGTGCTGCAGTGTCTCTTCTTCTTAAGCGAGTGTGGCCGCTATCATTTAAAATATTTCGTGCTAGTGGGTTTGGATGCAATTCGAGCCTTTTTAAGTATTTTACTGCATATTTCGTAATCATAGTTTTGACTAATGGAACATTGAGATCCCTGTGAATATTTGAGTTTTTTACATACCAAGGGGCAGCTGTGATTATTCGAAGAATTTTATTTTGGCGCCTTTGAATCTTTTCTATATTAGAGGCCGAGGCAGTGCCCCATAACTGAATACCATAGCACCAGATTGGCTTTAAGATGGAGTTGTAAAGAAGAAGTTTGCAGTCGAGACTAAGGACAGAGTTTCTACCAATAAGCCAATGAATTTGAATGGCTTTTAGTTTCATTTGAGTTAATTTTGCCTCTATATGGCATTTCCACGTTAATCGCCGATCCAGATGTATACCGAGATATTTTACATGCGAATGTTGAGGAATTATTTGATTGTTGATTGTTATATGGGGGCAAGATTCCCGGCGCAAGGTGAATGTTATATGCACGCATTTTTGCTCATTGACCATTATCCTCCATTGTCTTAACCATATTTCTAGTTGAAATATATGATGCTGTAAGAAACGAGATGCTTCATAACGGTTTTCGTGGACGCTTAGAAATGCTGTATCGTCTGCAAATGTTGAAGTTTGGGTGTAGTTACTTGTTGGCATGTCCGAAGTATAAATTAAATATAATAGAGGGCCCAGGATGCTGCCTTGTGGGACTCCAGCGCCAATGGGCTGAGGTGAACTTAAGAAATTTCCTTCTTTAATAATAAATTGACGACCGACTAAGTAGCTTTCTAGCAGCTTGTGTGTGTTTGCTGGTAAATTTTGTTTCAATTTATGTAATAAGCCTTCATGCCAGACTTTATCAAATGCTTGCGAAACATCGATGAAGAGTGCTGAGCAATATTTTTTTTCTTCAAATGCTTTTCTTATGACATTTACTATTCGATGAGTCTGTTCGATTGTGCTGTGTTTTCTTCGAAATCCGAACTGATGGTTTGGAATACATCTATTTTCACTTAAAATCGGTGTTAATTTTGAAACTAATAATTTCTCAAACAGCTTTGACATATTTGATAATAAGCTAATTGGCCTATATGACTCAACTTTTGTATGATCTTTACCTGGCTTTGGTATCATGGTAACTAAGGAAACCTTCCATTTTTGAGGATAGTATTCAAGGCGTAAAATAGCATTAAAAATAAAAAGAATAATTTTCTTTGCTGTGCGAAGTAGCTCTAAAAGCATTTTATTACTGATTTTATCAATACCAGGTGCCTTCTTAGTGTTTAAGTCACAAATAGCCTGTTCGATTTCTCTTATCTCAAATCTGAGGGGAATAGCTGCTCTAGCAGGAACAGGTGGTAACTCGACCGCAGTATCGTGAGATATATTTGGGGTAAATACGTTTTTTAAATGATTAACAAACAGATTTCCCTTTTCGTTATCATTTCTTGCCCAACTTCCGTTCAAGTTTCTTAATGGTGGCTTAGAGATAACTGGCCTATTTAGATTTTTAGCTGCACGCCATAATGAGTAGTCTGATTGCGGAGTTGCATCAAGTTCCTTAAGATATTTTTGCAGAGAATCCGTTTTCTGTATCTGTAGTAACTTTCTTAGCCTTCTTGTACAATCTTTTAACAAACTCTTAAGTTGAGGGGATCTGTGCAATTGCCACTCTCTTCGGGCTCTTCTTTTTTCAGACAGGAGACGCTCAACATCTGTGGAATAAATTTTAATATTTTTAGTTTTTTTTTGGGTAATACTGGAATGTTGTACAGCTAGCTTTAGAAAACTGTCAAAATTAAGAATAGCGCGATCTACGTATTCCGGTGTACTAAGCGGAATATTTTCTGTGCAATGGGTGCTGAGATATTTTTTATATTTTAGCCAATTGATTTGTGTAGCTGGCGTCGCTAAGTAACCAGTTGGAGATACAGTTCTATTGGGGTTCATTAAAGTAACAATTGTTGGTGTGTGGTCGGAAGATAATTCTAAGGAAGCTTCAACATAAATCGTTTCTAAGGGGATGTTTTTAACCACGCCAAAATCGATGACATCTGGTATTTTTTGCTGATCAGTAGGCCAATATGTTGGTTGTCCGCTCGCTATCACCTTCAAATCCATTTTAGTAATAGTATTAAATAGAACACGACCCTTTGGTGTTATAAGTCGGGACCCCCAGAAGGTATGTTTAGCGTTATAATCGCCAGCGGCCAGGAAACAGGGTCCTAATGATTTGAAATATTTATAATATTGGCCTTCTGATATTGAATATCTAGGTGGGGAGTATAACGATGAGATTACTACGTTTCTATTTAGTTCTTCAACGCAAATGTTTGTTGCTTGAAGATAATCTTCACGATGATCACCCATTAGGTAGTGTTTGACTCTGGTTTTAATTAAAATGGCAGAACCTCCACAAGCTCTATCTCGAGGGTCCTTTGTATCATATAGTATATAACCATTTATTTTAAACGTATTTTTTGAAGTCAAATGAGTTTCAGAAACCATCATGACATCAATTTGTTTATTTTTAAGAAAGTATTCTAGTTCATTTTTATGTTGGCGGATGCCGTTTGCGTTCCAAAAACAAATTTTTATACAGTTCATGGCTTGTTAAGTACAGCTTGCAATAACATTGATTGCATTCTAAGAATTTCCTGCATCATATTACCCATTGTGTTCGTAAAGAAATATAAATTTGTTTGTTGTGTGTTTTTTTTCTTAATCATCTGTCATCTTAATCATCTCAAATGTAATGTGAACGGCTTTGATTAGCTAAATCAACATTTGGCTTAAACGCGTTTAAAAACCTAAGTGTGAACTTAGCATTATAGTTATGTATGGGCATATTCGAAAATGCATCACTGCACTGCATCAAAAGAGCAAACTTTTTTTACTGCCGATAAAAAATAATTATAATTGTTTTTATTGTATGACTATTATTTTTGAGAAGTATTTGATAATTTGATGTGGACCAACACACATCTACTTCACTGATATATATGTACATATATAAACATTTGAAATCACTTGATGCAGCGCCGCACAGTGGCTGAAAATCGTTTTTCATTGGCCAAAAATCTGTAACTTTTGAACCGAAGCAGATATTTTAGTGAATTTTTTTTAATCGACAGATAGATTCTTAAACATTTCTTCACTTTAAATTTCATTAAAATCGGTTGAGTAGTTATTGGGGAATTTAAGGGCAAAGTGGAACTTGAGATTTTTTTTACTTTAGCGTGAAATATTGTTTTTTTTTTATTTGTTTTAAATATTTAAAAATGTCATTTTTGGATTTAAATAATAATCATTAACATTTTTTGTAATAATGGGACACTCAAAAAAATTAAATGTTTACACTATAAAAAAAATTTTAACATTAAAAAAAAAAAATCAACTGGATATTTTGCTATTATTACTGAAAAATTAAAAATTTTTTGCTTTCAAATTTGTTTACACTTAAAAACTTTAGAAATATTATCTAAAATCTTGCTATTACTACAGAAGAATCTATTATTTTTTGCTGTAAAATTTGTTAATATTTGCAAAATAAATCCGCTGAATTCTGATTTTTTCAAATATTGATACGAAGATATAGGTATTTTTTTTTGAATATTTCTTATTTATTAAAACAATAGATTTTAATAGCTTTTAATAGCAATAGATTTTAATAGCTTTTGTAACAATGTGAGTTTCTGGTTATTATTATTTTTTACTAATACAATGTCTGTCTTAGATCTAATGAATTATAATTATTGTTCATTTAATTTAAAGATTGATTGCAAATATTCCATATTCTGTTCTGTGTTATTTCTGTTCTTTGGTAGTTTTTGACTTCTTCATCTAAATCCCGATGTTCCACTTTCCATTGATTTCGAATACTAGAGATGAACGGATCTGACGTTGCCAATAGTATATTAAATAGATCTTCATTAGTGGAATTTCGTGAAATTTTTCTAGTATTGTGGCTCTCTATAAAATCTGTAATCCTTATTCCTTTTTTCCTGAGCTTCCTCTGATAAATCTCCACCAACTGATATTTAATGACATCTTCTCCATGATAAAGGATTTTGTGAACTGTAGCAGACATATTTCTCCATGGGTGACTTGGTTGTATATATTTTTGCTGTTTCCTTAGCAAAATCTCCAAATTTTTTAGAGTCAATTTCTTCATTGCATGCAAGTACTTCTAGGATTATTTTAAATCTAAAAATGAGGTTAAAATCAACATCTGTTATGGTTTCGTTGTTTCTTATTGATTCTCAGGATCCGAAATCCAAATCATAACTGATTTTTAGTATGTGTTCCATACGTCATATTCTTGCATGTACTGGTGATAATCCAAATTCATATGCATCAGCATTATCTAATGATTTTGTCGGGACTTGGTTTAATTGGCTTGATGCTGCATGGCATATGATGCAGCTGGATGCATCCTACTACTTTTCCATCTGTCAGTGTTAGCACTAATTGGTAGCCAACTTCAATTTGCTGCCCATCTAAATCTAATTGTAATTTGACAAAAATATAGTAGTTTAGAAATTTTTTTGGAGAAATTTCATTAAAATTAAAAAAGTGTTGAACAGGCGGGTCCAAGCGGGTACAAAAGCATAAACAGGGTTAAAGAAAACACTTTCACCTTTCCCTCAGTGGTTTTACACTCTTAATCCCCTTTGATCCGCAAAAGTTCTATTCTACTAAAATTGAAATTTGACAAAAATATAGTAGTTTAGAAAAAATGTCTTAACATCTCAAATATAAATAACACAATAGTCGCACATATTACTTTTTTAAAGATAACAAGACTACCAACCTAGCAAAAAAGCTAGCAGGGAATTATCGATGATAGTTTTTGAGCAATGGTAATTTCTTTCGGATTAAATATAAAAAAAATAAATTTTTTCTGAATTAAAAAAAAAAGTTGTGTTTAACAACATGGCACAACCACAATTACCTAATTTTTTGACTATCTTAGTTTTAATATGTTTACTATTAAATAAAATTAAAATTTTTGAAAACGGTGACAGACAAAAATTGGACTTTTGGCCAATGAAATAACATGTTCAGCCACTGTGGCGCCGTGAAGCATTAACGAACATGCCCTTTATTCGGAACGAGCTTCAAAATTTCTTTCACATTGCCATATGAAGCCAGTTAAAAAAATAATAATATTTCTTGACCCAATTTTCTTAAATAATTGCTTTTATCATAAATTTGTGTCGATATAAGACAAGTTAGTTGCGCAAGTTACTTGCCGACAACAACAAAGTCTGTACAAAATTTTTTTTTCTTTACCCCGACCTTACCGCTTACGTCTACAAACTAAGAGTTGCACAAGAGACTTGCGCAAGTAACTTGCCGAGTGTGAAAGGGGTCTTACAATATACTTTAAACCAATATATATTATAGAAAACACTAGAATCTTTCATACGATTTAAGCTTTGTAACTCTAGCGTAAAAAATGCCAAAGTTATTTAAGTTTTAGAATTAGGGGTTTAAAAATTATTAAATTTCACATATAAATTTAAGTATACTTGTATAGAAGAGAAGAACATATTTTAATAATAAACATACATACATTCTTATATTATTACGACATACACATATATTTTTATTCAAAATAATTATTAAAATCTTGATAACTTTTGAATTTTAATTGCTTATTTTTTGTAAAATTATAAACCAAAAGAATTTAGTGGCAGCACTGAAATTTAAATGCATTTCTACAAGAAACAGCTGTTAATATTTTTTAATTGTTTTGTTTTGGTTAATTATATTTGGTAAGTATTTCATCACTCGTAAAACTGCTCTGAGTGGAGAAGCAGCTCGCGCTTTTTGTCATTCAGGGGTGTGCTGGAAATCGCAAACGCAAAACGCAAGAATTTTAAAAGTTGTTTTTTAGTAAAATTTCTGTAATAAATGAATTTTTTGACAAATATTAGACAAATATTTCCCTATTAAACAGAATTTAATAACAAAAATTAGATTAAAAGTGTATTAAAAACAGCCTCAAAATTCTTGCGTTTTGCGTTTGCGATTTCCAGCACACCCCCCATTATTTCTTATAGTGGAAGGCCAATGAACGCGGCATGCGACTGCGGGCGGCGATCAGCTGCTTAGTTTTTCGCTTGAAATTTTTTTGATAGGCAAATGAAAGCGGCACATTTTAAAGCGGCAAATGTTGAATAAGCTGTTAAAAAAATGTTCAATCTATAAAAAAAGAGTTATTTGAACATTATAAGAATTTACTTATCAAATTAGTTTTTTTCCACTTCATTTGTAATGTTTTTTAAATTTATTTTGTTAAATGATTATATTTGTGTATGGCAACGTCTACTTCATGCGGCTTAAAACAAAAGTTGAAAAAATTCAACTTTGCCGCGCGGCATCTTTTTCAAGTAATACCAAGTCTTATTTTTTGTGATGCGCATTTTTTTTTATATGAACATTTTTGTAAACATTGCTAACATTTTCACAATGTCAATGCTATTGCCGCGTACATTGGCCTTCCACTATTAAGGACAAACAGGTCGTTCTTGTTTGTCTGCTTTTCGTGCGTTTTGCGTTGTCACTAGAGTTTTTTTTCCCCGGACTTTTTCGATTCCCGGGAAAGCGGGAAATTTTTTCAAATTTCCCGGGATCCCGGGATCCCGCTCCATATAAATAATACAAAGTAAATTTTCTTATTAATTAATGAAAAAAAAACTTTTATAAAAAAACTTAAGGGAACTCACGCCTTTATTCCCTATTATTATGCTTTTATTCAGTATTATTATGCTCTGGATAGAAGATAAAAAGATAACATAAACATAACAATTTAATTCGTAAAACAATAATAAAAACAAAATAAAAATTGAGGTACTCAAGATATAAGATCAAAAAGTTAATTAATAAAATATATAAAATATTTTAAAGAAATATATAACATTTTTTAACGGCTTAGGAAATAACTTTCTGACACACTCAAAGCGCTTTGTAAGTCGTCAAAAAGTATATTCTTGATTTTATTTACTAATTATCATGTTTCCGAAAAATTTCGTTCATTTTTTACCGAGGTTGGACAAATAGTTAAAAGTGCACCGTTGTAGCATGCTTCGGATTCACAATCAGAAGCAATTTTTTCTTTTTTATAAACAACGTCTATATCAGTCAAATGTATGTCAAGGTTGATGTAAAAATAACATCAACCGGACTGCTTCTTACAAACCTTTTCATTTCAATTGGTCCATTTGTAATCTTTAGGACAATGTGTTTTTCAAGTTGTACGTTGTAGTATCTTACACGAGTTTCCAAAATGTTATTTTATTTCGGTTTCCCCGCATTTTACGGGTATATAAACCAACACAAATTGAAATTGAAATTGGGAATTTGTGTTTATCACCTAATAAACATATAGCTCCCTCATTGCATCAAAGTCATATCTCATAATTTGAAGTAACTTTAGCAAAGTTTTCCTTCATAACTTCTCGTATTATATCTCAAACTGAACCGAAGTTATAGCAAAATATATCTTTAAATCGGTACATTTTGAAAACTTTAATCGCATTTTGCCAAGATCGTTTGTTTTTGTAGATATGACTTTGTTGCAATAAAGGAGCGATATGTTTAGGTATCTCCTATTTTTAAGACTTGTTCATGGACAATGAAACTTTACTGCCTGCATCTTATTATGAATTAATATACTTTATTAACTCTTCATTTCACTAAATGTAGTAATTATCAACTGTTGCACTGCCCATTCTGCTTTTAGTATATTTATTGCATCAGGAGACATTGATTTAAATACATGTACTCACTTCTTGTAATTGATCTAATCCACAACCCATCCACAGATGCTAATTTTTAGAGAATAGAAAACTAAATTTCAAAGTATAAATAGCTATTTTCTGAAATTATGAGGAATTTTTTATTTCCCGGGATCCCGCAAGAAAAATCCCGGGAAAACGGGAAATAAAATAATTGAAATTCCCGGGAATTCTAGTTGTCACCCCGCATTGGTTAGTGGTTCGGCGACGTATAACTGTACCGAGTTACAGTTTTTGCGGTTTCCACATTAACTATATGCAATCGTTTTTAACCTCAATGTGTTAATGTGTTGTCTGGTGGAGAACCAAAATTAACTCACATCTGACTGGTGGAGAACCATATATAACTCAGACGTTGTACTGGTGGAGTACCAAGGAAATAACTCAGAAGTTTACTGGTGGAGACCAAAATACTCTGGAGCGGATTCTGGAAGCTTTCGCCTTCCTATACGAAGGTTTAGGTCGAACGAGGTTTTGTGGTTGAAGCTCCAAAAATTTGTGTGATACCCTGGCATTATAACTTAAATAGTTCGCCAAAAACTTTTAGTTTTAAGCAAAATCAAAAAAAAAAAAAAAAAAAAAAAAAAAAAAATATTTCATTGTTAATTTTTGATATATTATTGTTTATTTTTATATTTCAGAAAAAGTGGATGTGGACGAAGCGTTAATCGAAGAGGTATGTATGTAGCCTTTCAATTTTGTGTGATCTGGGTCAAGCAGACTACAAAAATTTAAAAAAGAAGGAATATGCAAGGAGAGAAGTTGCAGCAAATGAATTATGGAATGGTAAGTTAACTGTTATCATTATTTTTGAAATAGTAAGTATGTGTGTAATTTTGCAGAAGCAGAGTGCAAGAAACGATGGAAGGAGCAAAAGATACAAAAGATCGCAACAGATTACTTCCGCCAGTAGTTCAGCACTAGTTAAGGACACACATGTTAATTGTAAGCAAGAACAACGAGAAAACCCCATCTTAGGGCCATTATTACAACTTACAAATAGTTATTTTTAGGATGCTATCTGACAGATAAATAGTTTTTGGTTATTACAAGTTAACATTAACCTAAAAAGTGACTGATAAGCTAACATCAGGTTTGTCCTCATGGTAACTTTACAAGTGAACTTTAAGAACTTGAAGATGCCATATTTTCTGCTGAAGATATGGTAACTTCAATGACAGTTTTATGTCAAATTAAATTATTTAAACTTTTAAAATTAAAAAATGGACAACAGACAGCGTTTATTTTATTTAAATGAGATAGAAAATATTTTTGAAAGCTTTCAGACTCAAAATAGAAGACCAAAAACATTTCGAGAACAAATAGATTATTTTGTGTACTATAATGAAATGGAGTTTGTGCAAAGATTCCGATTGAGAAAAAATACATGCAAATTCATTTTAGAAAAAATTGGCAAATGCTTAGAATCAAACAGTCAGAGGTTTGTATCCACACGCAAATAGTTACTAGCAAAAATTAAAAAAAATATTCTTCCAGATATTATTCTGTATCACCTAAGACAAAATTGCTACTAACGCTTAGATTTTATGCAAGTGGAAATTTTCTAATAACTGTTGGTGACTTTTGCAGTGTAAGTGTTTCTACAGCAAGCCGAGTAGTAAAAGAAACTTCTTATGCTTTGGCTGCTTTATCGAAAGATTTTATAAAGTTTCCATCAGATGCAATAGGAATGCAGGAAGTGGTGGCAGAGTTTTTTACAATAGCCAAATTTCCCAAAGTTATTGGAGCTATAGATTGCACTCACGTACGCATCCAATCACCAGGTGGAAATAACGCAGAAATATTTCGTAATAGAAAAGGATATTTCTCTTTTAACGTTCAAGCTGTGTGCAGTGCAAAACTTCTGTTTCAGGATTTGGTTGTGAGATGGCCTGGCTCGGCTCATGACAGCAACATATTTAAAAACAGACGTTTAAAATTCCGTTTGGAAAATGGACATTTCAATAATTACGTTATTTTAGGTGATTCGGGATACAAGCAATGTAGTTATATGATGACACCGTTATTAAATCCACGAACTAGACCACAAAACCTTTACAATGAATCGCAAATCCGTACTCGAAACACAATTGAAAAATGTTTTGGAGTTTGGAAGAGACGTCTGCCAATGTTGTCAATGGGTTTGAGACTAGCTACAGAAACCAAAATGGCTGTTATTGTGGCATGTGCCGTCCTTCACAATATTGCAGTTATTGCAAACGATCCACTTCCACCACCAGATGAAACGTTGCCACCAGAACTCGTTGAAGAAAACGTCTCCGACAACCCTGTGGAACAAAATAATATTTTCAACAATGCAAACTCAGCGGCAAGAACTATTTTAATAGAAAACTATTTTGCAAGGTCAGTTTTTATTAATAATTTTCTTTATTGCAAACTTTTATAAACATAAACTTTTTTATTTTCAGTATTTCATAAAAATTACATCGATGTAGCGATTAAAAAAGGATAAAACAAAAAATACATTAATTAACACAAAAATTGCGGGTTTAAAACTAATATAATGCAATTAAATAATAGAGCATGAGGTCACTTTTTATAAAAAACCTTTATTTAAGAAATTTGTCTTTTTTAATTAAGAAACATTTATTTAACAAAAAAAGCAATATTTTGACACCCTTATGTGTATCTTTTTGAGGGGTTTAAATAAAATACATATATAACAATAACTGTATAATTTCCTTTAATTAAGTTGATGTTTTTTGTTTGAAAAGAAACTTCAACTTAAAAGAAATTATTTTATAATTATTGTTATATATGTATTTTATTTAAACCCCTCAAAAAGATACACATAAGGGTGTCAAAATATTGCTTTTTTTTGTTAAATAAAAGTTTTTTAATTATAAAAGATAAAATTCTTAAATAAACACTTTTTACTTCGATTTTTAGAACTAAGCCGATGAAAGAGAACATTTCTTTATAATTCTTTTAAGATATCTCAAGCTAGATTAACTAATTGGACTTCAACAAAAACTTAAATAAAAGTTAAAATATGTAAATAATAATAAAAAAAAGTAATACAAAGTAAAAGTAAAAAAAATAATTCATTAAAAATATGTCTAAACTACAGCAGAATAAAACATTTTTAATATTAATTTTTGTTTTTCTTTTCTGCCAGTTCCAAACTCAGAATTTCATTCTTTAACTTGAGGGAAAGCAACTCCTGCTCATGCTTCTCTTTAGCTCGAATGTTTTCTTCTCTATAAAACGTTTGCTGTAACAGCACTAGCTCCATTTTTTCATCATCAATATTTCTCTTTCTTTTTGTACCACAAAGTAGCTTCTTTGATTTTTGTTGTTTTAAAGAAGCTGGCTTCCAACTTGACCAATCCGCAGTTTCCTCTGGAGAATCATTTTCTTCGCGCTGAAAAAACAATGCAAACGAACAAACGCTGTATTATAAGAAAAATTTTTGCACTTAGTTTTTACACAAACTTACCTCTTTGTTACTCGTAGTACCCTGGTCAACGTTCTCAGGTTTTTCTTGATTATTTTTGCAATTTTCATTGTCAAATACTTGGGAAAAAATTAGTTTATATACAAAAATTTGAAATGTTAAATATAGTACAAAACTTACAATAATCACTGTCAAAGCAGTTTTCCAGTCCAGTGGCTGAATCGCCTAACATCGAGGCTATTTTGGCAAATACATCACTGACTTTTGCTGTCGATACTCCTCCTCCTGTACGGTATGTTTCGGATTTTTGTTCTGCCATTTCCAATCGGGTTTTCTTTCTAAGCATTAAGTACTTGTCCCGCAATGCCTTCCAATGACGGTGTACTCCCATTGTTGCTCTAAATTCTTCTGCAATCTTTCTCCATACCTCTTCTTTTTGTTTCCATACCACTGCATATGATTTTTTGTTCTCCAATATACTTTTGTTGCTTTCCACCATATCCACCAACAGTATCTGCTCTTCCAAAGTATAGTTTTTTGCCCTTTTTCTGGCAGATTCACTCTCATTATTTATTTTCGACATTTTTTTTAACACAATAAAACACAAAAAACAAAACAATTTTAAATAAAAACCGAAATAAAGCACAAAAATTTACTTTTGTTTTGAATTAAAAAATTAAACAAAACTAAGTCGTTGCCAATACGTATTTTAAACAACCAAAAGTAGTCGGTATATACTGCAATGTTGCCACAGTATATAAATTACATTTTTTATTTTATCGGACAGTTGTAATAATAGAAAAAACTTATTGGTCACTTTATCGTTCAAAATAGCTATTGTTCACGTTAACTATCAGCAACTTTATCATTAGGTTGTAATAATGGCCCTTAGTAATTTACACACAAACATGTTTACTTAAGAAAATAGAGATAAGGAACACCGAAAGGAAATACATTCATGACTAATGAAGTAATTGTAAGCAAGAACAACGAGAAAACCCCATCTTAGGAATTATGACACAAAAATACTTACAACACAAATATGTTTACTTATGAAAATAGAGATTAAGATATTTTATTAAGAAAATAGAAATTAAGACACGAAAACATGTAAACAATAAACATGATATCAATGTTAACGGATATGCAGATAACGAACACGATAGTATAATTAAAAAAAAGAAAACACGTTTTGTGAAGTTAGTTTTTAACAATTAAACTAAGAAAAAGGACGCATCGCGTTCCAAAAAATTATTATTAATTTTTTCAAATTCTTAAGGCCGTGTCAGATAAAACTTTTGCTTCGCGTTGCGTTACATATACTTTGACAGAAAAGCGTAAAGCAAAAAGTGTATGTCACAATAAAAACTTTGACAACACTCGCGTATTGTTTACTTATCAATAAAATAAACCCGGGCATTTTTTGTTTATGAATAAAATATTGAAATTGTTTTGTAATTTAATTATTTGGTTTAAAAATATAATATTAAAATGTTATTCGACGATTTATTGGAATTCTGTGTAATTATGCTAATAATGAATGAGGCATTGGGGCTGTTAGAGCAAAGTTCATCGCGTAGGTTCTGGGTAAGAAGACTTTACCAAGACCGCGACTACACAGGCCTATTCGCTTCCAGCTTTGAAGAAATGCATCAAAGAGATCCAGAGCAGTTCCAAAAGAGTGTCCGGATGACTCCCGCAGTTTTTGATATGTTGCTGGAACTTTTAAAGACGCGCCTTACAAAAATGTCAAACAGACCATCGATATCTGCATCTTGCAGACTATTTTTAACACTAACGTGAGCCATAACAAACAATTCAGTTATAAAAACTTAAATTAAATTTACAAATGTATATTTGTGTGTACTTAATCTAGCTATCTGGCGCACGGAGGTAGTAAGCAAACACTTGCTACTGCTTTTAAAATGGGACGCTCCACAGTAACCACCATTATAACTGAGGTATGTGAAGCTGTTTGGGAGGAATTAGGAGAAATTTATTTGTCACCTCCACAAAAATATGAGTGGAAACGCATTGCCGAAGATTTCAACACCATGTGGAACTTTCCAAATTGTGTTGGTGCTGTGGATTGAAAGCACATCACAATATCATGTCCACCCAATTCAGGATCTCTTTATTACAACTATAAGGGAAATTACTCTATTGTTCTCTTAGCAACTTGCGACGCTAACTATACTTTCACGACCTTGGATATTGGCGCGTATGGATCCCAAAGTGATGGTGGAGTTTTGTGGAATTCTGGCTTTGGACAAAGGTTGTTGAATGGTAACCTAGATTTACCTGAAGATGCTTATCTGCCTGAAACTCGAACCACATTCCCTTATTTCATGGTTGGTGATGCTGCATTCCCCCTTAAGAACTGTATAATGCGTCCATACCCGGGTTTGTACATTCACTTTACCTTCTTAGTTATGTACTTCAAAATATGGTTGTTCTTTAAACTACTACTACACGTGCCCGAAGAGTAATAGAGAATGCTTTTGGAATTTTGTGCGCTCGCTGGAGAGTATTGTTGTCGCCCTTATTTATGTACCCAGAAAATGCAGAAAAATTGGTAAAAGCCACTGTAATTCTGCACAATTTTGTAAAATTTCACGACGGCAGTTATTGTCCACCTGATTATGTGGATCGCTTTCAAGGTGAGGAAATTATAAATGGGCTATGGCGGAATGAAGTTACAGCACCGTTGCGAAACCATGGCCGATTGACTTGCAATAACGCAACAAGAAATGCGTTCGGTTTGAGAGACCAACTAAAAAACTACATTATGTCCCATCCAATTAATAAATAAACTGTGTAAAATCTTGTTTTAAAGCGTAATAAAAACTTCAATTTTCATATTTGTATTCAAACATTAAAAGGTTTTTATTGGCCCATAACTATAGTCATAAACAAAGCATACTTTAAGAGTTCTAAAGTAAACTTTTATTTAAAATATGCTTTTGATCTACTATAGACAAGTAAAAGCATACTTTACACGTTAAAACCGATGTTAATTTTAAAACCAGCTGAAGTTGTTTTTAACTCATTTAACAACAGCATCAGCTGTTTTTCGCCAAACAAAAAAGTACTTGCAAAAAGTTAAAAATGATTATGTTACAAGATATTGACCGATATTTTGCAATTATTAATGATTTGGAGGAAAAATTTTATGGAAAGAAACTCAAAATACATTGTATAGGCCTTAATTGTGTAAAACTCAACGCCAAAAATTACATTGAAAGCAAAAACGAAGCCATTTTCAATAATAAAATTGGTTATTTTTTATTTACTATTATAATTATTAAGAATTAAGCACGAAAAACTAAATCCTGCAAATTGATTATAATTTATATTTATTAAAAATTTCAATTAATTTTTGCCGCCACAAAATTTTGTTAATAAAAAACAGCTGCTGTCAGATGGTTTGTCACTTGAAAATAGAACTCGTTCTAAATAAAAAATGTCATGTGTACTGCACACAGAGAAATAACACATGATATTGTTTGAAGGGGTTCAGACGATATGTACAAATTTAACATGTGAAAAAGTGACATTCCACATGACAAATACACATAATGTGAACACAGCTTAAATAGTGAGGAGCTTTTGTCGAACAGACATGGATGCATCTTAACCGCTTCTATTAGCCTCTCCTGCATATTGCTTAAAACTATAAAAACTATATTATTAATATTTTAATTAACTACTTATTATACATATGTAATACATACCTTCTTTTCACTTTCACTTTTTAAATATTTATTAAATTAATAAAATTTATTTATTTTAGCCAAAATTTTGTTTACTACTCACACCAAGAAAAAATTAAATAAAATGAAATCGGCTGTTTGTCAAAGCGCGCAAAAAGATGAAAGATGCCCAACTTTTCGCTTTGCGTTGCGTTAAAAGCAGTTTATGTGACAAGTGCCATATAAACATGTACATTTAACTTAAATGTCAAAGCGTATATGTAACGCAACGCGAAGCAAAAGTTTTATCTGACACGGCCTTTAACGTAAAAACTTTAACTAACTCCGAAAAAGAAATGGAAATATTTTGGGGCCATGTCTTTTTTGGACAACGTCACTAGTTTCAGGCGGTTAGTAACATCTGTTAGTTAGATAGAAATAAAAAACTAATATTGTTTTTTTAATTTTAGCACTGTTGGGAATATAAACAATGACGAAAATAATATATTCAATGATAAACAAAATATTATCGAGGTTATTGATATTGATTCAGCGGATAGCTTCTTGTCACCAGCTTCTCAATGTTCAACAAGTTTACGAAACCAAAAGGTATAAATTATGTTTTTTCTTGCTAATTATCGCAATTATTTTACGGTTTTTGTTTTTAGAAAAAAGACAGCGAAAGGTTTCAGGACATTTTAGATTTGGCTGCGTCAAGCATTTCCGAAACCTGTGGGGCATTTACCAAACAAATAGAGGAACAGGATTCCACTTAGGCTTGCCAGATATAAAATCCATAAAAACAGTACATCGGGAAAAAAAAGGCAGTACATTAATGTAAAAAGAAGTACAATTTTTTTTTATTTTATTAACTTAAAATTCAGTACATCAAAAACAATTTTGAGTTCTTCCTGTTTCAATATAAATTCCCAAGCGAAAATTTTAAATTTATTTTGAAAAACAGGCAGTTAATGTAACTATAAATAAAAAATATAAAATTCAATGCATAGCAAAGAGCACAAAATAAGAAATCTTTTTTTTTAATATTAAACCCCTTATTCATAAAAAATAAAACAGGTTTATAAGAGGTTTATGAAACGAATTTACTATGAAAATTTGTTAAATAAACCTTTTAAAAACCTGTTTTATTTTTAACGAATAAGGCCATAAGTATTTAATATACTTATGCAGTGACATCTTTAAATTTGTCAGATGTTTCCAATTAAATGTTTAAAACAAAAACGCTTTGTTTATTTTTATAAAAATATTAATTTTCAATTTAATGTTACGTGTTTGTTAAACAATTTAATTATACTAATTTTACAATTTAATTATTCTAATTTAAGAATTAAATTGATGTAAATTTAAAAAATTACAAATATTTATCACTTTTTTTGTTCTTCGTTAACAATGCCATTTGTTATTTATTTAAAATAAGTTTTTATTATTAATTCACTTCGCTCTTTTCTCCAAAAAGAAAATATTTTTCAGTTGTTTGAATGAGGAAGTAAAAATACAAATAAAAAATACGAAACAGTTTTGGGACAACAAGTAAGCTTTTACGGCTCGATGGTTTTTTTTAAATCTTTTAACTGCAGGCAACATTGAGTTGGTACATGACGCAGCATTTCAAACCATTTCAAATCGCAAAACTTAAACATTTCTTTCAGGTTTGCAGTGTTTTTAGATCGAAAGTTTGTCGAAATTTGGTTTTTTGCACTTTTAATACAATATGCACAAAACATGTTTTATTTTGTGCAAAAAAAGTACAAAAGCTAAAAAAAAGTACAATTGCGTACTTCTTTAATGGTTATGCAGTAAGCAGTACAAATGGTAAAAAAAAGTACGCGTACTTCTGAAAACAGTACGTCTGGCAAGCCTAATTCCACTTCTCTTCTTTTGCAAGCTTAGGAAATAAATCTAATAGCCTTTTTACACTGATCAACATCTAACATCTACCATTAAAGATGTAGAAAAAGTGAAACACTCGTTTACATTGCTCACATCTAACATCTACCATCAAACAAAAATGTTACCATTTTGAAAAAAAAAAAATGTTTTAAAAATAAAAAATGTTTTTTTCTACAAAAGTACCAAAATTAAAAAAGAAAACACAAAAATGTACTTGAAGTTCCATTTGTTTAAAAACATAAAAAATGCTAAACAAAAAAACGTTGTAATAAAAGAGGAAAGTTGACAAATGGTAACGCTGCTTTCAAAAAAAAATTTTTTTTGTCAGTGATGCCACAATAATAATAGAACTTATTGCCACTTTTCTAGTGAAGACACTGAAATAATCGAAAGATGTGGAATGGAATAAAATGAGATAGGAACATCTTTTAAAGATGTTGTAAGATGTTGGTTTTTAGCCCTATGTATTTGTTATGGAAAGATGTTAACATCTTCGCAAACTGTAGAAAATTGATGGTAGATGTTAGATGTTAATCAGTGTAAAAGGCTATAACGATTCGAATATGCCACCGCATATTGTACACTATATTTTTTCCTTTTATTTCTTCAGCGCGCGTTTTATTTATGACCTTTTCTTATGTGTTAAGTTGTCAGTAAAAACTCAATTGTACATAAAGTCGGAGAACGTGTAGGAATTGAAACACTTGGTAATGAGTGTGACGAGTATGGCAATTATATTTAATGCATTAAACACATTCACCACAGCAGGCTACTTACTATTACTATTTTACTATTTTTTTTATATTTCAGTGGTGCCACTATCATTTTTATTCTTTTATAAAATGGAAAAACATGCATAATTGCAGACTCTTATTCAAACTTAATTTAAGATTATCAACAAATGAATTTATTTAAAAAAAATTAAAATATTTTAATTTTGTTGTTTTTGTAACTAATAAACAATATAATTTTAACGGCAGATTAAACAAAAAATTCATCTAAAATGCTTTTAAAATAAGAAAATTTGTTCCTTCAACACACGTGGTATAGTTCGTAAAAGTTTCAGAACACTTTGGGTACGTACGTAAATGCATAAAAACTATGTATCACTGCTGCAGTGATGCAAAATGTTGTTGCTGATGCGTGATTACCAGTTGCAGTTGTGTTGCTGATACTTTGCACAATAGCTGTGCAACGTTTGAATTTTTGAAATTTCAAAAGTTTAATAAGCAAAAATTAAATAATAATAAAAATGCTTTTTACAATAAAGATGACAAATTTAATTGAAAATATTGAACCAAAATTTCTTTTTTGTCAAAAGTTATTGCTTCAGAAAATTAACTGAAGCAATAATTGCCAAAGTTTGCTGCAGAGCTGCGGCATTACTGCATAAAAACTTTTGACATATGAGAGTGATACCAAGTTTCTTACAAGTGATGCTTTTACGAACATTTTTTTTTTTTTTTTTTTTTATTTTTTATTTTATTTATTAACTGATCTAGCGCAACAAGATGAAATCTTATAAATTACAGCGCTAGTGATATTATCAATATAATTTCAAATAAAAATGTAAAATATCAAAGTACATAGATAAAAACATTTATAAACAATACAAAAAGTAAAAAGTAAAGATTATTACAAAAATTAAAGTATAAGGTATTAACCAAGTATTTCTAATAGCTCCTTTTTAAACGTGTTTGCGTTGCTTAAGAGTTGAAAGTGGGTTGGAAGGGCGTTCCAAAGACGGATAGTAAAAACAAAAAACTGTCGTTCCGACATAAGGCTGACAAATCTGTGCTGAATTAATTTGTTTCCACGATTTGATCTGGCAAATTGCAATTTATTATAAAGATAGCTTGGTTCTTTGGATGTAATAATTTTATGCAAAAATAAAAGGCATCTAAATTGCAAAAGATTTTTAAAATTCATTCCATAAATTTTATATGAAAACATTGATATACTTTCACGGCTATTTTTGTTGAAAACATATCTTGCAATATTATTGTAGGTAACATTTAATTTTTGAAAGTCGACACTGTCACAATTTGCAAAAATTTCACATCCGTATAGCAGAACTGGAATCAAATACGTTTTGACTAACAGCATTCTTATTTTAAAAGGTGTTGAACTTTTTACAGCCCATAAATTTCTCAGCATTCCGTACACTTTTCCAACGACCGAGTTTATATGATTTGACCAAGTTAGTTGACTGTTAAAAGTAACGCCGAGATTTTTTGATGTGCTAACTAGGGCTATAGCATTGTTATTAATTTTTATTTCAATATTATCGTGAATAACTCTAGAATTTTTTGAAGATTTAGACAGAAAAATACATTTCGACTTGAGGGGGTTAAGGACTAATCCATTTTCCATGGCCCAATTATAAATTCTATCTAAATCATCATTTATATTGCAAACACACGATTGCAAATCAGCTAAACTAGCACTACTATAAAGCTGAACATCATCAGCATACATATGTACCTCGCTACTTTTCAGAACGTCTGGTAGATCATTAATGTACAAACAAAACAGAAGAGGTCCAAGGATTGAACCCTGTGGAACACCTCTGACGACTGTGAGAGGATTCGAAAAACTTTACTTCTTCGCAAGTGATACCCAACAACTGCATTTACGAACGTACACTTTATCAATAACTTTTTAGGTAATAACTGGATCTAAGAAGTAGTGGTATTATTAGAAACTACTTCGAAATGGCTTTCACTTGTTCTTTAAAAAATTCCGATTTATTAGCCCGTTAAGGGCCAATTTCAAAAATAAATATTTTTTGAAAGATTTTTCTACAAAACTTAAAATTTTGTCAATATACATATTTATTAAAACATAATATCTTTAGGGAAGTACACTTAATCTTTTATATACCATATTATTAGTAAGTAACTTCATCATATAAAATTTTAAATTTATTAAGCTTTAAAAAATTTTATTTTGGAAAATTAGTCAATTTATTTAAAAGTTTGATTAAAAATATATATCTGGTAATAATTTATGTACTTCTTACATATTCATCCCAATTATGATTGAAAATTGCCCGGGAGTTTTCTCCCCTCTCTCATTTTTCCTATGTTAATTCAATTGTAAAAGTAGGAAAAGGGAAAAAACTCCCGGGGAATTTTTATTCATGGTTAGGCTGATGAATTATTGTAATATGTACATAAATAATAAGTGTTCTGCAACGCCGAAAAACCGCAATTCAGAAAAACATTATTAAGAAAATATCTTAGGGTTAAATAATTATTGTTATATCGACATGGTTTAAAGATAAAGCCAATTTTGTAAAAAAAAGTCAGCCACGGAGTATAAATATATAAAATTGGCTCTTAATTGGTTAATCGGTGTGCCATAAACGCCATGTGGAACACACTTTAAAGAATTTTCCAATGATTTCCATATTTTATAGATTCATTTTATAACTAAAGAGATATGGATAAAGTATTTTGAAACTTTTACGACCTATAACTCCTGAACTAGAAGCGTTGGCGCGAAAAACATCTTCCTATAGAACATCTTTCAAGGATATAAAAAAATTATATAAATAACAATTTGTTGTTGAGCCGAGTTAATATTCTTGTTTCAAGTCGATTCTTTTCTGTTAAACAAAAAAAAAATTAAGCACTTTTTTTTAAATATTTTTTTATATTAGCAGCACTTTTTCTGTTTTGTAGTGGACAAAAATAGAAATTAGTTTAATTTGACTACAACGACAAAATAAGCACAGACAACAACCTGGAGCCATGTATCCGTGGCGTCGTGAAAATAATCATTTCCATATGCACACATGTATTCTAGTTTTGACATATTGAAGTCGGTAGCTTGCTGTCTCGAATGTGTTTGTAGCACAAAAGCAGAGCGCATGTAAAAAAATCCGTTGTTTTTTTCTTATTTACTAGTGTTGGCACTTTTTAATAGTGTTGACACGTTAGGGATTTTTTGTATCAGTGATGGCTCTTTTATTAAATTTTAAGGTTATGTTCGATACCTTGTTTGGATATGATTATGCAGTAATTTAAATTAATTTTCTTTGCACTTTTCAATAAAACTCACACAATCGCACTAAATATAATTAAAACACTGTACTTACCCAATCTAATCCTTTTGATGATAATTAATGGTTACCTTGTTGATTTTTCCTCTCGAAAATCAGTCGTCTGGTAGACCTTTCTTCCTTCTTGGAATTTTTAGCACAATTGAGAACGTTTACCTCCTTGTTGGAACTGATGCTTATGATAAGGCTACTGATGTCGTAGTTGTTACGATGGAACAACTATTGACGACACTTCAACCAAATTTGCCGAGGTTGTTACGGGAGAACAACTATTGCCGGCTCACAGTGGACAGGTATGCCACTGGTTATTCCAATCCTAGCTCCTCTAGGATTTATCGAAGGACCAAATGTTCAGGCTAGTATCGATTCTAGCCTCTTATTATTTTTATAAAATTAAAAACATGGTTGGTTTTTAATAAACTAAACAAAAGGGGTTTTATTAAAGCTTCTTGCTTTGTTGAAGTTAAGGATTATACTTAATAACTAAATAACAAAACGGTTTGTAATAAGCAAACAAATTCAAAAAGCAAACTACAAACTCAAGAGCAAAGTATATACAAAATTCATGAAGTTAAAGAGAATTGGAAAATTCCAACGAGTTCTACACTCAGAGAAAAAAAAATTTAATAAAATTCAAAATTAAATAAAATCAAAATTTAAACAAATTCAAATTTAATATTTAAGAAAACGAAATTTAAATAAAATATAATAAAATTCAAAAAAATTAAACATTAAAGAAAATTAGACAAATAAATGAAAATTAGAAAAGTGAATATAAAATAAACTGAAGTCGCTTCAACACCAAGTGTTAACTTTTTTAAGTACCTATTTAAGTTATTCACAGATGATTGCATTCAGCATAAAAAATTTACACTTAGTTATAGGTAAAGCTGCAACTAAATGCCAACTAGCTAATACATTCAGAGAACAGCTGATTGATATCACGTTATAATTTATTTCAAAAGTACAACATTTTTTAAGTGGTTATAAAAAAATAAATGGAACAAATTATAAGAGATATTCAAATAATATCAGATGAACACATGGCAAAAAAAAAACAGGTAAGACGAATAAAACACGCTACATAATTACCCCACGCTTAAATGCCTTTCACGCTTATTTACCTTGAGTTTCAAATCCCCGTTTTTGTCCATTTTTCAAACAAAAATCCACTTTTAATTGCCATACGCTTAAGCACCCAATTCGGGTAATTGCCTTAAAAATTAAACTCCCAAAACAAAATTACACCTAAATTTCATTCGTTTAATTGCCTCAGTATTATTTGAGTTTACATGTTAATAATTTGAAAACATGCACTAAGAATTTAAAAAAAAATATGCCCAAAAAACAAAATATGTATGGCTTATTTGAAAGCAAAATATTACACAATTTAATATTTGCATTAAAATAAACTGGGCTCAATAAAGTTATGCTATGAGTTTAAGATTCATATAAGAGCTATTTGTGCTGAATATTATCTAGATACAGCAAATAAATGAGATATTTTGTCTTAAAGGGTTTAAGAAAAAGTTGCTTACTTTTAAATTACATTAATATTAAAAAGGATAAAATAGCTTAAATATTTTAGTGATTGATATTTGAATGAAAGCTGTATGTTTATATCTGAGACGAATTTAATCTTAATACGAACATAATTAACTGGTTTATGGACATAAAGAAAGAAGATTGCACGGGACTATGTGATATTACAGAGAGATTCTCACAATTGCATAGGTTTCGTTCTTATGACAATTAAAACTTATTTTCCAAATTGTATCAAATTATCTAAGAATTGCAACTTGTACTTTGCGCACAAGCCTTACATGGACAGGCAACCAGCTAGATGGACGGACGAAAATGATAAAATCTCTTTAGAAAGTGTTTCTGAGTCGATCGGTATACTAAAAGATGCGTCTAGATTTCTATGTATCAACACAAATTTATATATTTGCTCTAGAACGGATAAATATATTGTTTCTGCCTTCATTGGTCGCGCAAGAAAAACATACGATTGCATATTTACGCTTTCCCGGATCATGAATTTGTATGAATGAGCACGCTTTTTTTAGTTGGTTTGTAGGGTATGAAGTTGATTGTATGTGTATATTTATGTTTTTATCTTTGTTTTCCCTATAGCCCAATATAATTTTAAACAGCTGTAGGGGTTCAGCCCCATGGTCAGGCGTCTTGCGACAGCCAAATAAGAGACTTAAATAATTCAACTAGGCAACAAGTGTCACTTTCTGTTTTCAGTATTAAAGTCTGCCTTTATTTGTGGACTACTGCCCTTTTTATACTAATTTTACAATATTGCTTGCTTATTCTAACTTTTAGTACTAATTCTTACAATCTATACCTCTCTTTCAGTACCATGGAATTATCATGGTTTTTCCTTATGCACAATGCTATGACCAATCAGAATGCATGAGTAAGGAATTTACTCATTTTCATTAGACAATAGAGTTGTGTCGGTCATGAACGAACTAGTTCAATTGAACGGATCAGTCAGATGAACGATGAACGGCCGTTCAGTTTCATCGTTCAATTCCGTTCAATCGCTCACTTGGGTCTTTTTTGTCAGTCGGTCACTTGCTTACCGAACAACTGGTTGAAAAGAAACAACAATACTATTGTGGTGTATATGTGATGCTAGAAAAATATACTTATTTCATTTACATTTTCATAATGCGATTAGGGTTGTCAAGTTTCTTGGCGAGCTAATTTTTAATTCGGCGATATGGCGATTTTTTTTGCGGCTTTAAAAATATATGGCGATTAAGCAAAATGTTATTACATTTGAGATGATTAAGATGACTGATGATTAAGAAAAAACCCCAACAATCAAATTTATATTTCTTAAAAGTATTAAAAATGGATAAAAGTACTTTAATAAAGTTATCAAAAGATTATTTTAAACATATTAATAATGAAATTGTGAAAATTTATAAAATATTTAAGGAAAAAAATAAAACATTAAGCAGAAATCGTGGCCGGTGGTACACGTTCATGTTGGCCGATTCTACATTATACTTAGTTTGAGGTATGTTCAGAGAATTCTATGTGATTAATGAAGTGATCTAGTTGTAATCATGTCAATCTGAAGTGATTAACAAATCACTTCAATGTATGGTTAATTATCTCGATTTTAATGTGATTAGAGCTTTATCACGTTCGAGTTGCTTTAACGTTCGTTATTTAGAAAGACTATTTCAATGATGGTATTCCATCTAATTTAAATCAGTTTTTGAAAAAAGTTTATAGCTATAAGGATACGTCCGGTACGTACCATTTTAAAGAACTTGCTTTTACTGTCTTTATGTGCACATAATTCCAACTGCTAATGTCTGTGTTGAAAAAGTTATTTTTAAAAATTAACTCCACTTAAATTTGCGTTTAAAATAGAGTGCAATACAAACTTCTTGACACGTTATTACGAGTTATAAATTATATATATGTAAGTATCACTTTTGTACCTTCACACGATATGTTGAATAAACTGAATCATATACATTGTTAAAAAAAACTGTTAGAATTGCCTTTCCGGTGAAGTGTATAGCGTTTAAGATATATATCCAATATTTCTTTAATACTAACCACAAAAAAACGTTTTGCTGCTTTAATTAGACTATTGTAAACTATTGTACCTTTTTTGTTTTCACCAATCATTTTACTTTAATTAAACAAAATATATTATGGTGACTTTTTCCCATGTTAGGCATATTTTAGCAATCATGAAGACATTTAGTTTTTAGAATTAATAGAAAGTATTTTTAAAAATTTTTTAAATATATTTTATATTGTCAAAAACGCAAAAAAGGCTTTGGCGATTTTGGACAATCAATTTGGCAAAAAAAGATCAAAATAAATCCGACTACCCTGGCTGCTGTTCACAATTTTTCGACAATTTACATGAGCGTTGCCAGTTGTTCTTAATATAAAACCCGCCAAATGCAAATTTTTTCATTTGCGCAGAAAATTTTATACATATTTATTTCATTTATTTTTCAATTAAGACCTTTAAATAAATAACCAAATTCAATATTCGACAGCTCTATTTATTAAGGCTTAGTCAAGTTTTAGAGCACGAAATTAGAATGGAAAACCTATTTTTAATGTACACATTACTTAAGCATTCGTTTATGAATAAGACTGTTAAAATATAAAAAAAATAGTTTATAAGAAATAACTTATGAATTTTAAAAGCTTTTATTTAACTTGCAATGTACATATAATTGTGGGTGAAATGTTGCAACTCAATTTTAAAGCAGATACCTCGAACCGATTAAGATGACTTTTGTAAACACGTTCAGTTTGGATGGCAATGCATGGTTAACTGTATAAAGTTATTCTAAATCCAACATGGTAAAACACCCAAGATGGTGGACTTATTATTTTTAATGCGTTCCTACAATATGAGTATCAAATATGGGTATTAACTGAAAGGACTTACTGAGAATAGGAATGCGAGTTTTGGAATAAATTAAAAGTTTTTTTTTTTTTCTCATTATTTTTTATTGAATCTTCATATTTTAAATATGAACTAACAATAATTAATCAAATCTTAACCTAATACGTTATTTTACGTCCTGCCAGTGCCAGACAAAAATTTTCTTCATCACGGGTTCTGTTCACTTATATAGGTGTTTATCGCTCATCTAATTGGGTAAGTGCTGCAGTGTCTCTTCTTCTTAAGCGAGTGTGGCCGCCATGGTTTAAAATATTTCGAGCAAGTGGATTTGGGTGTTGTTCAAGCCTTTTTAAATATTTTACTGCATATTTTGTAATCATAGTTTTTACTAAAGGAACATTGAGATCCTTGTGAATATTTGAGTTTTTAACATACCAAGGGGCAGCTGTGATTATTCGAAGAAGTTTATTTTGGCGCCTTTGAATTTTTTCGATATTAGAGGCCGAGGCAGTGCCCCATAGTTGAATACCGTAGCACCAGATTGGCTTTAAGATGGAGTTGTAAAGTAAAAGTTTGCAGTCGAGACTAAGGACAGAGTTTCTTCCAATAAGCCAATGAATTTGGATGGCTTTTAGTTTCATTTGAGATAATTTTGCCTCTATATGGCTTTTCCACGTTAAACGGCGATCTAGATGAATACCGAGGTATTTTACATGCGAATTTTGAGGCACTAAATGATTATTGATTTTAATAGGGGGGCATGTTTCCCGACGCAAGGTAAATGTTACATGTACGCATTTTTGCTCATTGACCTTTATCCTCCATTGCTTCAGCCACAGTTCGAGTTGAAATATATGATCCTGTAGGTATCGAGATGCTTCTTGACTGTTTTCGTGCACGCTTAGAAAAGCTGTGTCATCAGCAAATGTTGAAGTTTGGGTGTAGTTGTTTATTGGCATATCCGAAGTATATATTAAGTATAAAAGTGGGCCTAGGATGCTTCCCTGAGGGACTCCAGCTTCAATTGGTTGAGGAGAGCTTAAATAATCACCTTCTTTAATAATAAACTTTCGACCGACTAAGTAGCTTTCTAACAGCTTGTGTGTGTTTACTGATAAGTTTAGCTTCAATTTATGTAATAAGCCTTCATGCCAGACTTTGTCAAAAGCTTGAGAAACATCGATGAAGAGAGCGGAACAATATTTTCTTTCTTCAAAGGCTTTTCTTATTGCGTTTACTATACGATGGGTTTGCTCAATTGTGCTGTGTTCTCTTCTAAAGCCGAATTGGTGGTTAGGAATACATCTGTTTTCATTTAGAATTGGGGTTAATTTTGACGCTAACAGCTTCTCAAACAGCTATGATATATTTGAAAGTAAACTTATAGGCCTATATGACTCAACTTTTGTGTGATCCTTTCCTGGTTTAGGTATCATGATGACTAAGGAAACCTTCCACTTTTGAGGATAGTATTCCAGGCGTAAAATAGCATTAAAAATTAAAAGAATAATTCTCCTTGCTATGCTGGGTAGCTCCAAAAGCATTTTGTTGCTGACCTTATCAAAACCAGGAGCCTTCTTGGGGTTTAAATCACAAATAGCCTTTTCGATTTCTCTTATCTCAAATCTTAGGGGAACAGCTGCTCTAGCAGCAACAGGTGGTAACTCGACCGCCATATCGTGAGATATGTTAGGGGTAAATACGTGTTTTAAATGATTAACAAACAGATTTCCTTTTTCAACATCATTTCTTGCCCAACTTCCATTCAAGTTTCTTAATGGCTGATTAGCGACAACTGGCCTTTTGAGGTTTCTAGCTGCACGCCATAATGAGTAGTCTGATTGTGGAGTTGCATCAAGTTCCTTAAGATATTTTTCCAGAGAAGCCGTTTTCTGAGTCTGCAGTAACTTTCTCAGCCTTTTTGTACAGTCTTTTAGTAAGTTCTTAAGTTGAGGGGATCTGTGCAATTGCCACTCTCTACGAGCTCTCCTTTTTCAGACAAGAGACGCTCGACATCTGAGGAATATATTTTATTATTTTTGGTTTTTTTGGGGGCAATGCTGGAATGTTGAACAGCTAGTTTTAGAAAACTGTCAAAATTGACAATAGAGCGATCTATATACTCCGGTGTGCTAAGCGGAATATTTTCTGTGCAATGGGTACTGAGATATTTTTTATATTTTATCCAATTTATATGTGTAGCTGACTTCGCTATGTGACCAGAGGGAGATTCAATTCTATTGGTGTTTTTTTATAGTAACAATTGTAGGTGTGTGATCAGAGGATAATTCTATGGAAGCTTCAACGTAAATCGTTTCTGTGGGGATGTTTTTAACCACGCCAAAATCGATGACATCTGGAATTTTTTGCGGATCAGCAGGCCAATATGTTGGTTGGCCGCTCGCGACAACATTTAAATTCATTTTAGAGATTGTATTAAACAAAACACGACCCTTTGGTGTTATAAGTCGTGACCCCCAGAAGGTATGTTTTGCGTTGTAATCGCCAGCAGCCAGGAAACAGGGCCCCAGTGACTTATAATATTTATAGTATTGGCTTTCTGATATTGCAAATCTAGGTGGTGAATATAGAGATGAAATAACTATGCTTCGATTTAGCTCTTCGACACAAATGTTCGTAGCTTGGAGATAATCTTCACGATGATCACACATTGGGTAGTGTTTAATTCGGTTTTTTATTAATATAGCAGAACCTCCACAAGCTCTATCTCGAGGGTCCTTGGTATCATATAGAGTATAACCATTAATTTTAAACGTATTTCTTGAGGTCAAATGAGTTTCAGAAACCATCATGACATCAATTTGTTTATTTTTAAGAAAGTATTCTAATTCATTTTTATGTTGGCGGATGCCGTTTGCCGTCCAAAAACAAATTTTTAAACAGTTCATGGCTTGTTAAGAATAGCTTGCAATAACATCGATTGCATTCTAAGAATTTCCTGCATCATATTACCCATTGTGTTTGTAAAATTATTTACTGTTTGCACTAATGTTTCCATGGTTTTTTCTAGACGACTTAGATTAGAAACTGGAGTTTCGTCATTACTTGACGAAGCGCCTTGCATTGGTACATTGTTTGATTTTAAAACGTTAGCATAAGAGGTTCTGTTACTACTAGGCTGCGGAGCCTGAAGATCATTACTGTTTACTTGATTCGTTACCTGCATTTGAGGGGGATTAGTTTTCGGTCCAACCGACTGCTTGACGATAGTATATACAGGGCATCCTCTATAATTGGCAGTGTGATTACCACCACAGTTGCTGCATTTTTTTACGTTGGGGTCGGTTTTAGACTTATCGCAAAGAACTGTACCGTGTAGCTCACCACATACTACGCAAACAGGGGGTAAATAGCAGTATGCCTTAGTATGGCCAAATTCTTGGCAGTTCAAACATTGAACGGGACCACCTCTTTTGTGCGGCTCCTCTATAGTTACCTTTCTGTACAGAATGTATTTTAAATCATAGATGGGATGCGTTTCATTTTTTTTAAGCTTAACGTCGCCGGGTTCAAACTCTACTCGAAAAGGTGGTTGGGGAATTTTTTCTCTATTTTTAATGTTTACTACATGTTTTACCTTGAAGCCTTTTTCTTCTAGGAATGTTTTGACCTCTTCTGGGTCCACACATGAGTCAATACCCTTAATCACTACCTGAAGACCTTTACTGCTTTTCAGTTGGTATGTATAAAAGTTTTTTTTTAGTGCTTCAAAGTTGTTTATTACTTTGCGAAAGTCATTCTCATGATTGACTTGTATTTTAGTCTCGTTTATACTACCACGCTTGATAGCCGCTACGTAAAACGAATTTTCACCTATCACTGATATCAAACTCTTTATGAGCTCATTTGAATTTTGTTCCCTAAGATATATCGGGGGAGGCTTTGACGATTTTATGACGTTTGGTGCTTCAGAGGATTCTTCCTCCAGAATTGCAAAACGATTTTGAGTATTTATTTTATCAAAAGTTGGTACTTTTGAGGCCGAAGCAACTGCTGCAGAGGTAGGGCTGCGTCCCCGTTTGAGCACTGTTATGTACCTGTCCATACCAACTTGTACTGTAGGCTTTTGAGAAATTTTTCCTTGAGTTACTGAGTTGTCCATAGCGGCTGTTTTGGGGTTAACCGTATCATCACTTATTAAAGTTTTTTTTGGCTCTGCGGCAGCGCCTGCAGTTAACAAACTTGTTATTGTAATACGATCGACCGTATTTGTAAACAAAGAAGGTGAGAGGGAACGCGTTCGAGTAATAGGTTTAGCCGTTAGGTAATTGCTATCATCGATTCTTTTTTTTGTTTCTACTTTTGTTTCGTCAACACTCACTGTAACATATGCATTTCTTTCATTATGTTTAATTGTTTTTGCATTGTACGCATTCATAAGTTTTTTTTTTTTATTTTACAGTTTGTTTAATTGTGCTCTTCTTGTTATTTGTTGTTAAAAACCCCGATAATAAAAAAGAAGAATAAACAAAAACAAGAAATGTTTTTGCTTAAAATGTATGTTTGTATGTTTATGTATGTATGTTCATACATACATTTTTTTATTAAATTATAACTTTTATTATTTTAATTATTGACGTTTATGTTCACAAATTAAAAATTATTTTTAAGCGTCCAATTCGCTGATATTATATTATTTATTTAATAAATAATATTATGATTTTATAACAACTTATTTAAGTATGTTAAAAGAAAACAAAAACCGTATGCCGAGTTAAAAAAAAACACGTCTGCATTCAACGAGCACTGTGACGTCGTCTTATAACGTCGTTACGCAATTTATATGATTTAAAGCTTGTCGCGAGATTTACTTGTGTAGAAAAAGAAGTAAATTAAATAACTTGCGCCCAATTTCACCAAGTTCAGTTACAACTAACTTTTACTTTAACTACCAGTTAACAATATGTTTTTGACAGTTATAGCTGATAGTTAATTATAACTGAACTTGGTGGAATTGACAGTTGATGTGATTGATTTTAACTATTAAAATTCTCAAATGAAATAAATACGAGTACTTAAATCTCGCGACAAGCTTTCATATTTAAAATGTATTGACAAGCAACATGCTTTTATATCATATAAATTGATTAATGACATTATCAGGCCTGTCACAGAAATCACTTCTGATCGAAAGTCGAAGTGATTTCGTACTTTGCTTCATACAAAACGAAATCACTTTCGATCGGAATTGATTTCTGTGACAGACCTGTATAACTTCTAAAAACAGGCAGTAAAAGTTTTTAAGTAATTTTTTTTAAAGGTTTTTTACTTCTAATTTTTATAAAATAAAAACAAAAATTAAAATTCATATTATCATATCTTTTGAAAAAATAACTCATATGAATAATAATAATCACATCTGCTATTTGTTCATTGTTTTTGTAATATTCTTTTGATAGCTAAAAGTTTGTGCAATCGCTGTTATTTTTTTGTTTATTTTTAAAAGTCTTCTGTACTTAAAATACCACATAAATTTTAAATTTTTAATTATTTTCTTACATTATTTTTGTTTAAATTTTTGAAAAATTGCGCTCAACATTTGCTGTAGTTAGGTAACGACATATATGAAAAAACTTCGGACTTATTACAACGTCTTACTTTGAATAAGCCCTCGCAAAAAATGTTGTTAACCTAGCACTTACACATGAAAGCAAATTTCTTGAAAGTTGCAATACACTCACACTTTTTTACAAACACACACATAATATTTGTACTTTCAGCCAATCGGCTGTTTCTTAAATTTTTCGTTGATAATACCTATAGTCAGTGCTGCCGCTACTACTTCAATCGAAGTATTTTGCTTCATTTTCACAAAATTTACTTCGTCACTCCTTCCAAAAATCTGTTTCACTTTTTGTTCTGCTTCAAATTTTAAAATTTTTTCCCTATATTACCTAATTGTTTTTCATATTCCCTTAATTACGATGAAAATAGTGGTTTTAATCACTGAACATATGCAAACGCTATTTTTCATCGCTGGAATAGCAACCCTTTAATTTGAAAACTGGGTTCCACCCAAAGAAATCATAAATAAATACCAAAAAATTAAGACCAATTAAAATTTAAAATTATTTTAACATATTTGTATACACACATGTACTTATCATAGTAACGAAATGTGATTTATATTATTATTTGTATGTTTATTTTATTATATGTATCTATATTTAATATGAAATGTCATTTTTTTGTTTTTCTTATTAAATAAAATGAATTATATTGTTTTGTTTTCAAAAATGTATACTACTTCAATTTTATTCAATCTACTCCACTTTTTTCCAAAATCTACTTCACTTAATTTTTCTCTAGCGGCAGCACTGCCTATAGTCTACTTGCACGAAAGTACTTTCACGTGTAAACCCCAGTAGCCCGTTTCTGTATATCTCACATCGTAAAACTCTTCGCATGAAACGTGTGAATTGCAACAAAAATAGTGTGAAATGAAACAAAAAATGGTTTTTCTCACACAAGTGTTTCTGTATCTTTTTTTTGCGAGAATTATCTGTCATTTAAATAATTTTCCAGCAATGATTGGAAGGATGCGAGAAAAAGTGTTTCTATAACAATATTTTGCGAAAAGTTTCTTTCAAGAACTGTCAAAATAAGTCACATTTGAAATTGGTGGCGAGAAAAACAAAATGTAGATATTTTGAATTTAAAATATGTTTATATACTATTTTTTTTAAATAAATAAAAAAATAGAAGGAATATAAATGATAAATGCATAATATATATGATGAAAATAAACAAAAAACAATTGTTATATTTTGTTAGTTTAAATTTTTGTTAGCCTTTTCTTGTTTTGGTTTTAATCAGTGCTGCCAGATAAATTTGTGTCAAAATCGTCAATTTCCTGAGAAAAAAATAAAAAATATCGTCTTTTTTGTTTTAAAAATCGTGCAATTTAAAATCAATTTTATACAAATTTGTTTCGACTTTTATTAAAAAATAATCAAACAAAAACATAGCTAAAGTTCATAGGTATTTAATAATTATTATTTAATAATTGAGATATAAATCTTTAATTTACCTATTCCTATAATCTTTTTCTTTTTTACCTGAAATAGACTTAGTAGAACACCTTGTAGTTAAAATTAAAAAAATCGGTTCATAAATAAACGGGTTAAAGACCCAGTAAAATCTTCGCCTACAAAATAATATGTTAAGTAATCAGAAACACATAAAAGCACTACATACAATTCTACTGAAAAACTAATGAATTTTACAAGGGTTGTGCCAAAAAGAACAAATTCAAAAGTAAGTCATTTTTTTTTATCTTAATACAACCAGAAAAAAGTAGTTATCGAAGTTCTTATGGAAGAAAGCTACTTAAGGCCAGTTTACACGGTAATACAATGTATTACGACTTTGTAGAATCAAAATATTTTGAAATTCTCTCCGTGTTTAAAAGAAAAAAAATAAAAATCTTTTGTAAGTATAATTCATGTTTTCAAGGATGGTATAAGTAAAATCAAAAATAATAACAAAAAAACAGATGGTTGCAGTTTTAAATTTTTATAAAAACAACATGAACATTTCCTGAGTTGATTTTAGTTGTTTTTGTAATTGTATAAAAATGCTACCACCTTTAATATACTCCGTTAAAATACACCTCTGGTGTGATGAGAATACATAAATTTCTAAAATGGTTTAGAAAAAAAGCATTTACCGACCGCTTGTCAGATTTTGTATTCGTATTCTCTCTTACTCAATACATTTTGCTTTTACATGATAAGATTTTTCTCATTCTACATAATTTTTTGCAATGTCGTAATACATTGTATTGCCGTGTAAACTGGCCTTTAATAACGAGTGAAAGAAGCTATCAATTTTGAAAAAGTTTTTACTGGGAGACAAACAAATTTCTTTCTTGCCGGAATAATGGTTTTGGCACAAAAGTGTACATATAAGATAAGAATATCAAATATCAATCATATTTTGTATATGTATATAAGAAGTATTAAATGTTCAAAATAAGCCAAGTCGGTCCATTACTTTTCCTCGAAATTTTGCTTTTGCCGATACATTTTTTAGGGAAGAAACAAACAATTTCGAGGACAATTTTCACAATAGGGATAAATATAAAAATTTAAGCAGCCTTGTTTTTAAAGATATCTTTTTTTCTAATAAACAAACATATACATAAAAATATTTACAATTATCTTATTTCGAAGACGCCAACAATTTCATTAAAAGCAAAAATAAAATCAAAAATATTTTATAAATTTGTTGTTGCTTTCTACAGACATTCATATTATTTTTTTTTTTAATTTTCAACGCCACAAAATAGAAGTGTTTGAAATTTAAAAATTCAAGATGAATTGCTATAGAAAGTAACAATAAAATTATAAAATATTTTTGATTTTGTTTTTGCTTTCATCACTTTTTTAGAAAAAATCATCAAAACGTCACTTTGTTAATATCGGAACAAAAAATCGTCAAGATGACGATAACTCGTCAAATCTGGCAGCCCTGTTTTTATTATATTTATTTCTTTTGTTGACGTTTCGCTTCTATTTGACACATAATTACTGGAAATATTCCAGTATAAACAGAATTTGTTGTGTCTGTTTTCGCATTCAAATACAGAAACACTTTTATCTCATAAATCGAGAAACGATGGAATTTTTTGTTTCACACTTCATGTAAGAAATTTTACGATGCGAGAAATACAGAAACGAGCTACAGGTAAATAAAGTTACCTAAGCAAATAGAAATTAAGAACACCAAAAAAGTATTGAAATCGCCACGTTTAGCGAGAAATCACTACATATGGCAGCCCAGATTGTACTATGAAATTTTTAAAACAATGTGGCAGATTGCCACTGGCAATGTGTTAGAAGAAACAAGTATAGTATATTGGTATAACATAAACACTATAAAAGTATTGTTTCTTTTTAATCAGTTGTTTAGTAAACGAAAAACAACTGTGAATTTGACTTGCGTTTATTGTTTTCTATTCTTGGGTACACTCAAAAATTTGTACAGTAACTGAGTGTAATTTACTAAAATCATTTTCCGTAAAGTTTAAAATTAATGAAAATTTTGTAATTAAACTATTTCTTTAACTGTTTCTTCATGTTGTTCCAAAAACAAATATGTTCAGTTATTTTTTATGCATAAAATAAAACTGAAATGCTTAACTGCAAAGTTATTTTAAATTATTTTATTATTTATGCTGGGTACACACAGTGCAATCTACATGCAATCTACATCAATGCAATCTCAAAATATCAATACGTTTTGATGTTGATGCAATCTGGAATGAATGAAAATGAATTTAATTTGCTAGATTGCGTAAATGCATTGCATTGTGTGTACCCAGTATTACATACTGTGAGGGCAATGATTGGATGAGAATGTTTGCTAGGCTACAAATAATAATATATGTAATTTTCAAATAGAATAAACAGGCATTGAAAATTTTGTTTTTCAAAAACTTTCATTTGAAATAAATTTATTTAAATAAAAAAAATTTGAGCACATAAACGGTTTAAAAAGAGAGAATTTATTATAGCAAATAAAATAGTATCAAGATCTTAATACATATAAAGATAAGGATAATTTTATTTAAAAAGATAAACATTTTGAGGTAAGTTTAATGAGATTTTTTGTTGTTTTTTTTGCGATTAACTTTTATAATGTTATATAGGAGAAAATCTCCCGAAATTTAAATTGAGCAAGCAAAATTTTGCAGTCTAAATCATTTAACTCTATTTGTGACTGTTAAATACATTTATATCCAGAAAGATCCAATATCGAATTTATCAATTTTCCGCCTAGTTCCTGATAATACTCTTACGAATTGAAATTTTTACCTGATATACATAATAACCCTGCTGAATCTTAACCTATCTAATAGTTAAGCCTAACTCGAGCTTATATTCATTTTTCTTAAATCTTACAAAATCTTAACTTAATTTTTCTTTGCTTAACTATCATTTTAACTTAACTTAATTTTTCTATTCTAAAACCTAATTTTTTTTTTTTTTATTAAACTTAATTTATCCTTTTCCTAAACTTAACTTTAACGCAATTTTTTTTTGTTTTTTTTTTATCAATATTAAAATCATTTTTTTTTCTACCTTAATTTAACTTACCTATATCAATTAATTTTCTAAAGATCTGATTTAAAATCCATTTATTAACACACTTACACATACACTATATTATTACACATTAACAGTCATTAACATACATTTAACATATACAATTAACAAAATTTTGAATATATAATCTAAATTGATAGTAAGATAATTCAAAATAATTCAAAATCTACCATAACAAATAAATTCAGCAACACATCAGGCCTGCTGTCGTCGTTGGATAAAATTTGGTGAGTTCTAAAATATTGTTATTATTTTTTATTATATTTTTATTTAAATTATCTTAAAATTGAAATTTTATTAATGTAGAATTTGCATGTTATTAACATAAAATGTTAATAACATTTGTAAAACATCCCTTAATTTAATTTCAATAGGGAATATTCAAAATTTTACACTGCACTAACATAACATAAACATAATACATTTTTTTTTTCCATTATTAGTTTATATTATTAAAATATTTCAAAATATGTTTAAATATTGTTTAAATTAATATTTTTATTTTACGCGTTGAAAAAATGGCGTTAAACTAATTTTTCTTTTTTTTTTTAAAAAACTCCATGAAAGGTTAATCAACAATAAGTTAGAGTAGTATTAGGGCTATCTAAAGATTGAGCGGTACGATAGCATGGTTGGGAGGGTTTAGACCATAAGGAAGTTTTACCATCTTCTTCCTTGTACTAATTTCAGACCGGGTTACTCTTCTTTTCTATTTTTTTTTATTTTATTTTCCCACAGTTAACATTGGTTACTTATAGCTACCTTTAAAATTTAGTTTAATCGGTTTTTAACCAGTCTTTAGGGTGACAAGAACACCACCCCATTGCCCTGAGCACGGTCGGAAGAATAGGTAGCGATGGTCTCCCAAGAGATAGGGCCGAGTGCAGTTTGGACCGTTACATAAATTTAATGGCGCCCAACGTGGGGCCCAACAGCATAAAACCTGTCAGCTTGACACATTTACAAGTTAAACATTTAGTTTCTGATAAAAATAGAAAATATTTATATGTATATTATTGCTGTTGGTCTCACAACATAAATAATATCATCGTGGTGTTAACTAATTATTTTTTTTTGTTTAGTTTTGTAATTTATTTAAACATTATGGATTTTCAGATTTCAAGTTGATATTTGATCTGTACCGTATGTTTTGTTTTTATTTTTTTTTATAATGTGTATGTTATTTTGTTTGAGATTTCAGATCTTGGATATTTCGAGATCGTACTCACAAAATCATACGCAAACTTTTATTTTGTTGGCTTTTTTCTCTCTAAATTTTGTTAACATGTTGATGATTACGAATAGGATTTTCGTATTTGAAAAGTTCGAATACTTACCTACTTTATAATTCAACTATTTATTTTTTTTTTGCATTGTTTTAAAATTTCATTTGGAGATTTTTGTATTGGCATTTTAAATGACAATATTATACTCATTTGAAATTTTATAACACCATTATCTTTTATTTTGTTTTTGTTTACTTATGTCTGAAATTTAGTACTAATTGTTTGTTTTTATTACTTTTTTTTTATTACTACCTAACTTCAGTTTGATTAACTTAGTAGTGGAAGATTGTATTAATTATAAAACTTTAACTCAAACGAGTACTTTAAACATGCCTTTGACTAGAAGTCGCGAGAACTTGTTAGAGCTGGAACAACCAGCTAATGTTAGTTTTACTGTAGATGTAGGACCTACGAGTGGGAGCCAGGGTGTGCGAGGATCTTCAACGAGACAGAAGGGTAGGAAACCTACTCAGAATGATATTAGTACAGGATCGGACAATGACTCTCGGACAAGACAAATAATAAATGACAGTATGGAATCATTTCGTAATGAAATTATGGGTTTCATTTCAAATGAAATGAGATCTGCATTTCAAGGTTTGATTATTGGGCAACCTGCAAGTCAACCTCGAACAATAGAAGATTTTCCAAATGTAACGTCTAGATCGACTGGAAACAATAACAGTTCGGATCATGAACCATTTTTTGCAGACAAGGTTTTAAATATTATAAGAAATTGGAAAATTAAATTTACCGGACGTGGCAATAATATAACCGTTGATGAGTTTATTTACCGCGTGAATATTCTTACAACTAATAATCTTAGAGGTGACTTTGAATTATTATGTAAGTATGCTCATTGTTTTTTTGAAGGTAAAGCACTTGAATGGTACTGGCGTTACCACAGACAGACCAATGACATTGACTGGAATTCACTGACTGACGCTTTGAAAAAACAATATAAAAAGGACTACAAGGACTTTGACATTTTTTAGGATATACGTCGACGAAGACAAAGACATAATGAAAATTTTGACGACTTTTTTGATGCTATTTCAGAGTTAACAGACAAACTTAAGACACCGATTACGGACAGCGATTTATGTGAGATAATTTTAAGGAACTTAAAGACCGAAATTCGACATGAACTTCTTCATTTAGAAATTTCTTCTGTATCCCAACTTTGTCGTGAAGTGGGAAAGCATGAGAAATTTATAAAGGATGTTCGTGCACACGAGGCTCGGAGGTCAAGCAAAGGTCAGATTTCGGAATTAGGCAATGCGAACGTGGACTTGGAGTATTTTGAAGACAAGACAGAGGAAATTTGTACATTGCGACAGTGACAAGACGGGACATACGTATTTGGACTGTTTAGCGACTAAACGTATATTTTGTTACGGGTGTGGTGCTAAAGACATTTATAGACCTAACTGCACCAATTGTTCAAGAAAGTCGGGAAACGGACGGAAGGATGTTCGACGGACTTAAGGACATCCGGTACTGGTGGACAGGAAAACACGGACGCGACAAAGACCATAAATGATTTTAAAGTGGACAATGGTACACCGAAAGAGAACGTTCTCCCTTCCCACAACTTATTAAAACCATATCATGTTAGATTAGCTGAATATAAAAAGGTTCGAGCTAGAATTTTTGGCGAAAATAAGAAAATTAGTAGATCTTCTAACCGTATACGTGAATATTATCGGAAATTAAAGTTATTTAACAATATTTTAATTTCACCTATCATATCTCAGGAACAAGATACTAGGCCTTATATTAACCTTAAGATTAATAATAGTTTTCATATGGCACTATTAGATAGTGGCGCGAATAAGAGTGTTATTGGAGGTAATTTGGCGAACGAAGTTCGGAATGAGTCTTGTTTTAGGAGATGTGTAGGTAATGTACGTACACCAGACGGAAATAGACAGCATGTTTTGGGAATGGCGAGATTAAGTGTTTCATTTCAGGGACAGACAAGGAATTTTGAATTTTTGGTGGTACCGACGATAAGACAGGACATTAGTTGTGGATACGATTTTTGGGTTGATTTTGGACTTAAAATTTCTTTTGGTGGCGTAAATGAAATTGACATTACAGAAGCAGACCTAGACAAACTTAAACTAACAATCGAACAGAAAAGACGTTTAGACAACGTAGTTGCGACGTTTCCAAATTCCGAGACAGAAGGGTTGGGATGTACTACTTTGATAGAACATGGCATTGACACAGGGAATGCAAAGCCCATAAAGCAACGTTATTATCCAATTTCTCCTGCCGTCGAAAAACAACTTTGCGGAGAATTGGATAGAATGATTTCCCTAGGGGTTATAGAGGAAGCTCCGAATTCTTCTTGGTCATCCCCAACCGTTGTCGTGATTAAACCGGGTAAAGTTAGAATGTGTGTTGACAGTAGGAAATTGAACTCTGTGACAGTTAAGGACGCATACCCTATACCGAACATTGACGGACTTTTATCGAGACTTCCTCCAGTTCATTGTATTTCAAAAATTGATTTGAAAGATGCTTTTTGGCAAATCAAACTGGACGAAAACTCGAAACCAAAGACAGCCTTTACAGTTCCTAATCGGCCGTTGTATCAATGATGACCTATTAGTAGTTTCTCAGACTTTTGACGAACATATAACACATTTAATGGAAGTGGCAACAAATTTAAGAAAAGCTGGTTTGACAATAAATATCAATAAAAGTAGTTTTGCTCTTAGTAGAGTTAAATATCTTGGTTACGTTGTGGGAAATGGAACTTTACAAGTTGACGAGGACAAGGTTACGGCTATTAGGGACTTTCCGATACCAAGATCTATTAAGCACTTACGGAGATTTTTAGGCATGACAGGATGGTACAGACGATTTATACAGAATTACTCGACAGTGACTTTTCCATTGACAGAACTTCTGACGAAGAAAAGGGCATTTATATGGAACGAGCGGGCTCAAGAAGCTTTTGACCAATTAAAGACAAAACTGACAACTGCGCCTCTGCTCATTCACCTCGATTACAATAAACCCTTTATTTTACAATGCGATGCAAGTACTTGTGGGGTGGGAGCAGTACCGGCACAAAAGGACAAAGACGGAACGGAACGACCAATTGCCTATATGTCACATAAACTAAATAAGGCTCAGAGAAATTTTACCATTACAGAACTCGAATGTTTAGCTGTAGTAATGGCTGTAAAAAAATTTCGTTCTTTAATTGAAGGTCAAGAGTTCAAAATAGTAACTGACCACGCTAGTTTAAAATGGTTAATGAACCAACGTGATTTATCAGGGCGTTTAGCGAGATGGTCTTTGAAACTGCAAGCTTTTAATTTCGCTATAGAGCATCGTAGTGGTAAAGAGAATGTAGTACCTGATACCTTGTCTAGGGCTCATGAGGGTGAGATATTGATAGATTCAATTGACGTTGATAACCTCCCTGCAATAGATCTTGACTCGGACGCTTTTAAAAGTGACGAATACATGAAATTACAGGACGATTTTCAGAATTCAAATTTACCAGACTTCAAAATTTTGGACGGATATATTTACAAACGGACGGAATTTTCATCTGGTGAGTCTGATGAATCTAATTTGTGGAAATTATACGTACCGACCGAACTAAGGCACGGAGTGATTTATTCGGCTCATGACACTGCTAACTCATCCCACGGGGGTATAGCAAAGACTCTGGAAAGAATACGACGATACTTTTATTGGCCAAGACTAGTTACTGACGTAAAAGACTATATTCAAAATTGCGAGTTATGTAAAACATCCAAGACACCGACAAATATTTTGAGACCTCAATTGGGACAAATGGTACAGACCGAACGACCATTTCAGAGACTTTATGTGGACATTATTGGACCGTTTCCAAGGACGAGGAAAGGACATATCGGAATTTTAATTGTACTTGACCATTTTTCGAAATTCACGTTTCTTAAACCACTAAGGAAATTTGTATCAAATGACATTATAAATTATTTGCGTAACGAAATTTTTATGTGTTATGGAGTACCCGAAATTTTGGTGTCGGACAACGGTTCGCAATTCAAATCTAAAGATTTTGAGAACTTCTTAGTTAAATTTGGTGTAAAACATTTGCTAACCGCTGTATACAGCCCACAGGAAAATGCCAGTGAGAGGGTAAACCGTTGTATAAATGAGGCTTTACGATCATACATTAGGGAGGATCAACGTGAGTGGGATACATACTCAGATAGTATTAATTGTGGTCTCAGAAATAGTGTACATCAATCAATCGGCAAAACTCCATATCAAGTAGTGTTTGGACAGACAATGATGACTCACGGAAAGGACTATACATTATTGAGAAGGCTCAATCTTTTGGCAGAGACGAATTTGGAAATCGAACGGCAGGACGATTTTACACTAATACGGGACAAAGTCAAGGAATTTATGAGGAGGGCGTACGATAAAAACGCTCGGATCTATAATCTGCGTTCTCGGACAAGGGACTTCGCCATAGGACAAACAGTAACAAGACGAAATTTTGTGCAAAGCTCTAAGATTGCCTACTTTAACTCTAAACTTGCTCCGGTAGGTGTACGAGCTAAAGTTTTGCGCAAAATAGGACAACTTAATTACGAATAACAGGACTTAGACGGCGGTGGCACTGGTATATACCACGCTAAGGACATTTGGACTTAAAGACTGATTAATTTAATATTCACTTGCCCTTTTACAGATCCAGTTATTGATATGCTAATGCATCTCGAGAAGCTGTACCTGTTTTGTGAGGGCAATGATTTTTTACGGGAATATCTTATTTATTTTAATTTAAAATTATCAAAAACTCTAATAAAATACAATAATCACAGCACAAAACTTTGACTTTTTGTAAACATAAACAAAACTTTGACATAAGACTAGACAAACAATGCAAGAGCAAAAAAATCGTCATCTGGCGTAGTGCTGCCACCTGTTTTATTTCACCATGGATGGTATAAGTAAAATCAAAAATAATAACAAAAAAGCATATGGTTACAGCTTTACAATTTTTACAAAACAACATTAAAATGTTCTGAGTTGCTTTTGTAATTGTATAGAAATATTACCACCTCCAATATACTATGTTAAAATACACTTCTGGTGTGATGAAAATACATAAGTTTCTAAAATGGTTACTGCCCGTCTATAGCAGAGATAATTATTCCGACATATATTGCAGTTAACGTCAAAATTAGGTTATCTTTAACATAGGGTCTCCACCTGAGATTAGATATAAGATCAGCAAACGTCAAATTCAATCGCAGAGAGTATTATCTTACGTGTAGACTCTCAAATAGTGTTAATATTAATATTATAATAAATCTTATAAGACACGTACATGCATACATAAAAACAAGAAAAAACTAAAAAATAGAATAAAAACGACACAAGTTTACTGTGCGAGAATCATTCGATTATAAAATCTTATAAGATACGTGTTCCCCTTGTTTAAGATTAATGCTATAAACACAATCAAACGCTACCGACCATCGACTACTGACTACAAAAGTAGCTGGCTACAAAAATCGCCAAGTCGCCAGCTACTTAATTCTTTTAACGACTACCGACCACTAACTACAAAAAATAAACATCTGTTTTGATATATGTATTAAAAGTAACCAAAACAAAACAAACTTGATTTTTTTAAGTGAATTTGTGTGAAAAAAAAAATTTCAAGTGCCTCAAGAAAATTTAATTAACTTTATAAGTACTATTGCTAAAATAGTGGAAACAACGACTTCAGTGTATGAAGTGTATAAAAAACATCAGAACAAAAGTAACCGAAGATGGTGGGTCCGGCCAGTAAATATAACGAACTAAATGGAAAATTTGACAAATAAAAAGTAAATAAAAAATGCGCCAATTAAAAAGTAAATGAAAAATGTAAACAAATGAACAGAACATTTTTATTTTTCAATGGTGCAACTATAATGGTTTTTCGCGTTTTTAGTACCGATATTTAATGTATTGCGTTTTTAAAACCACCATTTCAAGCATTTATTGTATTGGCAGCACATCTGTTTTTTGTAGCCAAGAAAAATAGAAATTAGCCTAAGTTGGATACGGGCTACAAAAGTAGCCGTGTAGTCGATAGTTGTGTAGCGGCTAAAAGAATTATTCTCATAAGCACGCATGTATTCTATTTTTGACATCTTGTAGTCGATGGTCGGTGGACTTGATTGTGTTTATAGCATAAGATTAACATGAAGAAATTTGTTCTCTCATTTTGCCGACGTTCTCTCACATATTATATCAGATATTATCTCAGGTGAAGACTCAGTGTAATGAAGACAGCAAATTTTTGTACATATTTATTGCCGGCAATTTATGTTGCAATAATTGTAAGTCAATTTTCGTTGACAATTATTGCTAACATAAAACGTCAAATTTAGCTGTCAAATTAGAAAAAAGAAGCAAATTGTGTGAGAAAGAAATTAAATTTGTGAAATGGTAGCAAATTATAATTGTAGTAAAAGAATTAAATTAAAGAATTTAATAAACACTAAAATAAAATTACAAATATTATTTTTATTAATATAATTTTTTTCTTGTTCGATCTTTATTATTTAAATTTATATTAATTTGTTTAAGTTTGAGTTCTTTTTTATATAAAAATATTCATTTTACTTTAACAAAAAAAAAAATTAAAAAAAAGACCTCAAGCTTAAACAAATTAATAAACATTTAAATAATAAAGTCGAATAAGAAAGAATTTATATTAATAAAAATAATTTTTGCAAGATAGCGCCAGTTTATACACTGCACTTTCTTCCTTGCTTTTTTCAAATTATGAGTTAGCATAAATACGTTTTCCCATGCCTTTAACATAAGCTGAGCAATAAAAAATATTGCTCTGTTATTCTACTGACGTTATTGCCAACTTGCTGAGATATTTATCTTTAGTGTAGACCTAGGGTTAAGAAAAAAAAAAAAAACATTTAAGCCCTTATGACACTACATTTTTTAATCATTAATTGATATAGAATTGATAGAAAGAAACAGTTAATGTTAGAAAGAGGAAACTATAAACAAAGTTTTTTAGTTTTTTTTTCTCTTGTTATGGTTTTGTTTCAGGGATGGCGTTGAGAATTTTTAAAATTGTACCAACAACCTTTAAAAATTGTACTTTTTTACCCTAATTGTACTAAAAGATTTTTTTAGTTGAAATTAATTTTATTTATGTTCATAAAAAACACCACAAAAAGGTATTATACATCTTTGTTTAAAAAGTATCAACAAAAAAGTACAATTGAAACAACTTAGCCATCCCTGTTTTGTTTATTTTATTAAATGTTGCCAACTTTTTGTTTTTGAGAAACCTAAAAACAAAAAGCGGTAAATCGCTGAATTTGCCCATAAACCGCTGATTCAGCAACACTTTTAATATTTCAAGCTTGAATGAGCTTGATGATTTGCATCACAGTGCTCGTTGAATGCAGACGTGTTTTTTTTAACTCGGCATACGGTTTTTGTTTTCTTTTAACATACTTAAATAAGTTGTTATAAAATCATAATATTATTTATTAAATAAATAATATAATATCAGCGAATTGAACGCTTAAAAATAATTTTTAATTTGTGAACATAAACGTCAATAATTAAAATAATAAAAGTTATAATTTAATAAAAAAATGTATGTATGAACATACATACATAAACATACAAACATACATTTTTAGCATAAACATTTCTTGTTTTTGTTTATTCTTCTTTTTTATTATCGGGGTTTTTAACAACAAATAACAAGAAGAGCACAATTAAACAAACTGTAAAATAAAAAAAAAAAAAAAACTTATGAATGCGTACAATGCAAAAACAATTAAACATAATGAAAGAAATGCATATGTTACAGTGAGTGTTGACGAAACAAAAGTAGAAACAAAAAAAAGAATCGATGATAGCAATTACCTAACGGCTAAACCTATTACTCGAACGCGTTCCCTCTCACCTTCTTTGTTTACAAATACGGTCGATCGTATTACAATAACAAGTTTGTTAACTGCAGGCGCTGCCGCAGAGCCAAAAAAAACTTTAATAAGTGATGATACGGTTAACCCCAAAACAGCCGCTATGGACAACTCAGTAACTCAAGGAAAAATTTCTCAAAAGCCTACAGTACAAGTTGGTATGGACAGGTACATAACAGTGCTCAAACGGGGACGCAGCCCTACCTCTGCAGCAGTTGCTTCGGCTTCAAAAGTACCAACTTTTGATAAAATAAATACTCAAAATCGTTTTGCAATTCTGGAGGATGAATCCTCTGAAGCACCAAACGTCATAAAATCGTCAAAGCCTCCCCCGATATATCTTAGGGAACAAAATTCAAATGAGCTCATAAAGAGTTTGATATCAGTGATAGGTGAAAATTCGTTTTACGTAGCGGCTACAAAGCGTGGTAGTATAAACGAGACTAAAATACAAGTCAATCATGAGAATGACTTTCGCAAAGTAATAAACAACTTTGAAGCACTAAAAAAAAAACTTTTATACATACCAACTGAAAAGCAGTAAAGGTCTTCAGGTAGTGATTAAGGGTATTGACTCATGTGTGGACCCAGAAGAGGTCAAAACATTCCTAGAAGAAAAAGGCTTCAAGGTAAAACATGTAGTAAACATTAAAAATAGAGAAAAAATTCCCCAACCACTTTTTCGAGTAGAGTTTGAACCCGGCGACGTTAAGCTTAAAAAAAATTAAACGCATCCCATCTATGATTTAAAATACATTCTGTACAGAAAGGTAACTATAGAGGAGCCGCACAAAAGAGGTGGTCCCGTTCAATGTTTGAACTGCCAAGAATTTGGCCATACTAAGGCATACTGCTATTTACCCCCTGTTTGCGTAGTATGTGGTGAGCTACACGGTACAGTTCTTTGCGATAAGTCTAAAACCGACCCCAACGTAAAAAAATGCAGCAACTGTGGTGGTAATCACACTGCCAATTATAGAGGATGCCCTGTATATACTATCGTCAAGCAGTCGGTTGGACCGAAAACTAATCCCCCTCAAATGCAGGTAACGAATCAAGTAAACAGTAATGATCTTCAGGCTCCGCAGCCTAGTAGTAACAGAACCTCTTATGCTAACGTTTTAAAATCAAACAATGTACCAATGCAAGGCGCTTCGTCAAGTAATGACGAAACTCCAGTTTCTAATCTAAGTCGTCTAGAAAAAACCATGGAAACATTAGTGCAAACAGTAAATAATTTTACAAACACAATGGGTAATATGATGCAGGAAATTCTTAGAATGCAATCGATGTTATTGCAAGCTATTCTTAACAAGCCATGAACTGTTTAAAAATTTGTTTTTGGAACGCAAACGGCATCCGCCAACATAAAAATGAATTAGAATACTTTCTTAAAAATAAACAAATTGATGTCATGATGGTTTCTGAAACTCATTTGACCTCAAGAAATACGTTTAAAATTAATGGTTATACTCTATATGATACCAAGGACCCTCGAGATAGAGCTTGTGGAGGTTCTGCTATATTAATAAAAACCGAATTAAACACTACCCAATGTGTGATCATCGTGAAGATTATCTCCAAGCTACGAACATTTGTGTCGAAGAGCTAAATCGAAGCATAGTTATTTCATCTCTATATTCACCACCTAGATTTGCAATATCAGAAAGCCAATATTACAAATATTATAAGTCACTGGGGCCCTGTTTTCTGGCTGCTGGCGATTACAACGCAAAACATACCTTCTGGGGGTCACGACTTATAACACCAAAGGGTCGTGTTTTGTTTAATACAATCTCTAAAATGAATTTAAATGTTGTCGCGAGCGGCCAACCAACATATTGGCCTGCTGATCCGCAAAAAATTCCAGATGTCATCGATTTTGGCGTGGTTAAAAACATCCCCACAGAAACGATTTACGTTGAAGCTTCCATAGAATTATCCTCTGATCACACACCTACAATTGTTACTATAAAAAAACACCAATAGAATTGAATCTCCCTCTGGTCACATAGCGAAGTCAGCTACACATATAAATTGGATAAAATATAAAAAATATCTCAGTACCCATTGCACAGAAAATATTCCGCTTAGCACACCGGAGTATATAGATCGCTCTATTGTCAATTTTGACAGTTTTCTAAAACTAGCTGTTCAACATTCCAGCATTGCCCCCAAAAAAACCAAAAATAATAAAATATATTCCTCAGATGTCGAGCGTCTCTTGTCTGAAAAAAGGAGAGCTCGTAGAGAGTGGCAATTGCACAGATCCCCTCAACTTAAGAACTTACTAAAAGACTGTACAAAAAGGCTGAGAAAGTTACTGCAGACTCAGAAAACGGCTTCTCTGGAAAAATATCTTAAGAACTTGATGCAACTCCACAATCAGACTACTCATTATGGCGTGCAGCTAGAAACCTCAAAAGGCCAGTTGTCGCTAATCCGCCATTAAGAAACTTGAATGGAAGTTGGGCAAGAAATGATGTTGAAAAAGGAAATCTGTTTGTTAATCATTTAAAACACGTATTTACCCCTAACATATCTCACGATATGGCGGTCGAGTTACCACCTGTTGCTGCTAGAGCAGCTGTTCCCCTAAGATTTGAGATAAGAGAAATCGAAAAGGCTATTTGTGATTTAAACCCCAAGAAGGCTCCTGGTTTCGATAAGATCAGCAACAAAATGCTTTTGGAGCTACCCAGCATAGCAAGGAGAATTATTCTTTTAATTTTTAATGCTATTTTACGCCTGGAATACTATCCTCAAAAGTGGAAGGTTTCCTTAGTCATCATGATACCTAAACCAGGAAAGGATCACACAAAAGTTGAGTCATATAGGCCTATAAGTTTACTTTCAAATATATCAAAGCTGTTTGAGAAGCTGTTAGCGTCAAAATTAACCCCAATTCTAAATGAAAACAGATGTATTCCTAACCACCAATTCGGCTTTAGAAGAGAACACAGCACAATTGAGCAAACCCATCGTATAGTAAACGCAATAAGAAAAGCCTTTGAAGAAAGAAAATATTGTTCAGCTCTCTTCATCGATGTTTCTCAAGCTTTTGACAAAGTCTGGCATGAAGGCTTATTACATAAATTGAAGCTAAACTTACCAGTAAACACACACAAGCTGTTAGAAAGCTACTTAGTCGGTCGAAAGTTTATTATTAAAGAAGGTGATTATTTAAGCTCTCCTCAACCATTTGAAGCTGGAGTCCCTCAGGGAAGCATCCTAGGCCCACTTTTATACTTAATATATACTTCGGATATGCCAATAAACAACTACACCCAAACTTCAACATTTGCTGATGACACAGCTTTTCTAAGCGTGCACGAAAACAGTCAAGAAGCATCTCGATACCTACAGGATCATATATTTCAACTCGAACTGTGGCTGAAGCAATGGAGGATAAAGGTCAATGAGCAAAAATGCGTACATGTAACATTTACCTTACGTCGGGAAACATGCCCCCCTATTAAAATCAATAATCATTTAGTGCCTCAAAATTCGCATGTAAAATACCTCGGAAAAGCCATATAGAGGCAAAATTATCTCAAATGAAACTAAAAGCCATCCAAATTCATTGGCTTATTGGAAGAAACTCTGTCCTAAGTCTCGACTGCAAACTTTTACTTTACAACTCCATCTTAAAGCCAATCTGGTGCTACGGTATTCAACTATGGGGCACTGCCTCGGCCTCTAATATCGAAAAAATTCAAAGGCGCCAAAATAAACTTCTTCGAATAATCACAGCTGCCCCTTGGTATGTTAAAAACTCAAATATTCACAAGGATCTCAATGTTCCTTTAGTAAAAACTATGATTACAAAATATGCAGTAAAATATTTAAAAAGGCTTGAACAACACCCAAATCCACTAGCTCGAAATATTTTAAACCATGGCGGCCACACTCGCTTAAGAAGAAGAGACACTGCAGCACTTACCCAATTAGATGAGCGATAAACACCTATATAAGTGAACAGAACCCGTGATGAAGAAAATTTTTGTCTGGCACTGGCAGGACGTAAAATAACGTATTAGGTTAAGATTTGATTAATTATTGTTAGTTCATATTTAAAATATGAAGATTCAATAAAAAAATAATGAGAAAAAAAAAAAAAAAAAGCTTGAAATGTCAATTTTAAGTTAAACAATTTTACATTTTTTTTGACATAACTTCATTTTTTATCGATAACTTTTTAAAAATTGTTGACAGTTTGCCATTTATCTTAATACAGCTGAATTCTTTGCACTTGGTAAATTTTTCTATTACATTATATTTGTACTGTTCACCAAAACTTGAACAATGCATTAAAAATGTAGTGTCATAAAGCCCTTATGACACTACATTTTTTATTCATTAATTGATATAGAATTGATAGAAAGAAACAGTAAATGTTAGAAAGAGCAAACTATAAAAAAATGTAAACAAAGTTTTTTATTTTTTTTTCTCTTGTTATGGTTTTGTTTCAGGGATGGCGTTGAGAATTTTTAATATTGTACCAACAACCTTTAAAAATTATAGTTTTTACCCTAATTGTACTAAAAGATTTTTTTTAGTTAAAATTAATTTTAATTATGTTCATAAAAAACACCACAAAAAGGTATTATAAATCTTAGTTAAAAAAGTATCAACAAAAAAGAACAATTGAAACAACTTAGCCATCCCTGTTTTGTTTATTTTATTAAATGTTGCCAACTTTTTGTTTTTGAGAAACCTAAAAACAAAAAGCGGTAAATCGCTGAATTTGCCCATAAACCGCTGATTCAGCAACACTTTTAATATTTCAAGCTTGAATGAGCTTGATGATTTGCATCACAGTGCTCGTTGAATGCAGACGTGTTTTTTTTAACTCGGCATACGGTTTTTGTTTTCTTTTAACATACTTAAATAAGTTGTTATAAAATCATAATATTATTTATTAAATAAATAATATAATATCAGCGAATTGAACGCTTAAAAATAATTTTTAATTTGTGAACATAAACGTCAATAATTAAAATAATAAAAGTTATAATTTAATAAAAAAATGTATGTATGAACATACATACATAAACATACAAACATACATTTTTAGCAAAAACATTTCTTGTTTTTGTTTATTCTTCTTTTTTATTATCGGGGTTTTTAACAACAAATAACAAGAAGAGCACAATTAAACAAACTGTAAAATAAAAAAAAAAAAAAAACTTATGAATGCGTACAATGCAAAAACAATTAAACATAATGAAAGAAATGCATATGTTACAGTGAGTGTTGACGAAACAAAAGTAGAAACAAAAAAAAGAATCGATGATAGCAATTACCTAACGGCTAAACCTATTACTCGAACGCGTTCCCTCTCACCTTCTTTGTTTACAAATACGGTCGATCGTATTACAATAACAAGTTTGTTAACTGCAGGCGCTGCCGCAGAGCCAAAAAAAACTTTAATAAGTGATGATACGGTTAACCCCAAAACAGCCGCTATGGACAACTCAGTAACTCAAGGAAAAATTTCTCAAAAGCCTACAGTACAAGTTGGTATGGACAGGTACATAACAGTGCTCAAACGGGGACGCAGCCCTACCTCTGCAGCAGTTGCTTCGGCCTCAAAAGTACCAACTTTTGATAAAATAAATACTCAAAATCGTTTTGCAATTCTGGAGGATGAATCCTCTGAAGCACCAAACGTCATAAAATCGTCAAAGCCTCCCCCGATATATCTTAGGGAACAAAATTCAAATGAGCTCATAAAGAGTTTGATATCAGTGATAGGTGAAAATTCGTTTTACGTAGCGGCTACAAAGCGTGGTAGTATAAACGAGACTAAAATACAAGTCAATCATGAGAATGACTTTCGCAAAGTAATAAACAACTTTGAAGCACTAAAAAAAAAACTTTTATACATACCAACTGAAAAGCAGTAAAGGTCTTCAGGTAGTGATTAAGGGTATTGACTCATGTGTGGACCCAGAAGAGGTCAAAACATTCCTAGAAGAAAAAGGCTTCAAGGTAAAACATGTAGTAAACATTAAAAATAGAGAAAAAATTCCCCAACCACTTTTTCGAGTAGAGTTTGAACCCGGCGACGTTAAGCTTAAAAAAAATTAAACGCATCCCATCTATGATTTAAAATACATTCTGTACAGAAAGGTAACTATAGAGGAGCCGCACAAAAGAGGTGGTCCCGTTCAATGTTTGAACTGCCAAGAATTTGGCCATACTAAGGCATACTGCTATTTACCCCCTGTTTGCGTAGTATGTGGTGAGCTACACGGTACAGTTCTTTGCGATAAGTCTAAAACCGACCCCAACGTAAAAAAATGCAGCAACTGTGGTGGTAATCACACTGCCAATTATAGAGGATGCCCTGTATATACTATCGTCAAGCAGTCGGTTGGACCGAAAACTAATCCCCCTCAAATGCAGGTAACGAATCAAGTAAACAGTAATGATCTTCAGGCTCCGCAGCCTAGTAGTAACAGAACCTCTTATGCTAACGTTTTAAAATCAAACAATGTACCAATGCAAGGCGCTTCGTCAAGTAATGACGAAACTCCAGTTTCTAATCTAAGTCGTCTAGAAAAAACCATGGAAACATTAGTGCAAACAGTAAATAATTTTACAAACACAATGGGTAATATGATGCAGGAAATTCTTAGAATGCAATCGATGTTATTGCAAGCTATTCTTAACAAGCCATGAACTGTTTAAAAATTTGTTTTTGGAACGCAAACGGCATCCGCCAACATAAAAATGAATTAGAATACTTTCTTAAAAATAAACAAATTGATGTCATGATGGTTTCTGAAACTCATTTGACCTCAAGAAATACGTTTAAAATTAATGGTTATACTCTATATGATACCAAGGACCCTCGAGATAGAGCTTGTGGAGGTTCTGCTATATTAATAAAAACCGAATTAAACACTACCCAATGTGTGATCATCGTGAAGATTATCTCCAAGCTACGAACATTTGTGTCGAAGAGCTAAATCGAAGCATAGTTATTTCATCTCTATATTCACCACCTAGATTTGCAATATCAGAAAGCCAATATTACAAATATTATAAGTCACTGGGGCCCTGTTTTCTGGCTGCTGGCGATTACAACGCAAAACATACCTTCTGGGGGTCACGACTTATAACACCAAAGGGTCGTGTTTTGTTTAATACAATCTCTAAAATGAATTTAAATGTTGTCGCGAGCGGCCAACCAACATATTGGCCTGCTGATCCGCAAAAAATTCCAGATGTCATCGATTTTGGCGTGGTTAAAAACATCCCCACAGAAACGATTTACGTTGAAGCTTCCATAGAATTATCCTCTGATCACACACCTACAATTGTTACTATAAAAAAACACCAATAGAATTGAATCTCCCTCTGGTCACATAGCGAAGTCAGCTACACATATAAATTGGATAAAATATAAAAAATATCTCAGTACCCATTGCACAGAAAATATTCCGCTTAGCACACCGGAGTATATAGATCGCTCTATTGTCAATTTTGACAGTTTTCTAAAACTAGCTGTTCAACATTCCAGCATTGCCCCCAAAAAAACCAAAAATAATAAAATATATTCCTCAGATGTCGAGCGTCTCTTGTCTGAAAAAGGAGAGCTCGTAGAGAGTGGCAATTGCACAGATCCCCTCAACTTAAGAACTTACTAAAAGACTGTACAAAAAGGCTGAGAAAGTTACTGCAGACTCAGAAAACGGCTTCTCTGGAAAAATATCTTAAGAACTTGATGCAACTCCACAATCAGACTACTCATTATGGCGTGCAGCTAGAAACCTCAAAAGGCCAGTTGTCGCTAATCCGCCATTAAGAAACTTGAATGGAAGTTGGGCAAGAAATGATGTTGAAAAAGGAAATCTGTTTGTTAATCATTTAAAACACGTATTTACCCCTAACATATCTCACGATATGGCGGTCGAGTTACCACCTGTTGCTGCTAGAGCAGCTGTTCCCCTAAGATTTGAGATAAGAGAAATCGAAAAGGCTATTTGTGATTTAAACCCCAAGAAGGCTCCTGGTTTCGATAAGATCAGCAACAAAATGCTTTTGGAGCTACCCAGCATAGCAAGGAGAATTATTCTTTTAATTTTTAATGCTATTTTACGCCTGGAATACTATCCTCAAAAGTGGAAGGTTTCCTTAGTCATCATGATACCTAAACCAGGAAAGGATCACACAAAAGTTGAGTCATATAGGCCTATAAGTTTACTTTCAAATATATCAAAGCTGTTTGAGAAGCTGTTAGCGTCAAAATTAACCCCAATTCTAAATGAAAACAGATGTATTCCTAACCACCAATTCGGCTTTAGAAGAGAACACAGCACAATTGAGCAAACCCATCGTATAGTAAACGCAATAAGAAAAGCCTTTGAAGAAAGAAAATATTGTTCAGCTCTCTTCATCGATGTTTCTCAAGCTTTTGACAAAGTCTGGCATGAAGGCTTATTACATAAATTGAAGCTAAACTTACCAGTAAACACACACAAGCTGTTAGAAAGCTACTTAGTCGGTCGAAAGTTTATTATTAAAGAAGGTGATTATTTAAGCTCTCCTCAACCATTTGAAGCTGGAGTCCCTCAGGGAAGCATCCTAGGCCCACTTTTATACTTAATATATACTTCGGATATGCCAATAAACAACTACACCCAAACTTCAACATTTGCTGATGACACAGCTTTTCTAAGCGTGCACGAAAACAGTCAAGAAGCATCTCGATACCTACAGGATCATATATTTCAACTCGAACTGTGGCTGAAGCAATGGAGGATAAAGGTCAATGAGCAAAAATGCGTACATGTAACATTTACCTTACGTCGGGAAACATGCCCCCCTATTAAAATCAATAATCATTTAGTGCCTCAAAATTCGCATGTAAAATACCTCGGAAAAGCCATATAGAGGCAAAATTATCTCAAATGAAACTAAAAGCCATCCAAATTCATTGGCTTATTGGAAGAAACTCTGTCCTAAGTCTCGACTGCAAACTTTTACTTTACAACTCCATCTTAAAGCCAATCTGGTGCTACGGTATTCAACTATGGGGCACTGCCTCGGCCTCTAATATCGAAAAAATTCAAAGGCGCCAAAATAAACTTCTTCGAATAATCACAGCTGCCCCTTGGTATGTTAAAAACTCAAATATTCACAAGGATCTCAATGTTCCTTTAGTAAAAACTATGATTACAAAATATGCAGTAAAATATTTAAAAAGGCTTGAACAACACCCAAATCCACTAGCTCGAAATATTTTAAACCATGGCGGCCACACTCGCTTAAGAAGAAGAGACACTGCAGCACTTACCCAATTAGATGAGCGATAAACACCTATATAAGTGAACAGAACCCGTGATGAAGAAAATTTTTGTCTGGCACTGGCAGGACGTAAAATAACGTATTAGGTTAAGATTTGATTAATTATTGTTAGTTCATATTTAAAATATGAAGATTCAATAAAAAAATAATGAGAAAAAAAAAAAAAAAAAGCTTGAAATGTCAATTTTAAGTTAAACAATTTTACATTTTTTTTGACATAACTTCATTTTTTATCGATAACTTTTTAAAAATTGTTGACAGTTTGCCATTTATCTTAATACAGCTGAATTCTTTGCACTTGGTAAATTTTTCTATTACATTATATTTGTACTGTTCACCAAAACTTGAACAATGCATTAAAAATGTAGTGTCATAAAGCCCTTATGACACTACATTTTTTATTCATTAATTGATATAGAATTGATAGAAAGAAACAGTAAATGTTAGAAAGAGCAAACTATAAAAAAATGTAAACAAAGTTTTTTATTTTTTTTTCTCTTGTTATGGTTTTGTTTCAGGGATGGCGTTGAGAATTTTTAATATTGTACCAACAACCTTTAAAAATTATAGTTTTTACCCTAATTGTACTAAAAGATTTTTTTTAGTTAAAATTAATTTTAATTATGTTCATAAAAAACACCACAAAAAGGTATTATAAATCTTAGTTAAAAAAGTATCAACAAAAAAGAACAATTGAAACAACTTAGCCATCCCTGTTTTGTTTATTTTATTAAATGCTGCCAACTTTTTTTTTATGAGAAACCTAAAAACAAAAAGCGGTAAATCGCTGAATTTGCCCATAAACCGCTGATTCAGCAACACTTTTAATATTTCAAGCTTGAAATGTCAATTTTAAGTTAAACAATTTTACATTTTTTTTGACATAACTTCATTTTTTATCGATAACTTTAGTAAAATTTTTGACAGTTTGCCATTTATCTAAATACAGCTTAACTCTTTGCACTTGGTAAATTTTTGTATTACATTATATTTGTACTGTTCACCAAAACTTGAACAATGCATTAAAAATGTAGTGTCATAAGGGCTTTAGGGCTTTACCGACCACTTGCACTGTTGCCAATTTGACGGTTTTACTGCGATTCTAGCGGTTTTTATGTGTCCATAGAGGTAAAATTTCCGTTTTGACGGTTAGCGGGAAATCAAGCGTTTTTTTTTAATCATTAGAAAATAAAATTTCTTTTGTTTTTGCAATTACTATGCGAAAAAAAACAGAGACAATGACAGAAACAAATTACATGTACGTTTGTGACCGAATATTGAAAACCTTATTTAAAGCAGCAATTTTGACTGACATGCACAATTACATGTGACTTGAAAAGTTGACAAGTCAGATGTAAAAACACCTTAAGCAGATTTTATAAATTTTCTTATAAGGATTATTTGTTATTCTTTCAAATTATGTTCGCAATATTGTTGATTATGCTGATTTAACTTTTCGGCAAATTAAAGAAAAGTAATTTCTGAATATCTCGGAAACAGGTTAAAACATAAAAAATATTATATCGGTGGCTTAAAGGAAATTAGATTTCTAATCATTTGAATTTGCTTTGATCAAAATAGGACAAATAGTTCCTAAGTTATAAAGAAATGTATTAACATAACCGCCTTATTTCGAGCGAAATATTTGTCGGGCCCATAAAAAACTAGACGTGATAGAAAAAAAACTGAGAACGGACTTGAATTTATTTGAAACAATTTTTACTGCAGACCAGTGTTATCAACTTTTATCGATCAAAAAATAAACTATAGTCAAAGCTAAAGTTAAAAGGGTGTTGTCTACAGCAAGTCAATGTTTATAGTAAAGCACTTAAGCAACCAAAAATGAAAAGTATTTCTTATTATCCCCCGGATAAAACTTCTATTTCTATTCAAGAAATACTGTTTGCGATGCTTTATAAAACAACAAGAAAGCGCCTTTGGCTGGGTTTATATAAGTTTGTTGTTTAGTATAAACACGCTTGCAAATAGATATGCCAAAATTCTTCTATATTTTTATTTAAGTTAAGGGTAAATACAAACCTTATTTCTAGTTTTCTTAAAAAAGTAAAAAGAATTTGGATAAAAATAAACGAAGACTTTGGAGCGAAACAGAAGAAGAATAGAAGAAGTGTCCCCTTGGTCAACATGATCGTCTGTGGAAATTACTCTTCTGTTATTGAAATAAAAATGTTGATACTGCTGTTGTTTTCTTCACACCATATGCTGGCGGCGGAGGAAAGTAAGCCGTCTTTAATGTGCTGTTCAAATGATTTTCCCCAGATTAATTTTTGTTTATTGAATCGTTCATACCAAATAGAGTTTGTAACATTTTTGGACATGACACTTTCGTCATCAAATAATAAAGACATTATCGATGCTGGATCATCACTGGGAAGGAGAAGATAAATGTTCTCCATTGTGTCCGCCTTTTAGTTTTTTATTTATTACTTATTTTTTTTTTTTTATTATTATAATTGTTTAAAATTTTTGTCACAGTTATTAAATTTTATTTCTTTTATTACAATAAGAAAAATATATTTTTTTGAAATCAAAAATCATATTAAAAAAGTAAACAATTTTCAAATAAACACAATGCCGTTAAAAAATGTAAACAACTTTTGAAATTTTGCCCATTTATGCCTATGTAATATTTTTAAAAACACAACTCTGCAAAAAATCAGCAGGCGTTTCGAGCAGACCTACTAATTGGGTCATGGTATTACAGTGTAAACAAGCCTTAACAAACACAAATCTTTAATTTTCGCTTTTATACCTTTGACTGTGAAAGAACTCGATTATCGAATATCACACACAACTCTTTTTACACACGCAATGACTATATTAAGGTCTTCCGAAACAAATTATCTAAAACTTCAAATTTAAATTTATATAGTGTAAAATTCTGTATTTGATCGACTCAAATTATAATAGTCATACATATTTATTGCTGCCGGTTTTGGCTTCAATACTTCATTAACTTTGTTTGCTGGAATATTTAAGCAGTGATTCGAATTTGGTTTTAAATTATTTAAATAGAAAATTATTGTAGATTCTGAATTTGTTGACTCTGTTCTTTGCACGATATCGTTTTCACTTTCAGACAAGCTGTTTTCTATGTCAGAACGGAATCCAGAAGGTAAATTTGCTTCTATTATTATCAGACTATTTGCGTCGTCCTGCATGTTCGAATCAGATTGATAAGAGAAACAAACTTCCAAATCAAAATCGTTCTCATTTTTACGTACAACCTTCGGTTTAATATTAAAATGACGAGTTTCTTGCACCTCAACAACGTTGCATTTGTAACTGAGTTGCACCAAAGTGGCACCGACACCTTCCATTTGAAAATTAACATGACGTGTGTTTTTCGGCAACTAGAAAGATGAAATGTTTTGTAATTTGCTTACAAAAAATTTTTTTTAATGTAAGAAGAGATAAACTCACTGTTTATTGTTGATGTTTTTGTTTAAACTTTGATATTGTTACAAGTAGAGCTGTTGCTTATGATTCTTATACGCTTAACAGTTTTATTTGGTTTAATATCTTTAGTTTTTCCAAAATGTTTATGGATGAAGTTTCCTGATGATCTGGCCTTAGCAACCAGTGAAATGCGCATAGGAATAGCTTATCCCATCAACAATAAATTTCAGTGTTTTTATCAAGAATAAAAACTGGGAATTAAGCACGAATAACAAATTTTTTAAATTAAAATTTTGTATTCCCAAGAAATTACTTTTGATAATAAACTGGCAAGTGCACGGCCTAAAAAAACTACCTGGCAACATGCTTTTGCAAGTTGTTTTTTGCATTTTGTTTTTTCTTAACCTACTTACAACTACAATTAATGTTGGAAGAATTCCAATCAATTGTAGTGGGGAATGTAAGAAGAGATAAACTCACTGTTTATTGTTGATGTTTTTGTTTAAACTTTGATATTGTTACAAGTAGAGCTGTTGCTTATGATTCTTATACGCTTAACAGTTTTATTTGGTTTAATATCTTTAGTTTTTCCAAAATGTTTATGGATGAAGTTTCCTGATGATCTGGCCTAACCAACCAGTGAAATGCGCATAGGAATAGCTTATCCCATCAACAATAAATTGCAGTGTTTTTATCAAGAATAAAAACTGGGAATTATAGCCTTTTTACACTGATCAACATCTAACATCTACCATCAATTTTCCACAATTTGCGAAGATGTTAACATCTTTCCATAAGAAATACATAGTGCTAAAAACCAACATCTTTCAACATCTTTAAAAGATGTTCCAATCTCATTGTATTCCATTCAACATCTTTTGATTATTTTAGTGCCATCCCTAGAAAAGTGGCAATAAGTTCTATTATTATTGTGGCATCACTGACAAAAAACAATTTTTTTGAAAGCAGCGTTACCATTTGTCAACTTTTCTTTTTTATTGCAATGTTTTTTTGTTAGGTATTTTTAATATTTTTAAACAAATGGAACTTCAAATACATTTTTGTGTTTTCTTTTTAAATTCTGGCACTTTTGTAGAAAAAAAAACATTTTTTGTTTTCAAAACATTTTTTTTCAAAAATGGTGACATTTTTGTTTGATGGTAGATGTTAGATGTGAGCAATGTAAACGAGTGTTTCACATTTTCTACATCTTTGATGGTAGATGCTAGATGTTGATCAGTGTAAAAAGCCTATTAAGCACGAATAACAAAAAAAAAATTTTTTTAATTAATTTTTTTTAATTCTCTTATTATACCTCATGTTTCTGCAGATCCCAAGCATTGTTCGAGTCAACAAAGAGTTTTTCACTTGCCACTTCATTGCCTTCCTCATCTGTGGCACTGTAAGATATTTTTAAATTTAAATTTCTTAAATTTCGATATTTTTCCGAGAATTTTACTAAGGCCTCCATGCCCACTACTGTGTCATAGGTAGAGGTGAAACCGCCCTTAGCATTACGTTGTTCTATCAGCCATTTCAAAATTGATGTATGATCCCCGGGAGTATCTAGCAGAGTTAATGCTGCGCATTCTGTTTCTTCTACATCATTTGCTATATTCTGGTCATTTGCTGACCACCACTTAAGACTAATATTTTCTTTGCTATTTGAATTGAATTGATTTATAAGAATATTGGCATTTTGATGTTCGAAACGCGTTATTACGGATGCTATTAAGCATAATGCATTTGTATCACTAACTTTATCCAGATTTGAATTCAAAAATTTCACGGCTTTTTTGATAGTTTGTTCATATTTGGAAGCATATTTCTGCAACAAAAAAATGAATATTTTAAAACAGTATTTGCAATTGAAGCCTCTTTACTACATACCTGATCCTCCAAAAAGGCCAATAAAATAAAAGCTGTTAGTCCATACATATTATTATGACTTGGATTTTGTGCATATCCTGTATTAGAAAACTCTCCGTTAGGAGTTTGCTGCTGAGCCAAATACTCCAAGTCAGTTTCAATCACTTTCTCCTCGATGTCTAAAAACTTTGAAGCTTTAATGAAAAACCGCACCACATAGGCGGTAAGCCAAGTACTAGGGTCTTCATCGACACCCTGTCCAAAAACACTATAACCACCATTTTCATGACGAAAGGACAACTGTTGTTGGTATGAAACCTCGATTGCAGAATGTAATTCTTCTACCAACTGCTTCTCTTCAAGCAATTTACCGTTAGCCTTAAGATATTGCAAAGTTAAAACACTAGGCACAAAGTTAGCCATATTTTGCTCTCCACTGCCAGTAGGCATTTTTGTCAGATCTTGAAAATTGTCCACTGTTGGCACTAAATAATCACCGCCCACGGAGAAAGTTATATACTCTGATTCAGGTACACTTCCTTTTTGCTGTTCGATGCTAAAATTTGAGGTTATTTTCTCACCTTCTGGTATACTTAAATACTTGGACTGACTATTTTGTTTGGGTACACCTTCTGGTTCTACTTTCAGTTTCTGCAAAACAGCATCGGAATACAAAGAACTTTCGGCCGTTACACCGACACTTATTTCACCCGCTAATAGCGGGTATATAAGAAAGTTCACAGTCTTTGCTTTGTTTGCCGGTATGCTCACATGTTTTATTTGTTGTTGATTATCACTCGAATTTTGCAAGCCTTCTGAATTTGATTCAATAAAGAAGAATTCTTCAGCAAAATTTTGCAGAACCACATCCGTTTCTAAGGTCTGATTGTGATAATTGAAAACTGTTACTTGGACTGTTACAATTTCACCACGTTTTACGGAAACTGGTAGATTTATGGATATAAAGAATTGTGTTATCGTATTGATATCCGTGGGATTACTGACTATACCAAATCCTGTTTCATGATTGTTAGAAAATGCTGTTATACGCCAAGTGGTTATGGTATCGGGTATTTGTAGAGTTAATTTGGTCTCGTTTGCATCACTGAAAGTAAAACAATATGGGGTTTTTTATTAATTTTTATTTTATATGTGGTTAGCGATGAAAATATAGGATTTGATGCCGAAATTGATGTAGCAAATAATGAAGTCAAAGGTCAAAATTTTGAAAAGCCTTCAAAATGGTCTTATTTTTTTGCATTTTACCAATTTTTTTAATTAGAAATATTTATTAATTAGTTATTAGTTTTATTAATTTAAACACATTTGATTTGAATATGAAAAGCTTTGAATTTTGTTGAGAAAGTTTAGCTTATTGTAAAATAAAATATTTTGTTAAATTTCGAATTTCAATTGCTCAGAAGAGAAATTCATCTTTGAAACGGCTTTAATCTGCTAATGTATATTTGATTGGTAAATATGAACCTACAGTTAAAGAAAGTGGAAGATTGGTGTTGGATGAAATATTGCTTTTTTGGGGAAAAAGCTGGAATCCCAACGCCAGACCAAAGAAAGTGTGGTGCAAAAGTAATTTAACTTTATAAAGAGCGGAGAACAGATCAATATTATGTAAATCTCCGTTAAAGAGTCAATCCAAAAAAGAAAATGACTTTAAGAAAATGTTATGCAATTTATTTGACATTGGCCTAGTTGACGCTCTCAAGCTACAGAAAGATAGACTTCTTAACGGAGCGGCGAGAAAATGGGAGTATTGGCAGCATGACCTGTGTCGAGCAAAATGTCACAAATAAAGACAAAAGAAAGGCACAAAGATTGGAAGATGAAAAACGTCGAAAAATATTATTTCTTACATTTATTACCCTACGCCACAAAAAAATTAACCTTAAAAATGAGCTATTTTTTAAGCTAAAGTCGCGAATACGCTTCTTGAGAGAAATAATTAAGTGCCATATTCCTGTTCAGCCGACCGGATTTACCTTAGAAAACATCCTTTTTTTGAGGTTATGATAACATTGCAAGTTGCTCCACTAAGCCGATTCGAAAACGTGGAAAAAATAATTTTTTGATAGGCGACAGAACGCTAGCTTGTATGGATGCTGGCATGACATATTGCCATTAGCTTTTCACTTCATCAGTGCAACTGGCAAAGGCTTGGGTCACAATATCGAGGATCTTGTTCTGAATTGCACAAGTTTGCAAGAACAACGTAAAATTATCGTCGGCGTCATGGTAAAGAAATTATTGAAAATTTTTATTTTCGCCAATTTATAAGTTTTTCTTTGAGCTTAAGTTTTTCAGATCCCTGAAACATTTGTTTCACATTGAGACGGAAAGCTTCTTCCCGCAACTACTAGAAAAGATAAAGTTGTTCGCTTGGCTATTGTGCTTACGTCGAATAACGTTAAAAAATTGATAGCAGTAGATCAATCAGTCTACGACTATTTGCTAGACATTAATATGCCACCAATTTGCATAAATTCTCTTAAGAGCTAAATATCTATTGTCTAAAAATGTATATTATTGAAGCACATTTTAACATTTTGCGAGTCAGTTCAATAGAGTCCGTAATATAAGCATTTTCTTAGTAAGTCTCTATATTCCATACTGGTTCAGAACCGCAAATGCACTTAATATAGAGATGTAGAAAGAGAAAGATATAGCGACTGATGAAGATAATAATCGCCTAAACGGTGCTAAGAATCATTCCTAGGAAGTTCATATGCTCTAGAAAGTTGTTAATTGAGATCTTAGATACATTTTTGTAGTTGATTGTTTCCTTGAATTTTGAACGGTTTGCAACCTATGGACCTGAACAGCGGGAAAAAGGTAAAAAAATTTACTTTTTTAAAGTTTTTTGCGATTTTGATCTTGAAGATGAAGTTTTTTGATTTTTGGCAAGAGCTACAACTTAGTCTCAGAGGGTTAATCAAAATTCCGAACGGTTTGCAAGATATGAGCTTGAGAAAATGATCACCTTTTTGCAAAAATGACCCCGAGGCCCCAAATCTTTAAGGGCCCATAGAAAAAGTGCATGACTTTGGGCAAAACTGGGAGACACGGGTCTTTTTTTTTGTCCTTTATGGTTATTTATTGTTCGTTTATGGTTATTTTCCATGACTTAAAAAATTAATACACACAGTGTTATAAGTACATGGTCAATTTGATTACGCGTGTGATTCCCATGTGTTTTTTCGTGAATATGTTTGTGCACAAATTTTGTGCCACCAATAAAAAGCCGGTTTCTGGCACAGAAATCTACCAACCTATCGCCGTTGTCATTTCTCGTTTCGTCAAGTCCTTGCGTGACCATGACCAAGTGTAGATAATTGTTGTTACTACCCACTTAAGCATTTAATTCACCCATAATTAGCTTTATATCTCCCATAAAAGGAGAGCGTACGACTGAATCAAGTTGCGAGTAGAATTGATCTTTTGGTTCATCATCATCGAGTTCGGTTGGGGCATAGCACTGCTCTATAGTTATTTTGCGAATTTAGAGTTTAATCTCACCGTTATGAAGCGCTCGGATATGGCATTATATTATAATAAGGGCACTTTTTGCTTTTGTTGAAAACAGAAGACCGACCCCATTTATTCGGTGTACTGCACTTCCAGAGAAAATAAAATAATAGCCCTTCGGGCTATGTTCCAATCTTAAGCCGGGTTTTGAATCCATAGATCGTCATCGGTGGGTTATCAATTCTTATATTGCTTGTTGATGTTTCTGTAATCGAATTATATTAAAGATGGGTGACTGATTAGGCCATCGCATCCGTACCTAGTGCTGGGGCGGCCCTCTAGGCCAGGGTTTGCTAATGGTTAATCTTTTGAAGACCTTGGGTCATCCGCTGCCATCCTTATTGAACGGTCCCATCGTAACCGTTCAATGAGAAAGACTCCATGTTGGGGTGCAGGTATTTACTCCATGCGTCGCTTAGGGTTATACCGCCCACGATGAGATGTTTTACATGTTAATAACAAGTAAGAAAGTATCTATATAAGAACAAATTTTTGCAAGTGCACCCTATTTGGAACCCATGGGCCAGATAAAAATTATGTACTTGAGTTTAAGATTTATATAAAAATTCTTTGTGCCGAATATTATTTTAATATATATTTATACATATATGAAATTGGTTTGTGATTGGTAAGTTATTTTAGGAAGGGGGCTTATATGGAACCTATGGCTAATTTTGGACCCACTAGCACAACATTAAGCTATTTTCGGGAGTATTATTTTTATGGGAGCTATGGTCAAATGTGGACCGATTCCAATAAAATTTTGTAAGATGATATTGATTGCAATAAAATTAGTTTGGACCAAATTTATCTAAATACCACTGTAATAAGATGATTTTAGGATTAAGAAAATAAGACTTGCAACCTGTGCTCTGCGCACAATGTTTACATAGACAACCAGCCGCGCAGACATAGTTAATTTGACTCAGAATATGATTCTGAGTCGATCGGTATACTTAAAGGTTTCTTAAGATGTTGCACAAATGCATAATACCCTCTCTACTATTGTGGTGTGGGTATAAAAATTACTCTACTTGAGTTTTGTTAATAATAACTTGAAATTAAATTTTATATGCGATCGGTATCGAAATCGGTATCGCCGATATTTCTTTTTCAACATCGGTATCGTATCGGCAAATGCCTAATCGTTACATTCCTAGTATAAGCCTAGTTATTACTTAAGACAGTTTATTAAACTATTAACTTATAAAATCTATTAAGGCGAATGCAAAACAAATTACAGGTTTTACTTACATTTCATAATTTTCAAATATCCAAGTCTCCGGAAATTTTTGTCGTATTTGAAATCTCTCAGGAAACCTTCCTGAACCTGAACCTCCACCTCCACCAAATGCACCACCAGCTGTAAATAATCGTTATTATTGGAAATCCAATCAGTAGGCATTAGAAAAAATTACCAGAGGTTAATTTAAATGGATAATGGGCATTCGTAAACGTTACCAGGCCAGATATTATACCGGGATATATTGCACTTGGATAGACAGCGTATGATTTATCGTTATACAAATCGGAAAGTATTTCATTTTTGCTTAGATCGTACGAGTTGTTAAGCAAATTGACACCCAAATCCACAGCTAATATACTTACGAACGATTTGGGCTGGGCATTTATGGTAATTGTTACATCTTCAGCCGGTTTTGCTTGTTTAGGTGCTGAGAGTGAGATCTAAAATTTGCAGTTAGATATTTTTTTACCTTTCATCACAGGTGGAAAAAGTACATACACACAAAAAATTCTTGCCAATTTTGTTCAATTAAACCTTTTATCAGAAATAAAATAAGGTTTAATTAAACGTTTACTTATAACTATTAACAACATTTCTGCAGAAAATGTTGTTAATATCAACCAATATTTAATTGATACCACTAATTTGTTAACTGGTACAAAATTTAATTAAAATTTTAATAAATATCGCAAAGTTTTTAATAAATTTAAAATTTTTTTTTGTGTATACATGCAGAATAGATATAACGATACCACAGATTTAACAGAGACGACACGAGATAAATGATACTGTGTTTTCTTCTGTATTTTTTTGAAAGCTGTCCTTTTTGCATTTCTCTTTGCAATGAACACGCGTTTTTAATGGAGATTTATTTGCCAAACTGTTGTAAAACTTAACTTTTTAGCTTACCATAACACAAATTAATAATATTTAAGTAAGTAAATAACATCACAAAACAAAACAGTATTACGTTTGTTGAACTTTGTTTTGATCACGAAATTGGCGTTGAATAAAGCGTCCTACTTTAACACTTCACTACCAAAAAATGCTTTCTGTCTCTTTCATCACAAGGTGCCCTCTCACCTGATTTGGACATTTTTCTTAGGCCATTTTTTCATCTCTGTGTACTCAGTGACGATACGTTGTTTTGTATTTTAGGTGACAATATATTATATCGTCACTAATAGCGTTATGTTGATAAGTATTTGTAATAATGAAACAATTAATTTCAAGTGTTTTTATCAAGAATAAAAACTGAGAATGAAGCACGAATAACAAAATCTTTTAAATTAATGAAACAAAATGTTAAAATCTGGATTAAAATGAATGTATACCTATAAAAATATATAAATATATATATATTAGGGTGGCCGTTATTTTTTTTATTTTGATTTCTTATATTCTCCCCCCCTAAATCGGTTCAGTTTTATGTAAAAAAAAATACAAAAAAATTTCGTAGCGATAAGTTGTGTTCGGTCAAAAAGTTTCTGAGTTAGAGGGGGTCAACGTTTGACATTTTGGCCATACAGGTGTTCTTTCTCATCCATGTAACTTCCCTACAAGAAATGGATGACCGAAACTAAAAAAAAAATTTTTTTACTAACACACTTGCAACAATTTTACATTAGTTGTACCACTCTAACACATATGTTAGAGTAGAACAACTAAAAACACCACAAAAAATGCCAATATTTTTATAAACTTTTGTCAAACGCTTTACTGGCTAATATTTGTTAATTGTTTAAATTTAATACGGCAAAATATTTTATTAATTTTGCAAGCCATGAGACATGCTGGAAAGGAGCCCGATAAATGCCGATAAAGAAAAACGCGAAGCTGAAGATGCGGAAAAGCGTAAACAAAATTTGTATGAAGCCAAAAGGAGGTCTCATCCGAAGATCCCAGTTGGTCAGCTGCCAAGAAAATTCGCATATTTGAAGTGGTCGAAAATTGACAGAAACGTTAAAATCTATGGCTGGGTACATCGTTTTAAACGTCAAGGCAAAAGTTTAATTTTTACAACATTACGGATTTTTACAATGTTTGGTACAATTGTTTGATAAACTAAAACCTGTGCCAGAAGGCAAAGCGGTAAGTTTTGTTTCGTGAACAATATTGCAGAAACTAATTTTTTTGTTTTAGGCACCAGGTGGACATGAATTGCATGTAGATTACTGGGAATTAATTGGTTTGGCTCCTGCTGGGGGTGCTGAACGTATTCTCAATAAAGAGGCTCAACCAGATGTTATATTATGATTAGAGGCGAAAACACTTCGAAAATTTTAAAAATGCCTACCGTTGTAATGCAAGCATTCCGTGCACATTACTTTGACCGTGGGTATTGTGAAGTAACTCCCCCAACATTGGTACAAGCTCAAGTAGAAGGTGGTTCTACTTTATTTAAATTATAAAAAATGTGCCAGCACTACAAGAAGCATATCGCCATATACTTGAAGATGTTAAAAATACAGTGGCCACTTGAAACATAAAGGGTACAACAGATTCTATGATGAGAAGTGAAATGTAATTAAATTTTTATTTGGCTAGCTTAACAGCCCTGGCCTGCCCAACATCTTCAATTATAGGCATGTATGCTTTAAAGCCTTCTATTTTGGAGTTACTTATCAAAAATTGTCATCGGCCGAACAGTGATTTGTAGAGCAAATCTTAGATCATTGTATGAAAAATCATAATTGCCGCCAATCATCCCGTTTGCTTAAACGACATCAAGATTCACCTTCTTCGGAAAATTCTGTTACGGTCATGGTGGAATAAACCGTGGTTACGGTCCCAGTTTTATAAAACTTTTTTTAAGCTTTTTGCTATCTTATCTCGACTTATGATGATTTATCAAAATGCCACAGATATACATCAGGTAAATGTCGTAAAATTAATGCAAATATAACATATTGATCCTTTTGAAATGGTCTGTGATAAAATATTATGTTTTTTTTTTAAATTTAGATTTTTATTTTAAATAAAGCCAAAAATATGAGAATTGAATGAAATGAATAGTGTTTTATTTAAGCTAAAAAGTACGTCAACAGTGACGAATACATTCATCGGTACTGACTAGTCAGCTGTGCCCGTTGTATGCATCAGTAGTGACTAGGCAGCTGTGCCCGGTTTATACATCAGTACTGATGTTTACAGAGTATAAGAGTAAACAGCTCAGCTATATATTTTATCAACCACAAATTTCAAAGGTTAAAGAGGGATGCAAAATCACACGTATACAAAAGTTTCCATCAGTTTTTTCACGTTGGCCTTAATGAAAATGATAGAAATTGTTCTACGCGATGATGGATATTCGCGACAGCAATGCCAGTCATATGATAGGTCAAATGACTGTCACTGTTCTGGTAGGGTTATTACCTATTGGTGTAAGCAAAATTTGTCCCAAGTAGCTTAGATAGCTTTTTGATCAAACTTTTTAAAAAAATTGTTTTTGTTTTTTTAAAAAATTTTAAAATTTTTTTTTTTAAATTTAACACTTGGCTAAAAAAAATAAAAAAAAATATTAAAAAATTTAAAAAAAAAAAACAAAAAAATATTTTTAAAAAAGATTGATTAAATAGCTATCTAAGCTACTTGGGACAAATTTTGCTAACACCAATAGGTAATAAATTACATGGATGAGAAAGAACACCTGTATGGCAAACTTTGACCCCCTCTACCTCTGAAACATTTTGACCGATCTTGTTGAAAATTTGTGCGTAAACTACTATCTAATAGGACTAACCTTGGTGTAAATTTCATCCAAATCGGAAGACATCGATTTCAAAATTGTGTCACTTGACATTAAATCGCCTTTTTATATATATAAAACGTATATAAAATGTTTGGTATTTTGTTGTTATTTTCTTAATTATTTTCTAAGATATTAGTCTTAGCAAAAAACTTTCTTGGAGGCTTATGTTGTTGACTAGAAGAGCTAAAATATTGCCATATATCATATTCTTGTAAAATGTTGTTTTTAGAAGATAGTCATATGCAAACAAATTACATTTGAATAAATGGCTTGATGGCAAACTTTGAGGGGCGGACGCCCTCCCTAAAACACAACTTATCGCTACGAAATTTTTTTGTATTTTTTTTTACATAAAACTGAACCGATTTGGAGGGGGAGAGTATAAGAAATCAAAAAAAAAAAGTTCTCCATACAACTAACGGCCACGGATAAAAGAAATCAAATTTTTAATGCACACTATACTACGCGGCTTATGATATTTGGAATTAACAAGATAACGTATAAATAATCTAGATCTTTTTGTAAAAATTAAAAGCTTTTTCAAATATTGTGTTTTTGCTTTAAATAAAAAATAGATATTTTTCTGTTTACCACCGTAGATGGAGAGAACTTTATGCGTTTGTGCTAATAGATGTTACATCTGAATCAATTTTGCATTATCTGTCCGTTGGTCTGGTTTACTGTACACACGCAAAGAAAAAACATGGTTGTGGTAAACATATTCTAAGAGCAACAAATTATGATAAGAATTATGATTGTAGTCATCATATTAAGATTATTATTGAAACCTGTTATGACTCAATATACTCGTAATATGTCGTCATAATATTTTCCCCTTAATCATATTATTATTCTGTTAATCATACTAAGTCAAGAAGTAATGAAATTATTGTCATGTTAATCATAATAAGCTAAGAAATTAATCATATTATTGTCAAGTTAATCATAATAAGCTAAGAAGTAATCATATTATCATCATGTTAATCATAATAAATTTAGAAGCAATCATATTATGATACAGCACCTTTCATAGCTGTCATATAAATACAAAATAAATTTAAATATTTTTGAATCGATTTTTTATTTTGTGGCTTTTTACAATTTTTCTTAATGTCAATCAAATAGCGGAGTTCAATATAAGGCTTGCAAAAGAGCAAAAGAAAAATCTGTGGTTTTCATGGGCAACCGCGTGAGTCCATTTTTTTTATTTTAAGATGTTGATGCCATATTGCCTAATTTTTAACGCTCTTTATATTTTTTTAAAAAAAGATGGATCAATTCCGTTTTGTAACGTAATGACGAAGTTTTAAATGTGCAATACCTAGTCCCTAGTTTGATCTAGAATGGGTTTTCGGCTTTCCTGAACAATTTGTTTTAAGACATACGCGGTTGCCCATGAAAACCACAGAAATATCGTAGCACTTTTAGAAAATATAACGAAATCTCTGTGTGTTTTGTTGTTGGACTTTACAAAAAACTATGATATTTTGCATTTGCACTATTACATCACTAATATTTGAAAGAACTCCGCTAATATTTTAATTTTTTAATTTCTTTAAACTTATTTTTTTTATGGAATTTTATCTTTTAATTGTTTAACCGCTCACAAATAAAAAAAAACGACACAACTTCTTCAAAATTATTTTACAAATGGCGCTAACATAATTTGATTAGAGTAAAAATAGTTTGATTGCATCTTTAACATAATTTGATAAATGTATAGAAAGTTATCATGTTTTGGCTATTAAATATCATGATATGGTTGTGAGAAATATAATATGTTTAGAAAGTTATCATAATTAAGTTGTTAGAAAAATAATTATTTTTCGGTCAACAATACTCAAATTCATAATTGCGATAAACATTGATATGTTTGCAGTAACTATAATATTGTTGATATTAAATAAAAATAACAATTATTTGTGTACGACAACAATATATTGTTACATTAAACATAGTGTTGTTGCCGTAACCATGCCCAACCATATTTTTTCTCTGCGTGCATGTACGCAAAATACAGGCCCGGCCGCACACGCAAAGAAAACACATTTTTCGATATGGTTGCCTTCAACAAAACTTTTTTGATGACAATTTTTTTAGAATATTATGGTTGCTTAAACCGTTTACTGTCAGTGCTAATCACATTGTAGTTAAGTTAATCCGCCATCAATAAGACACCCATTTTTGGTTTTTATAGTTACTACCGAACATTTCTGGTTAACAATGACAATGACATATTTATCATTAATAATTGTCTGGACATTTCTGATGGTGGGTTTAAAATTAGCCAAATGTCCCATAAAAACTCAGTCCCCAAAATAACTCTAAGTCTGAGAGTCTAATGGCCATTTTCTCAATGTATCGACAAACGGTCTGTTACTTAATGTCAACATAAATTTATTATACCGATAAACTATCCGTTAACGATTTTGGGTTTCTCAATATACCGACAAAAAACATTGGTTTGAGTTGGCAACACCACTCAAAATACGTGTAAAATAAATAAAAAAGGAAAATAAGTAATTGGCAGATGAGTGCCGGTTAAGCCCTTATGACACTACATTTTTAATGCATTGTTCAAGTTTTGGTGAGCAGTACAAATATAATGTAATACAAAAATTTACCAAGTGCAAAGAGTTAAGCTGTATTAAGATAAATGGCAAACCGTCAAAAATTTTACTAAAGTTATCGATAAAAAATGAAGTTATGTCAAAAAAAATGTAAAATTGTTTAACTTAAAATTGACATTTCCAGCTTGAAATATTAAAAGTGTTGCTGAATCAGCGGTTTATGGGCAAATTCAGCGATTTACCGCTTAGCAGTTTTTGCAACAAATCACTTGAGGCGTCAAATTAGATCGGCTCTGCTGTTTGGTAAATAAACAAAATAAAATTTATTTGTGATTTGCGTCTGTCAAGTGGAAAATAGTCAGGTTAGATCAAATTTAATTTATTAATTCATGAATTAGAACCCACAAATATTTTTATTTTAGGTAAATATATATTTTTTTATATTTGTTTTGAATCAGCTGATTTAAATTCAAAATAGCACACTAAATTTTGAGGTGTTGTTCACAAGTATTTTTTCATTATTATTATTTTAAGACTTACGACACCTTGTGAATCCCCAAAATATCTTGCACAAAAAACTCTTATGTGATAACCTTAGCCTGATAACATGATTATGTTGATCATGAGTCCCGAATAGTGTACACTCTCGAAAATTTTTCTGTAAAATTTTTATTGTACCATGGTGAAGAGCATATAAAATTCGAGAGCTGAACATAGCACCAGGGTTACCGTTCGTCCAACTAAAGTCGCATTTTGACCCATTTTGCCGGCCTGCGACTTATTTTGAGGCTTTTTTTATCACCGACTTTTGCGACTTTTTAAATTTTTACCATTTTGCAGTAAATTATTAATTTCTTTATTTCGTCAAACATCGTCAAAACAACGTCGTCAAAATTTGAAAGCAATTCACAGATTATTGTTCGTTTTGCAAAAATTTTATTACTTTTTTGCAACCTTGTCATATATACAATGTATTTAAGAAATTTTTTGCAAAGTTTCAAAGACTAGTTTTAGCAAAAAAGCTTTTTAAAATAAAAAATTGTGGTGTTTGCAGTGTTATTTTTAGCCGCCGAGTCAAGAAAAGAAGATAACGTTAACATCGCTGCAGGTCCTTCCAAGAAACTTAATATTTGGTAATACCATTCGAAAGACGGGGAACTGAATTATAAATGGCTTAACCGAGACATATAGTCAAAGCGCTCGTTTGCAGTGTTTGTAAACTGCTTTTAGGGAACTAACCAATCATCTTCAGCGACATGGAAAAACACATTAATAGAACAAGCTTCTGAGAATGAAAAAAGCAAATGACTATTTTGCTTCAATTGTTTTTTTTTGTTTTGTTATGCTTTTTGCTAGTAAAAAAAACATTAAAAAAAAGATTTGTGACTTTTATTTTCTAAAACGACTTTTTCTGCCACTTTTTTTATATAAAACGACCTTTTGTGCGACTTTTCAAAAATTCCTAACCTTAACCCTGCACATCACTTGTTTTCATTACCATGAGTGATGATATGTCGTGCACTTGATGATACGTTATTTTGATTATTGTTTATAGCTGGATTATTTTTATACCCTTCAACACACGTGGAAAGAATCTATAGGAGTTTGTCATTCAGTTTGTTATTTCTATAATATTGGTTTTAGACCCTATAAGCTATTAATATTCTGGGTCGTTATGAGTAGCGAAGTTAAGTTAACGATATCCGTCTGGTCGTCTATCCGTTTGCATGTTGAGATTGGTTTTCCGAAGACCCCGAAATGGCTTTGCTTATGGATTTTGTGGTAGGTTGGAAGTAACCAACAATTTGCAGTGAAATGATTTTTCTCACTAAAATCATTAAAAATAAGCAGAAAAATTATAAAACATACAAATAAGTACAGCACTTAACAATGAGAGAACATTTTACTACAATGGTGCAAAGCGAAACGGCCAATACTGCAGATCCATACCAAGTAGGGTTGCCAGACGGCCTGGATTGTCCAGTTTTTTTGGGTGTTGTCCAGGTTCCAGCTTAATGCAATTTTTCCAGTTAAAAAACTTTATTTGATTTTGAAAAATTTTTTTTTTTTAATAATTAGAACAAAATCATATACTTAGAAAAAATTGTAAGGAAACAATTTCTAATTTGCTGGCAGACATTTCAATTTATGCGATAGAGAGAGAGGTCCAGTTTTTCAAAAATGCGATAAAAATAACGTACAAAACTTATATAAATTGATCTCGTTTGTTAGTCGTGCCAACTAGCAATACTTTTTGTGCAAGGACTTAAGGTATTTCTGATAATCTTTACTCACAAGAATCCATTCATATGACCGAATAAAGGTTACAATTTTAATAAGACTAAATTTTGATGAAAGTTGCAAAATGTTTTAAACATTTTTGCTTACAAGTAAAGTAATAGAGTTATTAAATAACAAAATTACAATACAAAAAAAATATATATGGTGGCTATGAGTACACCTTATCTTCATTAGAACTTATCTTAAAAAAAACGACGGTAATTTAAACAAAAAATTAACTGGAAATCTTAATTTATTTCAATTTCACTCGATCCAAAACATGGCCGTTTATGTACTTTTTTATTTTATTTAATTTAATAACTATATACCAAATTGAACTTATGTATATGGACGGTGGCAGCAATACTACAACAAAACAAAAACTAAGAAACAGCAGATTTATAAATAAAATATTGTGAAACCAAAACAAATTGGTTCGAACTCAGCAGGCTTTTCGATGCCACTTGTGGTGAATTCGCCCTGATTATAATTTTGTAATATGATATAACACTGAATTTTAAATGTTACGTTCCCTTGCTTTTTAACATTTTTTTTTATTAAAAATAAAATCTGAAGTTCAATTTTTTCAAATTGCTAAGTTATTTTTTCAAAATCCTGGTGAATTTTTTCTATTGTCCAGTTATTTGACTTTTGGTATCTGGCAACCCTAATACCAAGCGTTCAAGGCACTTATGAATCTTCCAAACAGTACTAGTAAAAAATTGTATTGACAAGTTACAAGTAGGACTACTTTCTTCTTTAGCATACGTCTTGAAAAATGGTAAAAAAACACGTGGTGTGTATCGAATAACATTTAAAGATAATTTATTATTCTGCTTTATTTTTTGCTCTGCTATTGAATGTATTATTGCTCTTAGTTATTATGCAAAAAATAAGCATTGAAAATAAGATGGTTGGTTCAAAAAAACTATAAAAAGTATCGTCGTATCGCCAGTAAAATATTGCAGATACCGATATATTGTCAAACGCTAAGAATCGCCGATATATTGGTATCGGTATTCGTTACATCCCTAGTTAACACCTGCATATTTTGGAAACTTTGGCTCCTTCCGTTGTCCAGATATAAACAAATTTATAATGCGTTTGTATGGAAATTGCCACGCCTACTTCTCTAATTTCGCCCATTTTTTGTAGCGGTTGTGTGTTGCTTACCAAAATATTTGTTCTTAATTTGGAAACTTTGTCTCCCTGCCGTTCTCCAGATATACAAAAAAAAAAAAAAAAAAAAAACAAAAAATAGAACAAAGACAACAACAAAGGAGATTAATGGCTAAAATTAGGGGCAGTCGTTTATTATTGCTCATATCTCAGTTATTTATGGACCGATATTTTTGGCATTTTGACAAAACATCTAAAGTCAAATTTAAAAAAAAATTTTGTTAATCCAACGAATTTTAATTCAAAAAACATTTTTGAATGAAAAAGTTCACGTTTTTAAAATTTGCATGCTCTATGGGCCGTGAGTAGTGTTTCTGTTTAGTTTGAAGTTCATCCGACAGATGGCGATGAAGGTGGTGCTAATTTTTTGCTTGAAAATATATTTCAACATCAATCGCAGGATGGTGGGAGGAGGTATATTTTGTACATGTATATCCATCGGCTGATTAACAAAAGCAAGGTCCAGAAGTCTCCCACATTTATTATGACTATGATTAACTTGAAAGAGCCCAAAGTCGAGTAGTGATTTAATAAATTCATTTGATACTGTAGGAATTAAGTAATTTAGTTCATAAGTTGAATTCCATGATAAATTTTGGAAGGTTAAAGTCTCCAAGAACGACAAATATATCATATGGCTTAGATAGCTGCCAAACTGTATTAATTGCCGAAATATATGCATCATAAACATCGGAGGAAGAGTAAGGAGCAATGTAAGAACAAGTTATAAACAAAACACCATTTGAAAGATTAATTTTGACGGCAACAAATTCAATATTGTCATTTTGCGAAAATTCAATGCGTTCACTTGAAAAAGCATTTAGTACGGCAATAAGGACTCCTCCACCAAGTTTGTGAGGACGATCATATCTGAATATTTGGTATTTCGGACATAAAATTTCCGCATTATGAATAATTTTCTTGTCACTCAACCAAGTTTCTGTTAAAACAATAAAGTGGTGTGTAAAATCGAAACTGCTTGCGTAAAGAGATGTTAATTTTGTGTTAAGACCTCGGACATTTTGGAATACAATATTTATTGCATTATCAGTAGGAAATAGAACTAGTTTTTTGATGAAGTATTTTGAGACGGTAAGTAGACAATATCCGAGCGGTTATTATTATTATTATTATAAACATATTCATGAATAATAGCATTAGGGGGCCAAAAGTCAGTGTTGACTATAGTTTGAAAATTTTCCTCCGGAACAATTATTTTAAAAGAGGATTTACTTCTCCGTTCAGTATATTTAAATTTGAAAACTGTGACATCAATATCGTAACCTAGTTTATGTTTAATATAATCAACAACGGCATCAGTTGTAGTTTCGGATGCAAAACGTGCAGCAAAAATGGTTTTTTTTAGGAGAAATCACCTTAAGCATAGGAGAATTACTCCGAGGCATAAAATCTGGAACATCAGCATTTAGTACCCGTGTAGACGCTTGATTGTTTGGAACATCAGCATTTAGTGCCAGTGTAAGCGCTTGATTGTTTGGAACATCAACATTGAGTGCCCGTGTAGGCGCTTGCTTGTTTGGCGGCGTGCTAAGTGTAGGTACATGATTATTTGGCGGCATGTTAGGTGTAAGTGCTTGAGGTATTCGCAAATTTTGGTGTTGAAGGACAGATGAATTAGTATAAAATTTGATGAAGTCGACGGTGCAATATTCAGACCTTTATTGACATCATTACGATCAATATTGTCAGTATTATTACCATTAGGTGATGGCGAATTCACCGAAATAGTCTTCTTTTTCCTTTTGGGAGAACGAAGCGATGTTTCCAATATTTCTTTATAATCTAAGAATTTTTTTGTAAGACACTTTAAATCGTTATTTATCTCATCTAATTTATTACGTGAGTTTCTAAAATATGCAAAAAATTCTACATCATAGTCCATACTAGGGAATGGTAAATGAATTCCAAAATCGATTTTCGATTTTTCGATCGACTTTTTTTATTTTGGTTTTTGAAATCGATTAATCGAACCTCAAAATCGATTTTAAAATCGATTTCAAACTCATTTTAGATTAATTTGCAAACTTATTCTTTATACCACAAAGGGGGATCACCAGCATTTTTTTTGGCAATATACTGGAGAAATTGAACTAAGATTTTTACATGACTCTGATTTTAATTTTCTTGCAAAAAGTGAAAATGTGTAAGTTTTGAGATGACCTTAAGAGGGACAAGTGCGATACGTATGTATGTACATTTTACATATTAAAATTGTGTTCTTGTGTAGTAAATCAGGCCAGTCCCATAAATCAATTCCGATCGAAAGTGATTTCGTTTCTTGCTTCACGTAAAACGAAATCACTTTTGATCGGAATTGATTTCTGTGACATGCCAGAATGTATGGATAGTATTTCAAAGGATTATGACAATAGTTCCTGATCAGTGGCGTCTGTTTCTTTGCTAAATTACTATTAAGTTAGTTTTAGAAAACAAACGTTCGCATGTCATTGATGCCGGAAAGATGGAGAGATATTTTCTTGTAATTTTGATTTGTTTTTTCACTCTGCTTATTACTAGATTTAAATATCACACACTTTTCTGTTTGAATATTAGCATATTTCCACAGGAATGCCATGGTTTAATTTATTTGTTGTGTTTCTATAATATGTTGATGTTTACAAATCAGACTTTCGGTGTTCAGTGACTTTAATTTCTGAAGAACAAGAGCCCCTATGTTAAAGTTGGAAGTATACCAAGGGTACTAATAGGTAAATAAGTAAAACTACAACTTATTACTTGGAATAAACATACCACCTACACACCTATGCATGCACAAACAAATATCCAGCTATATTGTGCATGCCATGCCCATAATTTATGGATTTAATTAAGATTAAAATTAAAAACTACCAAAATTTTGATAACAATAAAAAAATCGATTTTAAAAGCCCAATAATCGATTTCAGTATAAAATCGCATAAGCAAATTCGATTTAAAAAAATCGATTATTTTTACCAGAAAATCGATTTTCGATTGCAATCGAAATCGATTTACCATTCCCTAGTCCATACACTTTTTACAGCACCAACGGAGTCCTTTACCTTCGCGAAGATTATCGACCGTCCGTGGAGCCAACTCGACACATTTACGCTGGGTCTCCACGTTGCAATATTTATTGCTAATAACAAGCAAAAACGTCGGCAGAACAATGACAGAACAATGGAGCAATAATTGCTGAATTTATTGCTGGAGAACACTTGAAATTGCTTTGCCATAAATTTGCAATTTTCACCGCGAGTAGTCGTATAAAGTTTTTTGGCTGTACATATTTATAACAAATGTTTTATGTTGTGTTTTGAAGTGGTTGTGAAATTTTCTTTTTTAAATTAATAAAATAATTAATTATAATTGTCGTAGCTGTATTTTGTATTACTTTTTTGTTTATTTGCGTTAAAAAAAAGTTGAATTGTTCTATTAAAAAAAATAAAAATATACAAAAAAATAAATTCGTCGTTTGCTTTTGTTGATCTCGACGTCTAATAAAAAATATAATATATAATAATATATTTATTGATTGATATTTTAATAAATAAACACACAAACAAAAAACAACCGTACAGAGAAATGAAATGTCAGATAAATTACAACTGATTTGACAGCATATTGCTAAGCAATAATTGCTCAGGCAATAAGAAGAGCAATCATTGCGCAATGGATTGCCACTCATGGCAATATGCGGTCTATACGTCGCAAATTTTATGGAGCAATCAAATTTGACGTTTGCCGCAATAAATATTGCTACGTGAAGACCCGGGGTTACCATGAAAGATTGAATCACACACCCAACAGGAAATCAATGGTTCCTCAGATTTATTCCTGCATTTCGGTTTTGTACAAGCCATTTAGAAAAAGATCAATTAATAGATTATATTTCAATTAGTAACGGAGTTGTTTGCTGGGTAGAATTACACTTGATGCAAATATGAGATTTGTTGTTTTATTTTTGTTTTGATTTGAGAAAGTGTTTATTGTTTTCATTTTTGTAGTTTGTTAAAAATAAGTAAAATGTGAGAACTGGTTATTGTGTTGTTTAGTTGTTTTATTATTATGTATTATTATTTTTTTTTTTTTAGAACAAATTTTAGAATATTTCAATAAAGGTTCGTAAGTATGTAAGCAAAATTGTTTATCTTTAATGTAATTATTTATAAAAATTTGAATTTATATACAAATATAGACTTTATGTAAAGAATTTAATTCTGAACATTTTAGTGTAACTATTGAATTTATTGAGACACGATTGACCTTATTAAATCAGTATTAAAACCGAGCTTATCCAAAATACGACCGGCACGCACAAAATTGTTTATTATAATTCCTTAAAGTTTTATGTTGCACTTTTTAATGGTCTGTTATCTAATCAACCGGTTTTCTCAAAATTTGACATGCAGACACCGTAACATCTTATCATTAAATTTGTGATTTGAAGGGAAATAGGGCAAAAGGAGTGAGAGCTCCTCCTTCCTATATCTTCTTAAACGGTTTTCTTAAAATTTGACATGCAGATACTGTAACATCAGAAAGGAAATAAGTAATAGGGCGTGAAATAGGACAAACGGGGTAAAATCTCCCCCTCCTTATATCTTCTTAAATAATCAACCAATTTTCTTGAAATTTGGCAGGCAAATAGTGTATCATCTGGAAGGAATTATAGCCTATATTTTTTATTATTTAGGGCGTGAAATATGGTAAAGCGGTAAAAGCTCCCCCTCCCAATATCTTTTTAACTTATCAACCGGTTTTCTTTAAATTTGGCATGCAGACACTGTAACATCTGAAAGAAGTAAATTATATGGCAAAACAACGTTTGCCGGGCCAGCTAGTATTTAATAAAAAATGATTTTTTCACCGAGTTTTTTTTTATCCTTTTTTGCTATCTTATCTTGACTTAAGGGGTTTTGTCAATATGCAACAAATAAACTTTAAAGGGTCTAGGATCAATATTGTGGAAGTTACAAACGGAATGACAAAGTTAAATGTGTATGCATATCCTTTTATCTTCGGTGAATTGCTGAAGGTGGTTTTACACAATATGTATTTTACAGTGAGCTTGTCAAATATCCTACTGCAAATGCATGCCATGTAAAAGCTAATAGAATTTAATTCTATAAATGGTAACCTGCATTTACAGTGCAAAAATTTGTTTGTTTTCAAATCGGCAAATATAACTATATAAAACTCTTTTTATTTATACATATTTTTAAAAAATTGTAAACCGTCTGTAAATGCTAAATTTTGACACACATGTGCAATCACATATGGATTTAACATTGAGAAAGCCACCGCAAAATACATGTCGTCGAAAACCAAGATTCGGTAAAGACGAATATAGCAGATTTATTTGTGTTTTAATAATATTTAATGCAGCTCATACCTGATTTTGGAATTCGTTCGGAAAGCTTAATGACTTTTCTTCATAGCGCAAATTGCCATTGTGGACGTAATAAACATAGATGTAAGATGCGGGTGTCATTTCGATTGAGGCTGTTATGTTGATGACGTAGGATTTTTGATTGGGCGGTACCTTTATGTATTCCGTTTTGATGATGCTAGCGTGACCCATTACGATGTACTTAAGATAAGGTATGTCAACAATAGAACTGACCTCAATAAGAACTGGTTTTCCGAGTCTAAGTCTGGAATCAACCAAACTCAATCGGCAATAGTATTCTCTATTATTTAACATCAGATATGCGTTTGTATAGATATTGTATAAACTACCTTTTGAGTCTTTATATTGAAATTTGTGATCAGCCTTCGCATCATGTTCGAACACAAATGTTGCCAAACCTTTTTCATTTAAAAACGCTTCATAAATTTTTTCACCATGTTCCATGGTAACTGGCGTTTTGCGATCCAAAACTGGAGCCCCAGTCCAATGTTTTACATAAACATTTATACGATATGGTTTGTTATTTTCAAATTCTATTTCTTCGTATGGGATTACTAAATTATATCGCTGACTGCGTAAGTTTAAAGACTGTTCTTCCGATTCAGTTACGCCGGTATACATTTCGGTTAAATATGCCTTTACGATTAGGCCATAAAACATATCGATGTCTTTTATATTTTTAATGTTAAAATCCACAGAAGCTAAACTTTGTATGTTCACTTGTTTGGTTTGAAATAGCCTGGTTTCATAAGGGGCCCACAATTGAACTGTAGCATTGCCCTCTACATATTTGTCAAATGTGTACTTGCCATAGATGATAACTTTTATAAAGTCATCTTTCAGCACAACATCTGCAGGAGCTTTGAGGTTAACACGAAATTTCGGTAGTCTATAATTGGCAATCTCAATTTCTTTATGGTGAGAATAATCGTATGTTCCATCAATTGTGACGTTGATTTTCCAAACTCCTAAAACGGGGTATTTGGATAATTTAAATTTGCCTGTGTAAACACCGTGATTGAAGGATATGTCTTTAAATCGTTTTACACGATTGCCAGCGTTATCCTAAAAATAAATAAAATTTTAGATATTGTATGAGATTTTCCGTTTCAAGTATGTACTTTGTTTTAAATAGTCTTGGCACAAAAACGAGTTAAATAGGACATCGGAAGTGCAATTGCGGATTATACTGCAATACAGATTAAAAACATATCCTACTCTACAAAATGTTCATAGAAAAAGTGAATTGAACATATTGTTTGAAAAGTATTCAAATTTAATCACACATTATTTTATTTAATTTATGGCCAATTTCACCAAGTTAACACGCAGACCGCAAAAGTTAATCAACGACATCCAAGAAACCGAAAAGAGAGAAGAATGAAGAAAAATATTCGATCAAGCTAAAGCTCACCCGAGCTGAAGCTATGTTAAATTATAAACACAGTATTGCAGTTTTAGTCGTATTATGTTTAATAATGGCCAGGTTCTAATAAAGCTTAACAGTTTTTTTTGTCATATAAAACTAAATTGGACATAACTTCAATACAATATCATGACTCTTTTCGTATTGAAGAGATTTTGAATATGGGATTTTATATTCGACCCATGGTAAAAATATGGACCGATCATCACAAAGTTCGGTAAAGTGATTTCTTGCATTAAAAAAACTTAAATTGAACCAAATTTCAATATAGTAATAAATTTGTTAACGTTTTAAGTAATTTCCGGATAGCTGCTTTAAATGGAACCTACGGAGAATTATGGCCCGATTATCCAAAAATTGGTGTTATTTCTAGTTATATAAAGCTAAACCGGACCAGATTTCACCACTAAAGCACTATTCGTTACAGTTTTTGGCGTATTTAAGTATTTTCCGAGAATGGGCTTAATATGAGACATAGAATATATTATTGATCGATATTCACGAAATTAAGCAGACCGGATTTCAATTCAATAGCATTATTCGTTATATTTTAGGCATACTAAAGTTTTTTCGAGAGTAGGCTTAATATATGGCGCCCGTAGTAAATTAAAGTCCGTACTTCACGAAATGTAGTAAAAAAAGTCGCAATTTTCAAAATAATTTGACGCTTCTTTCCGGAAAAGACTCTTTGTGCCCATTAACCATCTTATTGTGCTGGTACCTTTTTTATTGCATTTCTAATCTTCCTACCAAATTTTTTGTGGTCTTCAGCGTTGCCGTTTTGGTTACTTTTAACCAAAACTGGTTACTTTTTTTCTCAATGTGTACTTGTGTACTTTTTTTCCATTTTGGTTACTTTTTTTTAACACAAAAATAACCAATTTTTTGTTTTGGAGCAAGAACTACCGCTTCGCTTTTTTGACCTTTAAAAATTGTGTGTGGTATTTGTGCATCTTAAACCAATACTTTTTTCATCTAGTTAAAAATAATTTTTGTAGAAGCTTTAACAGACTATCAAGTGTAAAATCTGCTACTCTTCATGCTTCATATGGCTAACTGAAACACTTTTCTAGATAAACGATCCCGTTTAATATGAGTATATTCCACTGGGCAAAAACCATCTATAAATTAAAGATCTACCGCAAAATTTAGCTCAATTTTGCACTTTAATAATATAACACACAGTAAGAGCTCTTCATATAAAAAGAATGAAAGCTATAGCTCATAAAATTTTTAAAAATTACGAAAATAAGTTAAAACTTTGTATAGGAAGTGCCACTTCCACTAAAAATTTCGAAAAATTGTATATCCTATTGTTCTTTTCCGAAATCGGTCCAGCGGCTAATGAGCCTACAAGATACAAACAAACACAATTTCTTCTTTAGACATATTTTTAAACTGAAGTGCGAACCAAATAGTACTTTTGATAAAAAATAATTTTGGTTACTTTTTTTTCGCTTTTGGTTACTTTATTTTTACATTTTGGTTACAAAATTTTTTTGGTCGTGGCAACGCTGGTGGTCTTCGTTTCTAAAGGGGAAAGGAAAGCTTATGACACTTATCCGGAGGACTATGTATCGATCGGTTAGCCATCCCTTCTTCTTAGGACTCTTGAAAGGGTCATTGCTATACTCTTGGGGATGACTATCCCAAAGTGCTTACATTCTGTTTATTTATTAAAAAATCACTCGAATTAAAGAGAATTGTGATATCCATGTTTCTAAGGATTGACACACGAGCTATGTATGTGATATGCAGAGTAGTGAATAATCTACTTACGAATAGTGTCATATTTTCTACAATACGACCCCTTTGCGCGAAATTATCGTATATGGCAATTTTTTATAATTGAGTTTTTGATGCAATCTTGTTCTACATTCAAAGAGACGTCACCTGACAAAATATTGTAGGTGAATTCCACTTCGTTGCTCCAAAAATTGATTGAATACATTATCGTATGTTACACTTCATTTTTACTTGTGAGCGATTTCATCGTATCTGCCCATGAAGAATATTTTGCATATTGTAGTTGTTGTTAGTTGTAGTTGTACATATTTCTTTCTAAGTTAGATTAGAAGGAAAAGGGAATTGCTCGCTTTATTTTGTTTTTTGCCTCTATTCGTTTTACCGTTAGTTTTACAGAAAAGGCTATATTAAAGTTGAAGAGAAGCATTTAGCATGCATTCGTTTTCGGATCATGTGTTTGAGGTAATCAGTTATTGTAAACCACTCCAAGTAAAACATTGTCTACAGAGAAATTAATAAATAGTGCCTTAATATAAATAATGCTATCAGTTTCCAAAACCGTAACTAAATAATATAACTTAAAAGTAATTTGATGAGGATCTTGTTAATGTGTTGTGACGACAAGTCTTGTGAGGACAAACTTGGTCACACCCTGTTAGGCTGCTTAGATTTTTTTAATCAAATAAATGTTTATTGCCTCACACTGTAATCTCTACCCGTGGTCGCAAACTTTTGTACCACACTGTAGATAACGGGCAGGAATGCGAATAGTAAAATAACAACCAACAACACTACATACAAATGCGACAAAACAAGTAAACAAGCTACACTAACAAAACACACAATCGCGACAAACAAGTAAACAAGTAACAATAACAAAGCAAGCAGTTTTAAACATGTAAACAACAAGCAACAAATATAAAGAGGACGAGTAAAGAGACATAACAATAACAACTACGGGTACTGATTCTAGTAAAAACACAACCCAGTAGACAATTTCACCGCGTGGTTTCTAACAGTTTGATATTCCAGTAAAACACAACCCAGTAAACAATTTCTCCGCGTGGTTTCTACCAGAGTGATATTCTAGCAAAACACAACCCAGTAGACAATTTCACCGCGTGGTTTCTAACACAGAGTGATATTCCAGTAAAACACAACCCAGTAGACAATTTCACCGCTGGGTTTCTAACACAGAGTGATATTCTAGTAAAACACAACCAAGTAGACAATTTCACCGCGTGGCTTCTAAAACAGAGTGAAGTTGTAGTAAACAAACAAATATCCAGTAGACAATTTTCCCCGCATGTTTTTTTCTAACACCAAGCAAAATAACCGGTAGAGCATTTCACGAAAGTGAGATTTTAGTACAACCCGAAATATCCCATAGTGACAACCCCCAGAAGTGTTTTCCCCAAATTCCCCGTAACAAGCGACACAACGCAGTTTCATACACTGGAATTTATACCAGCTTAAACAGCAACAAGACGAGGAAGGACATAACACGGGAAGGAGTGCTGAAACAAAATAAGCAGAAACACAACTAATCATACATTATTGTGCTCTGAAAATTGTAAATTATAATAAGAATATTAAATTAAACTTATTGAATTTATTATTAAAACCAGAAATTCTCACGTGTCATATTTCTTGTAACGAACCTGGACAAAGGCTGAGTATACCCCTAAATAAAGTCGTTACAGTGTAATTATGATTATGTGGTGATGTTTTGGTTGTTTGATGTCTATTAAATTGTGTGTTTTTTTTAATAAATAAATATTAAAAAGCAGGTTTCTCAAGTGTCGTTAGTGCCCTACAGCGATAGTGAGAGTGATGACTCATGCTTATTTGAAAATTAAAACTGTGTCGGAAAACGGGGCTACAGAAAACCTCTGGCTGTTAAATCAAAGGAAGACATTAAAAAAATAGTTTTGCCTAATCCGTGCCTTAATAAGATGTACCACAATGAATGTTGTCGTCTCTCCGAGACATGTAGTGAACATTTATATGAACTTTATTGGGGAATGTCAAAAGCAAAAAGAAGAATGTGGCTGCTTTCTTGTATAAAACATAAACAAATTCAACGAAGGAGAGCTGCGATTAAAGGAGGAGACGAAACAATTATTTTGAATATAATTTTACTCACAGCTGTGCCGTCACATTATTGAAGAGCCAAAAGTACTAAAGTTTATTTGCCACAAGAATTTTGAAACAAGCAAGCCCTTTATAGGTGCTACACTCAATATATGAACGATAAGAACCTCAGCAACTGCATTGTGTCGAAATGGGGTTTCAGACAGGTTTTCCAAAAAGATTTTAATATGGGTTTTCATTTGCCAAAAAAAGATAAGTGCACTATTTGCGAAAATATTAAACATCTTGATGAAGAGGGAAAAAATCGTTTGCAGAATTCCGATGCGTATAGGATGCATATAAGGGACAAAGATGAGGCCAAGACGAATTTTTTAAGAGATCAAAATGAAAGCAAAAATGCTTCTAGTTTTGTTTGCGGCAGCTTTGATTTGCAAAAAGTATTAAATACTCCGTTCTATGTTTAAAAAATAGCATACCGTCAAAATACCACAATGTGTATTTAAATTTAAAATATTCTGTACGAGAAAATGACATGTAAAATGAAAGCGACGAAGAAGATTAACTCACTTATTAATTTTATTGGTTTTTTTAGTTTTTTTTTCAATGAATTCATGCTTCGGTTAAATATTGATTAAATTGTTTTTAACTTTGTACCATTCTAAGTTAAAAAATAAGGAACAAATACATAAAACCACAAATAAATCTATGTTTCAATTTATTTCTAACACTGACAAATGATATCGTAAGTGCCATTTTCTACACACGCATCTACGAAATGTTGTGAATGAAATTACCGTGTGTGCCAAAAATACGTTTTTGTCGGAAAACTTGAACTTTTCCACCGGAATACTTTTAGGTGAAGTTATATTAGTTAATTGTCTAAGCACATGTATATTTTCATTTTGATATTGCAAGCTAAAGCAGAGAAAAGTAGAAAAATGGCTGTCCTGTAAAATTTGGTTATTGTAACATACGATAATTTCGCGCAAAGGGGTCGAATAGGCGAGACCAGTATTCTGAAACTGGTGAAGAGGGGCACTCCTTGAGGAGGAGTTATATCCCTACTTTTGTGAAACTTGACCATGAATACTTTGTTAACAAGGATGTACTGTGTTTAAAAATTAACGTTACTTTGTTGTGAAACGGACGTGTATTTTCAACCCCGCATACGATTTTAATTTATTATTAATTAAATTTGATTTTGGAATATAAACACTAAGCGAATGGACGCTGGAAAATATATGATATTTTTTATTTAAATTATTTAACATAAAAGTGAACAATTAAAACGAAAAATTAAATAAACATAAATAAAGCAAAAATATATACATATGTACGTATGAATGTTCATACATGTGTATGTATACATATTCTGTGCACAAACATTTTAGTTTAAATTTCTTATTTTTGGCGTTGTTGTTGTAAAATAAAATAAATAATAAAAACATTAAAAGCACATTAAACCGGTGAAAAACAAAAACAATTTCTTGCATGAGTAAAAACAATGTAACAACAATAAAATTAAATGATAGAAATGCTTATGTGACAGTGCATGCCAACGAAAATAATGTTGAAATAAATAAAACAAAACAAAACAATAGTAACTACTTAACGGCTAAGCCAATTTTTCGCACTCGTTCCCTCTCACCCTCTTTATTTACACAAACGGTGGATAGTGACTCATTAAAAAAACTAAAAATAGACTTGGTAACAAGTGTTGCCAGGCCAACAAGTATTGCCGCTACGTCAAAAATAAATTTAGTGGGAAATGATACCATGAACCAAAACACTAATGCAATGGAAAACCCCCCTGTAAAAAGTTGCCAAAAGCCTCAAGTCCAAGTTGGTATGGACAGGTATATAACAGTCCTTAAGCGGGGTCGCAGCCCTACCTCTTCAGCTGTTGCTTCGGCATCAAAAGTGCCATCTTTTGACAAAATAAATTCCCAAAATCGCTTTGCAATTCTGGAGGATGAATCCTCTGAAGCACCAAACGTCATAAGATCGCCCAAGCCTCCCCCGATATATCTTAGGGAGCATAACTCAAATGATCTAATAAAGAGTTTAATCTCGTTGATTGGTGAAAATTCGTTTTATGTAGCCGCAATAAAGAGAGGTAGCATAAATGAAACGAAAATTCAAGTGAATCATGAAAATGATTTTCGCAAAATTATTAACAAATTTGAGGCACTTAAAAAAAGTTTTTATACATACCAACTCAAGAGCAGTAAAGGTCTCCAGGTGGTGATTAAGGGAATTGATTCATGCGTAGACCCAGAGGAAATTAAAACTTTCTTAGAAGAAAAAGGCTTCAAGATAAAACACGTGGTAAATATTAGAAATAGAGACAAAAATCCACAACCACTATTTCGAGTAGAATTAGAGACCGGCGACATTAAGTTAAAAAAAAACGAAACGCATCCCATTTATAGTTTAAAATATATTCTACACAGAAAAATCACAATTGAGGAGCCGCACAAAAAAAATGGACCTGTTCAGTGCTTAAACTGCCAAGAATTTGGCCATACAAAGGCATACTGCTACTTACCCCCTGTTTGCGTAGTATGTGGTGAGCTACACGGTACAGTTTCTTGCGATAAGCCTAAAACCGACCCCAACGTTAAAAAATGTAGCAACTGTGGCGGTAATCACACTGCCAATTATAGTGGATGCCCTGTATATAATATCGTCAAGCAGACGGTTGGACCAAAAACAAATGCCCCTCAAATGCAGGTTGCAAATCAAGTTATCACAAATGCAATTCAAGCCCCCCAGTTTAGTAATAACAGAACCTCTTATGCTAACGTTCTAAAATCAAACCATGAGCCAATGCAAGGTGCCTCGCCAAGTAATGATGAAACTCCAGTTTCTAATTTAAGTCGTTTAGAAAAAACCATGGAAACATTAGTGCAAACAGTAAATAATTTTACGAACACAATGGGTAATATGATGCAGGAAATTCTTAGAATGCAATCAATGTTATTGCAAGCTGTACTTAACAAGCCATAAACTGTATAAAAATTTGTTTTTGGAACGCAAACGGCATCCGCCAACATAAAAATGAACTAGAATACTTTCTTAAAAATAAACAAATTGATGTCATGATGGTTTCTGAAACTCATTTGACTTCAAAAAATACGTTTAAAATAAATGGTTATATACTATATGATACAAAGGACCCTCGAGATAGAGCTTGTGGAGGTTCTGCCATTTTAATTAAAACCAGAGTCAAACACTACCTAATGGGTGATCATCGTGAAGATTATCTTCAAGCAACAAACATTTGCGTTGAAGAACTAAATAGAAACGTAGTAATCTCATCGTTATACTCCCCACCTAGATATTCAATATCAGAAGGCCAATATTATAAATATTTCAAATCATTAGGACCCTGTTTCCTGGCCGCTGGCGATTATAACGCTAAACATACCTTCTGGGGGTCCCGACTTATAACACCAAAGGGTCGTGTTCTATTTAATACTATTACTAAAATGGATTTGAATGTGATAGCGAGCGGACAACCAACATATTGGCCTACTGATCAGCAAAAAATACCAGATGTCATCGATTTTGGCGTGGTTAAAAACATCCCCTTAGAAACGATCTATGTTGAAGCTTCCTTAGAATTATCTTCCGACCACACACCAACAATTGTTACTTTAATGAACCCCAATAGAACTGTATCTCCAACTGGTTACTTAGCGACGCCAGCTACACAAATCAATTGGCTAAAATATAAAAAATATCTCAGCACCCATTGCACAGAAAATATTCCGCTTAGTACACCGGAATACGTAGATCGCGCTATTCTTAATCTTGACAGTTTTCTAAAGCTAGCTGTACAACATTCCAGTATTACCCAAAAAAAAACTAAAAATATTAAAATTTATTCCACAGATGTTGAGCGTCTCCTGTCTGAAAAAAGAAGAGCCCGAAGAGAGTGGCAATTGCACAGATCCCCTCAACTTAAGAGTTTGTTAAAAGATTGTACAAGAAGGCTAAGAAAGTTACTACAGATACAGAAAACGGATTCTCTGCAAAAATATCTTAAGGAACTTGATGCAACTCCGCAATCAGACTACTCATTATGGCGTGCAGCTAAAAATCTAAATAGGCCAGTTATCTCTAAGCCACCATTAAGAAACTTGAACGGAAGTTGGGCAAGAAATGATAACGAAAAGGGAAATCTGTTTGTTAATCATTTAAAAAACGTATTTACCCCAAATATATCTCACGATACTGCGGTCGAGTTACCACCTGTTCCTGCTAGAGCAGCTATTCCCCTCAGATTTGAGATAAGAGAAATCGAACAGGCTATTTGTGACTTAAACACTAAGAAGGCACCTGGTATTGATAAAATCAGTAATAAAATGCTTTTAGAGCTACCTCGCACAGCAAAGAAAATTATTCTTTTTATTTTTAATGCTATTTTACGCCTTGAATACTATCCTCAAAAATGGAAGGTTTCCTTAGTTACCATGATACCAAAGCCAGGTAAAGATCATACAAAAGTTGAGTCATATAGGCCAATTAGCTTATTATCAAATATGTCAAAGCTGTTTGAGAAATTATTAGTTTCAAAATTAACACCGATTTTAAGTGAAAATAGATGTATTCCAAACCATCAGTTCGGATTTCGAAGAAAACACAGCACAATCGAACAGACTCATCGAATAGTAAATGTCATAAGAAAAGCATTTGAAGAAAAAAAATATTGCTCAGCACTCTTCATCGATGTTTCGCAAGCATTTGATAAAGTCTGGCATGAAGGCTTATTACATAAATTGAAACAAAATTTACCAGCAAACACACACAAGCTGCTAGAAAGCTACTTAGTCGGTCGTCAATTTATTATTAAAGAAGGAAATTTCTTAAGTTCACCTCAGCCCATTGGCGCTGGAGTCCCACAAGGCAGCATCCTGGGCCCTCTATTATATTTAATTTATACTTCGGACATGCCAACAAGTAACTACACCCAAACTTCAACATTTGCAGACGATACAGCATTTCTAAGCGTCCACGAAAACCGTTATGAAGCATCTCGTTTCTTACAGCATCATATATTTCAACTAGAAATATGGTTAAGACAATGGAGGATAATGGTCAATGAGCAAAAATGCGTGCATATAACATTCACCTTGCGCCGGGAATCTTGCCCCCATATAACAATCAACAATCAAATAATTCCTCAACTTTCGCATGTAAAATATCTGGGTATACATCTGGATCGGCGATTAACGTGGAAATGCCATATAGAGGCAAAATTAACTCAAATGAAACTAAAAGCCATTCAAATTCATTGGCTTATTGGTAGAAACTCTGTCCTTAGTCTCGACTGCAAACTTCTTCTTTACAACTCCATCTTAAAGCCAATCTGGTGCTATGGTATTCAGTTATGGGGCACTGCCTCGGCCTCTAATATAGAAAAGATTCAAAGGCGCCAAAATAAAATTCTTCGAATAATCACAGCTGCCCCTTGGTATGTAAAAAACTCAAATATTCACAGGGATCTCAATGTTCCATTAGTCAAAACTATGATTACGAAATATGCAGTAAAATACTTAAAAAGGCTCGAATTGCATCCAAACCCACTAGCACGAAATATTTTAAATGATAGCGGCCACACTCGCTTAAGAAGAAGAGACACTGCAGCACTTATCCAATTAGATGAGCGACAAACACCTAGATAAGTGAACAGAACCCGTGATGAAGAAAATTTTTGTCTGGCACTGGCAGGACATAAAATAAAGTATTAGGTTAAGATTTGATTAATTATTGTTAGTTCATATTTAAATGTATGAAGATTCAATAAATAATATTGAGAAAAAAAAAAAAAAAAAAAAAACTTTAAATTTAAAAAAAAACTAAGTGCACCATTTTTTCAGTTTTTTTTTTTTAAAGAATATCCTTAAAGGGTGTCGATACGACATTTAAATTAACTGCAGAATGTCGAATGTTTTCAAATGAGATTATGACGCGCGGATTGCCGGGGTAACTAGATGAGCTTTTCCAGCGAGGTAGTCGTCGGGATGACAGTTGTATACATCAATTCGTTGGCTCCTTAGTGGCTCACTGTAAATTCTGGGCTAGTCTTAACGACTTGAGCCGTTGGGGTGGACTTCTGAAGCCAACTGCTGCTTATTCGTCACTTCTTCTTTACTAAGAGCTAATAGGGAATGGATCAGGAATGTAATCTAGGTGAAAATTGGGTACTGGCCAACAGAGACGCATATGAATAGAATGGGGGTATAACTACTAATGAAGTTGTCATGACGAGGATTAAGAAATTGTTCTTCATATTCTGTGTCAATGTCCTGGAATTTCGGAAAAATAAATGGGGAAACCAGGGTTTGTCCGTTTGGGTGATCTTTCTGAGATAGAATTTAGGTTGCTTCTTCTTTTTATTAGAAAAACAAACTGGTTGAATTCTGCCGTGACAGCTATTGAGTAACTGCTCTGTGAAATAGATACTGGCACAGAGTATAAAAAAGGGACCAATAAAACACCCAAGTGAGCTGTCTTCTGAATGGCTGCCCAAAGAACTTAACCTAACCTAATTTCCTTTATGACTTGAAATGTAATTATTGCACTTTTACCTGTTTATTTCTGCGGCATTTTGACAAAACATCTAAAGTCAAATTTATAAAGTTGAAAAAATTTTTTTTAATCAGTTTTGGTACCATTTTAAAAATTTTGTAGTATAAACAAATTTTTCTTTAATTTTGGTTTATTTTATTTTTAAATAAAAATGATTTTTTCACCGAGTTTTTTTTTTAATTTGTTTGGTAAGAGATGTTTTGTCAAAATGCCACAGATTTAAAGTTTGACTGACCAAAGCTCTATGGCTCCATATATAGTTGTATTTTATCTGTAATATATTCTTTTTAAATTAATACATTGATATGTATCTAGTTATGTATTCATATTAAACCCGTTCTTGTGCTCATGAGTCGTGATGATCGTAAAAAATAAGTTTTAACCAGGGATGGCAATAATGGTATAACTGTACTTTTCGTGTTAAATTTTAGATGTTGATACCGTAATATAACCGTGAATTACTTGGAACAGGTAATAATGTTTAATGAACACTCGAACACATGAACGACTCGAAAACGTGAACACTTTTATTTTTACATTGACTACTCTAAAACGTGAACAAAGCCTAAAAGCTCTTAAACGTGAACAAAGTTTTCTGAGTTTTTTTCGTTTTATTTTTTGAATTTACTGCCTGTTTGTAGAACGCGAGCGCAAAAGTGACTCGTTCAACTTACATTTAAAACAAAAACAAAATTTCAAAGTTTGTTTTTGTTTTAAATGTAATTTAAACGAGTCACTTTTGTGCTTGCGTTCTACAAACAGGCAGTTACTTTTAATTTTGGGAATCCCAAAACTTATTTTACTGTTTACGTTGATTGTTTTCACAAATACATGCAAATGAATATGTATGTATGTATGAACGTTGTATGTCCTCAGGTTTGTTTTATAGAAAATTTTTTATTTTTCCTTAAAAATTTAAATGTGAAATATTTGAAATTGATATTGAATCTAAAGGTGACGAAGATAGTAGTTCTATTGTAGAACAGTCAGAAATCGTAATAAAACGCAAGGAAGCAGTGGAAGCCTTAAAATGGGCTGAAAATAAAAAGGTTGACCAAACTGAAATAAGGGGTTTGAATAATCTCAACGGTAAAACAAAACACATACCAAAAGAAGGTAAGCGATTTTTTTGTGTAAAAACTAATAGGAAACAAAACCCGTCCTTTAAAGGGATATTAATGGTTTTTTTATTTACTTTAATCAATTTTTATTTAGTTGCTAAGAATTACAGAGAATACCCAGCTAGCATTTTGTATTATAATCTTATCAATTATTAATCAGCTTCAAGAGCAAAATTCCCGTATATGAGCTCATTTTTCAATCATAAATGATACTCTCGTTGTGAGAAAATGGTACCCTACCGATGAATCACCTAAAAGAATCATTTGTGATACAATTTTCTGATTCCTTTCTGATCAATTTAATGGTAGTTTTAATAATCATTATTGAGTCGTTTTCGTCTCATTTTTCGATCGTAAATTATATAGTTTTCGATTATATTTCATATAATTTTTAACTGTCATGTTTTTTATTTTTTCTCCAGTAAAATCAACTCCATTATGGCTTTTGATTAGTTGAACTTGCTTTATTTTAAACCAAACAAAAGTTATCGGTTTTTCGCAAAGAAGAGAAGAAACAATTTTCACTAACATTTATGTTCATAAATTGTCAATAATTTTTGGGCTTCTTATTTATTTGGCTAACATCAAAACTGATCTGAAAAGAATCATTTGGGTGATTTTTACAAAAAATAATTAGCCTAATGCTAGCTGGTATGTTCATACATACATATGTATCTTTTATTATAAATGAAAAATTTTAATTTTTTATCCAATCTTAATATCTGATATTTAATTGTTTGTTTGAAGTTATTATTTTGAGCTTAACTTTTTCTAAAATTTTCACAATCGAAAACGTAAACACCCTTGGTAAAAATTAGTTCGCGTTTTCGCGACTTCACTGTATTTGGAATATATTGAGATCACGAGAGAACTTTAGCCAAAAAGTACTGGGGTCTAATCACCGCACTCGATACTATCGTATCGAATAAACTATCGATTTTTTTTGCATACGATAGACACTAACGTTTCGAATGAAAACTCGATTAATGTAATGTCGAGTTACTCGATATCGAATGCTATTATTTCAAATTCAATATCGAGTTTCATGATACCAAAATAAATTATTTCGATCAATTTTGCTCGATATCGTATGCGGTGATTAGACCCCTGATAATTTTTAAAGATAGTATTAAAAATAGTATTTTTTACATACATTACTAAATAGTACACCTTCTTGTTGAAAAGTTTTCAAATCAGCACAAAAATCTTATCTTTTAACCACAATGTAGGTAAAATAGCGTTATACTTGAGTGTTCTAAGGAAATAAATTCTGAACATGCATCAATTAATACCGAACGTAATGGACCTTAAAATATACAAAGAGTCTAATATTTCCAGTATGTACTTAAAAGTGACAAGTAATGCTTTTTCTTTACCGATCTTTCAAGATAGTTGTAAGAAATCTAAACATTTGACATTAGTTAGCAAATGTGCCAACTACAATTAATAAAGAATTACACGTTTAAAAAAAAAATCTCAAAATGAACTGTGAAGGTCTAAAAGGTACATTTTGTTTTTAAAAGTTGGTAAAAAATCAGAAAAGCCATTTCCCCTTTCTGGTCACAACTAAATTAAACTCTCTTACTTGCATCAACTCACCAATATTTCCACATTTATCGGATCTTTAATACTTAACGGTCTCGTATGTTCATCTAGCAACAAAACACGAAATTTTACTGTGTCTTGAGGCTTGTAAATAGCTTTATCAGTTTGTATGTAAATTTTTGGTCCCTCATCTGCAATAACATGCAGAGAACTTTCATTTTTAAAACTTAATCCAGATAAACTCTCGGCTCTTAAAATGTATTTTGCATTCAATAATTTCTTCGGGAAAAATTCGATAAGTTTTGATTCAAATGGTTGTAAATTTACATCGTTAAATTCATTAAACCCAGGACCGTTAATGCCAACACGTATTAAGCACGGACCATCAGCATTATGTAGATCTACAACAACTGAATATTTACGATTTGATTTCAACACTCCCGGTGCATTAATTGAATAGAAACTGGGAAATAAGAAGTGTATTATTTTCAAGCCAATATTATTTATATTATTTTCAATACCTATCGGAATTAACTTCAACTGCCATAGAAAAGATCATCACGTACCAATAAAACCAATTGCGTTTCATATTTAAAATCTTTAAGTATAAAGCCGTACTACACAACCGTTGAGTTTAACTGAAAATTAAGAACTGAATTAAAAAAAATATTAATTAAAAATAGTTAAAGCTATTATTGTTCTGTGAGTAATTGTATAACTAGTTGTGTTGTTAATTAAATAAACAGCATCTTCATTTGCAATTATAAACGCAACTTGCAAAAGCGAATAAACCAGTTTGAAAGTATAGTCGGTGAAGCCCGACTATTTGCTTCCCTAAAACAGTGTATACCAGACATTTTGTTAAAGTGTTAAAACAAAATAATGCTATGAGGCTAATGCCCAATTTTCAGGATAGTAATTAAATCTAAATTAAGTTAATTTTCATAAAAACTTTAATCGTATTTAAATACAGATTGGTTTTTTGAGTTTTATTTGAAAAGTATTATTTTAATAAGATAAAAGTATGGTAGCACTACTAAATACAAAAAAAATATCATAAAAATGTATAATTATTTACAAGGTGGTTTCAAAAAATTGTTATTGAATTGTTATTGATTTGGGTAATTTTCCGTTTTCTTATTTTGACAAATTCTTCACAGAAATGATTAAAAAGTAACAGCTGTATATCAGTACTTGATATACATATGTATGTATGTATTATTATTCATTGAAATCCACATTTCGAATATCCTGAACTTAGAGATTCCGAATAGCTAACTTAAGCTTGTCTGCTTAATGCTAAGTTCACACTTAGGATCTTCTGAGTCCCAAAATTTAAATTAAATATCAGCGGGGGAAGTGGTACCTCCCATAGGACGCCAATGTTTAATATCACATATCTTAAGAACTGTTATAGTGAGAATGTTCAAACTTTGTAAAAGTCACTCTTACGGTATACTACACTTTCGAAAATAAAAATAAAGCGGGTAGGCGCAGGGGGAGAAATTCCTCCCATAGGATGCATATATTAAATATCTCTCAACTGAAGAACTATTAATGGGAGAGTCTTCAAACGTGGTTAAAGCAGTGTAGAGAAGCGCACCTTGTTAAGCTAGTCTTCTATATATAAAAATGAAAAATGTTTGTCTGTTTGTTTGTTGGCTTATGGACTCCTAAGCTACTGAACCGATTTTCCTGAAATTTTTACAGTAATATCACGTTAGCCCCGAAAATAAAATAGGCTACCTATTTTTTTGGATAGCGGCAGGGAAAGTGGTACCCTCCATAGTCTGCCAATATTAAGTGTCGCATATCTAAAGATCTGCTGTATCAATTTTCTTGAACTATTGGTAGTAGGATCTTCTGAGCCCCAAGATAGCAGTACCAACCCCCCCCTAGATCGAAAATATAAGATGCCGAATATCTGAATACCAAAGTCTTCAAGCTTTGTAGAATCCAATCTTATGGTAAACTACACCATTCAAAATACAAATTAAAAGTGTAGGTGCAGAGGGAGTAATAAATAATATATTAATGAAAAAGCGTTTGTAATTTTGTTCTCTAAAGACTCCTAAACTACTGCACTGATTTTCCTGAAATCAGTATTCCAATTTTGTACGAATAGCTTACATAATAAAACACAACATATTTTAAGAGTAGGTTCAATGGGAAAAGTAGGCATGGCTACTTTTCTGTATCTCTGTAGAACGGGCACTTTAAAATCATTAAAATTTTAAATCAACACACGAGATCTGTTTTAAAAAATGTTTTCTAATTTAATTTCGATGGGCGTAGCCAAGCGCACCTGGTTAAGCTAGTATAAAATAAAAATAATTTTTAGAGAAAAATTAAAAATTATTTACATGATCACTTAATAAATTCTAAGAAAAAGCGGTCACCCTGTCCAAATTTGTTCGACCTTCGTCTACGTACGAAATAGAAATACAGTACTTTTGTGTTATGGTCACTCCCATTTTTTTATACATTAGCGATATTAATGTGTTAGTGAATAAGTGAATTTAATTTAAAGTATTTACGCTACAGTCCTATTAGCGATTTGCCATATATTATATCTATCAGCGGTAATCAAAGGCAATAGTGAAGCAAATTACTGGCGTTATAGTCACATTAGCAAAATTTAAAAAAGGGAAGCTTTAAATTTATGACACATTATTTTTTTTGGATTCTGTGTATATTGATTACAAAAAAAAAATTTTGTTGTAAAATTTTAGTGGAGTTTTAATTTTGTTTTGTTTGTAATAAACTAAAAACTAAAAAAAAAACTGTGTAATTATTTCGAATCAATATAATATTCTTTTCTTTTTTTGAAACAAGGCACATTCATTGCTTAAATATGAAATTAAAAATCATCTTCGTAATTATCTTCGCCTTCATCCACATCAGAAATATTTAGCAGAATAAGCAAATCAAGTGCTGTTTGTGGCAAGTTTAAATTATGCATTTTTTAAAAGTTAAAGTTTAACGAAAAGATATGCGGTTTTGTGGGTAAAGTCGCGAAATATTTGAAGTAAATCTCGTGACAACAGGAAACAACAATAAGTATTATATGCAATCTTTCTATCAATTCTAAATTAATTTTTGTAATTTTCGCAGAAACTTCTGCATTTCGGAAAAATAATAAAAACTAAAATAATCATTTAAATAAAACAAAACAAGTTAATGTGTTTTACAAAATCTCCATTCAAATGGGGCAAAAACGGGCAATGTTTTTTCTTTGTTTATGCAAGCTGAAATACCATATATAAAGAAATTATAAAATGTTTTGCCCAAGTATTCTCACAAACATTTTGAAAATCAACATTTCTTAAAAAAACGCATTTTTGGACCAATTTAAAAAAAATTAAAAATATTTCCGCAATTTTTCTCTTTACAATGTATTATAACATTAGTCAAATACCTGAAATTAATAGATCCATTTTAAAAACAAGTAAGAAACTATAGTCGGTCAAGCCCGAGCTAATGATACCCTACGACACAGTATTTAAAAACACATCATGCTTATGTGTCCATATAATTATGGATTTATCTATGTTTACAAACTTCTTAAAAATTGGTTTGAAAGTTTGCGAGAGGCAGAAATTGCCCGCTACCTCCCCTTGTGGTCCTATTTTTGAACAACTGTATAGCTTATGTGTCCATATAGATATGGAAATATCTATGTTTTAAATTTCATTATAATCGGTTTGATAGGCAGAAATTGCCCCTATCTCCCCTCGTGGTCCTATTTAAAAAAAAAATATATAGATATGGTTTTATCATTTATGTTTTAAATTTCATTAAAATCGGTTTGATAGTTTCTGAGAGGAAGAAATTTCCCCCCATCTTCCCTCGTGGTCCTACGATTCGGCTTATTTTATAGGCTTGGTCCTTGTGCCAATAAGAACCTATGTCCCAAATTTTATCAAATTATCTCCAAAATTGCGACCTGTACTTTGCGCACAAGGTTACATGGACAGCGAGCCAGCCAGCCAGCCGGACGGACATTGTTAGTTCGACTCAGAAAGTGATTCTGAGTCGATCGGTATACTTTAAGGTGGGTCTAGGGGCAATATTTTAAGGCATTACACACATCAGCATAATACCCTCTCCACTATTGTGGTTTGGGTATAAACAGTGTTTCAAAGAAACAATTCTCACAAATCGCAACAAAAATATCTTGATTTTCACTTTTTAACAAATATTTCCAAATTATAAAATAAAGGGTTATCCATTTTGCGGTTTCAAAAGTAAACGTAAATAAAACACATATATGATGAATTTCATGTAAAAATCGAGATGCATTGAACCCGACCCCCTCAGATATCGATGAAATTTTGTTCATAGCTAAATTTGATCAATACAAACAAACTCTCATTTTTAGAAATGACTGTTTTGCGATTTTTTGGGCGTGACACAGTGGGAACGTTTTCGAAAAAACGCGAAAATGGTCGAAAAGAGCTCCATTTAAACTACAATAACTCAGAATCGGCTAAACCGATTTCCATGATCTTGGTATCATTAAAAAGATATTTTAACAGGCTTTATGACACGTTTAAAAAAAAAAAAAAGAAATACACTGTAAAAAAATTTATAACAAAAAAAAATTTTAACTGACGAAAAAACCAAAAAGATCAAGGGTTTTTTACAGTGTATTAATTTTTTAGAAAGGTTTATCCTTCATCTATACCATATCAAAAAATAAAAATGGGTTCTTTTTTAGTTTTTTTTATATAATTTTTTAAGTAGTGTCACTTCTAGTAATTGCCCTTATATTTAATAAAAAAAAAAAAATTTAGGTAACGAAAAACCAAAAAAGATCAAGGATTTTTTACAGTGTATTACTTTTTTAGAAAGGTATTTCCTTCACCTATAACATATCCAAAAAGTAAAATGGGTTCTTTTTTATTTTTTTTTAAAATAATTTTTTAAGTAGTGTCACTTCTAGTAATTGCCCTTATATTTTATAAAAAAAAAAAAATTTAGGTAACGAAAAACCAAAAAAGATCAAGGATTTTTTACAGTGTATTACTTTTTTAGACAGGTATTTCCTTCACCTATAACATATCCAAAAAGTAAAATGGGTTCTTTTTTATTTTTTTTTAAAATAATTTTTTAAGTAGTGTCACTTCTAGTAATTCCGCAAAATTCTGAATAAAAAAATCAATGTATTCTTCATAATAATTTTCTATTTTGTCATAAACATTTATTACTTTACCCATAATAAAGAGAAATATATGTATATAGAACAAAAAATTCATAATTCATAATTATAAACAGTTTCGAGAAGCCAAGATATCCCATTACAATTTTTACGCGTATATTTTAAAAATTTGAGTGAATATGAATTCAAACAATAAGTACAGATGCATAAAAATATCTAATAAGTGTTGCGCTTCGCTTCGTAAAATAAGTGAAAACGAGGCTGCAAATATAATTGAATATTTTCCAGCTGTCGCCAATATTCATTGTAGCCGTATTTGCGAAACTTGCCGGAATACACTGAGAAAAGCGCGCAGTCGTAATGAATCCAACGTGGAGCAGAATGAAGTCTCAAATTATTTACCAACAACGCCTAGCGATGAAGTTAGCGAAGAATTGAATGAACTTCCAACTTGTAATGCAAACATCGAAGGGACGGAAGTCATTGAAAATATAAATGATCATATTATTCCTCATCTACCAAACCAAATGTCGCCTCTTAAAAGGAAATATATGAAACAAGATGCATACAGAAATAGAAAATCACTGCAAATTTTCGAAAATATAGCAGATTCACTTGAAGCTGATCCATTATCTGATTTTTCAGCGCAACTTGAAAACGTCAAAGCCATTTACGAAGAAATTTTGGAAAACATCAAATATCAAATTGAGAACAGCTCAAATCTTTTGGAAAAGCAAAAACTTGTATCTCTCTTACCAATCAATATTAGTCACGAAGAAATTAAAGATCGTTTTGGGGATGATATAACTCACGATTGTATCAAAAAAAGTAAAGATATCCAAAGGAATAAAACGAAGTTTGCAGATATCAATCTTTTTAAAATGTGCAGACGTAGTTTACCAACCGAAACTCTAAGCACAGTCAAGTTATTTTATGAAGATGATGAAATTAGCCGAATGATGCCTGGATCGCAAGATTCAATTACTGTTAAACAAGGAAACTTACGTGAAAAAGTTCAAAAAAGACTTTCGGTACGTATTACTAGAAGTGACACCACTTAAAAAATTATTTAAGAAAAAATAAAAAAGAACCCATTTTACTTTTTGGATATGTTATAGGTGAAGGAAATACCTTTCTAAAAAAGTAATACACTGTAAAAAATCCTTGATCTTTTTTGGTTTTTCGTTACCTAAATTTTTTTTTTTTATTAAATATAAGGGCAATTACTAGAAGTGACACCACTTAAAAAATTATTTAAGAAAAAATAAAAAAGAACCCATTTTACTTTTTGGATATGTTATAGGTGAAGGAAATACCTTTCTAAAAAAGTAATACACTGTAAAAAATCCTTGATCTTTTTTGGTTTTTCGTTACCTAAAATTTTTTTTTGTTATAAAATATAAGGGCAATTACTAGAAGTGACACTACTTAAAAAATTATATAAAAAAAACTAAAAAAGAACCCATTTTTATTTTTTGATATGGTATAGATGAAGGATAAACCTTTCTAAAAAATTAATACACTGTAAAAAAACCCTTGATCTTTTTGGTTTTTTCGTCAGTTAAAATTTTTTTTTGTTATAAATTTTTTTACAGTGTATTTCTTTTTTTTTTTTTAAACGTGTCATAAAGCCTGTTAAAATATCTTTTTAATGATACCAAGATCATGGAAATCGGTTTAGCCGATTCTGAGTTATTGTAGTTTAAATGGAGCTCTTTTCGACCATTTTCGCGTTTTTTCGAAAACGTTCCCACTGTGTCACGCCCAAAAAATCGCAAAACAGTCATTTCTAAAAATGAGAGTTTGTTTGTATTGATCAAATTTAGCTATGAACAAAATTTCATCGATATCTGAGGGGGTCGGGTTCAAAATTTCAGTTTTATCTCGATTTTTAAATGAAATTCATCATATGGGGTATTCACAAGGGGTCCTATCATGTTATATTGTCATAATGTTCTAACATTTTACAATGGTCTAAAAATATTGTTGTTGCTTTGTTAACAAAAAGTGCCCTACAAGAAATGGATGACCGAAACTAAAAAAAAAAAAATTTTTACTAACACACTTGCAACAATTTTACATTAGTTGTACCACTCTAACACATATGTTAGAGTAGAACAACTAAAGACACGACAAAAAATGCCAATTTTTTTTATAAATTTTTGTAATACGCTTTACTGGCTAATATTTGTTAATTGTTTAAATTTAATACTGCAAAATATTTTATTAATTTTTCAAGCTATGAGACATGCTGGAAATGAGCCCTTTCCCTTAATTTATAACGGCAGCAAAGATCCTGGAGCTGCAGAAAAATATGAGGTTGCAGGTAAGTCACAAAGAAAATCCAAAAGATTTGGTTACGTATATAAAAATGCCGATAAAGAAAAACGCGAAGCTGAAGATGCGGAAAAACGTAAACAAAATTTGGATGAAGCCAAAAAGATTGTCACATCCGAAGATCCCAGTTGGTCAGCTGCCAAGAAAATTCGCATATTTGAAGTTGTCGAAAATTGACAGAAACGTTAAAATCTATGGCTGGGTACATCGTTTAAGACGTCAAGGCAAAGGTTTAATTTTTACAACATTAAGGATTTTTACAATGTTTGATACAATTGTTTGGTGCCAGAATGCAAAGCGGTAAGTTTTGTTTCGTGAACAATATTGCAGAAACTAATTTTTTTGTTTTAGCCACCAGGTGGCCATGAATTGCATGTAGATTACTGGGAATTAATTGGTTTGGCTCCTGCTGGAGGTGCTGAACGTATTCTCAATGAATAGGCTCATCCCGATGTTATATTATGATTAGAGGCGAAAATACTTCGAACATTTTAAAAATGCCTACCGTCGTAAAGCAAGCATTACGTGCACATTAAATTAAATATAGACAAAAATATGTATGAGAATTGAATGAGATGAATTGTGTTTTATTTAAGCTAAAAATACGTCAACAGTGACGAATGTATCCATCGGTAGTGACTAGTCAGATGTGCCCGTTGTATGCATCAGTACTGACTAGGCAGCTGTGCCCGGTTTATACATCAGTACTGATGTTTACAGAGTATAAGAGTAAACAGCTCAGCTATATATTTTATCAACCACAAATTTCAAAGGTTAAAGAGGGATGCAGAATCACACGTATACAAAAGTTTCCATCAGTTTTTTCACGTTGGCCTTAAGAAAATGATAGAAACTTTGTTCTACGCAATGATGGATATTCGCGACAGCAATGCCAGTCATATGATAGGTCAAATGACTGTCACTGTTCTGGTAGGGTGTCTTAAATTAATAGAACTTTGCTTGCTGTGTTTATTGTGCTGTCGTAATTAATCAGAAGAGACCTGCGCTGTGCGTCTGAGCCGAACCGCATTAGTTTTTGTAGCCGTCGCCGTTGATGGTATAGTTTTATCCGGCTAATATTCGAATTTAACCTGCGGCTAGCAAATTTTGCAACAAAACACTTGCGGCGTCAAATTATTTTGGCTTAGGACTCTGATGTTTGGTAAACAAAAAAAAATAAAATTTATTTGTAATTTGCGTTTAAAAATGGAAAATAGTCTGATAAGATCTAATTTAATTTATTAATTCATGGATTAGAATTAAAAAATATTTTGATGTTAGGTAAATATTTATTTTTTATATTTGTTCTAAATCAGCTGATTTAAATTCAAAATAGCACACTAAGTTATGAGGGGTTGTTCACAACAGTCTTATTTTTTCATCTTATTATTTTAAGACTTATGACTTTATGACACCTTGTGAATCCCCCAATAAAATATTTTTTTTCATGATATGTATTTTTTTTTCTATTATAAAGTTTGAACGTTGACATTATGTGTGAAACACTATATTATTTAAATGACCACCACGCGAAGTGTTGCAAGCATTGATTCTTTTGAGGTAATTTTGGACCACTTTTTGACACGTATTGGGCGGTATCTCAGCCCAAACTTGACGAATGTTGGTTCTTAAGTGCTCAAGAGTTAAAGGTTTATCTGCATAAACACGGTCTTTCGCGTAGCCCCACAAAAAAAGTCTTGGTGGCCAGTTGATGTCGCCACGACGAGAAATTACACGGCCAGGAAATGTCTCTTGCAATAAAAATGATGCACTGGCCTTACAATATCTGTAACCGCTCCAGTCTCTTCAAATTTCTTCACAATTTTGCCAATTGCTTGCGTAGTTGGACGATTATGTAAACCATAATCTCCTCTTAAAGCACGATATGTGACTGTGCCAGAATCACCATTTTTGTAGTATGCTTGCAACACTTCGCGTGGTGGTCATTTAAATGATATAGTGTTTCACACATAATGTCAACGTTCAACCTTGATAATAGAAAAGAAATATCATGAAAAAAAATATTTTATATGTGTTTTATTTACGTTTACTTTTGAAACCGCAAAATGGATAACCCTTTATTATTCAACTTTGACAGCGTATAACTAAAAAAGTAAACAACATAAGTCCATAATTTTTGGCAGTTATTCATGTTAAATTGTATCTACTTTTATAAAGTACCAATACTTGTGCACCCCTCTGTGCATTGGTATCAGCTATGAAATATTATTATTTTAACAATTTTTTTATACAGTATGCAATTCTGTTGCAAAGCCATTAGCCTGATGTCGGTGTAAGTTAAATTAATTTTTTTTATTTTATATTCACATTTTATTCAAAAAATCCAGGTAAAATCGTCGAAAACAAGGTTGATTTTACCGTTTTCGGTAGTGCTTTTGCTTCATAGTTACTTCATGTTAATTTAACACGATTTTAAAATAACTACAATTCATGTTAATTTAACATTGCAGTAAAGTTAGAGCAAAATGTCATTTATATGGAAATAACAATCCGAATCACGTTGAATGAAAGTTATTTCAAGTTGAAACAACGTGAATTTCATGTAGAATCAAATTGTTTTGAGTGTGTTATAACAGTATGAAGAAGCTTCAGAGACAACATATGCATTTATTTAAGAATAATTCAAACCACTTACCCCTGTAACACATGTTTTACTTACTTTGTATTCTCCTTTGATAACAGAAGCATCAGCAGAATCGCCCAATATGGTTTTCGTCATCATTATACTTTGAAAACTTGATGTACTATTTAACTAAATAATTTTAATTAAAAGAATACGGGAATTGTCTTCTTTTTATAACATATTTTAAACATGAAAATAAAAAAATGTAGGTTTTTTTTATGGTGTAGTTTTTTTTTATACAAAACAAGGTTTTTATTGTTTCAATAGTGAACAATTTTATTTTACCATTTTGCATTTAAAATAAACAAGATAATTTTATATAGATAATTATAAATGGAGTCCATACATAAAAACAGATTTTATAGATTCAATATTGAACAATGTTATTTTAACAGTGAATAATATTAAATAAACGTGATTAAAGTTATTTTAATATTTTTCATTTAAAATAAATATGAAATAATGATCAATTTAAATAAAGGGCATACTTTTGCAGAAATTTACTATGATTCTCAATCAACATTTCGCAATGTTAATTTAACTTCTTTGGGTTGTCGCATTAGCGATATTGTTCACGATTTGTTTGCAACTGAAGAATGTGACTATAACTGAAAAGTACTGTAAGCCTTTTGCAGAGTTTTTAATGCACAACGAATTTTGGAAACGAAATGATTGTGTGTATTTTCATATAAGCCAATATTTCCAATTTCTATCCACGAATATTTTTCGTCGTTCGTCCCAATGGTGTTTCTAGCATAAGTGAGCGATTCTGAATTTTAAAATTCGGGATTTGGTAAATGGTCCCAACCTTAATAAGTATGCTTAAAACTTCTTCTTAAGAATTATTAAATAAAATTTTTAAACAAACATTTTACATTATTTTTTTGAGAATTTTTCGCCACTTTTGAATATAATTTCCTTTATATCTTTTTCGGTCAATTTTCGTCTACGTTGGGCAATTTTTCGTTTGGACAGTTTTTCACACATTTCCTTGGGTGATTTTGCTTAGGGTCATTTTGCTGGCAGTTTAATAGAAGTTATCATCGCAAACTTTTATATCAACACCAACTTATATAAGGAAGTTCTGGCATTTAAAGCTATTGGTCGGAGTGGTTTATGTTAAGGAGCTCTGGTCAAGTATGGACCGATCTTAAAAAATATTTAGCTTACAATAAAATATATGTGGACCACATTGTATCGAAAGACCTTCATAATGAAATATCTTATTGGCACAAAGACCCTATTCCGGAAAGAAGTTATTGGGGTCCATAAGACTATTAAAATTCCTCTAAACTGCGACCTGTACTTTTAGCACAACCGCTAGGCTGACAAATTATGGCAGTCGTGATCGAATTCTTTTTCGATTCGAAAGCCATTTTATATCTAATTCTTTCTGTCCATACTGAACGGATCAAAATTATTTGTTTAGTGCTGCAAAGCATTTATTTGAGTTTTCAACTGAAGTAAAATTGCTTTCGAATCAAAAAAGTATTCGATCACGACTGCCATAATTTGCCCTCAGAATATGATAGATTCTAGAACCAATATATTTACCTGTAACAAACATCAGCACAAATGCATAATACCCTCTCCACTATTGTGGTGTGGGTATAAAAACTACTGGCTTTTAAGGCGAACTTAATCAGTTTTAGTGGAAGCTGTATAAATAAATAACTGATTTGAAAATTGTAAATTAAATTTACTTATGAACTGGTTAAAAAAAAAAATATAAACAAAAACGTGTGATTTTATAAATAATTGAATACAAATTAGAGAGTATAATTTGTTGAACCGAATCTTATTTAATTAATAGCACAGAGAAAAATATTCAGTAGTTTTGTAGCAATTAAATAAATTGTTTTGAAAATGATTACTGCCGAATTTATAAAAATATTTTTAATTTAAAGAGGGTTTACAAAACAAATTTTCAATGAAAATTTTACTTAATAAACGTTTGTTAAATTTAATAATCGTTTATAAATACGGGGGCTATAATTAAATCAAGGTGTTAACTAAGTCAATTATTTTTGTAATTAAACAAAAACAAAATATATGTATGGGTATTTCTACAGGAAAGCCTTTTTTATCACTTTTAAATTCAGCCCAAATTTAAATCTTTTGGAAAAATAATTTTGTTTAAATGTTAAGGATTTAAGCGATTCTTTTCTTTAGTTTTGATAAAACTTGACTTGGAAAAAATTCTTTTACTTATCGAAGATGTTGGAGAAATCGGAAACAACCCATAATACAGATTCATGAATGATAGAAACAAGATTACGCATTGCACATGTTTACAAAATTCAACTGTTTAATATGACGTCACTTTAGCATATTATACACATGTTTGTTTGCTTGTGTTTCTATATTTTAGCTGCACTTATACGCCGATGAGACGTGGATGCGCAGAAACATTTCATTTTTAAAAGCTGAATGCGTTATTTTGGTTTCTTTGTATCATGATACAGATCATCTAATTTCTCAATCCTTTTCCAGGATTTCTGTCAACATAAAAAATCTTGCATTATGCCATTATTTCGGCTAATTTTGTTAAAGATTGCTTGCGTTACAATCCAGAGTTTCTTCTATTGTCAGGTCACCATCTGACTCATCCTGGCAAAGCTCAGCACCAAACATTCTACAAAAAATGTATTTCTGAACCCCTAGTTTCTATTTTTATACTGTATTTTAAGAATGTATTGCTCGAAGAAAATATATTGTAGGAAAAAATATTTTCTAAACATAAACCTTTTTTATATGAGACGAAACAAACAATTAAAAACACAAAAAAATATGTTATAATACTACAAAAAAATAAAAAAATTTGTTACATCGGTTAATCGGTTAATCGACTGAAATTAACCGGTTTAATCGTGAATCGAAAATTGCCAAGCTTAAATTAACCGATCAGTTAATCGGGTAGTAATTAATCGGTTAACCGATTAACGGTTAACCGAATGAATACCCTAGTTGATACTGATGATCGTCTGGATTAACCAATATTTGTCTATTCATCTTCTCAATGTCGGTGGTGAAGACAAGTTTTGGCAAGCGGAAAGGCAGCAAAATAGAGAATAACTCACTTTGAACAGTTGAACCGTTGAACATTAAGTCATTGAGAGAATAACCTGTAGAAGTTTTTGCCGATACGTCGAACACTACCCGGAGTTTTGTTGTGGTACTATCCGGTTTCGATACGCAAAGATGAGGAATGAAGTACTTAGGATCCAGTAAACTATCGAGGTTGACCTGTTGCATGTGCCCAAGTTGTTCATATTCTTGCATACACTGAATGTGTTGCTTTTAACTTCTTCATTCTTTAGGAGTGTACGTACAAAGCTCATGAACCTATTATATGCTATCGTGTATGATTCTCCTAATGTTGCTGGATTATCACGGAAAGGAAGGCTTACTATGAATCGGCCATTTTTGTCTGAGCGAGTATTATGATTGAAGTGTGATTCACATTGTCTTTCTGATGGCGAAATGCTTTTTCATTTGGTTCGACCTCATCAAGTTTTCATAACCGTTCTATAGCTCCCTCTAGTGACGTTGTATTTGTAAATATTGCACACGTGAGTGCACATGACGGATTAGATGTTGTGGTTTGTCTGACTAACCCACCCACAATCCATCCAAGCGCTGTATTCTTTAAAATCGGGAGTTGCTGGGAAAGCTTGATTTGACCGACCTTCATGAGATTAAAATATAATTCAGCGCCCAGCAGGATGTCAATTTTTCGTTGTTGGTAAAATTCTGGATACGCCAATTGAATGTTTTCAGGTATGGCCCATGAGGATGTATCTATTTGGTGGCTTGGTTGTGAAGGGATGATGTGTGGGAGTACGAATGCTTCTAACCGTGATGAGAAGTTGTTTATTGTGGACTGCATTTTTAAATTCACTCGTTGAGTAGATATTTTTTGTGCATTCCCAATGCCATCGATGTTCAGAACTGCATCGGTTGGGGTGATGCCTAGGCGGTTGATAAGTCTCTGGGATACGATGTTAATTTGGGACCCAAAGTCTAATATTGCCCTGAATTCACCAACGTTGCCGTCTGTTATTTGCCGTTATCCTTACTTTTGCGGTTGCTAGAAGAACGTAACCCTGGGGCCCCCTAGCATCCTTGGCAAAGGTAGATGTAACTGTTGCAGAGGATGTGCTTGCCTTTTCCTTTACAGGTTTTTCTTCCGAAGTCTGTTCTGATGTTAGCTTTGAAGCATGCTTAGGCTTCGACGTCTGTTTAGTTTCCAAATTGTAACAACGTGTTGTGTTTCTTGTTACATTTTCGGCAGCAACCTAATGTGCATGTTTTTGATATGTGATCGCTTCTAAAGAAATTGACACAAAGTGGTTGTTGTTGGACCCACCTTAATCTATCTGGGACTGGTGATTGTATGAATTTACTGCAGTGGTACAGTTGATGATTACCATTGTTGCAAAATTTACAGGTATTATGGTTCCCGTCTGATAATGCTACTGATGAAACTGCCTTATTTGTTGGTTTTTGGCCAATTGCTTCCATTAATTGGTATTGAATTTCCAAGAATGAAAGAAATTCGGGAATTGTTGGTACTTCCTAAGGTTTTGCTGATACTTGCATAAACCTGACAATAGAGCTGCAAAACTATCGATAGTCGTCCCATTCGATTTTTTCGATAGTTTGAGTTCAAACCATCGATACTATCGGATCTTTTGAAAGTTTTATATTTTTTATTAAAAAAAAATAACAAATAATATATTAAGGTATAATAAAATAATACATTAAGGAACAAAACTTAAAATTCCATCTAATATCAAATTAAAAAGGAACATTGGTAATTCACGTATGACTTAGTTTACAATGAGATCATTGCATTTTTATAAAATGCATAAAAAAATATATTGATTATTGGGTAATCCAATTATTATTGTTGATAAATAAGAGCATGTCGACATTTTTTGGTTTTAAACAAGTTCTTCGTTCAGATACAATGGATCCAGCTTTGCTGAACATTCTTTCAGATTCTGTGGAAGTTGCAGGTATGCACAAATAACGTAAGACGAAATCATGTGTCTTACGTTATTTGTGCATACCTGCAACTTCCACAGAATCTGAAAGAATGTTCAGCAAAGCTGGATCCATTGTATCTGAACGAAGAACTTGTTTAAAACAGGCATACTATTAGAATTATGCTGTATAAAAAAAAACTTAAATATTACTATTGAAAACGAATCATATACATATCTTACCTGCCAGTAGTGTAATGGGTCACTTGCTATGATGGAATTTTCATTTTCCAAATATTGCCTAATGGAAATTATTGCATCTACTTGGGATGTCCTTATTTTGTTAGCAATTTTGTAACTAACAAATTTAAAAAGTGGTGGCTGTGGTTTATGTGGATTATTTTTGGATGTTGACGGTCCTTTGGTGTCATTCGGCGTTGTTGCGGTCTTATATATAGATGCCTTTTAATTTTGTAAAAAATGTGTGCCTTTATCTGCATTACTTACGCATCGAAATCCTTCTTTTTTGAAACGAGGGTCTAATAATGTACCTAATCTTGACGCCGTGCGCTCCTCGTACGGAACCAGTCTTTTCTTTACTCTTTCTATTAAGAATATACATGCTTGGATTCCTTCGGGCTTTTTCATTTTAGGTTTAATTTCATCAAGACTTTGAAAAATTCCATACGTCAGTGGAATGATTAATGAAATAGTAACAGTCTTGCTTGACGATGTCTGCACCGTAGCCTTTTCAAATGGAGTGAGTAATTCCTTGAGTTCTGTCAATACTTCTATTTCATCTGCTGTAAAAGGTTGTGGTGCTTTTGATGTTGTAAGTAATATATTCGATATCGAAGTATTCGTTAACAAAATTCTTTCAATCATCCTTAAAGCACTGTTCCATCGTGTTGGTACCTCCTGTAGTAAACTATAAGGCTTATTTCTACCTTGATCATTTTTTAATTTCGCATATGCTATCGTGCTGCTCTTGAAATATGTCACAATTCTCTTGCATTTTGTCAGAATACCTTTCACATAATCCTGTGCTAAACAGTCTTGTAGAACAAGATTTATTGTGTGTGCAAAGCAGGGGAGATTTCTTTTCTGCAATAAGTCGCAGGCTTTTAGCATAGTGACGTCGTTATCTGTCACAATTGAACCCACTTTGGTCATTAAACCCCACTCATCGTATACTGCACGTAATGATGTTGCTATATTTTCTGCAGTATGATTGGTATCAACAAGAAGTTTTTTTGTTGACAAAACAGCGGAGCGCAAAACAAATTCCTTTGTTATAAAGTGACACATTACAGTAAGGTACCATTCGTTTGCGCGCGATGTGCGATGTCCAGCCGTACATTGTAATTGCACATTCTTGTATTTCATTAAGCATCGTTTGCAAATTAGTTTTGATACTATTGTATAAATTGACTGTCATCACATTTTGTAGTGTGGTTCTAGACGGTAGGTAGGTAGGTAACGAGGTTCCAAACATCTTACAAACTCACGAAAACCCTTATCTTCTACGACACTAAATGGTTGTACGTCGGTGGCAATCATAGTCATTAGAGCTCTGTCAACAGTTCTTTTACTTTCTGAATCAGAATTGAAGGTTTCAGACTTTTTGAAAAAAGCGTCTATTGTATTTGATGGCGTCGGCATATTTTTGTAAGATGGATGGGCTCGTTTAAGATGATCAAAAAGATTAAATGTGTTACCGCTAGTTTTGTAAATTTTACCACACGTACGGCATTTAGCATGCTTTTTATCTTTAGTTTTTTCAAAAAAAATCCAAACTTCAGAAGTGCCTTTACGTGCTCTTTTGAATGAAACATTTTCCTGTTCCGAATCGCTGCTGCTACTAACTTCTTACACATTTTCTTTACTAGTACCTACAGAAGAGTGTCTGTTAATAAATGGGGATCTATATAATAAAAATTCATATTACTTACTGTTTACTATTTGCAGATATTTTTCCATAGCTTTCAGAACCGTCAACACCAAATTATATCTTTCGCCTGAGCGAAAAAAGGAATTTATTAATATCTTTAAAACTTGTTAAAATGTCTGTTTACTTACAAGAAATTGTAGCGTCACGTTTGTTTTGGTAGTGATGTTTTTTTTCGATAGTATCGCTATCGAACAAAAACTAGCGATAGTCCACTTAAAATAAAACCATCAATACTATCGATAGTACTATCGATTGTTTTGCAGCTCTACCTGACAAGCATATTCCTATCTAGTTTTTTCATCAATAGATGTATGCGAAGAGAAGTTTCGATGTCAATATTGTTTAATGCTGATAGACACTCCTTTGTTGTATCATGCAGATTTTTCACAGCCGTAGCAACTGATGTCCCTGTTGGCTGGTTTAATATTTTTTCAATCAAATTTGATACGAGGACTCTTTTATTGTCGTATCAATTGGTAATTTTCCTCCGTTAAGGAAAATTGGCTTATTAAATGCGCGTCTTCTCCGGATAGGTTAGTCTTTAAATACCACATTTTTTGTATGTTTGGTATTGCCTGCCTATTCACCATCTCAAAAAATAGGTCATGGAATTGGCGCCATTTTAGATAATCTACATTGAACTGTGGGATTATCACCTTTGGTAATGGCAACGAGCCACGTACTGTAGAGTGTGTTGGGACTGTTGATTGGGGTTCACCGACAACGGGATTAGCAACATTGCTCTGTAATGTGGCAGCCATAACGGAAAGGTTGACCAAGTGCTGCTGGAAATTGTCGTCTAACGTATTGTACTCCTGGATATTAAAACCGCCCTCTGTTGGTTCTTTAAACGTATCGAAAATCTCATAGTATAGCTCTTGGATCTGGTTCCATAGCTTGTTGATTGTGGCAATTTTAATGCTATAGTACTGGGCTGGTTGAGTTTCTTTAATAGAACTTATCCCATTTAAGAACCGTTCCAATGCTACCATTCGGGCCTTTATTCCCCGAATCAAGCCTCCATGTGTAGTCTGTTGCTGATTACTTGTCGTAGTAATAGTATTTTGTCGTGTGTGGTGGGTCGGTTTCGGTAATTCATTTTCTAAGCTTTCTGGTAGCTGATTTCTATCTTCTGGTAGCTGTTGTTGAGTTTCCGATAACCTTTTAAATTGTTCAACTTCAGAAGAGAATTTTTCCATGTATGAATCTGTCAACTCTTTTATTTGGGAATAGTAGTCCTGCTGGAAAAACTTATGCTCCGTTCTCAACTTCTGTGCATCTGCATGCAATCGCAACTTAGAGTCGCATGTCTCAAATTCCGTCCAGGCATCACTTATGCGTCGCAAACGCTCCTCATAATATTTAATTGTTGTTTTTCTATCCGCAGAGTCCTATTTAAAATTGCGGATAATTCCTTGAACGATTTCACCCGTCTTCAATAGGGATTCCAAGAGTTGTGCTGATGTGGCCTTCAATCTACTTGTAAATTAATTTGTTGCCTGATGAGCTGTAGTCCTGATGATAATACCTTTGATGCTAACAATGTCACCAAATTATTGCTGAATGGACTGCTGTCCTGTTGTTATTAAATGTATGTGTGGAAGATGAATACCAAAACTGTGGATTTGGTATCTAACGGATCGACTGTTGTTCTGATGAGTGTGGTTCTGATGATAATAGCCCTGGATGCAAAAGTGTCACCAAATTATTGAACCAGTGTCTGTTGAATGGACTGCTGTCCTGATGATATCAAATGTTTGTACTCAAAATTGTGGATTTGGTATCTGACGGATGGATTGTTGTTCTGATGAATGTGGTTGCGTGTTCAAAAAGTGCTTTTTGTATTTTAAGAGTCCCTTACGGCTGGTGGTGGAAAACTCAATAATTTTATACAAAAAAAAAACCAAAAAACTGGGGTCACCAAAATGTTAAATGACTTGGGTTATTAGTGGAACTCAAACCAAACACATGAATCTGGTCTGACACTAATTTGTTTTGATTTGTGTTCTCTTCAAGAATTTGGAACTTGAAGAGTGATGGGTCAATGAAAATGCAAACAATTGATTGTATTTTATCTTAATGACAATTTTTAAAGGTTTTATTATGCTATTTATACTAACTTACTAACTAAAATATGTTGATTTGACAAAATGTTGAATTGCTGTATTTGTTATATTAATTTTATATTTCTACAAAATAATAAACCTAAAGCAATGAACTGGAGGTGAGAATGTTAAGTCAGCAAAAATAATACCAATTAACAAAAATAAGACACAATTACTTAAAAGGCAATGAACTTGAGGTACAATTACAAATAATAAAGTAATTCAGGTTAATGGTATTGTGATTAGTATTGTGAAAGGCAATTTTTACTTTTCGCAGTCAGCTGTTTTGTTTGACCTTAAAACTTACAAGCAAATTTTGCGAAAAACCACAAAAAAGACAGCGAAATTAAAAAAATTTTGTCGTGCGTTGCATAACATTTTTCAGGTATGATCCCATCAAAAATTGTAGGTTCGACAAAAGGCTGCCCGAAAGCATATATTTAGAAATGGAACTGGTGGAGTCCCGAACATGGAGCAGAAGTTTTGTGCAATTGAAGAGGTCATGTTCAATTTGATTGGGATGACGGAGTCCGTTGAAGGTGTAGCCAACACGTTTGGATTAGGCCGTTCTTCTGCTAATACCAACAAACAAACAGAAGCAAATATTGAAGTTTAATTTGTCCTGCTGAGTTCAACTCCGCCTCCAATTTGCGCCATAATCGGTTAACTCCTCCTTACATCCTTTGTACATTCCACGAGCAATACTTGGTTGAGTTTGCATTTCATTCAAGACAATCTCTAGCTGTTTCTTATTTGTTGTCTTGGGCCTGAAAATTTAAATACTTAAATTTTTAACACAATCTGCCTTGTAATTTTTTGGCGAAATTATTTAAAAAATTTCACATCACATTCTCCCTTTAATTGCAATTCGTAATACCTACTTTTTCTCCGGGGAAGAGCTTCCAATTTTCGAAGTTTGTGTTTAATAAGGCAGCATTGAAACGAGAAAAAAATTCCCTGGAGATTTTATTTAGAATAGGAGAACATGGAAAATACTCCCGGATAATTGTTATTCACTGATTGTCATGCGTGCAAATGGGGAACTTTGCGAGACTCGTTTCATGAAGCCCCTTTTTAACTTTTGTTTAACTTTAAACAATAAATGTCAGTTTGTAAGAAACGTCAATTAAAAAAGGAAAACAAAGAGTTATAAATTGTATCTAAAAAGCGAAATTTGTGTTTAAAAATGCCAAAAGACTAGTTTGCTTAGATTATTACGAGAATTTGTCGTTTGCGATTTGAATTTTCATACAATTTTTACAGTTAATTTGCGAAAATATTATCTCATTTTCAATATTTTGTCTAAAAACACGTAAATTTTTGTCTTTTTTTCATATAAAAATTAAAATTTTTCACATAAAATAGCATTTAAGTACAAATCAGTAGTTTCTAACAGAAACTCTATACTATGAGTCCCAATAGCCAGGCAATCTTCAACAATTTCCAAAACGTGTACCCGAAAATTCGTTGCCCTCCCCCCCCCCCCCCCCTAATATATAATTAGGTGGGGACGAATATTCGCGTTGAAACCAAATGTTGCCAATATCCCCCTCTTCAATTTTTGTAAACAAAAATTCGTTCAACATGGCCCGATAACGATCGCCATTGACTGTAACGGCCACTCCTTGCTCATTTTCGAAGAAAAATGGCCCAATTATGCCTTTTGACCAAAATCCGCACCAAACAGTGACTCGTTTTTGGTGCATCGGCTTTTCAATGTATGTGTGCGGGTTTTCTGTTCTTTAAAAATCCTGAAACTATGAAGGAGGTGTTTTTTTTCTTTCGCAAGCTTTAAAAAAAAATTATAAAATAGAATTGTAATATTTATATTTATATAGAAAACCAGGAAAAGCGCTTGATCCTAAAAATTTAAGTGCGACTGTAAAACATGGCGGAAGCGGTTGTATGGTATGGGGATGTTTGTCTTACCAAGAAGTGGGAAATTTGGTTTTTATTCCTTCTACAATGGATACTAAAGTATATCTTGACATATTGAAAGAAAATTTGCAGCCAGGCGTAAGAAAATTGAACTGGGGTAACGATTACATGTTTCAACAAGACAACGACCCAAAGCATACGGCTCATAATGTGAACTTTGGCTACTATTTAATGTCCCACAACAGCAAAAAACACCACTGCAGTCTCCAGACTTAAATCCTATCGAAAATTTATGGGATTTAGTGGAACGCTGTATTCGAAGCACACAATTTCTTCCAAAGAAACATTAAAAAATGTGATGGTTGAAGAATGGAACAAAATGTCCGTTCATGAAACTTCAAAGCTAGTCGATTCTATGCCAAAACGTTTGGCGGAGGTTCTTCAACGAAAATGATTACCAACTTCATATTAACTTTTTTCCTACTAACAAATTTAAAACAATAAACGTTACTAAAAATCTTTGTACGCAGCCTTTTGCGTATGCCATTTTGCATAGGCTTTTAGTTTTCTTTATAGTTATGAACTATTGTCTTCGATTTTGTTAAAAATAAGTACAAATATTTTTAAAAATAATCCTAATGAACAAATAAAATGGAAGTTTTAACAATTTACACAAAATGTTTTTAATTTTTTAATACTAAAAAATTTCAAGGGCTTGTACGCAGACTTTTGCTGCTGAGTGTATGCAATTGAGTATTTCGTTCATTTTATGAGAGAGAGAGAGAGAAACAGAACGTATGACAACAGAAAAGCAACAACAACCAGGGCTGTAAGACTTGGCGATTTATCCCCAAAGTTGGGGATTTCATCTGAAAAAAAGGACAAAGAAAGTAATTTGGGGATTGGGGACTTAAAAAAAAAAATTCGGGTATTTTTTGGGGATCTTAAGGCCATGTCAGATAAAACTTTTGCTTCGCGTTGCGTTAGAGACTCGCTTTGCCATCTAAGATGAAATATTAATACTTATACGAAACATGTCTCATAAAGAACTTTTAACGCAAAGCGAAGCGAAAAGTTGGGCAACTCACATCTTTTTGCGCGCTTTGACAATCTGATAGTAAAATTTTTTTTATTTATTTTCTTTTTAACACACAATGTGTGAGTGTTGTCAAAGTTTTTATTGTGACATACACCTTTTGCGTTACGCTTTTCTGTCAAAGTTAGAAGTGTCACGCAAAGCGATGAAGTTTTATCTGACATGGCCTTTACACTTTTTTATTATTTACGCTTATTTTTCTTTGTTTCGTATATAAAATATGAAAAAAAGCAAAACTTTTATCTTACTCTTATATTGTGTAAAGGGTTCTTATTAAGATTACCGTTTTTATTAAGTGTGTAAAAGATACTTTATAAACTTTTCATTTTTCTTGAGTAAGTTTAAAAAAAAAAAAAGAATTTAAATATAGAATCTAAAACCGTTGACAACACATAAAATTTTAGGTTTTTTAAAGACAATTTTAAAGCAAATATGTATGTAGTCCCCAAAAATAAGTTAATATGAAAAACAAAAACAATAAAGATTGGGAAAAAATGCTAGGCTTTTGGATAGTAGTTATGATGCATCGAAGTACTAAATAAATGACGGATATATGTATTTTTATTGTTGATTATAAGGATGGCTTAAACCGATTGAACAAGCTCCAAATTCTTATAAATTGGCTCATTCGTCTTCACTAACAGCACATTTTTCTGCTTGTTATTCCTTACAGGAATCGAATAAAAAGGAATTAAAGAAACATACGGAAACCAGCCGCTACAAATAAAATAAAATGAATTTTTTGACTAAAAATTTTTATTTGGGGATTTTTGGGGATATCCTATTAACATTTTTTTAACTATTTTTAAAAAAAATTTAAAATTTGGTCAGAAAAAAAACAAACAAAAAATATAAACTTTTTAAGGTTTTATTTTTTGGGGATATTTTCTTAATTTTTTGAGACATGGAAAAAAATACCTGGCAACAACAACAGTGCAAAAGTTGAATGCAAATATTTCTAATCTTAAGCAATAGGGCTTTTTATTGCTGTTATGCGATACGAACTGTCAAACAGCAAAGGGGTTGATAAGAGACAAAAAAGACAAAAGATAAGGACAAAAAACTTGTTTACTTGTTTACTATACAACAGGTGTGTTCCACAAGATCTCGGGCAAGTTCGGACTAATGAGAGTAAAATGAAAATTACTCTCTAAATTTGCGAAAACTACCCAAAATAGCTGGAACGCAAAAAACCATTTTTGCACTTCTTGTAATACTAATGGTGCTTACTTTTTAAATTAAAATCTATTTAAGTGATTTTAGACGCTTAAAAGCAATAACATTATAAAAACAAAACATTTGCATCATTGCCAACAGATGTTAAAAATAATTTAAAAAAACTGAAAGAAAAGCTGAGCCAGTGTAAATTTTTTAAAAGTATTTATAAATTTTGTAAAATGGAAAGTCAAATAACCATCGCATGTTCTCCTGGAACTTTAAATCGTGTTCAAAATGGTAAGCAAGTAATATACCCGATAATTTTACAATAATTGTTTAAAATTTTTTTGCAGGCAACTTGTATAGAGAACAAGTTACTGAAAAGGTCTTAAAGGGACAAGGGAACTACGAAGTTGTCGTATTTTCATCCTATGAATCAGCAAGTAGGTAAACTATTTACTATATAATGTACATACGATTAATTTGTGATATTTATTAATTTTCTAGATGAAACATTACAAGTTGAATCAACTGAACACACGTAAATAGAAGAAATTTTTATTCCCAATGATTCGACAGAATCCCAACGAACAGCAGAAAAAGTTTTTAATTCTAGCGATTTGACCCCTGATGGCAAGGAAAAATTATTTTGGAGTGAGGCAGCCGTGAAACTGATGATATCCAAAATACAGGAGCTCCGTCCAAAGGTTGGCAAAAGTGCAAGCGTCAAATCGAAACAAAAGATGTATTCCCTTGTGTCGGAGTGTATGAAAGAAAAAGACATTTCTTTTGATTTTTTATCGTAGTGAATTGAGTAAAATTTTGGGCAACAGAAGATCGGTTGTGCCAGAATTCACATTAGACAGCTCCGATGTAGAAGGCCTTAGTAGAAGCAAGGTTCTACTCGAAGAAGTAAATTCTGACACTGATCAATCAATGATAGGTAAGAATATATAAAACAAAAATGGGACTCAACATATAATATAGTACATTTCGAGCCTTTGCTGCAATAGAGTCATATCTCAACTTTGAATTTTCTAGCAACTTAAAATTTAATTCTTCTCTCTAGATTTGAGTATATAAAATATTTGTAGGAAATTTTTACACAATATGAAGAAAAAATATAGCGATTAACTCCACATTATTAGCAAGTAGGCGGCCCTATATTCCACTGGGAATTAAGGCCCTGAATTTGTAAAACGCAACGCAATCCCAAAAATAACATTGAAAGCAAAAACAATGTCAAAAATTTTTCAAAATTTTGTTGTTGCTTTCTACAGAAATAAATTTTAAATTTTAAAATTATCAACGCCACAAGATATGCAGCGTTTAAAATTTAAAAATTCAATATTCATTTCAATAGAAAACAATAACAAAATTATGAAATATTTTCGATTTTGTTTTTGCTTTCAATATAATTTTTGGCGTTGCGTTGCGTTTGCGTTTTACAAATTTAGGGCCTAAATACATTAGGTGAAAAATAATTTTTTTGAGTTATGATATTGCAGCAAAGGCTCGATATGTACATATTTTATAGCTTTGCTTCTTCCAGACGATAGTCCAAGCTGTTCTACCCAGCCTGCGAAAAAAAAGCGTTTCAGTGGCCCAAAAGAAAAGCTGTTAAACAAGGTAGAAGAACTAATACAAGAAAAAAAAGATTTTCATGCTAAAATTTTGGAAACTATGAGAAAGAAAGAAGAAAGAGAATTAGAAAAGGAAAAAAGGAATAAGAGAAAGCTTGAACTTCTTGAGCAGCTGGTCGCACAGAACAAGCCCTAGTGTTCAAAAATCACAATTATTTAAGAATATGTATCTTACAAAGTTACCTGCTGTTTTAACTGAAATACTGAATTATATTAATTTTTAATTTTATTTTTTAATTAATAGAAAGAAAAATGTGTTTTTAACAAAATAGACGTTTTTTTAATTACTGAAATTTTTTTAAAGTTTTACTTAAAAAATACATAAAAAGAAGTCTGGTATAATTTAAATTAGGAAAAGTTGTTTTACTTCTTAATTTTCTTTTTAACCAGAATTAGATTTCGTGACTTGCTATTTCTCTGCAAATTGGATCTCTGACAGCATTGCCCTTTAGGTTTTCCAAGGATGGATCGAAGTCAGGAGAAGCGTCTTCTTCCATTTGATGCTCAATAAAATCAATTTCATTTTCGTTTGCCAAATTATGTAAAACACAGCACGCTCTTATGAAATGGCATAGTTTCGGAATACCGCGCAGCTTACAATAATATAACTGCCGAAACCGCTGCTTAAGGATTCCAAACGTATGTTCAATCCTTACACGACCAGAACTTAACTTAATATTAAAGTTTTTTTGTGCCCTAGTTAAATGTCCATTGTCTTTATATGGAGTAACAAGATGTTTGTTGCACGGATACGCTGAGTCTCCCAATAAATAAAAATCTAAAGAATTTAAATATATTAATATTATAATTTTTTGCTAAATCAATTAGAATCAATGAGTTTTTACCTCCGCATGCTGATCCTAATTTTTGATATAAAAGAGAATTTTTTAAAACCCAGCTGTCATGACAAGATCCAGGAAACCCAACATAAATGTTAATGAATTTCCGATTCTCATCACAAACTCCTTGCATACATAATGTTACATTTCCTTTTCTATCTATATATTCGTCCTTGCTATTGGATGGAGGATCAATAACAATATGTGTTCCATCAATGCATCCTGAAATTGAGAAAAGTTATCACAGCTATTGAATTTTTTATAATTATTTACCAATAGCTTTTGAAACTCCGCACTTGTTTCCAAAAAAGGCTGCTGAAACAATTTTTTTCTCATCAGTTGGCCATTTAATAACTTGCGGGCTTAAGCTGCTTATAAACGTAACTACTTTATCTACAGTTCGGCTTATGCTTGAAATTGACACATTGAACCGGTCTGATAAGTCCCGGAAACTGCAAGCTTCGTGCCCGGCGAACCACAAAAAAATTGCTAACGACTTTTTCGGTGTTAGACACATATCTGGTCGGGAGCTTTTAAATTCTGGACTTCTTTCAAATTTTTGACACAAATGTAAATATAAATCTCTTGAAACTCTGAAATGTGTCCTAAATTCGCACTCTGTATACATATTGAGACACCACATCTTCTAAATATTTATTAAGGCTGCTTCTTTTATCTACTTCGAAAGCCCCAAGAACTTCAAACAAAATTTCTTCTTCATCAGAATCTTTAACAATTATATTTAAAATGTCTTCATCAGACTCACTTGATGTGTCCATAAATTCTTCACTGATCTGTAAAAGCATTTTTTATTTTAAAGAACAAGGGAGATATCTATTCACTAATGTATTTACCACTTTAACTTTTTCATTAAAACCTTCCATTTTGCTTTTTAATATATTTTTTAACAAAAACTAAACTTTTTCTTTTGCTTGCAAATTTTTTGATTAATTTTCAGTTTCATATGTAAACAAAAAACAGCTGATTGTTAAATTCTTGTCCGAACTTACCCAAAGAAAAAGTTTGTGCAAATTTGTACAGGAAATGAAAAAAATTACTCTCTCAATTACTCTCATAATTGAACAAAAATTGTTATGTGGAACGCTTTTGGGTAACTTTGGGCAAGTTCGGACTGTTTCGTTATGCATGTGGAACAGAGCTAACATTTGACAATTCGTATCGCAAAACAAGCAAATAAAAAATAAACAGCTGGCTTTCCGAGACTACCTGCTATAAATATACCTCGCCTAACTTGGTGGCCACACGATCAAGTTTTGCCTTTCAATTCCATTCAATTTACTCAACTCTCTCATTTTTTTACTAACACACTCACACTTTTTAAATTGACCACGAGATGGCTTTCAATTTCACCTTTCCATTTGTTTGACAATTTACTTTCAATTTAACAGCTGAGTACATGTTTGTCTTTATAAATTGTTTTTTTTTTATGGCATTTTGAAAGTAAATTGAGTGCCACCTACGTCACACCTCTCAATTTTTGTAAATTTTGACAAGCAGTATATGTAAAAGACTATCAAGAACAACTTGATCGTGTGGCCGCAGGGTAAGCGAAAACAAATTGAAAAAGAATGTGCGAGTCAAAAGAAGACATGCAAGAAAAAAACACGGGCAAAATACCGTTTTCTAAAAGAACAAAAACCACAAGCGAGTTATTTGGAAACAGTTGACTGCGCTTCAGTTGGGGTTTAAGTAATGATCAAACAAGTTGATAGAAAATTCAAAAATGAAATATTTGTTAATGTAAATAAAACTAAAAGAGAACAAAACTGGTGAAATACTTGTTAAGGCCCAAATACATTGATCAAAATACTCATCAAGCATTGTGGTGGTATTTGTGAAAATGTGTTTGTATGTGTGACACCGACAACGCTTGATGGAAAATCAAAAAATTTTGATATGACGGCGAATATTACGCCCAGCACACGTACACGTTTTATTCGCCGGCTGGACAAGCATTTGACAAGTGTATTTGGCCCTTTAAAGTAAATAAAATTGAGTTAACAAAACTGGTGAAATATTTGTTAAGGAAAATAAAACTGAAACAGGAATTATGAGTAAAAGAAATATAAGAAGGCAAACAAAACATGAAAAAGAACTGTTTGTTAAAAAATTTATGGATAAAACAAAAGAGTGAATTGTGTGTCGAAACAGAATCAGCTGGCTTACGTGTGGAAAGTGTTGTAGATAGCAACACGGATAGAAAAATAGAATGCATAATATTGTAATACAAACAATTTGTTGCCGGCTAACGATACTAAAAGCTTTAGTGAGTTATTAAGAAATTGGTTTAAAAAATATAGAACCAGTCGCGAGTGCGCACATAATTTATGTAAAATTCTTCAGGAGGAAAATTTAGATGTAGACACATTTTATAAAACTAAAAATGCAATAAAACCCATAATTGTACCTATGTATATCTGGGGCGGTCTTAAGGCTCAGTTAGTCTTTACTTTCTGTTCTGTTACGAATCAGCTGATTTGTTTTTGTTATTAAAAAACCTGTGAAATTGATTAGTTTTTCTGTTCTGTTGCCGTTCAGTTTGTTAAAATCAAAAACTTGTTAAGTTATTTTAAGTGACAGCAAAATAAATAATAAAAAATACATTTTTATATTGAAATAAACAATTTTTTGATTTTAAGAATTCATAAAATTTAATTTCTTCAAATTTATGTGAATTAAAGTTATTGAAATAAAACAATGGACGGTGCAAAACTAATAAATTTGTCATAGATGGCTGATAAGTTGCTACAGAAAAAGTAACTATTACAATTTCGTAACAGAACGGCACGGAACAGAACTGAAGCAGAAAGTAAAGACTAACTGAGCCTTTACCTGCATATTCGGATTTATTTTAAATTTATTTAAGAATTCGGCACAAGCATTAAGGTATTCTATTAAGTTTTGATTGTTAAAACTTTTTAACACGGCACAATATAAAGCGGCACTAACGTCAGTGCAAACCCTTTTGCAGTAAGGCCATTTGAACTGATATTTTACTTTGTGCTCTTTTAAAAATAGCTTTAAATGATCTAAATAATCACATATTTGCTTCATAGTATGTGCAGAGAGAATTGCTTCTGCTATAGGAAGAATTTTTTTTAACTTCCAATTTCTTAGGACTATTTTATAAGTTAAAATTCTTTTTTTAGCACAATCTAAAGTTTTTACACTTTCGCCTGAAGCATCTAAGTGCAATGTAAATTGTGAATCTTCAAGAATTTTATTATTGCTTGAGATTGTCTCAAACGTATATTTCTCCCATGTGTAAACAACAAAGGGAGAAAAAAGCTTATGAATATAGTTTTTATATGGACCCATTTGCATTAAGTAAAGAGCATAAAATGGATCTTTGTGATAACATCTCTCAATGTATCCTTCAGATTTAATTTTTCTGTAAGTTTCTAATTTTTGAATATTTTGGAAATTTCCTTTTTCCGCAATATCATCTGCGGCATTCAAAATTTGCTCTTTTCTAAATAAATATGCTTTCTTTCCCCTTAATCTCATTTTCGGCATGATGCAACTCTTTTGTTCTGTAAACATTTACATGACCTTTCGGTTTTTGTAAATCGAAAAGTAGTGAAATCGTTAAATTTACAATATGCATACAATAAAGTATGTTTAATGCATTTTTTTATATTATAGAAACATAAGATACAAACATTGTTATATTTTAAATATTCTTCTCTAATAATATCTTCGAGAAGTTTATTTTGTTTTATTTTTTCTGTAGTTTCTATCTTTACAGAATCTAAATCAACAGTAAAAGAGCAATCAAAAATATTTGCTTTAAATCCTCTCATAGGTTTATTGCACTTTGATTTTGAACGTATTACGTTTCTGTTGCATTCTTCATTCGGATTTGGTTCTTTTCTATATTTCAAAAAATCTGAAACATTTAGAGAATCATCTATTATCTCAAATGGGCTTAGAGTATGATCTCGTTATTTATTCGAAATTGTTAATTTATTATTATTTTCCAATTTATTAACCAGTTTGTTTTAATGCATGGTGTACTTTTGAAAGAAACTTCATCTATATTTAAATTTTGTTTTTCGTGAAGTTTCATTAAAATTTCTTTTAAGCATGCTTTAATTTCATTTAAATTTGACTCATTGTTTGTAGAAATCTTCTTTAAATCTGAATTTTCTCTTACAGCGTCATATAAACTACAAATAATAGATTTAAATTGTTCGAAAAAATTTTCCGACAATTTCTTAAATGAATCGAGCAAAATTTCATTTAAATTTCTTTTGAACATGTCCATATTAAAAACATTTAAATTTGTTTCCAATATGGAGTTATCAGAAATCTTATTGGAATCAAATTTTGTATTTTATGATTAGATACATTTTGTTCACCATTTACTGAAAAATTATACTTTTTGTATTTTCTACTGAAGTATTTAAATTATTATCTTTACTGTTCTGTTCACATTTAGTTTCCTGAATTTGATCGATATCAGACAATAAAGCTGAAATATAAGCTTGTTCCATTGGAAAACTTTCTAAATCCAAAGAAGTTGCATCATTTTCAGAAATATTACTTTTTAATAAGATACAATTTTTTTCGGAATGTAGATTTTCTGACATTCCTAAACTAGAATTTATTGCATTTCTTGATTTTCGAATACGTCCTGCAATAACCGATATTCGTTTGCAAGTTTTTGCATTATTTCTAATTCTGTTATATTTGCTTCTTTTTTATTTAAAATATCTATAATATTTTGAAACAAATGTTCATTTTTTTGGAAAATATTTTCAGGTTTTCTAAATGTGAACAGTTTAAAAAAAGAACTCTACTTACAGTAGGGAGCTGAGGTGAGTACATGTTTGTATATCTTGCACTTCTAAGGGAATAAGAAAAACAATAATAAAGCTATTTAAACATTTTTTTTTGTATTTTATTTTTTTTTAATTCTTAGCAAAATTCAATTTAAAACAAAATAAGAAAACAACAAGTTCATAGGTAAACATAAACAAAACTTAAATAACTCTCATGTACTCAATTTTGCACCCGCGTGTTTTCAACCATATTCTTAGAAACATTCAAAATTTACCGTTAATTTGGATTTGGTTTACGATTTGATTGGTGTTATTAATGTTTCTGTTAATATAAATTTTTGTTTAACGTCGTGTTTGATAAACTGCGTAATGTAAATAAAAGGTGCATTTCAAATATAAAATACAAATTCCAAAATATTTAAAATTATGAGAAAGCTATCGCGAACCGTGTAAGATAGTATTTTAACCATGACAGAAAATGGCTTCTCATCGAGAGTAATAGCCAAAGAAATTCAAGTGAGTCAGTCAGTGGTGATAAGAGTCCGGAAAAGGCGAAATATTACTTCCCAAGCGCAAGTTCTGGGTCGCCGAAGACTTTTAACGGCTGGCGACGCACGTTTAATGATGAGAAAGATGAAGGCAAATCAATATTTAACGCCAAAGGAAGCTTCCCTAGCAATAAATAAAATTGTAAGCCGATGGACAGCAAGAAGAGCGCTGCACAACATTGGCTACATATCAGCTTTTAAGAAACCTAAACCTGCATTATGAAAGAAAAATGTTGCAGCACGATTAAAGTTCGCATTGGAACACAAGAATTGGACTGCCGATGATTGGAAACGAGTATTCTGGTCAGATGAATCCAAATTCAACCGATTTCAGTCAGATGGTAAGCAGTATTGCTGGCGCCGCCCTGGGAAGACCATACAAAGATACCATGTTAAACAAACTGTTAAACATGGTGGAGGAAGCGTTATGGTATGGGGCGGCTTTACTTGGTGGCATATTGGACCACTGCAAAAAATTGATGGTATCATGTGAAAAGAGGATTATTTGAAAATTTTAGAGACCCATCTTACCGGCTTTGTGGATATGAGCGCATATCCTGAAGAAAAAGTCATATTTCAACAGGATGGCGACCCAAAGCACACGTCCAAAATCGTTAAGGAATGGTTGACTGGGCAAAATTTTCAGTTAATGCAGTGGCCACCGCAAAGTCCCGACTGCAATCCAATTGAAAATTTGTGGTCAATCGTGAAAAGACGGTTGGGACAGTATCAATCAGCTTCATCGAACTTAAACGAGCTATGGCCCCGTGTGCAGCTGGAGTGGCAGCGCATTCCTGATGAAATTATTCAGAACTTGGTAGAAAGTATGCCTAAACGCATAGTAAGTGTTTTAAATAATAAAGGACTATGTACTAAATACTAAAAATGTAATCAATATTAATTGTAGTAGGAAGGTGCAAAATTGAGTACATGAGAGTTATTTAAGTTTTGTTTATGTTTACCTATGAACTTGTTGTTTTTTTATTTCGTTTTAAATTGAATTTTGCCAAGAATTAAAAAAGAAATAAAATACAAAAAAAAATGTTTAAATAGCTTTATTATTCTTTTTCTTATTCCCTTAGAAGTGCAAGATATACAAACATGTACTCACCTTTGCTCCCCACTGTATATCTAAGTTACTTAAATGTTCCTTCATCTTGTGTTCCTATAATGCCCAAAATAAAAAAGAAAAAAATAGTTGTAAGTAAAATTTTAAGGTAATGCTTTATTTGAAAATAAATATAAATATTAAATTTTAGATTGTTACAATTATTTATAACTTATATTGTAACTTATAGGTACAAACAACTTAAACAAAAAAAAATATTATAATTCACGTTTTGATAAAAAAAATATACCAAGATATTTAATCAGGGTTAAGAAAATACACACATCATACACACAATGTACTGTTCAAAAGCCACCAGCACATAATTTTATTTACATAACAATTATGTGTGTTTTAAAATTTTAAACGGTGCCGAACACAACCACGATTGTGTTTTGTTTTAATATTTGGTTGCGTACACGGGCATGTGTAGTTCTCGTATTTTAAGATCGAAACACACTTAAACCACACATCAACGATTGTAGCTAAGGTCGTGTTCGTGTATTACAAAAAAAGTGCATGTACGATAGAGGGGTGCGATACTTTAAGGTCGTGTATGTTAAAAAAATAAGAACATGAACGATAGACATGTTTGATTGTAGGTTCGAATGTAGCTATACTTTTAGTTCGTGTACGGAAAAAATAAAGCACATGAATGACAGAAGGTTCGATCAAAGCTATACTTTAACTTTGTGTACGGTAAAAAAAAGTACATGTGCCTTAACTTACATTTCCCTTACTTTACAGCAGAAAAAAAAACTTAATATAAATTGTAGTATTGTAGTTGCGGTTTTGTTTAAACGCAGTTTTTTATTAAATTGTTTAGAGAATTCAATAAAAAACTGCGTTTAAAAAAAATCGCGACTACAAGACTATAATTATTATTAAGTTTTTTCCTTCTCCTGTAAAGTAAGCAAAATGTTAGTTAAGGCAGTTTTCACGGTAATACAATGTATAACGACATTGCAAAAAATTATATAGAATGAGAAAAATCTTATCATGTAAACGCAAAATGTATTGAGTATTATTATAATTATTAGACGCAAGCATGTTAACCTCATTTGGAATTTTTCTGTGTGCTGCAAATAGAAAACGTAAAACGTAAGAATTGGGAAATTGTTCTTAATACACTTCTTTCCTAAAAACTCTTTTATTACAGAAATCTTATTAAAAACCGGCTTTTAAAATTCTTGAGTTTTACGTTTTCGATTTCCAGCACACATCGATGCCTATTATGACACTTTTTCACTTTTTTTTATTAGGAGCAATATACTCACCTATTTAATTTAATTGCACGGATGTCTTCTTTATTTTGCCTTATGGTTGCGTAGTCCTTTTTGCATCATCTACTATAAAACAATGATAAATAAACAATTCGTGGTTCGTAAATTATTGTGTTCTACAATATATCGTCACCTAAAAGACGAAATAACCTCTCTGCAGTTTTCAAAAGTTTAAGGAGAGGAAAAAAACGATATATAATTGGAGCTATTAACGATATTGAAACGAAAATTACACATTTTTATTAAAATGAAACCAGTATATATATCGGTTGAGAAAATTTTGTTTTTCTAATCACAGCTTATGTTATGACACTTAGGTTTTTTGGAATTGTAAAAATCTGAAACCAAATAACCTATCTGCAGTACTAATTGGTATGAATAAATAAAAATTTCTTTACACATGAATATTATATACATTAAATAATTAAAGTGGTAGTTTCTTTTACTGGTTTAAGCAAAAACAAGTACTTAATGTTTGTTTTAATTACACTATGCAAAAAAATAAAACTTTTATCGTGATTTTTGGTGATTTATTTTTCTCTTTTTTTGTGCGTAACGGTCCTCTAGGTAGAGAAACTTTGTCATTTGTAATATTATATGTTCAAAATTTTGCACAATATAATCATATAGAACACAATAATTTACGAAAAACGATATAATTATTAAATTGTATAAAAAAATTACTCACCTGAAAAAGAAGAAAACAAATTATAAATTGATACTTTTAAAGGATGCCAGCTTATGAATTTTTGTACTAAAGGTTTTTCAGAGATGACAGATTTTTTACATTTTATGTTTGTTTATAAAAAGGTTCCCACACACGATGCAGCATTGTTAGAAACATGAGCTTGTTCCACTTATAAAAAATCTGGTATCTCACCTAAGCATATTCTTGTACTAAAAATTCACAAACTTGGCATTACTTACTAATACTCGTGCAAAAACATAAGTTTATTTTTATTAAGCAAAGAACTACAACGGTGAGTAAATTTAAAAATTTTATTTTATTTATTTAATTTTTTTTTTTCTTAGAATAATTACAGGTGCCCACATTGCGCTGGAAGTCTGTATGTGAATTTAAAAATTAAAAAAGGCCGAGAGCAGCCGGGTAGGCAACAGCCGGTACATACGTACCCATATATGTGCTACTTCCCGGTTTAAAAAGTGCACCCACCTAAAGTACAAAAAATATATTTATAATAATAATAATTTTTCTTAAGTTGTATTTTTATTCGACCTTTAAAATTCAATATTAAGTTAAAATGCTTAAGCTCGAGGTCAGTTGTATGTAAAATGTGTCTTTATTTTATTCCGATATTCTTTGAATATCATCATCAGGGAATGTTTAATTGAAATTTACATTAACCACAATAAAGGAGTGAAGAGCTATTAAATATATAAATAAAAATATATTTTCAGACAATTTGTTTTTTAAGCGATCTCAAAATAGTTTTTTTATTTGTTTAAAATTTTGCGATTTTTCGCGAATTTTAGCCATGTTCGCGATAGAAGCGATTTGTTTTAATATGTTTTCGGATTCTTTACAGCTTTAACGATTTATAATGAATAGTAGACTTTGCTATCATGCCGATGTTAGCAAATTTTTGCGAATTTAGCAATTTTTAACTAATTTTTGCGAATCCTTATAGTTTTAGGGACTTTTAATCAATTATATGGCTGGTTTGAAATATTAAAAATTTACGCGATTTATGATTTTTTTTTTGTTATTTTCCGACATTTTGTTTTTTTTCCGACTTAAGTTAGCCATAATTTTTTTTACGATGGCTCTGTTTTTGGGTATTTAAATACCCATCCGTCCTTAATGGGTTATGGACGATTTATCAATTTTTCATTTTAAATATTTTTTGCTCAAACTGTAAAATTTTCAAATTGTTAGATAGGGTCTTTTGCGTTTTAGGTGACGATATGCAAGTGTCAAAAATTTTAGATTCATGTTAGAGTGTCGAAATTTTTCAATATACATACACATATCACAAACCTCTTATATTTGCTTTCAAACAGAAACCAAAGCGGGCAAGTCCGCGACAAATTCGACAAATGGATTCGATATCTCAATTAACAACAGATACAATACATTTATCTGGTTCAAATAACGTAGTATCAGATTATTTGTCTACAGCGAAATCGAATCAATCAAAAGCGACAGCAGAGTAATACATAAAAACAAAAGTCTTACAAAAAGAAAACAAAACATTTAAAATTGTCTGTCTATTTTTTATAACATCCACAACAACTAGTTGTGAAGAGGGTATACTAAGTTTGTCATTTCGTGTGAAACTTTGTTATTATTCACCTCAGACCCCATAAAGTATATGTATATATTCTCGCTCCTTGAGTAATTCTAAGTCGATTTAGCCATGTCCGTCTGTCTGCCCGTCTGTTGAAAACACGCTCACTTTCGAACTCGAAAGAAATGAACAAAATTGGTGTCAAATTGCTTGTAAAGGGTGTTTTTTTTTTCAATTCCCTAAGCTATTAGGGAATTATGATTATGATTTATTATGATAGTATTGGTATGTTTCAATTTTGTGTGGTATCAAATCACATTTTCTTGGCTGCCAATCGACATCGACACCACGTGAGATAACACGACCATTGAATTTATCGCGCAAAAGAGCCATTGTTTCGTTAGCTGTGTGGCAAGTGCAACCGTCCTGTTGAAACCACATATCGTCCACATCCATATCTTACAATTGGGGCCATTAAAAGCTCGTTACCATCTCACGATTGCTAACACCATTCACAGTAACTGCCTCAACAGCTTCATTTTGGAAAAAAATCGGCCCGATGATGTCGCAGCCCATAAACCGCACCAAACAATCACTCTTTATGGGTGCATTGGGTTTTCGACAATCGCTCTTGGATTACCATTCACCCAATTGCGGCAATTCTGCTTATTGACGAATCCACTGAGTTGAAAGTGTGCCTCGTCACTGAATATGAAATGCACCAAATGCATTTTGATTTGAATGCCCATATTGATAATAAGCCTGAATAACTTAAACGCGTTGCTCGATTGTGTACATTTCCATGGTTCAAATTGAGATAGTCTGAAATTGAGAAATGTCAAATGGAGTACAGAAGAAACTTGGCGTTTAGGCGTGGTCACATTCAACATCAGCCCTTAAAATTTAACCACCCTTAAGTTATCCTAAGCAGTTTTGGATTGAAATCCAGCAAAACCGGTTTAGCAGGATCAGAGCTATGAATCAAAATTAGGAACCACAAACTTAAAAAACTGATAATTTTGTTACAAAAACTAACATAAATGGTGGAACAACGCAAGGAATGATATAAGATTTTGCAAAAATTCGTTTTATTCGACTGGAAATCATACTGTAAAATTTCCTAAAGATTGGTCCATAATTTACCCTAGTCCCCATCTAAACCCTACTCCCGGAAAACTATCATAACAAAATTTGGCACGTCATAGTTTTATACGACTAGAAATAACACTGTGAAATTTCGTGAAGATCGGTCCATAATTTACCCTAGGCCCCATATAAACCCTACTCTCGGAAACGAGTTTAGTACGCCTAAAAACGTAATAAATAATGCTATCATAATAGAATTTAGTACGTCACAGTTCTATAGGACTAGAAATGACACTGTGAAATTTCTTGAACACCGCTCCATAATTCACTTTAGGCCCCATATAAGCCCTACTCTCGAAAAAGAGTTTAGTACGCCTAAGACCATAATTAATAATGCTGTCATAACAAAATTTAGCACGTCACAGTTTTTTAGGACTAGAAATAACACTGTGAAATTTCGTGAAGATCGGCCCATAATTTACCCTACGCCCCATATAAACCATACTCTCGAAAAACAGTTTAGTACGCCTAAAACCATAATTAATAACTCGATCATAACAAAATATAGCACGTCACAGTTTTATAAGACTAGAAATGACGCTGTGAAATTTCGTGAAGATCGGCCATAATTTACGCTAGGCCCCATATAAACCCTACTCTCGGAACGCCTAAAAACGTAATTAGTAATGCTATCATAATAGAATTTAGTACCTCACAGTTCTATAGGACTAGAAATGACAGTGTGAAATTTCGTGATGATCGGTATATAATTTTCCCTAGGCCCCATATAAACCCTACTCTCGGAAACGAGTTTAGTACGCCTAAAAACGTAATTCGTAATGCTATCATAATAGAAGTTAGTACCTCACAGTTCTATAGGACTAGAAATGACAGTGTGAAATTTCGTGAAGATCGGTATATAATTTTCCCTAGGCCCCATATAAACCATACTCTCGAAAAACAGTTTAGTACGCCTAAAACCGTAATTAATAACTCGATCATAACAAAATTTGGCACGTCACAGTGCCATAAAAAACCCTACTCCCGGAAAACAGTTTAGTACTCCTAAAACCGTAATAAATAATGCTATCAGAATAAAATTAAATAGTTCACAGTATTATAGAACAAGAAATAGCACTAATAAATTTCGTGATGATCGGTCCATAATTTACTATAGGCCCAATAAAAAGTCACTCTGGTAAATTAATTAAATACGCCTAAAACCGTAACAGATATATTTATTTCGGTAAAATTTCTTCCAACTTAGCTTCATATGGCCAGAAAAATTGTCATGCAATTTTGTGATATACGGTCCATTATTTACCTTCAATACCATATTTAGCAGCCTTCTGAAATTCACCGTAAACGCTAAAACTTATTTCACCACTGTATTCAAATTTATTTTTTTTAATACCTGAAATCACTCTGCTGCTCTGGGATGATTGGTTCATAACTTACCATGGCTCCAATATAAATTCGGCTGTTACGAATCATGATATTTTACTTAAGCAAGTTAAAATTGCTAAAAAAAAGCATACAACTTTCTGATTGTCAGTCAATAATTTAATATAGCTCTAACAGCTGTACCTAAACAAGAGCGGAAAGCGTTTTCTAGCTGTCAAAAATTCTCATGCCAATACAATTTGTATGAAGCATCCCTAAATAGCGCGGCGTCAACGCTTTGCAATTGAAAAATCCGACTTTTACAGCGCGTTTATTAGTGAAGTTCGCCGCTATTGTTAATAAATAATGGCAATTTTGGTGACACAATGTTTACGCTCTTGTTTAGGTATGGCATATCTGCGTAAAAGCTAAGCGGAAGAAAAGGTTTCGCCTTCCGCTCTTGTGTTGGTACGGCTGTAAACCGCAACCAATTTTAATGCTGATGTCTGTTTTTATAAAGATAATATAACAATAAATAGATATCATGTAAAGGGTGGTTAAATTTCAAGGGCCGATGTTGATTTTGAATAAAACACAAACTATTTAGGAAATTATTGTAATTTTATTTTATTATGATATATTGGTATTACTCAATTATGTATGGAACAAAATATCGGCCAAATGGGCGCCGCGACCACGGCGGCACACCTCCATCCGATGGTCCAAATTTTCGATGACCCTGAGGCATAATGGAGGTTCTATGCCGTTAATGTGCCGAATTATCTCATCCTTTAGCTCTTGAATTGTTGCTGGCTTATCGACGTACACCTTTTCTTTCAAATAACCCCAAAGAAAAAGTCCAACGGTGTCAAATCACATGATCTTGGCGGCCAATTGACATCGCCATTACGTGAGATAACACGGCCATTGAATTTGTTGCGCAAAAGAGCCATTGTTTCGTTAGCTGTGTGGCAAGTGGCACCGTCCTGCTGAAACCACATATCGTCCACATCCATATCTTCCAATTCGGGCCATAAAAAGTTCGTTATCATCTCACGATAGCGAACACCACTCACAGTAACTGCCTGACCGGCCTCATTTTGGAAAAAATACGGCCCGATGATGCCGCCAGCCCATAAACCGCACCAAACAGTCACTCTTTGTGGGTGCATTGGTTTTTCGACAATCACTCTTGAATTATCATTCGCCCAAATGCGGCAATTCTGCTTGTTAACGAATCCAATGAGGTGACCAAAAAAATCACGAAGTGCACGATATGCATTTTGATTTGAACGCCCATTTTCATAATAAGTCTGGATAACTTTAACACGTTGTTGGATTGTGTATCTCTCCATGGTTCAAATTGAGTAAGTCTGAAATATAGAAATGTCAAATAAAATTCGGAAAAAAACTTGGCGTTTAGGTGTGGTTCACATTCAACATCGGCCCTTACAATTTAACCACCCTTTAGATATAACTCCTGAAAGAATTAAACTGTCAGTGGAGGGTATCAAAGATTTGGAACAGCCGAATATGGCACTCTAATTTGTTACTTCTTATGTTCTACTGTTCTCTAAATTAAGGCATAGGAGAGAACACTGTATGTTGTTGTTCTTTTCAGTATGTTAACATAAAAAAAAAATCACAATTCTGTGGTTTTCATGGGCAACCGCGTATGTCTTAAAATAAAATTTTTCAGTAGAGCCGCAAAAACATTCTAGATCAAACTATGGGCTAGGTATTGCACTTTTTGAACTTTGTTATTACGTTAAAAAATCGGTATTGATCCATCTTTTTTCATTTTTAGAAACATGTAAAGAGCGTTTAAAATTAGGCAATTTGGCATCAACATCTCAAAATCGGAAAAAATAGACATACGCGGTTGCCCATGAAAACCACAGAATTGTTTTTCGGTTATTTGCTTAAATTTGTTTTTTGCTCACACGTATGCGAGTTGTTTTTATGGAATAGTAACACTTTCTAATGCCTATAGCCATAGCTAATACTGAACGGATTTTGATTAAATGGTCTGCCAAAAAATATCTTTCGAATGAATTGTAATTTTTTTAAATCCAATGTACTTATAGTGTTGGCGTAAAAGATAGCAAAAGAAATCGACTTGCCTATTAATATGTATACATACTATAGACAAGCAAAAGCATACTTTATACGTTCACGGAAAGAATTTTTTTTCTAAAGTAATCAATTTCGTTTCTTCAAACAAGAAAATCATTAAGTAATATCTAGATTTGAACTTATTTTATTCGAAATTATTAAAATTTTATTAAACAAGATTTTGCTTAACCCTGAAAGGTTGCTCTTTATTTTGGTACATTAAGGTTACTCTTCGTCGAATCGACGAACTTTAAACAAAAATTCTAGCAAACGAATTTTAAAGTTAAAAATTAACAAAAACTTCTTTAGTTTAGCATTTTATTAAAAAATAAAATAAAATAAGACATAAAAAATAAAAGTTTTTTATAAATCTCAAAATTTGTTACGAATTTTAGCACTTTTTTGTGTTTTTTAAAATAATTATTTTTTTAAAGCTTTCGCCATCAGCTAACGTTGTTGAAAAAAGAGCGTAATTTGAATACACTCGAATATGGGCATTTCCGTCAAAAGGTCCACCGTGACCGAAAACTTAAAAGTTATTAAAAGCTGATTATTTTACGGTATTGTTATAGAGAAATATTTAGATCTTACAAATTTTATAAATTTACCCGTAAATTTGTTCACTTAGATGAACAGTCAGACTGCAAAGTTGTGCAAACGTAATTTCTTATTTGTGAGAATGTTTTATTGCATGTTTTCTTTAATATTATCTTCCTTAAAAGAGATGATATTTGATGAAAATTATTCCAAAAAATTTTTCTTTCATGGTCCGTAATCTGAGGAATAGTTCGAAGAGAAATATGTAATTCGGATTAATGGTAAATTTTTATTTTTTTTAAATCATTATTCAGTTAAATTATTATGGAAAAAATGTCACGTTCGAAATGTCACGTATCGAACCAGATTTTGGCTTAAACAAAAAAAAATATAGAAGATTTTGGAATCAAACCAAAGACATTTAAATGTTACATTGCTACGTAAAATTCTGAAAGTGGTTTGACTAAAAAATTGTGCCAGGTTTCGCTGAATCACCCCTTTTTATACATGGCCACAAAAACTACTTCTATTTTTTTCACGTTCGAACCGCTACTTCTTATGCCATTATCTTTGACCTAGAACCGCGCTCCCCATAAACTTAAGCATATATAATAGTGCTTTCTTAGTGCTATAATTTAATGGTTAAAAGAACGTAAAAGTATTTGTTGTTTAAAATGTTATTGCATTTTTGATGCGTACGACTGTCACGTTCAACACTTTGGAATTACCCATATCGAATATTACACCCAACTCTTTTTACAAACGCAACGATGATATGTATTAAAGTCTTTCGAAAAAATATAACTTAAACTCCATATTTTAGTTTATATAGTGTAAAATTCTGTATTTGATCGACTCAAATTATAACAGTCATACATTTTAATTGCTGCCGGTTTTGGCATCAATACTTCATTAACTTTATTTGCTGGAATATCTAAGCAGTGATTCGTAGTTGCATTTAATTTTTTTAAATAGAAAATTATTGTAGATTCGGAATTTTTTGACTCTGCTTTTTGCACTATATCGTTTTGACTTTGAGTCAAGCTGTTTTCTATATCAGAACGGAAACCAGAAGGTAAATTTGCCTCCATTATTATCAGATTATTTGCATAGTCTTGCGTGTTCGAATCAGATTGATAAGTGAAACACACTTTTAAATCAATTTCTTTCTCATTTTTAAGTACTACCTTCGGTTCAATATTAAAATGACGAATTTCTTGCACATTGACGACGTTAAAATCGTAACTGAGTTGCACCAAAGCCGTACCGATACCTTCCATTTGAAAATTAACACGAAGTGTGGTTTTTGGCAACTAAAAAGAGGAAATGTTTTTAAATTTGCTTACAAAAAAAATTATTTTAATTCTCAAATTATACCTCATGTTCCTGCAGATCCAAAGCATTGTTCGAGTCCACAAAGAATTCGGCACTTGCCACTTCATTGCCTAACTCATCTGTGGCACTGTAAGAAATTTTTAAATTTAAATTTTGTAAATTTTTATATTTTTCCGAGAATTTTACTAAGGCCTCCATGCCCACTACTGTGCCGTAGGTAGAGGTAAAACCACCCTTAGCATTACGTTGTTCAATCAGCCATTTCAAAATTGATGTATGATCCCCGGGAGTATCTAGCAGAGTTATTGCTGCGCATGCTGTTACTTCTACATCATTTGCTATATTCTGGTCATTTGTTGACCACCACTTAAGACCATTACTTTCTTTGCTATTCGATTTGAGTTGATTTATAAGAATACTGGCATTTTGATATTCGAAACGCGTTATTACGGATGCTATTAGGCATAATGCATTAGTGTCTCTGACTGCATCCAAATTTGAATTCAAAAATTCTACGCCATTTTTGATAGTTTGCTCATATTTGGAAGCATATTTCTGCAACAAATAGTGATTATCTGTAACCAGAATTTTCAATTAAAGTCTTTTTACTACATACCTGATCCTCCAAAAAGGCCAATAAAATAAAAGCTGTTAGTCCATACTTATTATTATGGCTTGGATTTAGTGCATATCCTGTATAAGGAAACTCTCCGTTGAGGGTTTGCTGTTGCGCCAAGTACTCCAAGTCAGTTTCAATCACTTTCTCCTCGATGTCTAAAAATGTTGAAGCTTTAATGAAAAACCGCACCACATAGGCGGTAAGCCAAGTACTAGGCTCTTCATCGACACCCTGTCCAAAAACACTATAACCCCCATTTTCATGACGAAAGGACAACTGTTGTTGGTATGAAACCTCAATTGAAGAATATAATTCTTCTACCAACTGCTTCTCTTCAAGCAATTTACCATTAGCCTTAAGATATTGCAAAGTTAAAACACAAGGCGCAAAGTTTACCATATTTTGCTCTCCACTGCCAGTAGGCATTTCAGTCAGATCTTGAAAGTGTTCCACTGTTGGCACTAAATAATGGCCGCCCACGGAGAAAGTTATATACTCTGATTCGGGTACACTTCCTATTGGCTGTTCGATGCTAAAATTTGAAGTTATTTTCTCACCTTCTGGTATACTTAAATACTTGGACTGACTATTTTGTTTGGGTACACCTTCTGGTTCTACTTTCAGTTTCTGCAAAACAGCATCGGAAGACAAAGAACTTTCGGCCGTTACACTGATACTTATTTCTCCCGCTAATACGGGGTATATTAGAAAATTCACCGTCTTTGCTTTGTCTGCCGGTATGCTCACATGTCTAATTTGTTGTTGGTTATCAGTCGATGTTTGCAAACCTTTTGAACTAGGTTCCATAAAGAGGAATTCATTAGCATCATTTTGCAGAACCACATCCGTTTCTAAGCTCTGATTGTGATAATTGAATATTGTTACTGGAATTTTTAAAATTTCCCCGCGTTTTACAGAAAACGGAAGATTTATGGATATAAAGAATGGTTGTATAACGGTAATATCCGTTGGATTGTTAACAATACCAATTCCAGTTAAATGATTGTTAGAAAATGCTGTTATACGCCAAGTGGTTATGGTATCGGGTATTTGTAGAGTTAATTTGGTCTCGTTTGCATCACTGAAAGTAAAAGAATTTTTATACCCTTTATCATAGGTGGAAAATGTATACATATGGGCTAGTTCTGTCACACAAATAATACATTGCTGTTGTATATTTTAATGGGGAGAAAATGGATTTACATCCATTCCCTGGCGGCGGATTCAAATCCGCCAACTTTGCTAATTTTCATTACAAATAACCCGGTGGTCTATGGGGTACAGGAGTCTGAATTTAATCAGTGGTGGGTGGATAAACACACTGACTAGCAGAGTGAACAAAGCAGCTAATAAAGAGTTGTCAGCAGAGGAGAAGTAACAGAGCTGTATCAACAGAGGGTCGTTAGCAGAGAAGTGTCAACAGAGAGGTTTTAGCAGAGAAAAATAATTGAATAACAGAAGCAAACAACCGACAAAGTAGAGTGGCAAACATAGTAAAAACATTGATGTAGTTATACATTAAGCTTCGTACATACGATGTTCAGATCTTACAACGTTGTCATTTTTCTGAAAATAGTGCCATTTTCAGATGCGTACAATGTTCACACAGTTGCAAGACATTTTTCGTCAATTTTAATGACAACATTGTAAGATCTGACCACCGTCTGTACGAAGCTTTAGTATATAAAAAGGTGAAATGAAATAATTCGCTCTCTTGGTTTTTGGACTGCAAAAGATGATAAGTAAATTGTTGTAACACTAATTAAATAGTGTATTGGTAACACCAATTCCTTGATAGTGAATAATAGGGCACTGCTTTTATATAACTATTATTTATATTGACTATGATTTCCATCCTGTGTGTAAGGAATGTAGTGCACTCTGTAAGGGCTAATATATATGACATTCTGAGGTGTATACCCAGAAATCATAAGGTCGTAGTGAATTGTTAGAGGTAGGCGTTAGAGGGCAGGAGTGCTGGGCATTGTCTCAGGTTACAACTAAAGCTTCAGGAAGCAGCAGGAGCTCCTAAAGTTCTGTAAAGTGTGTTAAAGAAATAAATAAAACAGAGAAGAAAAAAGCGTGATAAAACCGAATTTAAACAAGATCACTGAATATTTTCTCAAATTTCTTTTTTTATTTGAAAGTACAATCCTTCCGGTTAATAATGGAAAATAATTACGTTCAAATGGCTGCCTCGGCTGGCCATACAGTAGCCTACACGATCGGTCCAATTTTTAAGCACATTATCGATTGTGTGAAGCTGTATTTCACCAATGGCTTCACGAATATTGTCCTTTAAAGCGTCAATTGTCTCTGGCTTGTCGGCGTTACACTTATCTTTGACGGCACCCCACAAATAATAGTCCAACGGTGTCAAAGCGCAGCTAAGAGGTGGCCAAACGACATCAGCTCTGCGGCTGATAATGCGATCTTCAAACACAGTGCTGTTGAAACCAAATGTTGCCAATATCCTCCTCTTTAATTTTTGTGCAAAAAAATTCGTTCAACATTGCCCAAAAACGATCGCTATTGACTGTAACGGCCACTCCTTTCTCATTTTCGAAGAAAAATGGCCCAATTATGCCTCTGGACCAAAATCCGCACCAAACCGTGACTCGTTTTGGGTGCATCGGCTTTTCAATGTATGCGTGCGGGTTTTCTGTGCCCCAAATGCGAAAATTTTGCTTGTTTACATACCCGCCAAGATCAAAATGAGCTTCATCTGAAATTTTCGCACACATTCTGCTACATTACCATGATTTTCAAAGTAATGTCGCAATATTTCCCTGCGTTGTTCAAGCGTATACACAACCATATTCGTTCAGCGGAAGAATAAAACTAATTATCTGTCAAATCAGACATGAGCTAAGTGTTACCATCCACGAAATAAGCACTAGTTGAAAAAAAAAAACGTTAGATGGCGGACCCGTTATCAAGAAATAGAGGATATTTCTATTAAAATTTTTATGGCCAATTTCACCAATTCTATTTAAATATCAATTCATATTTAAATACAATTTATAATATAATTTTATTTTTATTTGACATGAAAAACCAATACAAAAGAGTAAATTTATTAAAAAAGCAAATATTGGCGCATATTGTGTTGTTTGATTGCCGCACAAGAACACAATAAATAGTGGTACATTTTTGTTATTTTTATTGACGCGCGGTTGCATATCAAGTAGTAGTGTGCCACTTTTTGACCCTTTTTGGAAATTTTTGTCAGCACTTTAACGAACGTTAGTGCTAAACACAAATTTTCGAAATAAGCGGAGATGGAGGAATGGACTTCAAGTGAAGATTAAATATCAAAATATTGAACGCACATTCCTTAAAAGTAGTTAGTATTCGTAAAAAGTTTGTGTTGAAGGACTTTTTTACGACTTCTAAATTAGATTTTCGATATTAAAGCACAAATTAAAGTACAATTTGCCTAAAAGCAAACATAACTCATACATATAACATATTTGTTATTTTTTATTTATTGAATAACATATGTTGATTTCTTCTCAAATAAAATGTGACATTTTATTTAAAAAATGCAATTAGGTGTTCGTTTCTTAAAAATGATTTGCTTTCTTAAAGAGTATAAAGTTTTATGCTAAAAAATTCAAACTTAATAATGGCTTAATGAAAAAATTGCGGAAATTCCCAAATATTTGGTAACAGCGGTATGGTAGCAGAGTTTAATACTTATTAAAAATCGTAAAAGCTATAAAGAATTTGAAAACTTACAGGGAAAACCCGCTTCAATCTCGAACAGGGTTAAAATTCGCGAACGATTGCAAAATTGGAAACCAACCCTAAAACTTATTTGAAATCGCTAAATCGGTAAAAAAAAAGAATATGTCGGAACATAACATAAAAAGTTTTTAAAAAAATGAGTTATAATGATGAAGAACAAACTTTTTGTCAGGTTTTAATCACAGGAAAGGACATTATTCCATAAAAATTAAGTTTTTTAAGCACTGCCTACCGGAAATAAATATTTTTTGTTCATTATCAAAAAGTAATTTCAATTTTTGGGAATACATCTTTTTGAAATTTTTTGTTCATTTATAAAAAACTTGGTCTTATTTAATAAATATGTATGTATATATAAAATCGGAAATACTGCTTTTAAAAAACTTGACCCTTTTTTTATTGAAATACCCTTTTTTGACCCTTTTTTCTGGAAAATTCACTTTTCGAAAATTTCCAACGTTTTCGAAATTTTAAGAACATAAAACCTTAAATCTATAATCAGCTTCACTCCAGAAAATATAGTTTCCGAAAAAACCATTAGCATAATACTGATGTTATTAATGTTATTTACACCTGACAAAGAAAACTATAATAATATCAATTCTCAATTCCGTGTTACAGCGGATCTTTCAGAAATAAAGCATTTCAGAACTAAATATATTATAATTTCTTGGAAAAATATAGCCAAAATTAAGAACGAATCTTATGTTTGCAGACATTTCACTTATTGCTTTTGGTATTTTATCGATACCACATTTCTGAGCATCAATTGAACGCACATTTTCAAATGCAAAATGATGTAAAAAGCAAAGGAAGAAATCGTTTACACGTATAAACTGTTTCAAGTTTGATAAAAACTAAAGATCTATTAAAATCAACTGGTAGTTGCTGTTGTAGTTATAATATTTCTCTGTAGTTATAATGATCTCTTAAAGTAAATTTGCTTTATCTTATAACACTGAATTAAAATTTTTATTTTTAAACATTAATGTTTTAAACTTTTTTTAGGACTAAGTTTTAAGTATCTAATATATGTAAAAGTCTGAATTATGTAACTTTGAAAAAGTAAATATATAAAGGTGGCATGTCATAGTGTCCACGGACATAATGTCGTTTTGGAAAACGTCATAATGCCCGCGGACATTAAGTCGTTTTTAATATGGACATTATGTCAAATATGAAGACGTCATAATGCCCACATATAACAAAAAGAACAAGTAACAAAGTATAGTCGGTCAAGCCCGACCATATGATACCCAGCACCACAGTACTTAAAAACACATCATGCTTATGTGTCCATATAAATATGGATTTCTCTATGTTTAAAAACTTCATTAAAATCGGTTTGAAAGTTTGTAAGAGGCAGAAATTGCCCCCTACATCCCCTTGTGGTCCTATTTTTGAAAAACTGTATAGCTTATGTGCCCATATATGTTTTAAATTTCATTAAAATTAGTTTGAGAGGCAAAAATTGCCCCTTTCTCCCCTTGTGGTCCTATATTTTTTAAAAGTGTATAGCTTATGTGTCCATATAGATATGGATCTATCCATGTTTTAAATTTCATTAAAATCGGTTTGATAGTTTCTGAGAGGAAGAAATTTCCCCCTATCTTCCCTCGTGGTCCTACGATTTGGCCCATTTTCAATAGGCTTGGTCCTTGTGCCAATGAGAACCTATAACTCAAATTTTATCAAGTTATCTCCAAAGTTGCGACCTGTACTTTGCGCACAAGGTTACATGGACAGCCAGCCAGCCAGCCGGACGGACATCGTTAGTTCGACTCAGAAAGTGATTCTGAGTAGATCGGTATACTTAAAGGTGGGTCTAGGACCACTATTTTAAGGCGTTACACACATCAGCACAAATGCATAATACCCTCTCCACTATTGTGGTGTGGGTATAAAAATGTAAGTGCATATATTTTTTCTTATATATTACTAAAGAAGTTAAATGCAAAAAAAGATCTACATACACGCAGAGAAAAACATGTTTTATTATGGTCACAACCAACAAAGCTATTTTTAAAGAAACTAATTTAACCATAATATGGTTGTCGGTGACAATGATTTGGTTAAATTAAACATAATTTGTTTAAAATTTTTTTAAAAATGGTTTTGCTGCTTTTTCTCTGGGTGTATATATTAAATATATAACGGAAATACTTTCGGGCGCAAGGATTTTCTCCTCAATGGTATAAAAAAGACCGACTTCGCTAACTAAAGCTTATCTGCACAACCGGCCTTTGGTCGGGCGCAAGGATTTTCTCCTTTATGGTAGAACAAGCACCGGTTTTGCTAAGTAAACATTGGCTTTACAATTTTCATGGACATTATGTCGCACCAAAAAAGGACATAAGGTCCATGGACATTATTACACTATATTGATGGACATTTTGTCGGATCGCTGAGCGACATAGCGTCCATGGACTTAATGTCGTTCTTTGGTGCGACATAATGTCCATGGACATTATGTCCGTGGACACTACGACATGCCACCAATATAAATACCAGTATAAATTTATGTTTACAGAAATAAAATTTTTATATGAACTATTTAAAATATTTTTTTTAGAAAATAATGAAAAACGTACCTTAACCGGCTCATACACTTGCAATATAACTGTTCAATTTTATCGCCAATAGGCTTGTGATATTCGCAAGAATCGAAGGCAAGAATCGAAACCAGAAAATAAGTGCAATATACTGAGAAATGTGTTTGCATCAACGTACTATGTTGTTTTGCTTTAAAGTTTATGTTTTTTTTAATAAGAGTTGCGCCATATTTTAATAACATTTTTTTTTTTTTGATTTTGCTTAAAACTAAAAGTTTTTGGCGAACTATTTAAGTTATAATGCCAGGGTATCACACAATTTTTGGAGCTTCAACCACAAAACCTCGTTCGACCTAAACCTTCGTATAGGAAGGCAAGAGCTTCCAGAATCCGCTCCAGAGTATTTTGGTCTCCACCAGTAAAATTCTGAGTTATTTCCTTGGTACTCCACCAGTAAAACGTCTGAGTTATATATGGTTCTCCACCAGTCACATTGAGTAAATTTAGACAACACATTAAAACATTGAGGTTAAAAACGATTGCATATAGTTAATGTGGAAACCGCAAAAACTGTAACTCGGTACAGTTATACGACGCCGAACCACTAACCAATGCGGGGTGACAACGCAAAACGCACGAAAAGCAGACAAACAAGAACGACCTGTTTGTCCTTAAGAAATAATGACAAAAAGCGCGAGCTGCTTCTCCACTCAGAGCAGTTTTACGAGTGTTTTAATAACATAAACAATAATATTGTAAATGGATGGGGCGCTTGACGCTTATGTATAACAGAAATATTATTTACATGTGTACCTCAAATATAAATACCTAATTTGCTATTAAATACTTAGATAAATTAATTCCAATAACATATTTTTTGTTTCTTTCATTTTCATTAATTATTGTTTTTTTTTTTTAACAAAAAGTACCATTTGGTGGCAAAATACTTTTTTAGTTGAAGCTCACTCAGTACCATTTCAAAATTTAAATTTTGCAACACTGATGTAGACCGTATCTAGCCGAACATAGGAGCTTCCGAATTCTTCCAGTGCACAGTGGATCCGCTTGTATGGAGCAGCGGCCAAAAATGCTTTGAGTGGGAATATCGTAATGAAATTTTCATGAAAATTTTTTTAAATTATTTCCAATATATGACAAAATTTTTAGCCAGGTCGGATAACTATATCATATAGCCCCCATAGGGACGCACATAGGGGTTTTTTGCCAATCTAGCCGGACATTAAGCAAAAAATTTTTTTTAGAAATGGAAAAATTTAAGTACGCAGCTCGACAGACAACAAAGTTCTGCATCGTATAGTGAATTTTCAAGTCTTTTGCTTGAGATTTGTGGTTTTGGGACACTGTTAAAACCAGGAAAGTTGATTAAATTGCATGCGTGTTCATTGACTTTTTACGGTTTTGGGAGGTTTACAATATATTTTTTTGTAGATAAACGAATAAAGATTTTACATTGAATTTTTTTTTCTGTGAAAGACTATATAAACAGCTAATTATGAAAATTTTTAGAAAAATTTTATTTGAATTTTTTATGATAAAAAAATTAGTACGAAATTAAAAAAAACGATTTTTTTGTTCACTTTTTTGTAAAAAAAAAAAATTTAAAAGGTTTTTGAAGGTGAGTTCCGCTGAGTTCTTAAAAATTTTATACATCACGATAAAATTTGAAATCTCTACTTTTAAATTCAAAAAAAAAACGTTGCGCGTTGTTGCGCCATTTTTTTTATGATTTTTTGAAAATTTCACCTTTTTTCTGTTTTTGCTCATCTTGCATAGGTACATATGATAGAAACCCTTTCGTCAGTCATAAAATGTTTTGGTTGTACGTAGATGGTTTTTATTTAAATTATTACATCTAAGCCTAATATTACCTGTGTAAAAAAAGGGATGTGCGAAACAGTAAGTAACGGGTTTTAACCACCTGTGCGGCCGCTAAAGGACGTTATTTAATAGAGCAAACAAATTTGTTTACCTTTTTTCTGTTTTTGCTCATCTTGCATAGCGGGTTTTAACCACCTGTGCGGCCGCTAAAGGACGTTATTTAATAGAGCAAAACAAATGTACCTGTTTTGCATAACTTTTAAAATCATTAACAACAAAAATAATATATAATAAAAAATCAAATCTGGGCTCTAGGTACTTAGTTTTTGCTGTTACTATTATAAATAAGTTATTATTACGAATATATTAATTATTTTCAGATAAATTAAATACTATAAAATATATAAAAGTCACATAAAATCTTAAAAATTAATATGTTTTGGAAATTAGCAAAAAAAAAAAAAATTTTACAGGGTCGTTCCGGGGGGGGGGGTGTTTGGAGGGATATCTCCCCCTACCCATTAAAGTTCAAAAATTTAATTTTTATAGTATTAAGGCGTTAGTAATCTATTTCTTTTAATATTTACATTTTTTTTAAATATTATTTTATGTAACCGCCCTCAAAAGGGGGCGGGGGGCGAAAAGTGTAATTTTACGATCTCATGGGTCTTATTTTAGGTTTTTTAACTTTCGCCGACGTTAAAAGTTGCATTTGCCAAACAAAAGTATGGGAAAAGTTTAAAAAAAATTGCATTTTTCAGAGGTTGGATTAGTTCTTCTAGGGGGAACATTTTCCTCCTTGGTCCGATTTTATTTATTTTTTAGGTTTACCTGCCTATGACAATATCACATATTTCTGCCAAGTTTCATCGATCTAGGGGCACTCAATAACTTTTAAGAAGCAATATAAGCTAAAACAAAAAGTAATGTCCGGCTAGATTGGCAAAAAACCCCTATGTGGGACGATCGGATTTAAAATACAGTGAAAACTCTCTATAGTGGACAGCTGCGGTCGCCTGAAATTTGTCCATTATTGAGAGGTGTCCACCTAAGGGGAGGTCTAATAAAAAGTGCATAATATTTGTTTTATTTTATTTAATAACAAAAACAAAAACAAAAAGAGATCATTCCAATTTCATTAATACATACATGTTCACTAGTTTATAATGTTTTGTAATTTATAATTTTAAATCGCTTTAAAAAAATTGTTTATATGAAAGCCGATGTGAAAGCTGAAAGAAGATCAATATTAATTTGATTTACACCTAAATAGCACATACAATTTTATAATAACAAACCTTTCTGCCAATTTCCGAACCGAACATTTATCTTTTTTTGAGGATTCAATAATTTCCACTTTTTCTTTTAATTTTAAATACTTTCGCTGTGAAGCCATTTTTGACACAAAACCAATAAGTTAATTTAACAACAAAAACTAAATTTCGTGAATTCCCCATACACAGCAGAAAAACATACAAACATATTTAGTTGCTTCAGAGTTACCAAATGAATAATATTTGAAAACAAAACGAAAATATGCAAAAGCGATGCCAGATAAAAAAAATTATACAAAAATATATAAAAAATTTTCAGTGATTTTATGAAGATGTCCACATAATGGAGGGTTTTCAACCAAAATATATACAAAATGCTTGTCCATGTCCATACAAGGGAGTGTCCACCTATCGGAGGTTCATTTACTTGAAAATTATTTTTTGGTGCTACGTTTCAGAGTTTTTGTCCATTAAAAGGGGGTGTCCGCTAAAGAGAGTGTCCACTATACGGAGTTTTCACTGTATATGTTTTTTTGGCCAATCTCTGCCAAATTCACACAGTATGCATATAATGCCATATTCGATACCCAAACCAAATTTCATTCAGATCGGACTACTATATCATATACATGTCATAGGTCATGTCTCCATACGAGTTGATCTACTGTACATAGCGTCAAATAAAATGTAAGCCCCTCTTAACAAAACATTTTATTTTATATTAAAAGAGGAAATAAATTTTAGAACAAAATATGTATTTTCATGAATTAAAAAAAAATAAAACAAAATGTAAATTAGAAAAAAGCAGTAAATTAAAAACTAAGTTGAGAATAAAAAAAATTAAAAAGAATCATCTAATAAATCAAAAACAGATTTTAATATAGTTGATTTTGGTTTTTTAGGTAGTTGTCTTTGTCCTGTAATAAATGGATCTGATCTTAAAATTAAATTGTTAATAACATCTGTATTTGAAAGTGTGCGTGAAATTTTCCGACTGTGTTGAAGTCTACATTTTTTTATTTCCTTATTATTGGACTCGGCAGCTTCCTCTGATAGCTCTCCAATCGACAGTAATGCATACTGTATTACAGCAGAACCATGTATTAACACCTTATGTTCGGTCGCCGGTAAATAATACCATGGATAAGCAGTTATTAAATCATTTGCAGTATCCAGTGCGTAATTGTTAAATTTTTCAGCATTGATATTATATCCAGATCCGATGGCTTGCAATATAGTTGCACATTTATGAATTAATCTCTCATCAATACCAGTAACTTCAGAGCTCAATGCTGTATTTCCAAAGAATTTCCTAGCAATATTTCCATCGTTAGATGATCCCCTGCCTCCATCTCTAGGTTTGTCCACAATTATTCCCATCTTTTCCCTAAATTCCTTTTGAATTTTGGTTTTTCTCGCTAATACAGAAATCTTCATTTCTGCATCTCTTACTTGCCACATTTTGGCCTCTAATTTATATGAAATGTGCAAGAAGTATTCAAAGAAGCGTATATAAGAGTGTAGTGGAGACAAGCCAAACTCATAAAATTTTTTGTCAACTTCTTTGCTCAAACATTTTCCGACGTCGTTCATTTCTTTTGGCTTTGCCCCGCATATATAACACTTTGTCGACGATGATTCAGATAGGGCGTTGCATACTTTCCCATCTACCATAGTAAGATGCAAACTATGGGTAATCAGAATTTTTCTATTAAAAATGGATATTTCAATTGGTCTTAATTGGCTTATTTTTTCCTTAAAATATTGTTCTTCTTTAATCGACAGTTCGGTCGTCTCTTTCTTAAACTGGACCCTGATTGGACGACAGTAACGAGTAGAAGATGGTCGGGGGTTTTTCCAAATTATTTGACCATCTATTTGCGCAACAAGCTGCAGAGGAACGTATGATGTTACAAACAAGCTCCTGTCGTCCAAATCAGCGTTTGAAAACTTTTGTTTGTATTCGCTGTGGCCGGTACTTCCATCAAATCCCCATTTCCCGATTAAAAGTAAATTTTAAGTGGAATCTTCAGTGACCGTTTGAACAACATCAGCTTGAAGCTCTAAAATGCTCGAGGCTGTGTTATCTAGCAAACTTTGAAGATCGACTTCTGCGTAGGATTCGTCCACAGATATGTTGTCAGGATATCTAGCTTTTTTGGAGCTTAAAATGCATTGATAGCTCGGAAACAAATCGAATAACACTTTGCTGTTCACAAAATTCCGTATCAGCAAATACTGGTGTTTCGTCATTCCGGTCTCCATTAAAAGAGAAATTACTTCTGTCGGATCCGCTGGCAATACATTTTGGCTTTGACTTTTGTTGCGTAATGCAGAAACAGCGGTCTCATCAATTTTAACCAGCTGAGCTATACGCCGACGCTTTGATCTCGTGGACGCCTCCATAAAATTTAGTTTTTGACGGCCACGTGGAGCACTTTCCGCATTTTCCTTGTGTTCATTTTTCGTATTTTTTAATAAAATTGATTCCTTTGTACTCAGCCAATCAGACTCGTAATGCAAAATGGAAGACTTCATACGTTTATAACGCTTCCAAAACTCAACAATTTTTTTACAATTGTACTCAATAGGTTGAGTAAGCGCATTGAATTCTTCGAGTAAGCCCTTGTTTTCAAAATTTTGTTGTACATCAGCAATTACTTCTCGTAATTTTTCAGCTTTTGTGCCTTTTTTGGAGCACCATAAATTAAAAATATGTAGGCGTGTGAACACACACTGACATATGTTGCCTACCAAATTAAAAGTTAAAAACAAAAAATTAATAAATATTAAGAGGTATATATACAAATTGGGCACCACAAGTAAAGACAAAAACAAACACACAAAACAAATACAGAGGCTCTGCTGGGAAAGTTTGACATTGAAAAAATAATAAGATGCGTTAGATTATTGAATATTTCTAACACATCTGCAAGTTTCTGCAGCTGATTTAAACACTTTTATTAAGTAAAAACTTAGATTAATACAATGAATATAATATCTATGGGGGAATCAGGGGGGAACACAACTAAAACTTTAAGTAAACATAAAAGCCATGCCCAAAAAAGGAACAAAAATTAAGGTTACATAAAACATTAATTTTAAAAGGATAAATTCACAAAATAGTTTTTAATTATTTACAAAAATAAAATAAACACCTTTAACTTCAAAATCCATTGATAAATTATGTAATTTTGTTCACAACAAGAATATGCGATCCACTTGAAACTGACTTTCGCTTCGAATGTTTTTGCAATTGCTAAGCTTTGCGTTACAACTGAACACGTGTTCGTGCGTTTCGTTCTATTTTTAGGAAGTACCGTTATGTTTCCAGTAAAAACCGGTTTGCCATTGCGAAGATTGAACATTTTAGAGACAATTTGCTTACAAATTTTTTTTATACGTTGTGACAATATTTTTTGATTTTTGGCCTTTGGCGGAACCACTGTGCAGTGTAGAACCGTAGTAAGTCGAACATCACGGCCTCCGAATTCTCGTGGTGTTCGAAGTAGTTAGCCGAATGCCAAGGCTCCTGAATTCTCTTGGTGTTCGAAGTATTAACGAAGTAGTTAGCCGAACGCCACGGCTTCCGAATTCTCGTGGTGTCCGAAGTAGTTAGCGGAACGCCAACACATCCGAATTCTCTTGCAGACCGAAGTATTTATTAAACCGTATTTGACCGAACCTGATTAACTCGAACCGTATTTAGCCGAGCGCCAAGGCCTTCGAAATCTCTTGGTGCCCGAAGTATTTTACCCATTATTTAACCAAGCCGCATTTAACCAAACCTGCTTAACCCGAACCGTATTTAGCCGAACGCCAAGGCATCCGAAATCTCTTGGTGTCCGAAGTATTTTTAAGACGTTTCTAGAACTTAAGACCGTAGATAGCCGAACGCTAAGGCCTCCGAAATCTCTTGGTGTCCGAAGTATTTTTAAGTCATTTATAGTATTTAAGACCCCGACAACCGTCAGCCACCAACTTATCCGAGGCCGTAGTTAGCCGAACACGCGAGGTTGCGAGATCCTCCTGTATTCGAAGCGCTCTGCCAAACTAGTCGAAGTAGTTAGTCGTGTGTACAGCCAACTTCCATTAACAATAAATTTCAGTGTATTTATCAAATATAGAAAATTGGGAATTTAGCACGTCATACAAAAATCTTTTAATGATTAATTTTTTGGTTTTGTAAGATCTGACCACCGTCTGTACGAAGCTTTAGTATATAAAAAGGTGAAATGAAATAATTCGCTCTCTTGGTTTTTGGACTGCAAAAGATGATAAGTAAATTGTTGTAACACTAATTAAATAGTGTATTGGTAACACCAATTCCTTGATAGTGAATAATAGGGCACTGCTTTTATATAACTATTATTTATATTGACTATGATTTCCATCCTGTGTGTAAGGAATGTAGTGCACTCTGTAAGGGCTAATATATATGACATTCTGAGGTGTATACCCAGAAATCATAAGGTCGTAGTGAATTGTTAGAGGTAGGCGTTAGAGGGCAGGAGTGCTGGGCATTGTCTCAGGTTACAACTAAAGCTTCAGGAAGCAGCAGGAGCTCCTAAAGTTCTGTAAAGTGTGTTAAAGAAATAAATAAAACAGAGAAGAAAAAAGCGTGATAAAACCGAATTTAAACAAGATCACTGAATATTTTCTCAAATTTCTTTTTTTATTTGAAAGTACAATCCTTCCGGTTAATAATGGAAAATAATTACGTTCAAATGGCTGCCTCGGCTGGCCATACAGTAGCCTACACGATCGGTCCAATTTTTAAGCACATTATCGATTGTGTGAAGCTGTATTTCACCAATGGCTTCACGAATATTGTCCTTTAAAGCGTCAATTGTCTCTGGCTTGTCGGCGTTACACTTATCTTTGACGGCACCCCACAAATAATAGTCCAACGGTGTCAAAGCGCAGCTAAGAGGTGGCCAAACGACATCAGCTCTGCGGCTGATAATGCGATCTTCAAACACAGTGCTGTTGAAACCAAATGTTGCCAATATCCTCCTCTTTAATTTTTGTGCAAAAAAATTCGTTCAACATTGCCCAAAAACGATCGCTATTGACTGTAACGGCCACTCCTTTCTCATTTTCGAAGAAAAATGGCCCAATTATGCCTCTGGACCAAAATCCGCACCAAACCGTGACTCGTTTTGGGTGCATCGGCTTTTCAATGTATGCGTGCGGGTTTTCTGTGCCCCAAATGCGAAAATTTTGCTTGTTTACATACCCGCCAAGATCAAAATGAGCTTCATCTGAAATTTTCGCACACATTCTGCTACATTACCATGATTTTCAAAGTAATGTCGCAATATTTCCCTGCGTTGTTCAAGCGTATACACAACCATATTCGTTCAGCGGAAGAATAAAACTAATTATCTGTCAAATCAGACATGAGCTAAGTGTTACCATCCACGAAATAAGCACTAGTTGAAAAAAAAAAACGTTAGATGGCGGACCCGTTATCAAGAAATAGAGGATATTTCTATTAAAATTTTTATGGCCAATTTCACCAATTCTATTTAAATATCAATTCATATTTAAATACAATTTATAATATAATTTTATTTTTATTTGACATGAAAAACCAATACAAAAGAGTAAATTTATTAAAAAAGCAAATATTGGCGCATATTGTGTTGTTTGATTGCCGCACAAGAACACAATAAATAGTGGTACATTTTTGTTATTTTTATTGACGCGCGGTTGCATATCAAGTAGTAGTGTGCCACTTTTTGACCCTTTTTGGAAATTTTTGTCAGCACTTTAACGAACGTTAGTGCTAAACACAAATTTTCGAAATAAGCGGAGATGGAGGAATGGACTTCAAGTGAAGATTAAATATCAAAATATTGAACGCACATTCCTTAAAAGTAGTTAGTATTCGTAAAAAGTTTGTGTTGAAGGACTTTTTTACGACTTCTAAATTAGATTTTCGATATTAAAGCACAAATTAAAGTACAATTTGCCTAAAAGCAAACATAACTCATACATATAACATATTTGTTATTTTTTATTTATTGAATAACATATGTTGATTTCTTCTCAAATAAAATGTGACATTTTATTTAAAAAATGCAATTAGGTGTTCGTTTCTTAAAAATGATTTGCTTTCTTAAAGAGTATAAAGTTTTATGCTAAAAAATTCAAACTTAATAATGGCTTAATGAAAAAATTGCGGAAATTCCCAAATATTTGGTAACAGCGGTATGGTAGCAGAGTTTAATACTTATTAAAAATCGTAAAAGCTATAAAGAATTTGAAAACTTACAGGGAAAACCCGCTTCAATCTCGAACAGGGTTAAAATTCGCGAACGATTGCAAAATTGGAAACCAACCCTAAAACTTATTTGAAATCGCTAAATCGGTAAAAAAAAAGAATATGTCGGAACATAACATAAAAAGTTTTTAAAAAAATGAGTTATAATGATGAAGAACAAACTTTTTGTCAGGTTTTAATCACAGGAAAGGACATTATTCCATAAAAATTAAGTTTTTTAAGCACTGCCTACCGGAAATAAATATTTTTTGTTCATTATCAAAAAGTAATTTCAATTTTTGGGAATACATCTTTTTGAAATTTTTTGTTCATTTATAAAAAACTTGGTCTTATTTAATAAATATGTATGTATATATAAAATCGGAAATACTGCTTTTAAAAAACTTGACCCTTTTTTTATTGAAATACCCTTTTTTGACCCTTTTTTCTGGAAAATTCACTTTTCGAAAATTTCCAACGTTTTCGAAATTTTAAGAACATAAAACCTTAAATCTATAATCAGCTTCACTCCAGAAAATATAGTTTCCGAAAAAACCATTAGCATAATACTGATGTTATTAATGTTATTTACACCTGACAAAGAAAACTATAATAATATCAATTCTCAATTCCGTGTTACAGCGGATCTTTCAGAAATAAAGCATTTCAGAACTAAATATATTATAATTTCTTGGAAAAATATAGCCAAAATTAAGAACGAATCTTATGTTTGCAGACATTTCACTTATTGCTTTTGGTATTTTATCGATACCACATTTCTGAGCATCAATTGAACGCACATTTTCAAATGCAAAATGATGTAAAAAGCAAAGGAAGAAATCGTTTACACGTATAAACTGTTTCAAGTTTGATAAAAACTAAAGATCTATTAAAATCAACTGGTAGTTGCTGTTGTAGTTATAATATTTCTCTGTAGTTATAATGATCTCTTAAAGTAAATTTGCTTTATCTTATAACACTGAATTAAAATTTTTATTTTTAAACATTAATGTTTTAAACTTTTTTTAGGACTAAGTTTTAAGTATCTAATATATGTAAAAGTCTGAATTATGTAACTTTGAAAAAGTAAATATATAAAGGTGGCATGTCATAGTGTCCACGGACATAATGTCGTTTTGGAAAACGTCATAATGCCCGCGGACATTAAGTCGTTTTTAATATGGACATTATGTCAAATATGAAGACGTCATAATGCCCACATATAACAAAAAGAACAAGTAACAAAGTATAGTCGGTCAAGCCCGACCATATGATACCCAGCACCACAGTACTTAAAAACACATCATGCTTATGTGTCCATATAAATATGGATTTCTCTATGTTTAAAAACTTCATTAAAATCGGTTTGAAAGTTTGTAAGAGGCAGAAATTGCCCCCTACATCCCCTTGTGGTCCTATTTTTGAAAAACTGTATAGCTTATGTGCCCATATATGTTTTAAATTTCATTAAAATTAGTTTGAGAGGCAAAAATTGCCCCTTTCTCCCCTTGTGGTCCTATATTTTTTAAAAGTGTATAGCTTATGTGTCCATATAGATATGGATCTATCCATGTTTTAAATTTCATTAAAATCGGTTTGATAGTTTCTGAGAGGAAGAAATTTCCCCCTATCTTCCCTCGTGGTCCTACGATTTGGCCCATTTTCAATAGGCTTGGTCCTTGTGCCAATGAGAACCTATAACTCAAATTTTATCAAGTTATCTCCAAAGTTGCGACCTGTACTTTGCGCACAAGGTTACATGGACAGCCAGCCAGCCAGCCGGACGGACATCGTTAGTTCGACTCAGAAAGTGATTCTGAGTAGATCGGTATACTTAAAGGTGGGTCTAGGACCACTATTTTAAGGCGTTACACACATCAGCACAAATGCATAATACCCTCTCCACTATTGTGGTGTGGGTATAAAAATGTAAGTGCATATATTTTTTCTTATATATTACTAAAGAAGTTAAATGCAAAAAAAGATCTACATACACGCAGAGAAAAACATGTTTTATTATGGTCACAACCAACAAAGCTATTTTTAAAGAAACTAATTTAACCATAATATGGTTGTCGGTGACAATGATTTGGTTAAATTAAACATAATTTGTTTAAAATTTTTTTAAAAATGGTTTTGCTGCTTTTTCTCTGGGTGTATATATTAAATATATAACGGAAATACTTTCGGGCGCAAGGATTTTCTCCTCAATGGTATAAAAAAGACCGACTTCGCTAACTAAAGCTTATCTGCACAACCGGCCTTTGGTCGGGCGCAAGGATTTTCTCCTTTATGGTAGAACAAGCACCGGTTTTGCTAAGTAAACATTGGCTTTACAATTTTCATGGACATTATGTCGCACCAAAAAAGGACATAAGGTCCATGGACATTATTACACTATATTGATGGACATTTTGTCGGATCGCTGAGCGACATAGCGTCCATGGACTTAATGTCGTTCTTTGGTGCGACATAATGTCCATGGACATTATGTCCGTGGACACTACGACATGCCACCAATATAAATACCAGTATAAATTTATGTTTACAGAAATAAAATTTTTATATGAACTATTTAAAATATTTTTTTTAGAAAATAATGAAAAACGTACCTTAACCGGCTCATACACTTGCAATATAACTGTTCAATTTTATCGCCAATAGGCTTGTGATATTCGCAAGAATCGAAGGCAAGAATCGAAACCAGAAAATAAGTGCAATATACTGAGAAATGTGTTTGCATCAACGTACTATGTTGTTTTGCTTTAAAGTTTATGTTTTTTTTAATAAGAGTTGCGCCATATTTTAATAACATTTTTTTTTTTTTGATTTTGCTTAAAACTAAAAGTTTTTGGCGAACTATTTAAGTTATAATGCCAGGGTATCACACAATTTTTGGAGCTTCAACCACAAAACCTCGTTCGACCTAAACCTTCGTATAGGAAGGCAAGAGCTTCCAGAATCCGCTCCAGAGTATTTTGGTCTCCACCAGTAAAATTCTGAGTTATTTCCTTGGTACTCCACCAGTAAAACGTCTGAGTTATATATGGTTCTCCACCAGTCACATTGAGTAAATTTAGACAACACATTAAAACATTGAGGTTAAAAACGATTGCATATAGTTAATGTGGAAACCGCAAAAACTGTAACTCGGTACAGTTATACGACGCCGAACCACTAACCAATGCGGGGTGACAACGCAAAACGCACGAAAAGCAGACAAACAAGAACGACCTGTTTGTCCTTAAGAAATAATGACAAAAAGCGCGAGCTGCTTCTCCACTCAGAGCAGTTTTACGAGTGTTTTAATAACATAAACAATAATATTGTAAATGGATGGGGCGCTTGACGCTTATGTATAACAGAAATATTATTTACATGTGTACCTCAAATATAAATACCTAATTTGCTATTAAATACTTAGATAAATTAATTCCAATAACATATTTTTTGTTTCTTTCATTTTCATTAATTATTGTTTTTTTTTTTAACAAAAAGTACCATTTGGTGGCAAAATACTTTTTTAGTTGAAGCTCACTCAGTACCATTTCAAAATTTAAATTTTGCAACACTGATGTAGACCGTATCTAGCCGAACATAGGAGCTTCCGAATTCTTCCAGTGCACAGTGGATCCGCTTGTATGGAGCAGCGGCCAAAAATGCTTTGAGTGGGAATATCGTAATGAAATTTTCATGAAAATTTTTTTAAATTATTTCCAATATATGACAAAATTTTTAGCCAGGTCGGATAACTATATCATATAGCCCCCATAGGGACGCACATAGGGGTTTTTTGCCAATCTAGCCGGACATTAAGCAAAAAATTTTTTTTAGAAATGGAAAAATTTAAGTACGCAGCTCGACAGACAACAAAGTTCTGCATCGTATAGTGAATTTTCAAGTCTTTTGCTTGAGATTTGTGGTTTTGGGACACTGTTAAAACCAGGAAAGTTGATTAAATTGCATGCGTGTTCATTGACTTTTTACGGTTTTGGGAGGTTTACAATATATTTTTTTGTAGATAAACGAATAAAGATTTTACATTGAATTTTTTTTTCTGTGAAAGACTATATAAACAGCTAATTATGAAAATTTTTAGAAAAATTTTATTTGAATTTTTTATGATAAAAAAATTAGTACGAAATTAAAAAAAACGATTTTTTTGTTCACTTTTTTGTAAAAAAAAAAAATTTAAAAGGTTTTTGAAGGTGAGTTCCGCTGAGTTCTTAAAAATTTTATACATCACGATAAAATTTGAAATCTCTACTTTTAAATTCAAAAAAAAAACGTTGCGCGTTGTTGCGCCATTTTTTTTATGATTTTTTGAAAATTTCACCTTTTTTCTGTTTTTGCTCATCTTGCATAGGTACATATGATAGAAACCCTTTCGTCAGTCATAAAATGTTTTGGTTGTACGTAGATGGTTTTTATTTAAATTATTACATCTAAGCCTAATATTACCTGTGTAAAAAAAGGGATGTGCGAAACAGTAAGTAACGGGTTTTAACCACCTGTGCGGCCGCTAAAGGACGTTATTTAATAGAGCAAACAAATTTGTTTACCTTTTTTCTGTTTTTGCTCATCTTGCATAGCGGGTTTTAACCACCTGTGCGGCCGCTAAAGGACGTTATTTAATAGAGCAAAACAAATGTACCTGTTTTGCATAACTTTTAAAATCATTAACAACAAAAATAATATATAATAAAAAATCAAATCTGGGCTCTAGGTACTTAGTTTTTGCTGTTACTATTATAAATAAGTTATTATTACGAATATATTAATTATTTTCAGATAAATTAAATACTATAAAATATATAAAAGTCACATAAAATCTTAAAAATTAATATGTTTTGGAAATTAGCAAAAAAAAAAAAAATTTTACAGGGTCGTTCCGGGGGGGGGGGTGTTTGGAGGGATATCTCCCCCTACCCATTAAAGTTCAAAAATTTAATTTTTATAGTATTAAGGCGTTAGTAATCTATTTCTTTTAATATTTACATTTTTTTTAAATATTATTTTATGTAACCGCCCTCAAAAGGGGGCGGGGGGCGAAAAGTGTAATTTTACGATCTCATGGGTCTTATTTTAGGTTTTTTAACTTTCGCCGACGTTAAAAGTTGCATTTGCCAAACAAAAGTATGGGAAAAGTTTAAAAAAAATTGCATTTTTCAGAGGTTGGATTAGTTCTTCTAGGGGGAACATTTTCCTCCTTGGTCCGATTTTATTTATTTTTTAGGTTTACCTGCCTATGACAATATCACATATTTCTGCCAAGTTTCATCGATCTAGGGGCACTCAATAACTTTTAAGAAGCAATATAAGCTAAAACAAAAAGTAATGTCCGGCTAGATTGGCAAAAAACCCCTATGTGGGACGATCGGATTTAAAATATATGTTTTTTTGGCCAATCTCTGCCAAATTCACACAGTATGCATATAATGCCATATTCGATACCCAAACCAAATTTCATTCAGATCGGACTACTATATCATATACATGTCATAGGTCATGTCTCCATACGAGTTGATCTACTGTACATAGCGTCAAATAAAATGTAAGCCCCTCTTAACAAAACATTTTATTTTATATTAAAAGAGGAAATAAATTTTAGAACAAAATATGTATTTTCATGAATTAAAAAAAAATAAAACAAAATGTAAATTAGAAAAAAGCAGTAAATTAAAAACTAAGTTGAGAATAAAAAAAATTAAAAAGAATCATCTAATAAATCAAAAACAGATTTTAATATAGTTGATTTTGGTTTTTTAGGTAGTTGTCTTTGTCCTGTAATAAATGGATCTGATCTTAAAATTAAATTGTTAATAACATCTGTATTTGAAAGTGTGCGTGAAATTTTCCGACTGTGTTGAAGTCTACATTTTTTTATTTCCTTATTATTGGACTCGGCAGCTTCCTCTGATAGCTCTCCAATCGACAGTAATGCATACTGTATTACAGCAGAACCATGTATTAACACCTTATGTACGGTCGCCGGTAAATAATACCATGGATAAGCAGTTATTAAATCATTTGCAGTATCCAGTGCGTAATTGTTAAATTTTTCAGCATTGATATTATATCCAGATCCGATGGCTTGCAATATAGTTGCACATTTATGAATTAATCTCTCATCAATACCAGTAACTTCAGAGCTCAATGCTGTATTTCCAAAGAATTTCCTAGCAATATTTCCATCGTTAGATGATCCCCTGCCTCCATCTCTAGGTTTGTCCACAATTATTCCCATCTTTTCCCTAAATTCCTTTTGAATTTTGGTTTTTCTCGCTAATACAGAAATCTTCATTTCTGCATCTCTTACTTGCCACATTTTGGCCTCTAATTTATATGAAATGTGCAAGAAGTATTCAAAGAAGCGTATATAAGAGTGTAGTGGAGACAAGCCAAACTCATAAAATTTTTTGTCAACTTCTTTGCTCAAACATTTTCCGACGTCGTTCATTTCTTTTGGCTTTGCCCCGCATATATAACACTTTGTCGACGATGATTCAGATAGGGCGTTGCATACTTTCCCATCTACCATAGTAAGATGCAAACTATGGGTAATCAGAATTTTTCTATTAAAAATGGATATTTCAATTGGTCTTAATTGGCTTATTTTTTCCTTAAAATATTGTTCTTCTTTAATCGACAGTTCGGTCGTCTCTTTCTTAAACTGGACCCTGATTGGACGACAGTAACGAGTAGAAGATGGTCGGGGGTTTTTCCAAATTATTTGACCATCTATTTGCGCAACAAGCTGCAGAGGAACGTATGATGTTACAAACAAGCTCCTGTCGTCCAAATCAGCGTTTGAAAACTTTTGTTTGTATTCGCTGTGGCCGGTACTTCCATCAAATCCCCATTTCCCGATTAAAAGTAAATTTTAAGTGGAATCTTCAGTGACCGTTTGAACAACATCAGCTTGAAGCTCTAAAATGCTCGAGGCTGTGTTATCTAGCAAACTTTGAAGATCGACTTCTGCGTAGGATTCGTCCACAGATATGTTGTCAGGATATCTAGCTTTTTTGGAGCTTAAAATGCATTGATAGCTCGGAAACAAATCGAATAACACTTTGCTGTTCACAAAATTCCGTATCAGCAAATACTGGTGTTTCGTCATTCCGGTCTCCATTAAAAGAGAAATTACTTCTGTCGGATCCGCTGGCAATACATTTTGGCTTTGACTTTTGTTGCGTAATGCAGAAACAGCGGTCTCATCAATTTTAACCAGCTGAGCTATACGCCGACGCTTTGATCTCGTGGACGCCTCCATAAAATTTAGTTTTTGACGGCCACGTGGAGCACTTTCCGCATTTTCCTTGTGTTCATTTTTCGTATTTTTTAATAAAATTGATTCCTTTGTACTCAGCCAATCAGACTCGTAATGCAAAATGGAAGACTTCATACGTTTATAACGCTTCCAAAACTCAACAATTTTTTTACAATTGTACTCAATAGGTTGAGTAAGCGCATTGAATTCTTCGAGTAAGCCCTTGTTTTCAAAATTTTGTTGTACATCAGCAATTACTTCTCGTAATTTTTCAGCTTTTGTGCCTTTTTTGGAGCACCATAAATTAAAAATATGTAGGCGTGTGAACACACACTGACATATGTTGCCTACCAAATTAAAAGTTAAAAACAAAAAATTAATAAATATTAAGAGGTATATATACAAATTGGGCACCACAAGTAAAGACAAAAACAAACACACAAAACAAATACAGAGGCTCTGCTGGGAAAGTTTGACATTGAAAAAATAATAAGATGCGTTAGATTATTGAATATTTCTAACACATCTGCAAGTTTCTGCAGCTGATTTAAACACTTTTATTAAGTAAAAACTTAGATTAATACAATGAATATAATATCTATGGGGGAATCAGGGGGGAACACAACTAAAACTTTAAGTAAACATAAAAGCCATGCCCAAAAAAGGAACAAAAATTAAGGTTACATAAAACATTAATTTTAAAAGGATAAATTCACAAAATAGTTTTTAATTATTTACAAAAATAAAATAAACACCTTTAACTTCAAAATCCATTGATAAATTATGTAATTTTGTTCACAACAAGAATATGCGATCCACTTGAAACTGACTTTCGCTTCGAATGTTTTTGCAATTGCTAAGCTTTGCGTTACAACTGAACACGTGTTCGTGCGTTTCGTTCTATTTTTAGGAAGTACCGTTATGTTTCCAGTAAAAACCGGTTTGCCATTGCGAAGATTGAACATTTTAGAGACAATTTGCTTACAAATTTTTTTTATACGTTGTGACAATATTTTTTGATTTTTGGCCTTTGGCGGAACCACTGTGCAGTGTAGAACCGTAGTAAGTCGAACATCACGGCCTCCGAATTCTCGTGGTGTTCGAAGTAGTTAGCCGAATGCCAAGGCTCCTGAATTCTCTTGGTGTTCGAAGTATTAACGAAGTAGTTAGCCGAACGCCACGGCTTCCGAATTCTCGTGGTGTCCGAAGTAGTTAGCGGAACGCCAACACATCCGAATTCTCTTGCAGACCGAAGTATTTATTAAACCGTATTTGACCGAACCTGATTAACTCGAACCGTATTTAGCCGAGCGCCAAGGCCTTCGAAATCTCTTGGTGCCCGAAGTATTTTACCCATTATTTAACCAAGCCGCATTTAACCAAACCTGCTTAACCCGAACCGTATTTAGCCGAACGCCAAGGCATCCGAAATCTCTTGGTGTCCGAAGTATTTTTAAGACGTTTCTAGAACTTAAGACCGTAGATAGCCGAACGCTAAGGCCTCCGAAATCTCTTGGTGTCCGAAGTATTTTTAAGTCATTTATAGTATTTAAGACCCCGACAACCGTCAGCCACCAACTTATCCGAGGCCGTAGTTAGCCGAACACGCGAGGTTGCGAGATCCTCCTGTATTCGAAGCGCTCTGCCAAACTAGTCGAAGTAGTTAGTCGTGTGTACAGCCAACTTCCATTAACAATAAATTTCAGTGTATTTATCAAATATAGAAAATTGGGAATTTAGCACGTCATACAAAAATCTTTTAATGATTAATTTTTTGGTTTTGTGTGCAATAAATGCAGACGCAGATTATGCTGCGGCAATTTTGTTGCTTTTTGCTTAAAACGTAGAAGAAATATAAAATAAAGGCAAAGAATTTATAGGTAAAAATTATTTAAATATCTACTTGTTTTGAGGCAAACAATACTTCTAAACAAGAAAGAGTGTTATATTCGGCTGTTCCGAATCTTATATACCCTTCACCATTGTGCGAGCAGAACACAGAGCAACTAGACAAAAACTAAATAATTTTTACATATACAATACATTAAACTTCATTATAAATTAAATAAAAAAAGCGAAAACTTGTACATTTTTTTAAAATTGTTTTTAGAACATAAAAAATTAAAAAAAAAATGTTCTCTTTGAAAAACCAAGATTCGAACCAGGGGACTCACAGTTTCTAACCTTATCAAACCCCCTAGACAACTGAACCATGAAGGAACGTTGTTTAAATATCATTAAAATGAAATATGGCCCGTTTAACTCAACACAGTTGAGTTGTAATTATTTTTGATGTTTTTGTTCGCCACAAAATATCAAAGTTGTAAACCATAATACAAAAATAAAAAATCATATTATTTGAGTTGTGAGCAGTGTTGCCAGAAGTAGGGGAAAATCCCTACATGTAGGTATTTTCGATAATAAAATAGAAGCGTAGGAAAAACCGGACAGATTTTTTATAATCTCTAATATGTAGGGATTTTTCGTCATATCGCATATACAAAATAATAGACTCCATAACAACAATAACAACGTTGATTTTTTTTTGCTAACGCATAATAAAAAAAAAACCACATAAAGAGAGAACAAGCTTTTTCTTATACATCATTTGGTTGACAACAGTTTAAAATAAGGGTTTGTTTTTTTTAAAGAAGAACATTTGTTTGTTCATTACTTATTGCATGCTATATGTAGGTAGGTATGTACATATTAAAGAAAACTAAAAACATACATATTTATAGATTGAACGTTTTTGTTTCATTACTATAATGACATTTTTCGTTGTCATAATGAAAATTTAAATTTATTATTTAAGGCATGCTTTTTCGAAATATATTAATACTTTTAATTATTTAGACTATAGAGTTATTTGAATGTTAAAAATTATTATTTTTTTTTAATTATTGAAATATTTTGCTTTTATAAAAAATTTTTTGATTTCATAAATTTAATGGCACATTACATTAGATGTATGAAATACTTAAATCTTACATTTTTTAATTAACAATTAAACATTTTTTTAAGGAAACTATAATTTTGTTTTAATTTATGAATAAAGTTATGTTTGTATATTGTTTTTTTATGTTCCCAATTAAAATTTTTTGTTTAACTTGGACAAACTTAAGTTTTCATATATCCAATGCAAATTTTTAACGTAATTACGAAATTCAATAGAGCGATTTTAACGAAAATACTTCATTATAACTATGAATTTCCATTTAGACAATGAAAATTTTCAGTTAACCAATGAAAATTTTTTTTTGAAAACGATTCATTAAATATATGAAGCATTTTTCTTTCAGTGTAATACCTCAAAATTCGAATGTAAAATATCTCGGTATACATCTAGATCGCCGTTTAACGTGGAAAAGCCATATATGTATAGGCAAAATTAACTCAAAATTAACTAACCCCTTCCAAAAACTCAAATACAAGGATCCATTAGTTAAAACTATGATAACGAAATATGCAGTAAAATAGTTGAAAAGGCTCGAATTGCACTCGAACCCACTAGCTCGAAATGTTTTGAATGTCGAATTTTTACATCCCTAGTATAAACCCAGTTATAACTTAAGGCAGTTTATTAAACTGTTAACTTATGAAAACTATTAAGGCGAATGCAAAACAAATAACAGTTCTTACTCACATTTCATAATTTTCAAATAGCCAAGTCTCCGGAAATTTTTGTCGTATTTGAAATCTCTCAGGAAGCTTTCCTGAATCTTCACCTCCACCGCCACCACTATTACCACCACCACTATCACCACCACCATCACCACGACCACCACCACCAGTATCAACACTACCATCACCACCACCACCACCACCATGACCACCACCATGACCACCACCATGACCACCACCATGACCACCACCACCATGACCACCACCACCACCACCACCACCACCACCACCACCACCACCGCCACCACCACCACCTCCACCCCCACCGCCAAAAATAACATTATCACCGTCACCACTAGCTGTAAATAATCGTTATTATTGGAAATCCATTCAGTATGCATTAAAAAACTTACCAGAGGTTAATTTAAATGGATAATAGGCATTTGTAAACGTTACCAGACCAGATATTATACCGGGATAGATTGCACTTGGATAGACAGCGTTCGATTCATCGCTACACAAATCGATTAGGATTTCATTTTTGCTTATATCGTACGAGTTGTTAAACAAATTCACACCCAAATCCACAGCTAATATACTAACGAGCGAATTGGGCTGGGCACTTATGGTAATTGTTACATCTTCAGCAGGTTTTGCTTGTTTAGGTGCTGAGAGTGAGACCTAAAATTTGCAGTTAGATATTTTTTTTACCTTTTATCATAGGTAGAAAAAAAAATTCTCGCAAATTTTTTTCAATTAAGCCATTAATCAAAAATAAAATCAGATTTAATTAAAAATTCAATCGGGAGAATTAAACTTTTACTTATATCAACAACATGACGGCAGAAAATGTTGTTAATATCAACGAATATTTAGTTGATACTACATTAATTTGTTAACTGGTACAAAATTTTATTATTTTTTTATTTATATCGCAAATCTTTTAATTGAAATCAATTTTTATTTTTTCTGTGTATACATGCAGAATAGATATAACGGTACCACAGAGTTAACAGAGAATACACGAGTCAGAAGATACCGTGTTTTCTTCTGTCTTTCTTCGAATGCTGTCCTTTTTGCTTTTCTCTTTGCAATGTACACTCATTTTTAATGGATATTTATTTGCAAAACTGTTGTGAAACTTAACTTTTAGGTTTACTACAACACAAGTTATAAATAATTAAGTAAATAAATTATAATTACACTGGTCTACAAATTTGGAAAAAAATTGACTGCAGAAACGAAACATGTTTTTAAACTAATCTGGCTGTGCTGAATTCGACTCTGGCTATTGGGCTATCACGTCTTGTTAATTTTTTATCGATTGCTTTCAATACTGTAAAACAGTCAATACTGACACTACAATTTCACAATTATTTATTTGACAGAAGCCAACATTCATTCTAAGTCTTCATATTAGTAGCGTTTAAGCATGTCAGGGAGATCGTGTGTTACTGATTCAAGCTATTTTTGCTTTGTGTGTGGTGAATATTTAATTCGAAAAAAGGATATATAAAATCAGAATCATTAAAATATGCATACATATTAAAATTTTTTTGGTTTGGCAGTCAGAAACTTGAACAAACCGTGGACACCGACAATGTTTTGCATATTCTTCATCCGCATTTAGACTTTTTTACAAAAAAAAAATTTGTGCAGTGAGCGCGAACAAGGGGAGCGTGCTCACCAAGATTTAATGAAAATTAAAAGAATCTATGAAAGGATTTTGAGACAAAAGCATGCTGGGAGACTATTGCTGTACTTTAATACGTGAAAGCGAACCAACAAAATACAAATGACGTTTAAATAATGCCATTCACTTTTGAAAGTTCATTGATTTTTAATTAAACTACCCAATAAAAAATTGAGCTTCCAACGAAGCAGGTTTGTAAGGGAGAAACATAAAAGTTTCGCTTACCATTGCGCTTACGGAAGACATGAATTTTATATGGCAAGTTCCCACTTTGAAGCAATACATTTTTGACACATAAAGCGCATTATTCAGTGCATATAAAAATTGTTGGATGTAAAGATCAGCTTTACACACTGAATGTTTTGATACAGTTATTTTTTAGTATTCTCCCTTACAAACCTGCTTCGTAGTAAGGGAATGCCGTAGCACTTGAAATGTTTTTTTTTTTATAAAAGTGGTTGAGAGTTCTTTCACTTACTTTACTGCATTTCTGTATGTCTTATTGCGTAGCGCATAATTGTGCGCTTATTTTTTTAAATGTACCTTTAGTGCTTCGCAAAATGATACAATTTTTTATTGGGTAGTGATTTTTTATGTAAGAAACGAATAAACCTGACGTGATAGAAAAAACCAATTACAGATTCGAATTCAGCCCACCAAATTACCCTAGGAAATATATATGGTTGCTCCAGTCCAAAACCTTGTTGACAAGTGTAATTAAATAATAAATAAAGCGGTGCCGATTACTGTGTAATTATCCAAAAATGGGTAAAAAAAATTTTTGTTGGACTATTTTTGGACCCTAATATTTTTGTGCGGTTTTGCCTCAACATTGTTTTATAAACAAGTTAATAAGTGAATCAAACGATTTCGTTTAAAAGTTATTTCGCTCTGTTAACTTATACATATGTATGTATATCTGTGGCATTTTGACAAAACATTTTAAGTCAAATTTTAAAAAATGTTTGTCAATCATACGAATTTTCATTCAAAAAACATTTTTGTTTGAATTATAAACAAAATCTTAAAATTGGTTTATTTTATTTTTATACAAAAATGATTTTTTCACCGAGTTTTTATAAAAACTTTTTTGTTATCATATCTCGACTTAAGATCTTTGGTCAAAATGTCACAGATATTCTTTTGATGTTTTGCCAATTTGGTTGTTGAAAGCTTTCGTCTGGTAAAATATTTTTGTTTGTTTTTCAAGTGACATTGGTTCTTCAGTATTTATCAACGGTGCCGCATATTGGACTATATTGCAAAATTTCGTTTGGCCATCTGTTAGAAACAGCACATACTGCAGGTGAATCAATGGCTTTGCTAAGGAACATTTAAAGAAAAAAACGAGCTGAACTAGCCTTCCCTTTCACCAGATTTAACTGATTTGAAAGAAAGAATGATGTTAGTATTAACAACTAAAAATATATAGCTTATCTAACGCCACCCTGTATGTACGTTAATTAAAAGTGTTATTGTTTTGTGTAAAAAAAAGTTCTTGGTAATTTTGATGCATTGTGTGCGTAAAATTGGATTTGGATTCCGGCAACACTGGTGCACACACAAAATATTGTTCTGATACCATTTAAAGCCTGTTATATATTTTATATTTCTATTGTATAAAGCAAATAATTTATATATAATAACTAGGGATGAGATTTTCATGCACTTAAAAATCAAAAATATGCGCATTAAATATGCACTTAAAACTCGAAAATATGCGTTAAAAAAAATAAAAAATATGCACTTAAAACTGGAACATTTTCAATAAAAAAGCGTTTGTTTATTAATTTTATTTAAAACAAAAAAATACATAAAATATCCTATTGTTATTCAAAGGTATAATATTTTTAAAACTTAATTTAAATAACTACAAAATATAAAGTTTTTATATTATCAAAAGTAAATCTTTGTCTGTTAAAAAGCTTTTATACATGGAAAATGATCTCTCAACGTCAACCGAAGTTGAAGAATACTTGAAGGATGCCAATTAGAGTTTCTACGCGGGAAAGAATTCCGGGATACCCGGTACACTTTTATAAAATTAACCCCGGGAAATTTTTTTCGGGAATTTCAAATTTAATTTATTGAAATTTTTATTTGTTAGCATGATTAAAATCAAAAAACGAGCAATAAAAATATACAAATCGAATTATTTTTCCTACACCAATAAATCAACGGTCTCTTTAATTGCTGATGAAATGTCTAAAAAGCTTCTTGAAGTAGAAAATGAACATGTACACGATACACCATCACTAACACCAGATAAACCATATCTTTAAAGAACACATTGAAAAGGCTATATCAAATTCTAAAAAAATGTATGTAATGAAAATATTTTAAGAAAGAAATTGGCGTCTATGAAGTCACGGGCCAAATAATTTAACATCTTCTCTTCTTCTATAAAACCAACGTCTGTAGAAAGCGAGAGTACGTTTTCGGTAGCAGGCAATATACATATCAACAAGAATTAGAATCTCTGATGAGCTTTTAAATGCTTTAATAATACTAAAATGTTTTTTCTTAAAAGAAAATTCATTTTACCAAGTTGCTACATAAAGGGTGTTTCTTTAAGCTAGATAGAACTTTAAATTGTAAAAAGTAACACAAAAAATTAAATTTTGATGAAATATTTTTTTTTATCGTTTCAGTATACTCTGACAAATCATCATGAATAGACTCACGCTTGAACAACGCTACGAAATTATCCAAATTTACTTTGAAGATCAGTCGTCGATTCGCGCAACTTATAGACGACTTCGTCATTTTTATGGCGTACATAATCGTCCATCTGAACAAGCCATTCGTCGAACTGTGGATAGATTTCGTACCACATACTCTCTAGAGGATGCAATAACACCAACACGTCGAAGGAATGTGCGTACTGAAGAGAATATCGCCGCTGTAAACGAAAGTGTGGAAGAAGATCCAAATTTATCGATTCGTGGGGGCTCTGTCCGTCCACTACGTGGAAAATTTTGCGCAAAGATCTCGGCCTACACCCGTATAAGATCCAGCTAGTGCAGGAATTGAAGCCACGAGACCATTATATGCGTCGTTCTTTCGCCGATTGGGCTCTAGAGCAGTTGGCAACTGACCCGTTGTTTTATCGCAAAATTGTGTTCAGCGATGAGGCGCATTTTTGGCTTAACGGGTTTGTTAATAAGCAAAATTGCCGCATATGGAGCGAGACCAATCCACAAGAGACCCTACAGACTCCATTACATCCAGAAAAATGCACCGTTTGGTGCGGTTTTCACGCTGGTGGCATCATCGGACCTTATTTCTTTAAAAATGAGGCCGGAGCTCGCGTTACGGTCAATGGAGATCGTTACCGCACCATGATCAATGATTTTTTGTTTGAAAATATGGATGACATTGATCCGGAGGAGATGTGGTTTCAACAGGATGGCGCTACGTGCCATACGGCGAACGCAACCATCGACTTATTGAAATCAAAATTTGGCGATAAGTTGATTTCGAGAAATGGACCTGTCAATTGGCCTCCAAGGTCGTGCGATTTGACACCTCTCGATTATTTCCTGTGGGGCTACGTGAAGTCACTGGTTTATGCTGATAAACCAGCAACAATTGACGCCTTGGAGGCCAGCACTGTTCGTGTTATTCGTGACATACGGCCAGCAGTGCTCGAAAAAGTGGCCCAAAATTGGACGTCCAGAATGCGCTTCGTCAAGAACAGCCGCGGTGCCCATATGCCCGAAATCATTTTCAAATGTTAATGTCACGTATTGATTTTTTTTGATTACAATTTAATTTTTTGTGTTATTTTTTACAATTTCAAGTTCTATCGGGCTTAAAAAAACACCCTTTACATATATAATATGTATGTAAATATGAATGTAACAATTTATTTGGTTTTGTTTTGGTTTTCTGTAGTTTAAAATAAGGATATTTGTTTAGACTGTTGTATATACATATATTTATTCTTTTAAAAAAGTAAAAACCTGTGTGTTGAACTCATTTAATGAAATCATTGTTTTATTCTAAAAATCCCGGGATTCCCGGGAATTAGATTTTTTTTATTTCGTTTGCCGGGAATAGAAAAAGTCCGGGAAATTAGAAACCCTAATGCCAATTCATTTGGAGAGATTAATTTTCTAATTCAGATCCCTTATTTGATTCAAGATCAAAAATAGTTGAAATTTGTTTTATTTTTGAAAACCTATATTTTTTTCAAAACGGTTTAAATTTTTTTTTATTTGTCATGCTATTCTTCCTCTCATATTTTAAATTTTATTTTCTGCCAATCAAATTATTAGAGTTGACTATTAAGTGAACTAAGGCCATCCAATTTAGTTGTAGTTTCACCAATATATACGAAGTTGGCAAATACAAATGCTAATTGACTTTTGTTGTTATTTAAATTTAATATTTCTTTTACCTATTTAATCGCGTAAGCATCGGTAGCAACAATTACTTCAATAACATACTTAAATTGCTCAACGTTTTTTTAATTAGTAATCTAAAGCATCTAGCCAGGTTCCCCATCTTGTTAATACTGGCTCCGGTGGTAAGAGATACATTTCATGAACTCGTAAAGGAGTCCTTTAAAATATTTTTTTTCGTATGAAACCAATAAATCAATATTATCGAATAGGCTTCTAATTTCCTTTACAACTCGGTGTAACTCATGTGCCAAGCAAGTAACATGTAACCAGGGCTGGCAAAAACCCAACCCACCGGGTGTTTTCATGGGGTTTTTTTTGGGTTTTATTGGGTTTTATTTGGCTTTATTGGGTTTTATGTGTATGATTTTATAATTGGTCTAAGCAATGTTGTCAACATAGCCCTTTTCGGTATAGATTTAGCAAGAAAATCTTCAATTTTTTATGGCATCATCATAAAATGCATGGATAGTTAAAAGAAAAGATAGGACTTATATAAGTCCTTATATATATGCCTCTACTGCCAAGTAATGTACAATGTAACTTTTTTGAACTTTTGTGCCCAAATAAGATCAAAACATTTATGAGGAGAGAAGTTGATTTAACGATGTGATGTCCCTTTTCCACCTGTGGCGAAGGGTATAAAAATAAAGCCATATTCTAGCCATTAACAATGATATACGATACGATGAAATTTGACTTTAAATGGCGATGCTATATATATAAAACAAAAAGAGCTGTAATATAGGGCGTGGCAAAAAATTTTTTTAAAGTTTTTCAAACTTAATAAATATACCGTTTATTCTAGTGCGTGACTGATGAAAATTTTTTCGTTTGTATTGGCTTTTAACTGGTTTAATGTAATATGTATGTGAAAAAGAAAAAAGGGGGCTTAAGTTGGAGGCGTGTCATAAAAGTCAGCATATTAAAATCTTTACATACGTAGGCTTAGAAGGACGTAAAAAAATTGGACATTTGGGGGAAGGATCCGAGATGGCATAAGTGGCGCCCAGAATTAGACGTCGGATTAAAAAACCACCAAAGGCAAAAATTAAGCCACTATCAAGCCATTAACAACGATATACAATATGATGAGATCGGACTTTAAATGGCAGCGCTATATATAAAAAACCAAAAGGGCTGTATTTTTTCCTGTTTTAGAAACTTCATTGACATATTTTTCATTCTAGGGGGTGACTGGCACAACTTATTTTTCGACCGCCCCTACTGTACATGTAAACATTGTGTGCAAAGTGCAGGTCGCAATTTTTGAGCTAATTGGATGAAATTTGGAACATAGGTTCTAATTGGAACAATCCTACTGAAAATGTCCATAATTTCACATAGCCCCCATACAAGCTTCTTTCCAGAATAGCGTCTTTGTGCCCAAAAACCATCTTATGATGTTGGTATTCAGATAAAATTTGGTCCAAATTTCATCTAAAGATGAAGATATCTAAATAATATTCGGCACAAAGAACTTTGACATAAATATTAAACTCATAACATAATTTTGTTTCTATTTATGATTGTCCATGGGTCCAAAATAGCGTACACTAGCAAACTTTGTTGTTAAATATTGTGGTGTTGGGTATCATATGGATTGACCGAGTATACTTTCTCACTTGTTTCTTTATATATTTATGTATATCATTTTTTGGTAATAAAAAACAGGTCCAACATAAGAGATATATTTTGTATTCGATTGGAAGAAAAGCGACTTTTTGTCATAATATTTTAGCAAAAACGTTGTTATTATATGTTTTCAAAATATAATTAAATGTAAAATTCTTGCCAATTTTACACACAATTACACAATCAAATTCACAATCCAATTTTAGAAGTATTTTTTGCAAAAACTTACGATTTTAAAAAAATAAAAATTTAAAACTAAAAATGACTGAAGGTGGTTTAACACGATATTTACTCTAAAGTGAGCTTGTCAAATTTTATATTGCAAAATGCTAACATGCCGTGTAATAGCAACAAAAAAAAAAAAATCGCTTCTGTAAATAGTACCCTTCATTTATGTATATATGAATTCAAACCTTAAATCGCTTTAAACCTGCTGATGGGATGCCTGATTTTTGTATGGGGTATTCCCGGTTTGGAGGACTATTTTCTGCTGACAATAAGCGCTTCTTTTAACATGCAAACAAAGCACTCCTAAAGTGCTTTTTAAGCGCTAACTAAATAAACATATTCATTAATGTTTTGCTTTTACTTGTTTAAATGCCTTTTTTCAATCATTTTCGCAAAGCATAATATATTTTTATTTTATTCGCTTTAACACGTTCTTCGTTGTCAGCACTAAAACAGCAGCTTTTTTGTATATTTTTTTCTTTATCATTTACTGCTGTATAAGAGCTCTCTTATTGAAGCGCTCGATTAGGCGCTTTTTCTCTTAAGTGCTTCAAAACACCCAAATTTTTTTTACGTGGTATATAATTTGATGTTGTCAATGATTTTAGGTTATGTCAAATTAAGCCAAAAACGAACGTTTGAAAGAAAAAATTATAAACCATCTGTAAATTGTCGATTTTGACTGACAGGTGCATTTAAAAAGCTGCTGCAAAATACATGTAGTCGAAAGCCAGCTTTGATTACACAACGATCATTCATATGTATATAAGATTCGATGAAGGCGAATATAGCACATTTATTTGTGTTTTAATAATATTTAATGCAGTTCATACCTGATTTTGGAATTCGTCCGGAAAGCTCAACAACTCTTCTTCATAGCGCAAATTGCCATTGTGGACGTAATAAACATAGATGTAAGATGCGGGTGTCATTTCGATTGAGGGTGTTATGCTGATAACGTAGGATTTTTGATTAGGCGGTACCTTTATGTATTCCGTTTTGATGAGGCTAGCGTGACCCATTACGATGTACTTAAGATAAGGTATGTCAACAATAGAACTGACCTCAATAAGAACTGGTTTTCCGAGTCTGAGTTCGGAATCAACCAAAGTCAATCGGCAATAGTATTCTCTGTTATTTAACATCAGATTTGCGTTTGCATAGATATTGTATAAACTACCTTTTGAGTCTTTATATTGAAATTTGTGGTGAGCCTTCGCATCATGTTCGAACACAAATGTTGCAAAACCTTTTTCATTTAAAAACGCTTCATACATTTTTTCACCATGTTCCATGGTAACTGGCGTTTTGCGATCCAAAACTGGAGCGCCGGTCCAATGTTTTACATAAACATTCAAACGATATGGTTTGTTATTTTCGAATTCTATTTCTTCGTATGGGATTATTAAATTATAGCGCTGTTTGCGCAAGTTTACAGGTTGTTCTTCTGATTCAGTTACACCCGTATACATTTCAGATAAATTTACCTTTATGGAAAGGCCATCAAATTTATCTATGTTCGTTATATTTTTGATGTTAAAATCAACAAATCCCAAATTTTGTATATCCACTTGTTTGGTTTGAAATAGCGTAGTTTTGTTCATGTCCCACAATTGAACTGTTGCATTGCCCTCCACATATTTGTCAAAGGTGTACTTGCCATAGATAACAACTCTTAAAAAGCCATCTTCCAGCAGAATATTTGCAGGAGTTTTGAGGTAAACACGAAATTTTGGTAGTATATAATTGGCAATCCCAATATCCTTATGGTGAGAATAATCGTATGTTCCATCAATTGTGACGTTGATTTTCCAAACTCCTAAGACTGGGTATTTGGATAATTTAAATTTGCCCGTGTAAACACCGTGATTGAAGGATATGTCTTTAAATTGTTTTACACGATTGCCAGCGTTATCCTGAAAAAATATAAAATTTTAAATATTGTCCATTTGAAATACTTTGTTTTAAATAGTCTTGGAACAAAAACAAGTTAAAAAGGTCGTCGGTAGTACTACAATACAGATTAAAAACAGATCCTTCGCTACAATATGTTCACAGAATAAGTTTTCAGTAATTTTTTATCAACACGTTGCACAGAGGGGTAAACAGTATCAAATACGAGGTGTAATTCAAAAATGAAGTTAGTTTCTCGTATAAGTATTTGGTACCACATAAAAGTAGATACAATTCAACGCGAATAACTGAAAAAATTATGGATCTGTGTTGTTTACTTTTTTTGTTATACGCTGTCAAAGTTGAATAATATCTTATAATTTGGAAATATTTTTTAAAAAAGTAAAAATCAAGATATTTTAATTGCGATTTGTGAGAACTGTTTCTTAGAAAACACTATAAAATGGATCCATCAACTTCAGGTATTTGACTAATTTATGAATAAATTTTTGTAAAGAAAATGAGTTTTTTTTTTAAGAAATGTTGATTTTCAAAATGTTTGTGAGAATACTTGGGCAAAACTACCCTGCAGGAGATTGAACTAGTACCTTATTAGTACCAAACTAGTACAAAAATAACCAGTACTAGTTCTCAACTGTAAACTTTTCTATACCATCTTAATGCTCAAATTAGCATTGAGTGTGCTTGGAACATCACTAGTACTATTGGTTCTAGACGTGTACTAGTACACTTGGACCACATTGGGTGCTTTTTGCATTAGCATTTTGCATTTTAACATTTCTTTTATAATAAAAATGCCATAAATAAATGATTTGAAATAAAATTTAAGAAGCAGTATCAAAATAGAAATAGGTATATACTGGAATTTTAGTTTTGTTGCAAAAAATTCTATCAGTCTACAAGTAGTGCCCTTGTACTACATCAAATACTGGTACTCATATGCACTAGTATTTTTATATAAAAACCCTAACCCCGTTAGCACTAGTACTTCTTGTTCTAGTTATTGTACTAGTGGTATTTAGACAATAAACTCTTAATCTTCTGCAGGGATCATTATAACTAATATTATTACAATAATAGCAAATATAATATAATTCCCCTGCAGAAGATTAAGAGTTAATTGTCTAAATACCACTAGTACAATTACTAGAACAAGAAGTACTAGTGCTAACGGGCTTACTGACGTAAGCGCTTGCAAGTGCATGCGCAACTATATGAATTGTTATGTGACACTCTTTCTTTAATATTTTAAAAAACTTGCAAACACTTCATTTTTTTCACTATAGTTTTAAGTAAAATAAACATATTTTCTGGTTAAATAAAGAATCATTATTGTTTAAAACTTCAAACATGTAGTTTATATTCAATTTACAATTTTTTAACAATATAATATTTGGAGTCAATCCGTATGACACTTATACACTATTTTATATATCATACAAAATTTGTCTGCGTGTTTTACGGTTGACGTAAACAATAGCTTAAAATCTGTTTACACTGTTAACGTCAACTCTTTGATAGATTGCAGCATTTGCTGAAAGAAGACATAGACGAGGCAATTGTTGTTTTGCTAGTGGATTGTTGTTAAAACATTATAAAAATAATGGATCTATCAAGTCGTGGTGCGTATTTACTGTGAACGATAATAAGTGTGATGCTGAGGGCAAAATAAATTTATCTATAGACTTAAACTATTCCGCTTTCTTCCCTGAAGAATTCTTCAATGATTATGGTATGACGGAAGAAGAAGATTAAGCAAATGAAAGTGGAGAAAGTTAATCCTAATTTGCTGCTCTACAAAGAGAATTGGGACTCCGATTGGCAAACAATTGACAAGGAAGAAATCAACCACTTATAACTGTGATACCCGAAATTTGTGCCCTAAATTTAAGCAACCGCTTACCATATCTTTCTTAAAGTACAATGATCTTGGGCTGTGTACTGTAACGATTCTTATATTAAAATTCATATTCAGCAGAACATACGCTACCTATAATACCGGCTAAGCTCTACGGAAATTGGGGTGATTCTTTTAATTCTTCCGAATACGAACACCTCGTCACAATGAAATAAAAATTTAGGTAGCTTTCAATACTATAGATACAAATTTTTAATTTGTTGAAATGTAAAGGAAAGTTTTATAAAAAGGAAAATGTGAGATGTTGCTTATTTCCTTTCTCTGTACCCGCCCAAGTCCTATGGTACTTATTATAATGACCTGAATATGTAACATGCTCACCTGAAAAACAAACTGGCAAACCGTAATTTGGTTTTGGAATTACGTAATTGCTGGCTATAATTTAGGCAAATGCTTGACGAGGATAAACCAGCCAATTCGCCTATATATATTTGGTGTGTATTACATAGGGTCTCCACCTGAGATAAGATATAAGATTTTTATATCAGCAAACGTCAAATTCAATCGCAGAGAGTATTATCTTACGTGTGGACTCTCAAATAGTGTTAATATTAATATTATAATATATATTATGAGACAGTTGTTATGAGAAATCTTATAACAACTATCTTATAAGATGAGCTGTCAAAAATACACATACATACATAAATATAAAACAATAATAAGACGCATTCTTTAAATTGTTAAATTTTTTACTGCAATTAGTGAAAATCTTGTGATAAGTGTTTAAAAAAACAATATTTTAAACAAAAACAAAAGAAAAAACTAAAAAAAAGAATAAAAACGATACAAGTTTACTGTACGAGAGTCATTCAATTATGAAATCTTATAAGATACGTGTTCCCCTTGTTTAAGATAAAGATTAATATGAAGAAATTTGTTCTCTCATTCTGCCGACGTTCTCTCACATATTATATCAGATATTATCTCAGGTGAAGACTCTGTGTTACCAAAGAATATAAATCATATAGAATGCGCATCATGTAGAAGCAAAATTTCTTATGGCGGGGTTTATCATTACGCACCGGTCTCATATAATTTCGCTCACAAATTTTGCAAAGGCAATTTGTTGTTGGTTTGCATTGTTGCCAACTTTTTTTGAAGACTTACCGTCAAATCGTACATCAAAAACCGCTAGAAGCCGCTAAATTTTTTATTTAGCGTAAAAAGTTATAAAATATCGTTAAAATCTCAATATTTTGTAAAATGTGTATTCAAATCATGATATATGGTGCCTTTTTAAAGGTAGGTATACGACTTTTTTAAAAATTATATATGTAGTAAGGTTTTTAATTTCTCTGACTTTTTTAGTCCCGGGAACGTACAAGAATTTTTCTTTTAAAAAGTGCCTAAAAGTTGGTAAAATATTTTAAATTCAAATGCGTTTAAAGTTTTTTTCTATCACGTCGAGTTTTTTAATATAGGCTGCTGAAGCTAATATAGATATGTATTTCAATCCAAATTTTTTCATATTTTCAATTAGGCTTAAGTTCATTAAATTTAATTTTCATTAAATTATTTTTATGAAGAAAGGAATTTTACAACATGAAAATTAATTAAAATTGTCATTGATAATCTTTCATTCTTGACCGTGGCCGGGACTCGAACCCAGGCCGGCAGGTTACCATGACATGTTTCGATCGCAACCACTCGATCTCCTCAGATGGATTTGCCGTTTTACACTCGCAGCCATCGACGACTGCTGACGTCAATAGTCAAACATCAATCCTTAAACCAAATTGTATTTTAACCTTCGGTAGATCGAAGTTTGCTTTTTTGAATGAAAAATTTTGGATTAAAAACCATAAATCGTTCAACAAAATAACCACAATACTAGATATGTATTTCATCATAACTGGAAAATGATTTGTCCGATTTTGATCCAATGATTGAGAACAAAATTTATATTTTTAGCTGTTTCGGAGCTATTCAGAAGTAATCTATGATAAATTTGGTTTTTATGCAAAACAAAAAATAGTACTATTTTTGGTTTTCAAAATGTATAAAATATTATAAAGACGAAAGTTTCACATTTTAATCATTTATCAAAAAGCCAGATATATTACGAATAAAATAAGAAATATATGTATTATGAAAATGTCTAATATTTCGGCCGAATTAAGGCGGATTTGTCCGATTTGGATTAAATTACTAGCAGATGACTTGGAATAAAATTCAATTTAAAGCATGGCCACCTTATTTCGGAAGAAATAAGGTGGCTAGACGTAATAGAATCAATCTGTAAACAGATTTGAATTCAGTACGCTAAAGTCAATTAAAATCACATAAGGTTCTTTTTTTTCGCCTTTTTTTATTTTTCCGACCATTTTTTAATCAAATATGAAACTACGAATTATTTTTGTTAGCTGAACATAATTTTACAGAATTCCAATTAATCCTAATCAAAAAATTAATAAAAAAAAGTTGTAAAATGTTTTTATAGCTGAAACGAATTCAATTTATGAATTATTTTATGAAAAAAAATTTAAATTTTCAATTACCTAGAACAAAAATTTTATATTCTATTGATATTAAAAAAAACCGCTAGATTTCCCGCTAACCGTCAAAACGGAAATTTTGCCGCAATGGGCACATAAAAACCGCTAGAATCGCGGTAAAACCGTCAAATTGGCAACAGTGTTGGTTTGTGTTCTCACTTAGAGAACTGAAGAGAGCAAAAATCAACGTGCATTAATATATACACATGTTTGCTGTTTTTGCCAGCCAAAGTGTGTGCGTATGTGTTTTTTTTTTCGTTGAAACTGGTTTTTGTTGTTTTTTTTTTTTGATTGATTTCGTTTTGTTTTCAAACAATTATTGTGCAAATAACCTACGTAAGACACAATGCGACCGATTGTGTAATTGTAGGGTAAGAATATGTGTTTTATTGTTGTAAAACTGAAACTATATCGGTTCGCACCGAACTATAATTTAATTTTTTAGACAAGTTATTTACGTTATAGTCCATTTAGCGATATAAGCACATTTAACATATTTAACATCTATCACTGTGCACATGAATTTATACTTTAGGTTTAAATAAAAAAAAAAAAAAAGAATTGAATTTTAGAATAGAAATATTTGAAACGTAAGTCAAAGAAAAAAAAGGAAAAATTATTATATACAAATAAATATTCAGTTATTTTATATAAATCTATAAAAAATGAATTGCTTGTTTTGTGTAAGCAATTCCCATTTTCTATTTGTTAAAATAATTTAGTTAAATACATCAAATTTTAAAAATAAAATAATTGCGAAGCCATATCGGTCATGCTGCTGGTGTCTTATAATCGAGAGTTCTTCTGTAAACAACGTGGTCAGTACAACAAAAGTAAAACAAACGTGTGTAACTGGGTAAGTAAATAAAAATATTCTCCCTCTCTCGCTTATAAGAAAAACAAGCGGACAGGTGTCTGTTTGGTATTTTTTAGAAATTCGGATCTGTTGTGGAGTAAACGAAAATTTTAATAAATAACTGAATATTTAATTGTTTTTACTGAATATGGTGTTGAATTTTTGACAGTAAAATTTTACAAAATAACTGAATATTTATTTGATTTTGCGGAATATGGTGTTGAATTTTTGACAGTAAAATTTTACAAAATAACTGGATATTTATTTGATTTTGCGGAATATGGTGTTGAATTTTTTACAGTAAAAATTAAATGAACTTTTTGTTAAAAATAAATGAAAAATAGGTAGACCGGTTTTTAATTGAACTTTCATTTATTTTATATTACAATTTCAGTTAATTTTACGTACAGAATATTGTGAGTGTACGAAATATATAATTATTTTCCCGGAATACATCCTTTCTTGACTGGAAAGTTTATCCAGATACGGATAATTTTATATCTGTCTATATCTGCCAAAGAGATATTATACAAAGGACTACATATATTAATTTTAATAAAGGGTTATATTGTAACAACATTGTCCATTTCCTTGGGTCCTCTAATTGCGAACAATATTGGAATCCATGATAACAACTTACAATTTCCGCTAAATATTGTCCCCAAACGCAGATTCTGAAGACTAATTCCTCAAATTTTTATTAAAACACTTGGAGGATGATAACTTAGAAAATGCTAATAAATTAAATCATCATCTCAAATTACTTGCTGAAAAAAAAATATAAAATTCAAGATTTTAAATTTTAAAATCAAATTCTACAAAATTCCAGAGGATACAAGGCCTTATGTCAACGATGGATTTTAAATGGCGAGTCATACATTTATGATTTTTATAATTCTTTTAATTGTATCCTAAAATTTTCGCACACACTTGTTATTCACGAATATACAATAAATATAATTTAATCTAATACACTGAAAGAATATATATATATATATATATATATATATATATATAAATATTTTTTTTTAAATAAATTCTTTTAACCATATTCGATTTATAATTTAATTGTGTAAAAATGTCATATTCCAATTTGTCATAATTTATTCTTTATCCTAATAAATTCATTTTTTTTTTCATTAATTTACACATTAAAAAATTAGACAATAAATAATAATGAAAAAATTTTGCTCGTTCTAAATACTAAAAAGATATTACCTGATCAACAATTTGGTTTCAGAAGATCTCACTCAACTATTCATCAGGTCAAAAGAATTTGTAATGATGTCAAAAATGATTTAATATCAAAACAATCTACAGCACTTGTACTACTTGACGTTGAAAAAACATATGACTCAGTCTGGCACTGTGGCTTAATATACAAAATGATTCAATTCAACATTCTATTGTTTCTTGTAAAGCTTGTAAACAACTTTTTGTGTGATAGACATTTCTGCGTTTCTGTAGGAAATTCCTTTTCTGATTTAAACAGCATGTTGATATTCTTTGTTATTTATAAATATATCTTTGTTTTCTTCACATTGAAGGTTTTTGCTAATAGTTTTTCTTCAAAATTATAAATTATTTATAAATATACTAGAATTTTTGTTATTAACCTGTTAATATTTAAGATATAAGGCAAAGCCATTTCTGCGCAATATTTGTTTCCTTAGAATGTAAGAAATTATGTAACTTACTATTAAATAAAAAAAAATAAATAAAAAAAAAAAATAAAAAAAATAAATAATAATTTGTTTATTAACTTATAATTACTTCTTAAGAAGATTTTAAATGTTTATAATTACACATATTTTCAAATTTTCTTCTTGAATAAATGTAACTTCATATAATGGACTTTTAAATTTTGATTTTAATCCACGAAAAATTTAGATTATTATAGAAAAGGAGCAATTTGGGTTATCTAAAAAATTAATAGATTAAATGGTTGGGTGGGTAATGACCTCGAGAGTGTATACCATCATTTAACTTTCATATTTAAGAGAAAAATGTCCAAGCATTATTTTGGTGTACAAAGACTATAAGTTTTTGCAATGCATTTTTTCATTTATGCACCCTACATTAAAATTTGCGTAATCTATATATATAAAAAGAAGTGTACACTTTGATGTCACCACTAACTGCGAAAACGGGTCAACCGATTTAAACGAAAACTAACACGGTACTTTGGGGATAGTCTGTAGATGGTTTATGTGAAGTTTGGACAAAATCGGCCCAGTGGTTCCGGAGATATTGCATTTAGATTTTCCTATATATTATTCCCATATAAATATCAACAAAATGGGTTTCATTATCCGTATTATGATTTTTTATTGTTACTTGAAAAGTTACCAAACCATGCCTTATGTGTACAATGACATTCAGAATAGATCTTAATGTATATTTCATATCGCTAGAGGGCGTATCATAGGGCAAATCGGGTAAAACTCCCCCTCCCAATATTTTTTTAACTAATCAATCAATTTTCTTGAAATTTCGCAGGCAAATAGTATAACATCTGGAAGGAACTATAGCCTATAAATTGTATTATTTAGGGCGTGAAATTGGGTAAGAGGGGCAAACTCTCCCCCTCCCTATATCATCTTAACTAATCAACCGGTATTCTTTATATTTGGCATGCAGATACTATAATATCTAAAGGAACTTTAAGATATACATGTTTTTGAAATTCCAACAATTAGGGCGTAAAAAAGGGCAAAAGGGGTGAAAGCTCCATCTCCCCATGTCTTCTTAATTAATTATCCGATGAAAGTTTCAAGTCTTGAAGGAACTAAAGGCTATAAATTTTAACATTTACGGCGTAAAATAAAGGTAAACGGGTAAAAGCACCCACATCCAATACCTTCTTAATTAATTAAACGATTATTTTGAAAATTTTATGTAGTTTTTTTTAAAACATTTTTTTCTCCGTTTATTCTACTTCGGCTTTGCAATGGTACACGATTGGTCGTCAAAAAATTGATGAAAAACGTTATAGCAGCTACCATTTTGAATGGTAAATTCCGAGACGAAAATGTTTTGCTGCCACGAACTCCGATGATTGCCACAGACGTCCCAATTGAATTCAAACGCTTAAATTTGGTCACACCATGTTTTTCACACGGACAATTATACGTGGCATGTTCTCGCGTCGGCAAGCCATCGAGCTTATTTGTGTTGGCTAAAGACGGACTGACAAAAAATATCGTAACGCAATTGCTCTTCGTAAAACAAATTGACTATATCTGTTTGATTTTTATACTTCAAGATAACAAATACATTACTTTTTTATGTTTAACTTTTGAATATGTAACGAAAAGAAATAAATAGCTGTTGTTTTTTTTTTCATCGTCGATCATGGTATAAGGTGCTTTATTCCTCTTTCTTTCACTAGAAGTATGTTATATGGCAAAACGACGTTTGCCGGGACAGCTAGTTTTTTCTTAAATTTTGTAAATAACGCTTAATAACTTTTAAAATTTTTATAAAAATTAAACAAACCAACAACGCAGTTTGAAAGATCAATTTCTTCTAAATAATAAAGAAACAAATATTTTTGAATTTGCTTTTACCGTTCCTGATTTATACCGGTTTTCAGCTTTGTACCCAGTTTATAATATTATTACTATTTAATCGGGCTTTTGCTTTAATCGGTTAATCGCTCGATTAGTTAATCGAGGTTTTCGTTTAATCGGTTAATAATCGGTTAATTTTGTTATTGATCGGTTAACCGATTAATAAAATTGTTTATAAATTAAGTAATATTAATAAATAAAAATTAAAAATTCTTTATTATTTGGAGTTTATTAGTAAAAAAAAAAATAATAACATAACAATTCTTGAACTAAAACGAGCAAACCAAGAAAATAATTTATAACTATGTTATACATATTTTTAAATTAATATATATATATTCTGTATTTATTAAAAAATAAACTTCGTGATCATTTTATTTCAATAGTTTAAGCAGATCTTATAAAATAATCTTTTCTTTGGTTAATTTGGCACTTTTCTTTAGTTTTGATAAAACTTGACATGGAAAAAATTCTTTCAATTATCGTAGATGTTGGAGAAATCGAAAGCAACCCATAATACAAAATTTCCAATTTCTCAGTCCTTTTACTGGATTTCTCTAAACATATAAAATCTTCCATTATGCCATTAGAGTCCTGTTTTAATTTTTTAAAATTTTTAATACTTTTAGTTGTTTCGGCTAATTAAGTTGTTGTGTTACTATCGAGAGTTTCTTCTGTTGGCAGGTCATTATCTAACTTATCCTGGCAAAGCTCAGCATCGAGAATTTTGCAAAATAGCTCATTTCCAAATTCCTTAATTTCTGTTTTTGTACTGTATTTTAAGAATAAATTTCTTAAAGGAAATATATTGTATAAAAAAACATTTCTAAACACAACTTTTTTGGTGCAATTTAGTAACTTTTTTGGTGAATTTTGGTACAGATAACCCTGTAAAATTGGTCATGATTGCATTGTAGAATGGATTAAAAGAAGCGTGTTGGTTTGAAACTGCCGTTTTAAAACTCACCCATAATTAAAAACACAAAAAAATGGTTTAATGCCACAAAAAATCAAAAATTTTGTTACATCGGTTAATCGGTTAATCGACTTAAATTAACCGGTTTTATCGTTAATCGAAAAACCCCAATTTTAAATTAATTGATCAGTTAATCGAGTAGTAATTAATCGGTTAACCGATTAACGGTTAACCGAATGAATACCCTAATTATTACTCACACCCAACAAACAATTAAAAATCAAAAGTTTGCGTTTGAAAAATCACATAGTATTGGTGTTCATACGATGACAACCAAATTTAGCTCTCAGACCCTGCATTAACTCACCAATATTTCCACATGTATCGGATCTTTAATATTTAACGGTCTCGTATGTTCATCTAACAACAAAACACGAAATTTTACTGTGTCTTGAGGCTTATAAATAGCTTTATCAGTTTGTATGTAAATTTTTGGTCCCTCATCTGCAATAACATGCAGAGAACTTTCATTTTTAAAACTTAATCCAGATAAACTCTCGGCTCTTAAAATGTATTTTGCATTCAATAATTTCTTCGGGAAAAATTCGATAAGTTTTGATTCAAATGGTTGTAAATTTACATCTTTAAATTCATTAAACCCAGGACCGTTAATGCCAACACGTATTAAGCTCGGACCATCAGCATTATGTAGATCTACAACAACTGAATATTTACGATTTGATTTCAACACTCCCGGTGCATTAATTGAATAGAAACTGCGAAATAAGAAATGTATTATTTTCAAACCAATATTATTTATATTATTTTCAATACCTTTCGGAATTTACTGCAACTGCCATAGAAAACATCATCAAGTACCAATAAAACCAATTGCGTTTCATATTTAAAATCTTTAAGTATAAAGCCGTACTACACAACCGTTGAGTTTAACTGAAAATTAAGAACTGAATTAAAAAAAATATTAATTAAAAATAGTTAAAGCTATTATTATTCTGTGAGTACTTGTATAACTAGTTGTGTTGTTAATTAAAAAAACAGCATTTTAATTTGCAATTATAAACGCAACTTGCAAACTCGAATAAACCAGTTTGAAAGTATAGTCGGTGAAGCCCGACTATTTGCGTCCCTATAACAGAGCATACCAGACATTTTGTTAAAGTGTTAAAACAAAATAATGCTAAGAGGCTAAGATTCATAAACAAGTTAATTGTGCAGAATATTATGTATTGGTATGAAATTTGTTCGTTTTAAAGCGATTTTAGAGAGAGGGTTTATATGGATTCTATCTGTCAACTCTTGGCCTAGCAGTACACAACTTTCGATACAAATTTGGGCTGATTTTGCATAAGGAATATTACATTTTTTTCGTTATTTTTGGGTAATAATTAAATTTTACGATAGTTTAGAATTATTATTTAAGTAATTTTCCGTTTTCTTATTTTGACAAATTCTTCACAGAAATTATTTAAAAGTAACGGCTGTATTTCAGTAATTGGTATACATATGTATGTATGTATTATTATTCATTAAAATCGACATTTCGAATATCCTGAACTTAGAGATTCCGAATAGCTAACTAAAGCTTGTCTGCTTCAGTTAGAAGAGAAGGTTTGTGGTATAAACAGAAATGTTCGTTACTTTCTTGGAAATAGTTACAAACGGTATTAGGGCTTGTGTTCGTGTTCGTTGAAATCGTTTCTGGGTGTGTGAGCCGTACCCTAAATAATGTGCTGTTTATTTTCGAACACTGGTATAAATACATCTATCTTCTATTTTCTTCTATATATGTATGTATGTATATAAAAATGAAAAATGTTTGTCTGTTTGTTTGTTGGCTTATGGACTCCTAAGCTACTGAACCGATTTTCCCGAAATTTTTACAGTAATATCACGTTAGCCTGGAAAATAAAATAGGCTATCTGTTTTTTTGATAGGGGCAGGGAAAGTGGTACCCTCCATAGGATGCCAATATTAAGTGTCGCATATCTAAAGACCTGCTGCAACAATTTTCTTGAACTATTTGCAGTAGGATCTTCTGAGCCTCTAAATTGAAGCAAAATAGCAGCAGGGGAAGTAGCGGCCCCCATATGACGCCAATTTTAAATATCGCATATCTTAAGAACTGTTATAGTGAGAATGTTTAAACTTTGTAGGAGTCACTCTTATGGTAAACTACAACTTTGAAAATAAAAATAAAGAGGGTAGGCGTGGGGTAGCAATACCCCCAAGGGATGTATACATTAAATATCGCGTAACTGAAGAACTATTAAACGTGGTTAAAGCCAGTACTATGCTAAACTTTAAATTTAAAAATAAAGATTGGCTAGGTAGGCGGATGAAGAACAGTACCAGTTCCAGGCGCGGATCCAGCTTGAGCCCTAGGGGGGGAATTTTTTTATGATACAAAAAGGTAAAAAATTTGTTTTTAAAAGTTTATTAAAAACAATATGTGTATTTTTTATTAAAAATAAACTCAACAATAAGGTTAAATAAAATATAAGGTCAGTTCAATATAAATTAATCTTTTTAAATAAGCAATTTATGATTTCCTTGTTAGGCAAATTTAGATGGTACAGTCTATCTTCTGTCATTGTTGATCTGAGCCATGTCTTATTCGACGAAGGGAGCATTGAAACGAAAATTTGAAATATGTTTCTTAGAGTATCTACAACGTTATCTGATAGATTTTCAGAAATTTTCCATTTTTGTTGCCAATGCAACAGTTCCGGCTCAAGTTTAGATGTTAGTAGGTGTTTATCTCTTTTATAAAACATAATCAGCTCATTAGGTTGTTGTAGTTTTCAAAGTTTTGTATCTGTATATGACTTGATTACAGAAGTTTAGGGAAAGGTGTTTTGAGATCTTCTAAAATAAATTCAGTAAGAGGAATGTTACTTACAACTCGGTAGTAGTCTTCAAAATTTTGGATGCGATTATTTCGTTCAAAGCTTGTCTTTTCGATTGGAACCTTGATTTGAACGCAAATAACATTAACTTTTTCAAAAATCGCTTTACATTGTTCTTCGGCTTTATTTCTTTTTTCTTTAAGGCACATGATCAATGTTTTGATTAGGCTTGATCCTTTTTGAAGTTCCATATCGTGCTTTTGTAAAATGATACTAAGCGCCTGTGTTACAATCTTGCTTGCCAGAAGAATTCAAATTAAAAGTGCTAAATCGACAAAAAAAAGGTGCTAAATTGTTCTACAGTGAAAAACAAAAGCGCTAGTATTGTAACATTGATTTTTATGAATATAATTTTGTTTAATATAAACACTTATTATATGTTACATTATAATATACAGGTATTTTAAATAAAGTTGTTGCAACTGTTTAAAATTTCAATCGTCATTTTCATCTTCCTCATATACCAACTCAATTTGGTACTTTTCAGATGAACCGATTTTTTTTTCAATATCGTCCGATATGTTTAAGGTGTGGCAATAAACGTTGTCTAATTTTGCACCTTCTTCTATTTTTGGGCATAACTGAACATAATAGTTCTGTTTTCATTCTAGTTCGCAGCAAGATCGATCCAATAGGTCTTTGGTCCAATAGGAGGTTGCCTCGCTGAACTTTCTGAAAAGCTGATGGTTTTTTGTCCTTATGTCTGAGAAAACATTGATTTGCTTTTCTAAAGCCGGAAAATGATTTTTGTAGTGTGGCAAAAGTATTAATATGTAATTATTAATGATTAGAAAAAATCAGACTTCGCTCTAAGTATCACATACAAATTTACAAAAAAGAAAATAATTGATAATTTTAAAAGGTATTTAAAAGCTTTGACTAATTCATATAAGTATAGCATGCCACACTTAGTATATCAGTTTTTTTTTAAAAAATTTTTTTCACAAATAACATTTATTCAAATTTAATAATAAATCAAATGGCTATAAGATCTTATAAAAAAGTAATTGCGTTTGATGCGAAAACTTTTATGTAATTTAAAAAAATATGCTCTATTCGACTATGCTTTGCAATTTTTCCAACTTGCAAAAATTGTAAAAAGTTATATGCCTAATATGATACATTTAAAAAATGGATACCTTACTTGAATTGATTATGTGAGTTTTTAAGTAATTTTGGGATCTAAAAAGTGCTAAAAATGCTAAATAATTATTAAAATGTGCTAAACTAGCATTTAGCACTTTTTTCGAAATTCGTAGTGCCAATTCAGAACAAAATGTGCTAAATCTAGCACTAAAAGTGCTAAACTGGCAAGCCTGGTTACAATAAGTATCACACTTAATAACCCCTATCATGAATTAAAATTCCTTGGGAGTTTTTTCCCTTTTTCCATTTTTCCTATGTTAATTCAATTGTAATTTTCTGAGAGCTAGTTAAGATAAACTAACGATAATTGTTATCAAAATTGGATACGATAGTACATTTTTCCTGTTTCGCAGCATGTTTCAAAGTGAAACGACCTGTTTCACTCTCAAGATTTTGTATGGCAAAACATGTTGTTTCAATCATGTTTGGTGCGCAAAAAAGGAATGGGAGAGCAAAACACGAATATTGTTGTCCGTGTAAACATGATATAAAGGCCTCGTTACTCTTACGTAAACGTATATGTTGCGGATCAGCTGTTCTGTTTTTCTCACCAAGCTTTTGTGCAAATAGGTACTTGCACGTAAACGTAACGTTGCGTTGCGGATGAACCTGATAAAATTAAAATTTCTCCCCGTTTTTAAGTATCAGCTGTTAAGAAATTTATATCTGTTTTCAAGCAGTGTTGTTAACAAAACTTATTAACCAGCGGTTTACTTTAAAATTTTATTTATGAGATTCTCATCAAAATATTAATTTTAATTTGGTGTCCTGAAACCCAATGTTATGGATTTTTTGTTCGAACTGAAATTAGTGTCGGCTTAAGGTGTCACAGAAACCAATGTTATCGGAAACAAGAGAAGTTTACAGTTATTGTTTTGTATTGGAAATAAATATTGTTTTTAAAATCTTAATTTGATTAACAGTTAAAATAGTATTTTTTGCATGTTTCAGGCAGCAGGCTGCTGCAAATTTGCAAAATCCTTTTTTTCACTTTTTCTATGGTTATTTTATTTATTTATAAGTTTAAACAACAAATATTTTTGTATTTTAAATAAATTCGCTTTATATATAAAAGGTGGTTAAATTTTAAGGGCCGATGTTAATTTTGAATAATACACAAATTATTGTCATTTCTTTTTATTATGATAATATTGGTATGGTTCAATTATGTATGGAACAAAATATCGGCCAAATGGCTACCATGACCTCGGCGGCACACCTCCATTCGATGGTCCAAATTTTCAATGACGCTGTGGCATAATTGAGGTTCTATGCCATTAATGTGCCGAATTATCTCATCCTTATCGACGCACAGTGGGAAATTTTACGAGAAGGCGGTCAAAATTCCATAACTTTTGACTGGATCGGTATTTTTTTATGCGACTTTTTTTGCTCGATAGGTGCGATGTTAGGCTTTAATTTGCGCTATAAAACGTAAAATTCGACTGATAGGAGCAAAAGTTATGGGGAGTTCAAAATGCATTTTCATTTTTTTGTTGAGTTTCGGTGTAAAAGTTGAATATTTCAAATATGATTTTTTTATAATTTATCATTATTTCTCTTGTATTTTACAACTGATACTTATTTTTTATTGTCGAACTTAGATCCTGTCAGAAAACGCCAATATTTGGCCCCTGTAAATTTTTTAGTCCCAATATTCACAGGGGCTAAAGGTTGGCTTTTTTGGGAAAGACAAGTTGTTATAAGGATAAAACTGAAAAGGAATATTTTGAAAAATTCCCAAATAGCATTCTTGGCTATCGATAACATTTCAGGTAATTCAACTTTTATTTTTGGTTTGAGATGTATGTGTATTTTATTTTTATATATTAATACAAATGTAGATTTAAATCAAAAACAAATTATAATCTATAAACTATTTTAAATTAAACAATATTAGTAAACATTTCTTCTAAATAGCTTTGGGTTTCATTTTCCAGAAGTTGTTTAGCTTCCTGTTAGCATCAGATGAGTTTTCTGAATTACATTGCTTGTATTGTTTCTGACCAGAGCTTCCATCACATCCCCATTTAGAAAATAAAGTGATGCTGCAATTGTGTGCAAAGTGTGTTCGAGAAGAGCCTGCAATTTTACTTCTGCTGAACTTAAATTTACACTAATAGCCGTTTGTGAAGATAAGCACTCTTTTTTGACAAAAACTAAATCTCGATATCCTAGAAAGATTCCACAATTTTTTTTCATTGGTTCGCTTTCGCAGTTCTGTATACTGATTTTTTGTCAGTTTTAAATCCAAAAATAGTGCAAATGCTTCTTCTGGAGGAAATTTCATTTCTTCAGTTGGTGTAGGCATACTTTTTAAAATCCTCTTTGTGCGTTTAGGGCTCGCTTCCACTATTTTTTCAATTATTGCAATTTTTGATTTCTTATATTGCGTTGGTTGAATTTGATGCAGAAATGAATCCTTTATCATACTATGAGAAATTTCTTCATTGATATTTGCAAGCTTGCGTCTTCGTGATCTTTTACTGCAATTGTCAATTTGTTTTGCGGGCCGACCCACTTTTCCAGTTTCCTTAGCGGTTATTGACAGCTTCTTAAAAATCAGATAATTTGTTAGCCATTTTTCGTTGCGTAAGTAAAACGTTTTCTTGTTTCTAGAACATTTAAGGTACCGTTTTCTTAATGTTAATGAAAAATTTTTAATTTTTATCTTATGAATTTTGATTTCTTGTTCGTTGCATAATTTAAAGAATGGATTATTCATTATGTGTAACACAAAATCTTTTTCGTCTTTCTGTTGAAAATATATATCTGCGAGAACTTAATAACTGAACTTAGCCATTGTTTAAACAATAATGAAGGTAAAATTATGAATGCATGCACTTTTATACTCTTGATAGAAGTTTTTTTAAATGATCTTTTGTTACTACTTCTTTAAAACATAAAAACTCTTTTTTAAATACAAATTTAATCTTTTATTAGCATTTCTTTGAAACATAGAAACCCCTGTTTTCACACTTTTTAAAAGGATAACATACCGGCAATAAATTAACAGGTAACATGTAGGTAATTTTCACGTAAAATATAACTGCGTGCTAGTTTTTTACCATTTACCTGTTCTTTCATTTTTTAAATTAAGTTGCAATTTTCAGGTAATTAAACTATGTAGTTTATGTTGCCGCTATTTACTAATGTTTAACCTCTTAACTTACTCAGAAATCTAACGTGTTAGTCTATTTATGTCGCCTATTCGTTTTGCAGCATCCGTTCACCCACAATAAGTTCATAACAATGGCAATACCTTTACCTTCTCCAAATTAATTGATAACCTGACGTGCTAGATCATTTATGTGGCCTGAACTGCTTTATTTGTCGAAAATTCTTTAAGATTCACCTTCTTTAATTTCAGTAATGTTTCCTTGCAGGACTTATTTTTTGAACCGAATATCTTACCTTGGGTCACAGAAATTGCTGTAGTTCGCAAGGCCGTATCCAGATGTGGGTACAATGGGGTATAGAAATGTAGGTTAGATTCTGGACTACAAGAGAGTATAGATTTTTTTTTGACGCATTTTGACGCTCAGGACTTATGCTCTATAAAGTAGGAAATTTCCGGGAAATTTTGACATTAAAAAAAAAAAAAAAATTTAATAGTTCTAGAGGTCGCAGAGTTTAATGCTATAAACCACGTATAGCTAATAAAATAAACTAATACACAAAACTTATTCTGTCAAAAAATCTTAAAAAACAAAAAAGTTATGAGCATTTCAACTTCACAAATTGACTCAGAAATTCAAAACTATAACCAAATATTGAGAAAGTCCATTTCGGACCACCCTGTTCTCAATGAAATAGTTGAAATAGGGTTGAAATTTTTTGGCTCCCGAGATTCACTAGTATTTACTTTCACATGAATAAAAAAATTTTAAAATCGGTGAACAAAAAAAAAAATAATTTTGGCCGCCTTCTCAAAATATGAACCAGTGTGCGACGTGCACCTTTTCTTTCAAATAATACCACACATGATCTTGGCGGCCAATTGACATCGCAACCACGTAAGATAACAAGGCCATTTAATTTGTATTTTCCCGGCTTCTACAGACCCGGTTTGCTCAAATTTTTGCACGATTTTTCCGATTGTGCGCACATTTATGCGTTTTGATTTGAACGACAATTTTCATAATAAGCCTGAATAACATTAACGCGTTGCTCGATTGTGTATCTTTCCTGATCGAGCACATTCTTGATTCGAAAGCAATTTAATATATAATTATTTCAGTCAATAATGAACGAATCGGAATTATTTTTTCAGTGTTGTAAAGCATTAATTTGAGTTTAATTTGAGAAACTGGAAAAAGTAATAGGGAAATTTCAATTTTTGTAACTCTTTGCTATCAAACCCAAATATTATTTAAAGGAAGCTCCTTTCATTTTAATTATTTCTTCGCATCTCCGCTTCACTGAATTTATGAGATTGGCGCTGGTATCCGGGAAGATTGAGTACCAGGCTTCTTGAATTTTTTGCCGCTCAATTTTATTTTTTTTAAATTTCCTGCGGATTGTAATTGAAAGAATTTTACAGTAAGTTTCATCAGCAAAAGTTTAATGCAAACTTGTCTACGACATGTTATTGGAAAGTTAGATATCGTCCGACACTGTCGCTCTAATTGTGTAAAACGCAACGCAATGCCAAAAATTACATTGAAAGAAACAATAAAGCAGATGTTGCTTTCTACAGAAATTTATATTGAATTTTAAAAAATTTTTAAATGATTGCCCGTGGTACACTGGAAAAAAGCCTGGGGTCTAATCACCGCATTCGACACTATCGTATCGAATAAACTATCAAATTTTTTTGCATACGATAGACACTGACGTATCGAATGAAAACTCGATAAATGTAATGTCGAGTTACTCGATATCGAATGCAATTATTTCAAAATTCAATACATTTCATTCGATATCGAGTTTCACGATACCAAAATATATAATTTCGATCAATTTTGCTCGATATCGTATGCGGTGATTATACCCCTGTTAAACTTTAGTAAAGGGTATCAAATAGTCTAACATCACTGACTAAACTTTCTTACTGGTTTATTCGAATTGCTTGCAAGTGCAAGTTGGGTGTATAAATACAAATGATGATGCTGTTTAATATTAAACCACAAAACTAGTTATAAAACTATTATCAGACTTCTAATAATAGCTTTAGTTTTAATCAATTATTTTTTATATTCAGTTCTTAATTTTCAATTAAATTCAACGGTTGTGTAATACGGCTTAATACTTAAAGATTTAAAATATGAAACGAAATTGGTTTTATTGGTACTTGATGATGTTTTCTATGGCACTTGCAGTAAATTCCGAAAGGTATTGAAAATTATAAAATTAAAATAGATTTGAAAATAATTCATTTTTTATTTCGCAGTTTCTATTCAATTAATGCACCGGAAACGTTTAAATCAAATCGTAAATATACAGTTGTTGTAACACTACACAACGCTGACGGTCCGTGCTCAATACGTGTTGGCATTAACGGTCCTGGTTTTAATGAATTTAACGATGTAAATTTACAACCATTTGAATCAAAACTTGTCGAATTTTTCCCGAGGAAATTATTGAATGCAAAATACATTTTAAAAGCCGAGAGCTTATCTGGATTAAGTTTCAAAAATGAAAAATCTCTGTATGTTATTGCAGATGAGGGACCAAAAATTTACTTACAAACTGATAAAGCTATTTATAAGCCTCAAGACACAGTAAGATTTCGTGTTTTATTGCTAGATGAACATACGAGACCGTTAAGTATTAAAGATCCGATACATGTGGAAATATTGGTGAGTTAATGCAAGTCAGAGAGTCAAATTTGGCTGTGACCAGGGATGGGAAATGATTATTCTGGATTTATACCAACTTTTAAAAACAAAAATTACCATTTTTTTTTTGATTTTTTTTAACATGTAACAGCCGTATTCATAAAAACTTATTGATGATTTATTGACAGTTTTTAAGCAAAAATTGCTAAAGTTGTATTCATAAACGAAAAATAGTCTATTGAACCTTTAATAAACCATTCATAAAGTAAGAAAATTTATTGTTGGATTTGCCCTTCTTTAACCTAGCATTTACACATGCCACTGCCAGTTCGAAAAACTCAATACACTCACGTTTTTTTACTAATACACTCAAATTTTTCGCAATGGCAGCATCAGTGGCAGCAAAAATTGCATGCGAGTGGAAATTTGGCACTTGCTTGCCACTAAATGACAAAACGATGAACAATGTTACCCTGTTCAAAATTTAATGCAAATTAACTGGATTATTGTCAAATTGTTATTAAAGTTTTAACATGATAGGTTTATTTTTATGATTAATTTTTTGAAACGCGCATTAATAAAAGCAAGTTTGTTAATTATAGAGCATTAATAATGTTAAAATAATGCTTATATAAATAAATGTAAAACATTTCCCGAAAAATGTGCCTATATGATTAACTCGGTAACTCTATTTAGTTTTTTGGTACTTTTTTTTTAATTTGAGAAGTCAACAAATTATCTTAAGTTGACGCTTCAACGACATTTTGAAAATGAACTCGCAGTGGCATGTGTAAACACAAAAGCCAATGGCATGAGATTCGACTCTTTCGAACAATTTTTCTTTGATAATATGTATACAACAGTGGCATGCCACTACTTGCATGTGTAAAGGCAGGGTAAACCAAAAATAAAATGACATTTTAAAAGTTGTTTGCATTTCATGACATTGTTTTTGTAAAATATGTTGAAAAATAATGACAAAAATGTTTTATTTATTACAACGGACATGTTAAATTCATTTTACTAATTTTTTTTTTATTTTAGACAGCCAATTTAAAGTTATGTATATCGATAATTATTTAAAAAAAATTTATATGATTTAAATGAATATGTTCAGGGGCAAATGCAGATATTCTCTTTAATTATTTATTAAATTATTGCAACTAGTTGTTTTGTTTTTGTTTAAAACAACAAATTATTGTTAAAAAATATAAAAAACAATAAAATAAACAAATCATAATAATAGTGATGTTAATAAAAAGTAAACAAACTTTTTACTCGAATACTTTTTTATCGTATATTTAAAAAAGGTTCAAACAAAAGTTTTTATGACACCTTTCGGAAACATTTTATTCAGAAACTAAAATAATATGTAGTTTTATTTTATAAGAATAATTTTGAAGGTCTACAATCTAAAAAAAAAATTATAAAAAATATATTAATATGTATAGAATATCATGTAAACCGAATTCGTTCATCACTAACAATAAAATGGCAGCCAAATATAAAGAAAGTTGCCATACTTACGGCCTGTTTTAAGAAAAGTGAGTGAGAAATTATATTGAAAACAAAAACAAATTTTCGTTTTTTATTGTTGTTTCCAATATAGTTTCTCACTCACTCACTTATTTACGTTTTCTAAAAACAGGCCGTTAAACAGAAAATCGCTGCAAACAGTTAATAGTAAAAGAGCTGTTATTGTACGTTTATGAATACAAATTTTTATAAGAGAATTATAAGATAAAAAGCGTTTAATATTAGCCTAAAATAAGAACTTTTTATGAAAATGGCTGTAAGTCTTTAGTTAGGCTAAATATTGTCGGATTTCTAGAGGATGCAGTTGGCACGTATAAAGGGCTAAATACACTTGTGAAATGCTTGTCCAGGCGGCGAATTCAACGTGTACTTCTGCTGGACGTAATATTCGCCGTCATATCTAAATTTTTTGAATTTTCATCAAGCGTTGTCGGTGTCACACATACAAGCACATTTTCACTTATACTACCACAATGCTTGATGAGTATTTTGTTCAATGTATTTGGGCCTTAACGTTTTTTTACGTACATTGTGATTAACCCTGCCTTTACACATGCAAGTAGTGGCATGCCACTGTTGTATACATATTATCAAAGAAAAATTGATCGAAATTGTCGAATCTCATGCCATTTGCTTTTGTGTTTACATATGCCACTACGAGTGCGCAAACTTGAGATAATTTGTTTACTTCTCAAATTAAAAAAAAGTACCAAAAAACCAAAAAGAGTTACCGAGCTAATCATAAAAGCACATTTTTGGGGGAATGGTTTACATTTATTTATATAAGCATTATTTTAACAATATTAATGCTCTATAATTGACAATCTTACTTTTAGTAATGCGCGTTTCAAAAAATTAATCATAATAATACATTAATCAAGTCAAAACTTTTATTATAATTTGACAATAATCCAGTAAGTTTGCATTAAATTTTAAACACGGTAACATTGTTCATCGTTTTGTCATTTAGTGGCATGCAAGTGTCAAATTTCCACTCGCATGCAATTTTTGCTGCCACTGGAGCTGCTATTGCGAAAAATGTGAGTGTATTAGTAAAAAAGTGTGAGTGTATTGAGTTTTTCGAACTGGCAGTGGCATGTGTAAATGCTAGGTTAAAGATAAAATTTTTGTGCTGATTAGAAATTTTTACCAAAAAAAATACCATTTAATTATGTAATTATTATTATTTTTAAGAAAATCTTTACAAATTCTAAGTAATTTTTTTAATAAGGGTTCTCTTATGTCTCAATGTATACCAAATAGAGCAATTTTATTATAAGCGAGTTTTTCCTTAATTGTACCAAATAATTCACGGTTATATAACGATACCAACTAGTCTTGGGCTTAATCGTTCGTTTAGGTGACCGGTCATTAACGTTCAATTCGAAACAGTGAACGAGTTCGTTCATTTCGTTCAGTCGGTCATTTCAGGTCACTTGTCTTTTGGGTCGGTTGATCGTTTGGATCAGTCGGTCTTTTGTATCAGTTGCTCTTTTGTGGTTTTCGTTCAGTCATTCACAATTGATTGAATACGGCAATGTGTTAAAAGAGTATAGCAATATTCATATAAGAAATATGTATACAATAATAGAAAACAATAAACACAAAGCAAATTCGAAGAAACATTTTGCTTTGTGTTTTGCATTGTTTTTGTGAATGACTGATTCAAACTGATTCAAAAGACCCAAGTGAACCATATTGAACGATGTATTATGAAAATGTGTAAAGCAATACGACAATGAGTAAAAGAAACAAGTATATTATTCTGGCATAACAAACATATACACAAGAATAGTACTGTTGTTTCTTTTTAATCAGTTGTTCGGTAAGCAAGTGAATGACTGATTCAAACTGATTCAAAAGACCTGAAAAGACCCAAGTGAACCATATTGAACGATGAGACTGAACGGCCGTTCAACGTTCATTTGACTGATTCGTTCAATTGAACCGGGTCGTTCATGACCGACACAACTCTAATACCAACAAAGTCAAACATGTAACATGAAAAGTATAATAGTACCACTATTTAATATATGAAGATTCAATAAATAAATATTGAGAAAAAAAAACTTTGAAAAATTAACGACAAATTCTCTTCAAACGGGCAAAGTTGAAACGATATAACAATATAATTTATATAAAGAAAAACGAAGCGAATAAAACTGCATCACTTCCTCCAAAATAATATTTTTTGAGTTATGACGACGTTGCAGCAAATGATCGATATGCGGTCATATATTTCGTCTTGCATACTCTTGCCGTTTTTTAGCAGAACGCCCAAGTTTACAAAGCTTTGTACTTCTTCGAAGTTGTAGGATCCGATTCGAATATTCTGTTCTTGTCGTCTAATTTCGCTGGCATTCCCATGTATGTATTTGGTTTTGCGTTCATTTATATTGAGGCCCACTTCCATTGCTGGCCTCTCGATATTTTTTCTTAAAGTCTTTAACTGCATAGTATCGAACCAAGCTAAATACAGCCCTTAAAAAGGATTCTCCTTGTTAAACTCCACTATTTATGTGAAAGGCGTATGTTCATTTCTATTGGATTGCGACGTTGGTAGTGGTGTTTATTAATGATGCACATGTCAGTCTCGTGAGCTTTGAGTATATTTCCAAAGCGGAGAATACCTGTGGGATTACTTTTTTACCAACGCTGTCAAAGTCTTGCTTGCAATTAACACAGAGTAGGTGAATGTCGGTGCAACTCTCGTAACATTTTTTGCAGTTCTGTTTTAAAAGAAAAAGTTAATCGACTGTTGACCTCCCTGGTGGAAACCCACCTTGATATACCCCAAATATGTTAGGTGCAGCTTCGATTAGTTTTTCTGTGTGCATATCAATGAAGGTTTTGTAGATGATGCCCAACAGCGTAATGTCACCAAAATTTTCGCATGCACTCCTGCCACCTTTCTTATATATTGGCACTATGAGTCCAACACACCACGACTTGGTAATCTGTGCCTGGGTTCATATATGAACTATCAGTTTATGGAGTGAGTCAGTGCAGTCGTCGCTCATTGCTTAAGTGAGTTTTTGTTTAGTTCTGATTCCATCTTCTCCGAGCACCTTGGTGTTTTTCATTTTCTCTATTGTTCTCAGGATTGCTTTGGCGGATAATGAGCTGCCTCACTATGTCGATAGGGCCGTTGTCATTTAATTCGCTGAAAAATTGTCTGCATCGTTGCAGCATATCGTTTTCCTCTGTAAGTGTTGCGCCTTTTTTGGCTTAGCAGGCGTAATCCTGGGTAGAAACCTATCAGTTTCTTGTCTAAGTTTCCTGTTGATTTGCCCAGTGTTGTAGTTGGAAAAATATCCTTATTTATGCTTTCGATTCCTGCTTGCATGGCTAGTAATCTTTGTCACGGAGAGCTCGTCGGTACTTATTCGCCTTTGGTGATATAAGTTCCTGCTATTAATTGTGATATATTGCAGCACGTTTGCATGGTAGTAATTTTTCTAATTGCTTTATCAAACCATTTCTCATTTTCGAGTTTTTCTTGTTAGCAATACAGGTTGCAGCTGCTGTCGTCATTGTGTTTGAAGAATTTGCGATAGTTGATAATTCGGTGCGGATTCGTGTGATTATGCTTTTAAGTGTCCCACAGTGAATATTTTCTATATTAGCCGCACTTTTACCAGATAGTGGTCGCGATCTATATTCGCGCTTTTGCACGAATGAACGTCCATCATTGAATTCATCATTCGGTTGGAATAGGAACGTGAATAATTTGGTTTGTGTCGTTGGTTTTTGGTATTTTCCATGTCTTCTTTTGTTTTTGTTTATGATTATAAGGGTGTCGTATGCAGCAGTGTTCGGGTCCTTGACTGAATCGTCGTTTTCCTTGGTTGGGGCGCATGCCGATATGAATTTTATTCGTTTAATTTGAAGTTTATACATTCTGTCGTTGTACGGAGTTGAATCCAAATATGGAATTTCGACATTTCTTTAATACTTAGAAGCCTGTTCCATTCTTTCCTGAAGTTTGTGCCACTTTTATATACACTAAAACAACGGTGCCCAAGCCTTATTCTCTTGATGCTCATTTGTTTTTGTAAAAACACTCACAAGCCTTACGTGTAATTGACTGCTTATGTAATTCATGTGTAACTTAATATTTTAACGTTTTGTTGCACTGATTTCTGTTATTATTTTTTCACAAAAAGTAACAAGTTTTATTATTCTTAGCAAAACTTAAAAATTTAATTAAAAGAATGGAAGTGTTAAAAAACTACTAACCATTTTATAAATCTAGTTGGATTTGCATCAGATACACCCAATGTTATGTTTAGACAGTATAATTCAGAAGTTAAGTTGCTAAAAGACGAAAAGCACGTTATTATTTTGATAAAATGCTCGTGCCACTTAATACAACGCTTGCGACAACATGTACTCTTACATTTTGAAAAATTTTAGCTTCATAGTAATTTGAAGGCAGAATATTATAGGAAAAAGGCTTTTGAAATAAAAAACTCCTTTGGAGACAGATTATTTCCTACTTTGCACATATGTACATATGTAGTTATTTTTGTTTTAATATTTTAAATCAGTAATGCCAACAGTAGGGAATTTTCCCTTTTTGTAGGGATTTTTTCGGAAAATTTCAAGCGTAGGGAAAAAGGACAGATGTTTCATTTTAAGGCAAATGTAGGGAATTTTCAAAATATTATTTTATTTTCAATATATTGTCTAAAAATTCGTAAATATTCGTCTTATTTCCATTTAAATATTAAAATTTTTCATATACAATAGCACCAAAGTACAAATGTAGTATTTTTTAACGGAAACCCTATACTATGAGTCCTTACAGCCTGGAAATCTGCAACAATTGTCAAAATAATATACTCAAATATTATGCGCAACCTAATACACAATTTGGAGGCGACGAACATTTTCGTTTGCATTTAAGAACTATTTTTGCTATTTGCATTCGCGATCACAATCGCTAAAATGAATGCGAATATTAAAAGCGAATATCTAATTAATGAAATTTTTACATAGAAATTAATTTGTAAAAAAAAACACACCTTCTTAACTACGAGAAATAAAACAATATAATTTTGAATATTCATATAATGTCTAAGGAAAACTTTTAAGGATAAGGAAGGATATATTTTTAAAATAAAATTTTTTTTATATTTTAGTTCAGGGAAACTGAAAAAAATGTTTTTTTAAAAATTTTTTTAAAAAATTAAGCTCTTCAAAAAGGACAAAAGACGAGGAAATTAAAAATCAAATACAAAGTTTGACTATGTTTCGCCTTAAGATAAAAGGATACATAGCGGCGTTTCTGCCAAAAAAAAAAAAAAAAAATAATTTGTTACACATTGTTATTTTTGAAACTGAACTTTATACATATACATATTTATTTTGGGTTTTTCTTGCTGTTAATAAACGCTTTGATCACAATATTTACAAACTGTTAATAAAAAAGGTACTTATTTGTTTCCCTGTTGCTAAAAACAATACATTTTTAACGTAGGGAAAAGTGTAGGGAAACATTTTTGGGTTGTAGGGAAAAAAGGGATTTTTTTCTTAGACACGTAGGGATTTTTTTAAATTTCGCCTGGCAACACTGAGTAGACCTAACTTCGTCGTTAATACCTTTTAAATAAACAAGACGTTGTTCACAAACGCCAGGAGGGCACTCATTTGGTATACAAAGGTGGGTTTGTGTATGTTTTTTTTCTTGACCATATAAACTCAATTGGATTCAACATTGGGCTGTAAGGAGCCGACTGAAGAAGAGTCGCTGATAAATTTTTCAAAATTGTTTCCATTTCGCTACGACATGGATTATGCATTATCACACACAACAACTAAAACTTGTAAGAGGTTTGCTAATTGCACCCATCGTTTACTTGTCATAAGAATAACTCCAGAGGATGATGTTCATCCGATTAGGTGGATATTTGGACTTCAGGAAGATAGTACGTGTATTGTAGCTCTTGAGCTTTCCTGGACCAGCCATGAGTTTTTCTGCAGAACAAATTGAATACGATTTCATAGTATACATCTAACCGCTAAGGTTATTTAAAATTGTTGTCATTGTTAGTTTTATTCTGCCTATTGTGAAATATGTTCTATCTCATCCTCGGCTAAGAGTTTAGGTTTTAAGAGGTTCAAGGCTAACATCCACAACCCAACGGTGGGCAGTTTTATTTTTTCAAATGTCTCTGACAATGTCTTCCAAACATCTCCTCGTAAAGCTGCTTCAACAATTCTGCTCCTGTCCTGGATGGTGTTTCTCTTATATTTTTTTCTTGATAATATAATTGTATCTTCAAAAAAAAAAATTGAAATAACCACTTTTCTGATAATGAATACACAAGAGAAATATCTTTCCCCCAATTTAACCTCCACATAGTGGACACAGGTTGTGTTCTCGAATATAAAAAAAACACTTTTTCTTCTAAATACATAGTGATTACATGAAATTAGCTGGATAATTTCTCCTCTTATCATTGATAACCGGCAAACGCAGCAGTTATCTTAAAATTTATTTTAGAAATAAAAACATTCCAATATTGATGCAACGCAATATCTATTGCTATTTGCAATGTTTATTATCGAGAAAGGTCAAGGAATTTTAACTTTTCTTTGTAAACAATACATATTAAAAACAAGAAAGAGTGCTATATTCGGCTGTGCCGAATCTTATATACCCTTCACCATTGTGCGAGCAGAATACAGAGCAACTAAATAATTTTTACATATACATACATATTAACAATACTTAAAACTTCATTATAAATGAAATTTAAACATCGAAAACTGGTAAATATTTTTTTAAAATCGTTTTTAGAACATAAAAATATTAAAAAAAAAATTTCTTATTAAAAAATCAAGATTCGTACCAGGGAACTCACAGTTTCTAACTTAACACACCGCCTAGACAACTGAACCATGAAGGAACGCTGTTTAAATATCATTAAAATGAAATATGCACCCTTTACTGTTTACAACTCAACGACAACCGGATTTGAACTATACTTTTCATAAGGACCCAGAATATATATACTTTATAGGGTGTAGGATCTTCGGTGAAGGGTATAAAAAACAAACTTAATTATAAAAAAGAGTAATTTTTGGGATCTCAGTATTTTGGTCATAACTCTAAAATTTCTTAACCGATTTGACAGATTTATATACCGACGTGTTAAAGAAGAAATTTTCCAGTACTTGTGGTTATAAAACTTGGACTCGGGAAGATCTATGGTTCTCGAAAATGGATATTTAAAAAAAAAAATTAATATCTTGGTCATAACTTTTTCGTATCTGAACCGATTTTCCCGAGCTTTTCAGAAAATATTTTCTATTAAAAATTTCCGATCTTTTGATATACAAGGCGTTGCCATAGGTCATATTACAGTCAAAAAATTCAGGTTTTTATACAATTTTTAATATTTTTTGTATGGGAAGTACCACGCCCACTTCTCCAACCCCGCCCACATTTTGTGGCATGGTGTGTATTTATAACCTTAATGTTTGTACCTAATTTGAAAACTTTGGCTCTTGCCGTTCTCCAGATATACAGAAAAAAGTAATAAAAATACAACAACCACAAGGGATTTTTGGAAAAAATTAGAGGTAGTCGTGGTTTTTTGCTCATTTGACAGATCTGGCTGAATTTCAATAGCAAGAAATAGTGGACTATATGAGACATAAATATAAAACAACCTAGCCGCTATCATGTCTGGAGTCTCCGGAAAACACATATCAAACGTAAGACGGACAGACGGAAATCGTTAAATCAACTTCTCTCCTCAAAAGGACCCAGAATATATATACTTTATAGGGTCTAAGATCAATATTATAGAAATTACAAACGGAATGACAAACTTATATATACCCTTTTCCACCTGTGGTGAAGGGTATAATTAAAAATATTACATTGAAAAAAATCTCAATGTTTATTTGTTTTATCTTAATTTCTATTTATATTTACTAAATATTAATTGGTATTTTCATAATTCCACTTTGTATTTTCTCAATATCAATTTGAATTTCTTATTATCAATTTTCTCAATATCAAATTGGAATTCATAATATCAATTTGAATTTCTTATTATCAATTTGTATTTTCTCAATATCAAATTGGAATTCTTAATATCAATTTTTAATTTTTTATTGTCAATTTGTATTTTTTCAATATCAATTTGTTTTTCTGAATATTAATTTATATTTTCTTAATATATATTTGGATTTTCTCAATTTCAGCTTAAAGAGGTGTAGAAATAAAAGCATTAAACTTTCTAATTGTCGGTCAATAATTAAACATAAGTAAGTTTTAACGTATTTGAATTAAAAATATTTTTATTCAATTTATTTTACCAACTTCTAGGCACTTTTTAAAAGAATTTAAAAAATCAGGGAAATTAAAAACCTTACTAAATAATTTAAAAAAAAAGTCGTATACCTTTAAACTATTGAGATTTTTCGATATTTTAAAGCATTATTCGCTAAATAAAAATTTAGCGGCTTCTAGCGTTTTTTTGATGTTCGATTTGACGATAAAGGTCGATTCACCCATGCGTTCAGAACAATATTTTTGACCGGACAATAATTTTTTTACAGAGAGTGTTCTGCAGAACGATTCACCCATCTCGGAAAATTTGTGCGGACAAACAAAGCTACCATATGGTTTACAGATGTAAACGATTATACAAAGTGGCAGCACAGTTAGCAAACTATTAGTTTTTTTATAAAAGTGTGTTAAAGAAAATGGACGAAAGAAGAAAATTAATTTTATTATTTTTAATTGAATTGCATAAAACCCATTTATTAGCAAAAAAAGTTTATCAAAAAATTTTGAAAGTAAAAAGAATAGAAGTAAGAAAAATATTACAGAAAAGAAGAACAAACAGCGTTTTCCACACACTTGTTCCTGAGATGCGCCTTCATGCCGTGGAATCGTTTATAAATTTTCAGCGTACCCCAATACGTTCAATGATATCCTTGCAATTTTAGGGCCTGATTTGCGTGGTATACCTATTCGTAAACCAGAGCATATTACGCCGGCAGAAAAGTTGTCCTTAACATTAAGGTAAAGCTGCTTTGTAGCGCCTTCGCAGACTTTTCAATAATATTTGACATTCACTTCCTACAATAATTGGTAAACATTATGTTAAAAAAATATTCACCCCTATCGTGAATAACAAGTGGAATTTTTGTTCCCATGAAATTTTCATTCCCCTCGAAGGGAAAAAAGGAATCGTGAATCTCATGTGAAAAATTTTTCATGCTATCTGTTCCAGTGAATGTAAAAAAGAAGAAAATTAGAATAAATTAAAAATCATTGAGATTTTTGTTTAAAAATATACACGTATATATTTTTAAGGAAAATTAAAATAACAAATCTAAATAATTAGTATTGGAGCGATAAGTTGATAACAACGTTAGTTTTTTGCACTTTTTAAATTTTATGTAGTAAAATATTTTCTAAAATTCTGCCACCACGTCTTTCACAAATCCGGCGGCAATCAACCTGTTGTTTTTCATTTTGTTGACCAATATATCGGGTTGTGCCTTATTAACGGATTTAGTCCTTAATATTCGATTTATAGGAGAAACTACTAACATACATGTTCTATTCCCTAGCAAAAATAAAGTGAGAAAATCGAAGGGAAATGTGAACAAATTACGAGGGAAAAAACTTTTCACGATAAGGGGAATTTATTCCCGTTAACATTTTTTCACGTTATTATTCTCCTTTGAATTACATTTTTTTCATGGGAGCTGTTCATGATCGCAAATATGTGAAAAGGGGAAAAATGACGAGGGAAAAATTATTCATGATAGGGGTGATTAAAATTTACCATTTAAAATTTACTTACGACCAATTCCAATAGATTTTTCTATTTCCGTCCATATATTTTGTTTAAGGTAAGTATTTTTATATGAACGATTGCCCATATCATCAATACATACACTCTCTTCCTGGTTTCAGGGCAATATTTTCTTTAACATCCATCATTTGTTTAATTATTTTTTTAATTATTCAGCACAAAACGAAAAATGTAATATGTGGCAGCTCAATTCAACTTTTATGTTCAAATTGAAAAAAAGTGGCATCTCAGTTCATTTTGTTCGGCACAAGAATTAAAATTAAACCAATTCAAGAAAAAACGTGCCGAACAAAATCTTTGCTCTCTCTCTCAAAAGTAAAACGTCAAACTCAATATAAAAAAAATTTTGTCCGGACAAAAGTTTTGTTCGGAACGCATGGGTTAATCGAGCTTAAGTCTTCAAAAAAAAGTTGCCAGCAATAAATACAACTACTATGCAGTGATGCCAGAAATGCAGATTGTATACTTCAAAATTGCAAAAATGCAAATTTGACGATTTTTGGTTAAAAAAAACAGATTTTTTTAGCTCGGTAGAAACTTCTTTACAATTTCATTTATGTTTGTACATACTATTTCCACTGCTTGCATTGAACATTTAAAAATATCAGCCATTCATGGAAGAAAGCAGAAAAATTCGTGTTTATCAAGTCTTGATATTTTCGGTATTTACAGAGATTTTTGCACTTATAGTACGGAAAATTATAAAAAATGATTGCGTTTGAAGAAACACATAAAGAATAAAATAAATAGTTCAACTGTGATCTCGAAACTTTTGAAAATTTATTCATTAGTAGAAATTTTATTAACAAAATTACTAAAAATTAAAAATTCGCATTGTCTTGACACATTAATATCGCCGAACTTATGCTATCAGATTTTACCCGAAATAATATTAATATGTACACGGAATGAAGTTTATATTCTAAAGCAATCAATTTCGTTGCTTTAAACAAGAAAATCCATAATAATTTCTTGATTTTATATTATTTCGTTCGTATTTAGTAAAATTTTCTTAAATAACGAAACATTTTCATTAACCAAGCCACACATATATTTAGAATATGTAATTTTGGGCATGGGCGAAATCTTGTAAAATCTTGTTCGTTGAAGCCATATTTTCTGGTGACTTAGTAAATAATTCTGCGTCAAATTGCACGATCTTGGTGGCCAATTCACTCATTTTCTACGAGAAATAAAGCGATTTTTGAACTTTTCTTTCAAAAAATCCATTGTTTCTCTTGCTGTGTGGTAAGTGGCACCATCTTGTTGAAAACACATATTCTCTAAACAAAATCATCCATTTTCTGCCACAAGAAGCTTCGGATCATCTCCCTGTAGCGATTTCCATTGATACATCGAATTTGGACACCCTTTACTTCGAGGAACAGTTACATATATTTACCAGAACTACTTTTACATTTAAGAAATACATTTTTTAAAATACACATAGATTTTCAATTCCAGAGCATGGCCGTATATCTTGATAAGAATTGTTATATATTTTTCTAAATAAACTACATAAAAAATGTAATAAATGTGTTTAGAAGATTTTTTTAAGATTTATAAAATCTTGACGCAGATTTTTTGATAAAAAAATTATGGGCTTTTGGTGATTTTACCTCTAAAATTTCAGGCTACACTGCTCGTATGCCGACTGGAGAGAGCGTTCTCAATTTTTTATTTCACCCAGGGCTGCCTAATTTGACGATTTATCGTCATTTTGACGATTTTGCTGTTCTGAAATTAAAAATGGTATAAACTTCCTTCGTTCCACTGTGTGATTCACCAAGAGACATTGTGTGCTAAATGGACGAATTGTGTCCACACTCTAAGTGTTGTGATAAAAATAGAGGCGGCACAATTCGTTAACTCATCGTAAGTTTAAGAAATTCCTTCAGGAATGCGAAAATCAGTATGGAGATCTACTTATGTTTACTGAGGTGAGATGGCTAAGTAGAGGAAAATGCCTTGAACGTTTATTTAAGTGCGAAAGGAAGTTGTTGAGTTTATAGAATTGGAATTTAAAAATTTTGGGCTCTTAGACGAAATTACATCTCACGCATGTTTAACGGACTTAGCAACTCACCTTAACTACCTTAATATTTCCTTTCAAGGCAAAAACAAATCTATTTTTGACTTAATTGACCTAATCGAAGGTATGGATATAATGTTCCACTTTCCATGCTTAAAAACTATCTTAAAAGATGAGTACAACATTTTAAATTTTGAGTTTTTTAAATATTTAAGTCGTTTTGACGATTTGAAAAAAGATTTAAAGATTTTGATAGCATTAAGCAAATGACACACAGAAAAAAATCAAGTTATTTCAACCTGATTTTACAATAACTGCGAACAACATTTTTTTTCTTTTAAAATAACTATAATTCATGTTAATTTAACATTGCAGTAAAGTTAGAGCAAAATGTCATTTATATTGAAATAACAATCCGAATCACGTTGAATGAAAGTTATTTCAAGTTGAAACAACGTGAATTTCATGTAGAATCAAATTGTTTTGAGTGTGTTATAACAGTATGAAGAAGCTTCAGAGACAACATATGCATTTATTTAAGAATAATTCAAACCACTTACCCCTGTAACACATGTTTTACTTACTTTGTATTCTCCTTTGATAACAGAAGCATCAGTAGAATCGCCCAATATGGTTTTCGTCATCATTCTACTTTGAAAACTTGATGTTCTATTTAACTAAATAATTTTAATTAAAAGAATACGGGAATTGTCTTCTTTTTATAACATATTTTAAAAATGAAAATAAAAAATGTACATACTTAAGTATGTATGCATGTTAATTTAACAAGATAAACTTTTGATTTTAAAATAAAACAGGTTTTTATGGATTCAATATTGAATCCATATTTATTTATATTTTAATATATATTTTTTTTTTATTTTAACAGTGAATATTATTAAATAAACGTGATTTAAGGATATTTTATTTAAAATAAATATGAAATAATGATAAATTTAAATAAAGTGCATACTTTTGCAGAAAATTACTATGATTCTCAATCAACATTTTTCCATGTTAATTTTACATTGGTATTTTTTTCTGTGTGTACAATCAAAAGCCTGAGCTACAAATGGAGCAATGTGACCTGCAATGCGACTCTGAACTTAAAATTTCTAATTTAAGTGGCATTGATTTTTGGAAATCCTTAAAACCAAATAAATACCCTTTACTTCACAAGGATATTTTAAGTTTGTATTCCATGTTTGGTAGTAAATATATATGTGAAAGTGCATTTTAAAATTAAAATTAATAACAAACAAGCATAGAAGTAGAGTGAGCAACGAAAATTTGGAGGCCTTATTAAAATTATCTACAACTAACATAAATTTGAATAATTTATTGGAAGGATCATGCAAGACTTAAAGGCCATTTCGCATTTCAGATAATTTTTACAAAAAATGCAAATCAAATTTTTTTTGCCATGTATGTTTATAAAATATGTTTTTTCTTTTAACTTTGTATGCATTGCTTTTTACAACAAAAATTATTCAATCAAAATTAGTTTTTCTTTAAATGTATTGGTGTTTGCTCTTCCATAAGGAACTTGTGGGCACCCCTGCACTAAAATTATCCTTCATACCGCATCTTGCGTTTGTTAGATTCAATTAAAATTTTTATTAAATAAATAAGGATGAATATCTTAAGTTAGTTTGTTTTTTTAGCTTTTGAGATTTAATTAAAATTTTGATTGAATAAATTAAGATGAGTAATTAAAATTTAAGTTCAAAATTCGAATCGAATGAATTAATTCATTTTAAGCTTATACCTTCCGAAACGCACTTTAAAATGTCTAAAAAAACCAGCAAATTATATTTATACCCACACCACAATAATGGTATTATGCATTTGTGCTGATGTTTGTTTCACCTTAAAATATTGGTCCTACCCCCACCATTAAGTATACCGATCGACTAGAATCATTTTCAAATTAACGATGTCCGTTCGGCTGACTGTTCATGTAAACCTTGTGCGAAAAGTACAGTTCGCAATTTTAGCGATAAATTGATGAATTTGATACATGGGTTCTTATTGGCACACGGACCAGGCTAATTGAAAATGGGGGAAATCAGTCCATAATTTCACATAGCCCTCATACCAACTTCTTTCCGGAATAGGGACTTTGTACCCATAAACCATTTAACTATGTTGGAATTTAGATGAAATTTGGTACAAACTTATTCTACTGCAGCCAAAATTATGTAACCAAATTTTATTGGAATCGGTCCATATTTGACTATAGCTCCCATACAAATACTACTAACTCATGAAATTTAATTGCAGAAAGTTGTAAAAATTATAAAAAAATTTATTATTATTACCGTTTCAACTATACCTTTTTTATTCTAGAAACTTGATTTGAAATTTCCTAGATTTAATTAATGATAAAGTTTTTCTAGGGAGTCAAAAAGTTTATTAACAAGGTTTCATTTAAATGTGCTAAATTCTCATTTCATACTACATATTGATAAACTGAAATTTATAATAAGGGATAAGCTATTCCCAAATGCATTTTACTGGTTGCTTAGGCCAGATCATCAGGAAACTTCATCCAAAGATCATTATCATAATGAAATAATGAAAAAGTGATGTCATCTCAAAGTTGTATCACTTAAAAAAAAACCCCCCTTTACAAATAAAACTGTTAAGCGAATAAGAAAATACAAGTAAGAGTGCTATATTGCCGAATCTTATATACCCTTCACCATGGTTAGGAAAGAAAAGAAATACATAGAAAACAATTTTCACCAATTAAAGCATTAATCAAAAATAAGCAAATTAAACATTTAATTCACTTGATTAATTAAACGTTTATTTCACTTGATTAAATTTTTAATTAAAACTTAATTTAATTTTCATCAATTTTTTAACCGATTTGACAGATTTATATACCGACTTGTCAAAGATTTTTCATTTACTTGGGCTATAAAACTTGGACTCGGGAAGATCTATGGTTTCCGATAATGGGTATTTTTCAAAAAAAATTTTTATTTTGGTCATAACTTTTTTAACTGATTTTCCCCAGTTTTTCAGATAATATGTTCTACTAAAGATTTCCGATATTTTGTATATAAGGCTTATCCATAGGTCATATGACAGCTCAAAAATGTTTATAATATTTTTGAAGCTTTCTGTACGGGAGGTACCACGGTCACTTCTTCAGTCCCGCCCACATTTTGCGGGATGCTGTGTATTGATAACTAAAATGTTTGTACCTAGCTTGGAAACTTTGGCGAATGCCAATCTCCAGAGCAAGGGAGAAAGAAAAAAAAAAACAACCACAAAAAGGGATTTATGGAAAAAAAATTAGAGGTAGTCGTGGTTTTTTGCTCATAGCTCAGCCATTTTTGGACCGATGTAGCTGAATTTTAATAACAAAATTATAATGGGCATATCTGAAATAAACATTTACCAACCAAGTCCCCATTATATCTGGGGACTTTGTAAAACACATTTCAACAGACAGATGGACAGACAGATAACCAGATTTTAACTTCCCTTCTGATCAAGATCCAGAATATAATATATACTTTATAGGGTCTAAGATCAATATACTCAAAATATACTTATACATCATATATCTGTGGTTTTCACGAATAATCGCGTAAGTCGGTTTTTACCGAAATTGAGATAATGATGTCAAAGTGCTACATTTTGCATTAGGTTTTTATAAGTATTAAGCTTTTTAGAATATAATGTAGTATTATTAATTTTTTTCTGCTAAAAACAACTTAAGTTAACTGTTTAATAAAATATTTTGCTATTATAACGATTTATGTCGACATACATCGCCAAAAATTGTAAAATTGCTGAATATGTATCCAAATAAAAAGCATATGTGATGTTATGTTGTTATTCGTGCAAAAAATATGAAAGTATTTTTTGAAAATTTTTCTATTAATAACAACTTATATGTACATATGCGTTTATTGTTGACTTCTTTAGTTGCAACAACAGCAGATGAGCGGTTGTTTGTAATTTTAAGTCCATACGTTGTGCTATAAGTATCAAAAACTCTGAATATGTCGCCAACTTGTGTGCTAAAAATAACAACGTAAGTCGTCATGTGTGATTAAAATGATAACATTTATTTTCACAAAAAAGAACTTATGTGGAGATATGATGTTATATTGCACACACTTAATGAGTCAATCAAACATATGCATTTTTAATCCTTTTACAGATTGTGATCCTGTGAGGATTTTTTCATGAAAACTATGTATAATACGTAGAAAGTCACTGTTAAGAGGATAGTAAAGAAAAAAGTTTAAAAAAGCATCTACAGAAGCCGCAATTGAAAAAATAATTGTTTTTGCTCTCCTGAAAGGTTTGGTTTTATAACTTACGCGATTATTAGTGAAAACCACAGATATATACATACTAAGATTATTTCTTCCACAAAAAAAAAAAAATCAAACAAAACAAACAAACAATATTGTAGAAATTATAAAACGGAATGACAAAGTTATTTATCGTTAGCCAAAATGCAAAAAGGCGTTACAAACAAAAAATTCAAAAACGAGTTTTTTAATTGATAATTATGAATGCCACTTAACTACATATCTTGCCAAAATTTTACACTTCTGCGATCAAAAATTACGCTTTTATTTACAAAAAACAAAGAGACGTAACTACAGAGTATTACACACTTTTTTCTAACGAAATATAATGGAATCATTTTCTTTGAAAATTATTTGAAGAATTCCATGGACGACTGTTTTTCTGACATGTTTAAAGTTTTCATTTTACAAAGTTTTTTGCTTCTCCTGTAAAATTATATTTTTGTTAGTTACGAAGCTTACGATATACCCTTTAACCTTCGGTGAAGAATATAACAGTTAATTTATATAAAATTAATTTAAATAATGTGTGACTAAATCATTATACTTTTTAAACAACGTGTTTAATTAATAAGAAACGACTGAAAACTTTTTCTTTGAACATTTTGTAGAAAAGGATTTGTTTTCAGTCTGTATTGCAGTATTACCGATGTCCTATTTAACTCGTTTTTGTTTTAAGACTAGATAAACCAAATTATCTGAAACAAATATATTATTATACTAAATTAAAAATTTTATATATTTTTAGGATAACGATGGCAATCGTGTAAAGCAATTTAAGGACATATCCTTCACTAACGGTGTTTACACTAGTAAATTTAAATTATCCAAATACCCGGTCTTAGGAGTTTGGAAAATCAAGGTCATAGTAAATGGAACAGAGAGTAATCACTTTAAAGAAATTAAGATTGCCAATTATAGACTACCAAAATTTGGCGTTTACCTTAAAACTCCGGAAAATATTGTACTGGAAGATGGTTTTTTAAAAGTTGTCATCTATGGCAAGTACACCTTTGACAAATATGTGGAGGGCAACGCAACAGTTCAGTTGTGGGATAAGTACAAAACTACGCTAATTCAAACTAAACAAGTGAAAATACGAAATTTGGGGTTTGTTGATTTTAACATCAAAAAGAAAGAGAACATAGATAAATTTAATGGCCTAACAATAAGGGTAAATTTAACCGAAAAGTATACGGGTGTAACTGAATCAGAAGAAAAATTTGTAAACTTACGCAAACAGCGCTATAATTTAATAATCCCATACGATGAAATAGAATTTGAAAATAACAAACCATATCTCTTAAATGTTTATGTAAAACATTGGACCGGCGCTCCAGTTTTGGATCGAAAAACGCCAGTTACCATGGAACATGGTGATCAAATTTATGAAGCGTTTTTAAATGAAAAAGGTTTGGCAACATTTGAGTTCGAACATGATGCGAAAGCGGACCACAGATTTCAGTTTAAGGACTCAAAAAATAGTTTATACAATATCTACACCGACCCATATCTGATGTTAAATAACAGAGAATACTATTGCCGATTGACTTTGGTTCATTCCAAACTTAGACTCGGAAACCCAGTTCTTATTGAGGTCAGCTCTATTGTAGACATTCCCTATCTTAAGTACATCGTAATGGGTCACGCTAGCCTAATCAAAACGGAATACATAGAGGTACCGCCTAAACAAAAATCCTACGTCATCAACATAACACCCTCAATCGAAATGATACCCGTATCTTACATCTACGTTTATTACGTCCACAAAGGCAATTTGCGTTATGAAGAAATGGTTTTAAAATTTCCGCATGAATTTGAAAATCAGGTATTAACTGCATTAAATATTATTAAAATACAAATAAACGTGCTATACGCGTCTTTATCGAAACTTACATATCGTTACTTTAATATATAAAAGCCCTAACTAACGTTTTCCTTACTTAACAGGAGAAGGAACAAACTTAATAAAAATTATAGTCTTGTAGTCGCGATTTTCTTAAAACGCAGTTTTTTATTTAATTCTCTAAGCAATTTAATAAAAAAATTGCGTTTAACAAAAATCGCGACTACAAGACTATAATTTGTATTAAGTTTTTTCCTTCTCCTGTAAAGTAAGGAAAACGTTAGTTAGGGCTTTTCTATATTAAAGTAACGATATATAGTTTTTATCGTTATATAAAGGGTGGTTAAATTTCAAGGGCCGATGTTGATTTTGAATAAAACACAAACTATTTAGGAAATTATTGTAATTTTATTTTATTATGATATATTGGTATTACTCAATTATGTATGGAACAAAATATCGGCCAAATGGGCGCCGCGACCACGGCGGCACACCTCCATCCGATGGTCCAAATTTTCGATGACCCTGAGGCATAATGGAGGTTCTATGCCGTTAATGTGCCGAATTATCTCATCCTTTAGCTCTTGAATTGTTGCTGGCTTATCGACGTACACCTTTTCTTTCAAATAACCTCAAAGAAAAAAGTCTAACGGTGTCAAATCACATGATCTTGGCGGCCAATTGACATCGCCATTACGTGAGATAACACGGCCATTGAATTTGTTGCGCAAAAGAGCCATTGTTTCGTTAGCTGTGTGGCAAGTGGCACCGTCCTGCTGAAACCACATATCGTCCACATCCATATCTTCCAATTCGGGCCATAAAAAGTTCGTTATCATCTCACGATAGCGAAAACCATTCACAGTAACTGCCTGACCAGCCTCATTTTGGAAAAAAATACTGCCCAAAACCGCACCAAACAGTCACTCTTTGTGGGTGCATTGGTTTTTCGACAATCACTTTTGGATTCTCATTCGCCCAAACGCGGCAATTCTGTTTATTGACGAATCCACTGAGGTGAAAATGTGCCTCATCACTGAAGATGATTTTCTTCGAAATTTATCATCCATTTTCATAATAAGTCTGGATAACTTTAACACGTTGTTGGATTGTGTATCTCTCCATGGTTCAAATTGAGTAAGTCTGAAATAGAGAAATGTCAAATAAAATTCGGAAAAAAACTTGGCGTTTAGGTGTGGTTCACATTCAACATCGGCCCTTACAATTTAACCACCCTTTATTTAGTTTATAGATGGGGGTAGTGCACTCATTTTGCAGTTTCAACTCACTAGGGATGCCAAACGGGAAATCCCGAGATTTTTCGCGATTGACAAATTCCAGGATTTATTTTTTTTAGTCCCGGGATTTTTAATATATCAACTTTTGTATACAAAAATGTTCGTTTTTATTGAATTTTTATACTATATACAAAAAAAAATTATTAAAAATTATATTTCAGTTGTATTTTTTTATTTTTATAATTCTTATTTTTGAGTTACATTTTTTTTTGACACACAGCGATTATTTCAAATTTATATTTTTGCTTGATGTATGGCGAATATTTTATGATTTTGAAATTTTGCTTAAGCCGTTATGACACTACATTTTTAATGCATTGTTCAAGTTTTGGTGAATAGTACAAATATAATGTAATACAAAAATCTACCAAGTGCAAAGAGTTAAGCTGTGTTAAGATAAATGGCAAACTGTCAAAAATGTTACTAAAGTTATCGATAAAAAATGAAGTTATGTCAAAAAAAAAGTAAAATTGTTTAACTTAAAATTGACATTTCAAGCTTGAAATATTTAAGGTGTTGCTGAATCAGCAGTCTATGGGCAAATTCAGCGATTTACCGCTTTTTGTTTTTAGGTTTCTCATAAACAAAAAGTTGGCAACATTTAATAAGATAAACAAAACAGGGATGGCTAAGTTGTTTAAATTTTATTTTTTTGTTGATATTTACTTTTTAAACTAAGATTTATAATACCTTTTTGTGGTGTTTTTTATGAACATAAAAAAAAATCAATTTCAACTATTAGTACAATCAGGGTAAAAAAGTACAATTTTTAAAGGTTGTTTGTAAAATTATAAAAATTCTCATCGCCATTGATAGTGAAAAAATTTGCAATATCCCTCAACATTTTTTAGTGGTAGTTAAAAATTAACAATCATCACTAAAGCTGGTAAAAAAGAGTGCAAACAAATTTCTTTACAGTTTTATTTAGTGATAGTGCAATGCTGATCTAAATCAATATTTAGTGCACTACCCCCAACTATAATTTAGTTAAAGCTGGTTTTGGACGACATGTATTTTGCAGTGGCATTGTCAGATGTTATGTCCATGTGTAATTGCACATGTCTTTTAAAATTGACAATTTACAGATGGTTTATAATTTTTTCTTTCAAACGTTCGTTTTTGGCTTCATCTGACATATCCTAAAATCATTTACAACATCAAATTACATATATGTGTATGTACTGATTTCTATTTCCATATACTTTTTAATGTTATGTCGGTTAATCAAAAATGGTATAAGAATATGTATAAATAAATAAAGTTTAAAATATACTTGTTGAATTAAAAACAAATGACTTGCAAATCAGTTGTTGTCGGGTGGTTTGTTAGTTCAAAATCGAATCGAATTTTTTCACTGTAAATGCAGGTTACCATTTACAGAGTGTTTAAACGCACCCATCAACTAGATGCTTTTTATTTTTGCTGTAGCCACTGCCATTTAAATTTTTAATTTTTTTATCAATATCCAATGTTCTGTTTTTCGTTTGTGGAAAAAAGCAAATCCCTTATTTTGTATATTTTTATTTTTTGACAATTGCTTTTTTACCAGCTAGCGGCAAGAAGTGCTAGCCACCTAAAAAGCAAAAGCTCAAAATGATTCTTTTGCCTTTTCCTTTTTTAGTTAAAAAAGACAAAACTAAAAAATCAAATTCTTTCCTGGCTGGTAACAATACAAATACCGATTTTTCATGCCAATGACACTTTTTGTGACCCTTTTTTTAAATTTATTTCTTTGTATCATTTTAACAAAATGTATGACACTTCTTGACACTACAAGTTTCCATATTCCTTACGAAAGTTCTCATGAGTTTTGTGAACAAACGTATAAAAATTGGAAGCATTTCATAATGTCCACTGTCATAGTGTCTACAGACACTATTTACAAATAAATTTAAAATAGAAACTTGTGAGTCCATGCTTTCCTCTCTCCATTTGATTGAATCGGAGCTGGAAGAATGGACTCCAAGTAAAGAATTAATTACAAAATATGTACTCAAAAGAAAAAAAATTTGTTTTAGCTTGAAAAGTAATTAGCAATTTGACAGTATTCTAACTTAACTCCAAACATGTGCATGTGCTGGTTTTTATTTTGGTTACTTCTAACATACTTGAAAACTTGCTTTACCCTGCGGCCACACGATCAAGTTTTTCTTGATAGTCTTTTACATATACTGTTTGTCCAAATTTTCAAAAATTGTGACGTAGGCTGCATTCAATTTTTGAGCAATTTACTTTCAAGTTGTCATCAAGAAAACAATTTATAAAGGCAAACGAAAAATTTGCTCACTAACCTTGAAATCAGCTGTTTTCTTGAACGTAACTAGAAACACTCACTGGAAAGAGAATTTTAAAGGCAAGTTCGTTTCAATTTTCAAAAGTATGAGTGTATTGGTAAAAAAGTGTGAGTGTATTAAAACTTGATTTATTTGGTACAGAAACAATACTTATTGTGTTTGTTTCTTACGCTGGGTCTCCACGTAGCAATTTTTATTGCTGAGCACGAGCAAAAACGTCGGCAGAACAATGGAGCAATAATTGCTGATTTTATTGCTGGAGAACACTAAAATATTTTTTTCCATGATATTTCTTTTTTATTATAAAGTTTGAACGTTGACATTATGTGTGAAACACTATATCATTTAAATAACCACCACGCGAAATGAAAAAAAAAAAACATTTTATAAGTGTTTTATTTACGTTTACTTTTGAAAACGCAAAATGGATAACCCGTTATATTTAAAAATATAAACTAAACATACTGTTTTTTGTTGAAGGATTTTTTCACTTGGCGGCTCCTTCTTGATTGCTTTTTTAATAAATAAAGAACCGTACAGAGAAATGAAATATCAGATAAATGACAACTGATTTGACAGCAGATTGCTAAGCAATAATTGCTCAAGCAATCAGAATAGCTAACGTAGCACTTCATTACATTAATGAAGAACGTTTCATAAAGTTTCATGTATAGTATGAAATTTTCTTGCGGCTGTAGTATGAAACTATTTCATTCATATCACGAAAATGTCAAGAATATTTTGTATTAATAAAATGAAATACTTTCATTGCAATAATGAAAAACTTTCATTAAATGTATGACACTGCTTCCTACCTACATGAAAATCAATAGTTGATGCAATTATTTTTGTCAAGTATTTTATGAAATTAAATCATTGATATAATACTTTTTTTTCATGTATTGAATGACAATCTTTCGTTAAATCATTTATCGTACCTATGAATATATTTCATTCAGATAATGAAATTCTATCATCCTATCTATGAAAAAAATAAAAATGCAATGAAATTCTAAATAAAAATTACAAAAATTTTATTAATAATAATATATTTATGCACATAAATTGAAGAAAGTTTATGAAACATATAATTCACAATATAACTTACATTACATATCGATGAATTAATATAAAAAAAGGCCTAACACGATTTTTTGTTTGTTAAACACTTAATAAAATCCGTACATTTTAAGATAAAAAAGTTTTAATGCAATTTAAAAAAAAAAATATCCAACAAATGTTATACTACAGCCCATTAAAATGTTCATGTCAAGATACATGTGGCATTAGCACTCAGAAAAAACAAAAAACATTATTTAAAAAAAAAAATCAAATTACGCAGAAATTTTTTCGTCGGGTATAAAAAGTAGCGGGTGCTCCATAATACTACTTTTAAAAAAAGGTATTTTCATCTGCAATTATAGAAAAAAACATTTTAAGTAAAAAAAAATGTTTAAAAAAATTAATTATGTACCTACCATTAACCATTTGTTCTTTCTTCAAATTCTTTACAGCATGCTTAACTTGAACGTCATGAATAACCGACTTTTTAAAAACAAAATAATTTCTGTACTTTTTCCTCCCATTCAGAGAAAGTCAAAATTCCAAATCAATCCTATATAAAAAAATATACATTACTATTAAGAAAATAATTTAATTTAAAGCTTATTAGATATATGTACATACCAATTGTGAACCACTAGGTCCTGTGTATTGCGGCTAAATTAATACTTTTATTGTATTAATGGCTTCCAAATCATTTTGGTTAAGACGAAAATTGGCGCACGCTGACCATGTTGAATTGAAATCTTTAGTCGAAAGGTTGTCATAGTTCAAACTTTGCAGGCAGAGTTGAGCATTTTCTTCTGGGACTGGTGTGGATTATACATACAGTCATAAAAAAGAATCATTTATTTTAATAAAACCACAACTTAACTTCATGCCAAATTTCCATTATAAATACGGCTGCTAGTCTTTTTCTGTAATGAATTCAACCAAAATCAATATTTGCATCAGAATGCAATATAAGTTATTAGAATTAATAAGAATAAATACACACTTTAAAATAATGCAGCTTGCTGTGACAAATTTATTCAATCATCTCAAATGCACTTTTTAAACAAACAACATGTAAAACAAAATTGCACTGGCTAATGAATCAGAAGAGTTTGATTCCTTAGTTTTTGAAATGATAAATATTGACGCGTTATTATTTTTCTTTTGCGTTTTTACGTTACCCTTGTTACATACTATACATGTGTACATTAGGAGTAACCACGAAAATTACAATCTTTTGTAATTTTTTTCCAAAAAGTTCACGTACCAATTGGTTTTTCTTAACCAATGTAATATTGAATATTAATAATTTTATACGGTGTTTTTTATTCATTTTTATTTATTTTTTCGTTAAAAAAGGTTAAAAATACGTTTTGGTTTGCGGAAAAATGTCTTATGCTATGTTCATACGACGATATAAACCACTCGTTTCGCTTTCTGAAACTAGTTTGCCAAACGTGCTGTTCATACGATTCATTCTTGTTTCATTTTGACATTTTTTTTGTGTTGTTAGTGTGATTTTTTTTTTAAATAGATAAAAAAGTAAATAAAACTTAAAAATATATTTTTTAATACTTTTATTAATATTATTATGTTATAATTATCACTTTATTTTATTAAAAATCAATTTTTGTTTTGTTTTTTTCCTTGTTTTGATTTTTTTTGAGAGCTAGTTCAGATAAACTAACGATAAATGAATTTTGCTGCCCGTGTGAACATGGTATTACATATCTAAATATTAATGAAATTTCATACTTGAGCTATTTTTTGCTTTAAATAAACATATTATTAATTTTTCTTAACCAAAAATAAAATTAAAAATTTTCGAAACTTCATCGCGGTTGGTGTGTGAACTTTTTTGACCTTAGCGAAAAAATAAATATACGATCCCTTATAGTTTTTTATGCTCTATCGGACTATGCTTGCCAATTTTTATATATTAAAAAATTGTTAAAAAGTTATATCCCTAGTGTACATAGATACGTAGATCTCAAAGAATAAATAACATTAGTTTTAATAATATTACACAAATTGATTTATTTTTTTTTTCTTTTTTTTTTTTTTTTTTATTTAATCTATCAGTATTACAGTTTTAAAATAAATATATATATTTAATATCTACAATATTCGAGATTTTACTAAAAGTATTGCAACAAATAAATTACTTATATATTTTTACACTAAAACACATTTTAAAATATTTGTACATATTTAGGTAAAAAGATAGGAAAAAACCATTGAGTTGTCAAAGAAATTTTAATATTAACCCTTTCTCACATCTTCTTTTCAGAAGTTGCAGAAAATAAGATAATTTTACAAATTTCTTATTAAATCAAATCTTGAAGACCTGATCCTGTCTTCGAATCTGGTTGTTACCTTATTAATAACGTGTTTCAACAATTCTTGTTTGTAGTTGGTATGCAACAAAGTGGTAGAAAATTTTCTCGGGAGGTTAAATATAATCTTTAAGTTTTTATTTTGGATAACCTGCAACTTTTTAAGATAAGTTTTGGCACATTTGGTTGACCAAACCTGGCAGCCGTATGTCATTATTGGTCGTATACACATACGATATATTAAAATTTTATTTTTACGATTCAGTTTCGATTTTCGATTTAGCAGTGGGAAAAGAGCTCTTCCGCATTTTAGTGCTTTGTCTCCCGCTTGAAAAATATGCTGCTTAAACGTCAGCTTTTTGTCAAGTACAACTCCCAGGTATTTGACTGTGTCGAGTAATGGAATTTCAGTTCCCTGCATACAAAGTGTAATTTGCGGAATTCTTTTTGGCGATTTATTAAATGGAAAAATCGTTGCCTGAGTTTTTCCCTGATTTATTTTAATTTTCCATTTGTTAAAATATTTTTCAGCATTGATTAGAGCATTTTTCATATTTTTAACTATTGCATTCGAGAGTTTTCCACTTGTTATCAATGCAGTATCATCTGCGTTAAAGGCTGAAGTTTGATTTCTTAGTGCTTTGAAGTCCGAAGTGTATATAGAGTACAAAGTTGGTGACAGAATTGAACCTTGGGGAACACCAGCAGGGACGGGCCTTTTTGTAGATTTTTCAGTATCTGCATTTACCACAAAGTATCTTTCAGATAAAAAACTTTTTATAATTTTTTGTAAATATATAGGGTAACCAAATTTATTAAGTTTGAAGATAATTCCATTGTGGCATATGGAATCAAAAGCTTTCTCTATATCCAGGAAAACTATTCCGGTACTTTTACGATAATTTTTATTTGTAGTTATTATGTTTACAAGTCTTTTCACTTGATGTATCGTTGAGTGTTCTTTCCTAAACCCAAACTGTTCTTTGCTTAAAATATTGTTCTGTTCTGTAAATTCGTTTAATCGATTTAGTATGATATTTTTAAAAATTTTGTCCAGACCATTTAACATACTTATAGGACGATAGCTTTTGGGTGATTTTTTATCTTTTCCTGGTTTGGCTATTGGTATTACTTTAGCAATTTTAAATTGCTTTGGAAAATAACCATGTTTTAAGCACCAATTAAAAATTTTGGTAACGATACTTACAAATTCATTTGACATTTTTTTTAAAATTATCGGTTTTATACCATCTATACCAGGTGCTTTTTTATTTCTTTGTTTATTAATGAAAAATTTAACTTCCTCCACTGTTGTCATCACACCAGCTACACCTTCAGGAATAGGTTGTAAGTCTAACCAATGAGTGTGCTTTGCTACCATGCGATCAGCGCTCGACGATAGATTATCAGTAATTTGGTGAGATCTTTCAAAAACATCAGCGATAATATTTGCTTTTCTTTCATTATTATGCACTTCAGCGCCATCTATTGACAAAACCCCTACAACTGATTTGTTTCCCCTAATTGCTCTATTTAGTTGCCAGAACTTTTTATTGCCGGGTGGCAGACTTTGAATAAATTTGTTCCAGTTGTCATTTCTGTCATTTGCCACATGGTAATTAATCAAAATATTCAGCTGTTTTAGAACTGATATTAAGTAAGGTCTGTCTGAGACGTTGGTTGTTCTTTGCAATTTTCGTACATACCTTTTTCTTTGTCCAATAAGGTATAAACTTAATTGAGATATTTTTCTTTGCCAGACTTGCTTCTCCTTAACTGGAACTTTTTTGGCAGCTTCTTGAGTGATTTGTGTAATTTTATCCAGAATCGATTCAATGTTTAATTCGGTTATGATTGCAGATGATAAATTATTTCTTCGAATTTCATTATCTACCCATTCATTGATTGCTTTCCAATTTGCTAAATGGTAGAGAGGAAGAAGTGCTTTTCTTTGTACAATTGAGCCGTAGATTTGGCAAGTAACTGGGACGTGATCAGAGTTTAACAAACCAGGATGAGTTTCAATAAGTGAAACATTTAGGGTCGAGTTCGTAAGAAGAAGATCAATAACTGATGGTTGTGTTGTGGTTGAGCGCTGTCCAAATCGAGTGAACGTGCTAGACGAGTGGATGTAATAACTGGAGCTTAATTGATGACTATATAGTTTTCTACCTGCAGTGTTATTTCCTTGGCAATTCCAACTAGTATGGTGTGCGTTAAAGTCTCCGAAAATAAAAAATTCAGATATTGTTGAAGTGATTTTGTTTATATCATCAATAAAGCTTCTAGAGTATCTTGGGCAATATGCTGATGTTAATCTTATTGGTCGGTTATTTATATAGATAATAATGGAAACATTTTCAATACTTGCTGTTGAAATATTTGATGCATATTGGTGTTGAATTGTATTTTTTATTGCTATTAATACACCTCCTCCATGGGACAATCGATCATGCCGGTAAACATTATAATTTGTCATTTTGAATTTATGATTTTGCTTTAAAAAAGTTTCATTAATAAAAACTACATCTATTGCTTTTTGGTTTATTATGTGTTCTAACTGATAGATAGCGGTTGGGTTAGTTATGCCTTGCGCATTCCAAAGCATAACATTGAGTCTATTCATTTTTATTTGTTTATATGACATGTTTTAGCATATTTCCTAGTACGCGCAGTTTATCATATTTGTTTTTACACCTTTCTAATGCATCAACTGCATCAAAGAATATTTCTAAGAGCCTATCATTGGACAAATCTTCATTATCTTTGCTTTGACCCGATTTAGCTTGTGCTGCATAGGAAGTTTTATTGCCAATATTTTGTGATCTACTACATGATGGCAATTCATGATTAAGGGGAGCATCATAAGATCTACTAGTAAGTTGTTCACTTCTACGATTTGTTGGCGGAGTATTTTTTGCCCTACTATTAGGCGACTGCTCATTGCCTCTGTTTACTGGGAAAATATCTTCATCCCAGAAGTAAGGGTCTGTCTCAGAATGTTGTGAAGGTTTATTAGGACGTTGCTTTCTAGTAATTCTCTGTCGAATTTCCAAGTATTCGCGACGAGATGGACAGTTTACATCATCTGCACGGTGATTCACATTTTTCAAATTCTTGTTAATGCAGTTAAAGCATTTATATATTACGGGTCCTTCAGTTGAAACTTTATTTAACTGGCAAATTGAGTAGTCGTGTGGACCACCGCAACCCAGACATGCATTTTTTCTAAAACAGTTCATTGAGCCATGACCATACAAAGCACATTTTGAGCACTGTGTAGTGCACGACGACGTGGATTTCTCCAGTGAACTACTATGCCACAAAAGTATTTTATCTTAGTTACTTCTCTTTTGGAAATCTGACTTCTGTTGAATTCTAACATGTACAACGCATCATCTGGATTGGATCGTGATGTTTGAATCTCATTTATGTTTGCAGGTTCTATGTTAAACGTATTTTTGAACTCCTCAGAAATAGTTTTTATATCAAGCTGTGGTAAACCAAAAAGCATGAGCTTAAATTTTTTGTTATCCTTTACTGGATGCGTAAAAAATTTTATGTCGTCTTTTTTAAGTTTTTTAATAGCTTCATTGAAGTCAATCAATGTATTTGGCATTACTTTTGTACCTATAGACATACGTTTGTACTTGGAGCTAGAACCCAGTATCTTTATGACATCTGTGAACTTATGACTATTATCAACAATAATTGGAGGAATGTTTGTTATCTCCTCACTAACTTCACCTTCTTCTGCGCTGCTGTCATCGTCTTCCACCTGAAATCTGTTATTCTCAGTCCTTGGTAAAGGCTTTGCACCTTTAAATCTGGGGTTGCTACCCCAGAATTTTTTTCGTTTCGGTGCCATATTCAATTATTATAAAAAATAATTGAAAATGAAAATTTTACAAAAACTAGCACGTGAAAAAATAATAAAAATTTTTTTGAAATTGATTTATTTAAATAAATCGATGTATTCATATTTTTCCATTGACATAATATTATGTATTTTTAAGAAAATGTGGGGATTTTTGGGGATAGCTGTTTTGGAGAATTTTGGGGACGAAAACTCGCAAATTGGGGATAAGGCTTAAAATAAAACTGGGAACCCAGAACAAGTGAAATGCGCATAGGAATAGCTTATCCCTTCAACAATAAAATTCAGTATTTTTATCAAGAATAAAAATTGGGAATAAAGAACGACTAACAAAATCTTGTAAATTAAAAATTTTGTATTCCCAAAAATTACTTTGTATTTTTATGTAGATATTCGAAGAATTAAAACCTGTTAACCGGTTATTTTTTAAATGCTTAACCGGAAACCGATTTTTGAAAAAATCAGCTATTCATAATATTCGAAACCCGGTTTTTGAAAAAAAGTCGAATAATCGATCTCCCTAGTGAGTACATTGTTTTTTATTACAATTATGTGGCGGCAGTTTCCAATTTTTCAGTGTGAATAAGTGTTATTCCTGTTTCTGTTATGTTGTGCAAATAATAAAAGTGGTTTGTGTCATAATGAAGCGAGTTGGTAACAATATGCTTTAAATATATTATTTATGCGTTTTTTTTACCAATTGGGATAATAGATCCCGCTAGTTTTTTTTGACCCACATAAATGGGATATATTATATGAATGTAATTCAATTTGTATGTTTCTTGTTTAACTTATGTTTGCAACTTGTTCAAAACTAGGTACTTTCAGTTTATCCGGAATAAAACAGGAATTTTTCCATTGATTTTCATGAAATAAAATTTATTGTATTTCTAAAAGATGCAGCCCTACGATTAAGTACTAAAACTGGGAAGTATTTGTTGATTTAAATGTTTTATGAATTTTTTGAGTTGAAAAATGTTATAATTAAACAAAAAAAAAAAAAATTTCCACTTTTGCCTCAATTACTCCAAAACTAATGGCTAAATCAAAAAATTATGTTAAAAATACCTAAATCTGGCGTAATTTAAAATTTTTTGACGGATTGCATAACAAAATAGAGTACGTCGTTCCAAAGATTCGACAAGATGTATGGAGCAGGCACTTTAAAAATCTTAAATGTTAGAAAAAAATTTAAAAAAAAACCTTACCATAGACTTTGAAATAGTGATGATTTTTGACGTTTGGTGACTTTAGCGGATCAATAAAATTTAGTGTTTATTCAGGGAATTTTTGCTTGTTGCATAGTGTAATCTAAGAAATAAAACCAAAACTGATAAAGTTGTCGACTAAAAAATTATATCGTCAAAAGATTTATTATCGAACAACATACAGCACCCACTGTGTTAAGAATATGCGCCTAATTTTTAAAGAGCTTATAGCGTAGATCAGTAGATCATAGATCAGATTATGAGTTAAGTAGTTATGATTTTTCCGAAGCTGCATTGGCCTTATTTTCCAAAATTATTATTTCGTTCTGTGCCATGAAGCAAGAGTTATACATGTTACATGTTACGTTGGCCCTTCAAAGTCGCAAAAAATGTTGCAAATGCAACCAAGAGGTATCACTGATGTATATGTACCTCTTCCACCTATGATGAAAGCTAAAACAAATATCTAACTGCCAATTTCAGATCTCACTCTCAGCACCTAAACAAGCAAAACCGGGTGAAGATGTCACAATTACCATAAATGCCCAGCCCAAATCGTACGTAAGTATCTTAGCTGTGGATTTGGGTGTGAATTTGCTTAACAACTCGTACGATCTAAACAAAAGAAAAATATTTTTCGATTTGTACGCTGATACATCATACGCTATCTATCCTAGTGCTGTCTATCCCGGTACAATATCTGGTCTGCTAACGTTTACAAATGCCCATTATCCATTTGAAGTAAACCCGGTGAGTGGTGGTGGAAATGCTGAAGGTGGAGGCATAGTCCCAGAGAAAATTCAATATCGCCAAAAATTGCCAGAGACTTGGATATTTGAAAATTATGAAATGTAAGTAATAATTGTCAGTTATTTTATATTCGCAGAGAGTATTAATATTAAAATAAATTTTATGAGACAGTTTTTATGAGAAATCTCATAACAACTATCTTATAAGATGAGCTGTCAAAAATACATATACATACATACATATAAAATAATAATAAGACACTATCATAAAAATGTTTAATTTCTTAGTGCAAAGAAAAAGTGTTTAAAAAAACAATATTGTGCGTGATGAAAAACCTTTTTGAAAACAAAACAATTATGTAGAAGTCCAAAAGGTAGTTTTCTGTATCTCTAAAAATTTCCAATACATTTTGCTCTTTTTTCCTGTCTAGATGCTTTTATATTTGGGGTATTCATAAGGTGTGCTATCATGTCATATTGTCATAATGTTCTAACATTTTACAATGGTTTAAAAATATTGTTGTTGCTTTGTAAACAAAAAGTGTCTTAAATTTATAGAACTTTGCTTGCTACATATGTTTATTGTGCTGTCGTAATTAATCAGAAGAGACCAGCGCTGAGCAGTGCCGCGTTAGCTTTTGTAGCCATCGCCGTTGATGGTATAGTTTCATCCAGCTAACATCCGTATTTAACCTGCGGCTAGCAATTTTTGCAACGAATAACTTGCGGTGTCAAATAAGATCGGCTTAGGATTTTGCTGTTTGGTAAACAAACGAAATAAAATTTATTTTGTGATCTGCGTCTGAAAAATGGAAAATAGTCAGGAAAGATCTAATTTAATTTTTTAATTCATGGATTAGAACTAAAAAATATTTTTATTTTAGGTAAATATTTTTTTTATATTTGTTTTAAATTAGCTGATTTAAATTCAATATAGCACACTAAATTATGAGGGGTTGTTCACAACAGTCGTATTGTTTCATGTTATTATTTTAAGACATATGACTTTATGACACCTTGTGAATCCCCCAATTGTATTTGGGGTATTATTTGTAAAGCAGACAGACAACCCAATGAAAAAATTTTTTTGAAACTTCTTTATATTTGGCATAATTATAGTTCTGTTAGATTTAAATAAGTGTGCGAAATATTTTTTTTGTATAACGTTTATTTGTCGAGTTCTCAAAAAAAATGTTTTTTAATTTTTTTTTCGAACAAAAATTTAATAAAAAAAAATTTAAGTGATTCTTACAGAAAATCGCTTGATCTTTATATGAAAAAAAATTTTTTTGTTTTCGTTTGCAAAACCGGATATAACCAATTTTAAGCAAAATTTTTCCAACATATTCCTCATTTTTTATTTTTTTTTTGTTTTGTAGCCACAGCTAGCCTATAGTGTCCTTATGATATTGTAATAGTTTTATTGCGTGGTCTCTATTATTGTAAAAGCAACGCAAATTTACACTTGTTCATGTGGTTATTGCAATATTGTACATACCGTAAAAGACAGGAAATGATGAGTTTAAGTTGAAGTTTTTCTAACTTCGGCCTAATTTTTTATTTTTCTTTTTACCGAAATTGGCCTACGGTGCACTGATTATATTGTAACCGTTTTATTATGTCTCCTATAGTTGTAATGCATAAAAAAAACGTTGAAAATTAAATTCTATCTTCAAAAAACTCTAAAAGAAATTTTAAAAGTATAATCGTATCGGCAATAAAATATCGCCAGTATGGATATATCGGCAAACCTTAGATGTCGTCGATATATCGGTATTCGTTACGTCCCTAGTTTATTAACTTCAGGTCAAGTGGTGAATGAGGGCATACTTAGTTAATCATTCCGTGTGAAACTTTTTATACCCACACCACAATAGCGGAGAGGGTATTATGCATTTGTGGGGAGGAAGGGGGCAAAGTCAGCCTCTCACAAACTTTCAAACCGATTTTAATGGAATTCAAAACATATATAGATTCAGATTTATATGTACAAATAAGCATGATTCTCCATTGGTCCCGCATAAGGTGCACTCTTGTTAATGTGCTTTTCAATACTCTGTAGGTGTAGGGTATCATATGGTCGGGCTTGACCGATTCTCACTTGTTTATTATTCATTTGAGACCCCATTAAGTAGATTTAATAAAATTGATTTAGCATTGTCCTACTGTCTATACGTCTGTTGGAAAAACGTTAAATTTCGAAAGACTCAGCAAAAAAGAATAGTTTTCCAGTTTCAATAATTAGTATTGTGGTTATTTTGTTGAACTATTTATGGTTTTTAATCCAAATTTTTAATATTTTTAATTAGGCTTAAGTTCATTAAATTTAATTTTCATTAAATTATTTTTATGAAGAAAGGAATTTTACAACATGAAAATTAATTAAAATTGTTACTGATAATCTTTCATTCTTGACCGTGGCCGGGATTCGAACCGCGGCCGGCATGTTACCATGACATGTTTCGATCGTAACCAGTCGATCTCCTCAGATGGATTTTCCAGTTTCTCTAAGCAATTTTGAATTGAAACCTAAGATAAAACGTTGAGGAGAAAAAGAGTTATACCAATATATGTGGAACAACTTCTTTAAGAAATTATTATTTTTCTTAAAAAAATTAACATAAATTGATGGCGGAATGCACCGGATGTTAATTCAAAGTTTGCACAACTTCGTTGTATATGACTAGAACATCTTTGCCTGAAACGAAAAATATTTGGAGTTTTTTTCAATAACAGAATTATATACATTCCTACTTTAAGGAAGCACTGTTCGGCGCTAGGCTTAGTGCTGGTCCCTTTCCAACTATGCAAGCAAGCTAAATCATCTGAAAATAATTTCCGTGCTGCAGCTCTTAAAAATTCGGCCGGTCCTGCACTACCGGTTTTTGCAATAAATTACTTCTGAATATATATAAAAGTTTTTTTAAAAGTTAGTATGACTTGCTAGTTAGTTTAATTGCTTGTTTGTTTTTTTATATTTTATGTACCTGCAATATGTTTTAGCTTTTCCTCCGTTTCCTGCACTAAAACATTTAAGGTATTTAATTCGCTCATATCTTTAAAAGGAAGTTGTTGCGCGTCTTTAACTTCATTCACTAATATGTTGTCGTTGGGGGTGTTTTCGACCCTCTAGTTTAACAGAAATAACTTCTTCTGTTAATTTTTTAAAAGACCGCTTACTTTCTTCTATTAACTCATTAACTTCTTTATTTTAAGTCTAAAACTCTAGTTTTTAATGATGGTATTTCATTTCTCAATTCAATAATTAAGGACTTAATGCAGTCGCATTGGGGGACAGCAACGTTTTGCACTGAAAATAATAGGAAAAATTAAATGAATCGATGTTTAACTTGTATGTTAATCATCAGAGACAGAAACATTATTTTTCGACATTGCTGATTACTGGTGTAAAAAAGAATACATTAACATTTTCATTGCAAACTTTGCCATTTTCTTTCTTTCCCACAAACGATAGTTTTTGCTGTTCCTCCTTTTCTAGATAAAAGCTGTTTTCTACTTGTCTTTGATACATTTGACCGCCAACGCTTTGAACTTTTCTTACTTTGTGTTTCATTGTTTGCAAACAGTGACTTTAGATACATGTTTATACAACCGCATTGTATTATTTGTGTGTCAAGCGTAACCCACTTTCAGTCTTCACAATATATATAGGTCTACATGTATACATACACATACTCTCTAGGATATACAAAGCCAAGCTCATATGTATACATATGTATACATTTTCCACCTTTGATAAAGGGTTTACAAATTTCTTTACTTTCAGTAATGCAAACGAGACCAAATTAACTCTACAAATACCTGACAGCATAACCACTTGGCGTATAACAGCATTTTCTAACAATCATGTAACTGGATTTGGTATAGTTAACAGTCCAACGGATATCACCACGATAACACCATTCTTCATATCCATAAGTCTACCATTTTCTGTAAAACGCGGTGAAATTGTAACAATTCCAGTAACAATATTCAATTATCACAATCAGACCTTAGACGCGGATGTGGTTCTGCAAAATTTTAATGAAGAATTCTTATTTATAAAATCAAATTCAAAAGGTTTGCAAAATTCGAGTGATGATCAACAACAAATAAGACATGTGAGCATACGGGCAAACAAAGCAAAGACTGTGAATTTTCTTATATATCCCCTGTTAGGGGGCGAAATAAGTATCAGTGTAACGGCCGAGAGTTCTTTGTATTCCGATGCTGTTTTGCAGAAACTTAAAGTAGAACCAGAAGGTGTGCCCAAACAAAAGAGTCAGTCCATGTATTTAAGTATACCAGAAGGTGAGAAAATAACTTCAAATTTTAGCATCGAACAGCCAATAGGAAGTGTACCCGAATCAGAGTATATAACTTTCTCCGTGGGCGGCCATTATTTAGTGCCAACAGTTGAACACTTTCAACATCTGACTGAAATGCCTACTGGCAGTGGAGAGCAAAATATGGTAAACTTTGCGCCTTGTGTTTTAACTTTGCAATATCTTAAGGCTAATGGTAAATTGCTAGAAGAGAAAGAGTTGGTGGAAGAATTACATTCTGCAATTGAGGTTTCATACCAACAACAGTTGTCCTTTCGTCATGAAAATGGGGGTTATAGTGTTTTTGGACAGGGTGTCGATGAAGAGCCTAGTACTTGGCTTACCGCCTATGTGGTGCGGTTTTTTATCAAAGCTTCAAAATTTTTAGACATCGAGGAGAAAGTGATTGAAACTGACTTGGAGTACTTGGCGCAGCAGCAAACCCCCAACGGAGAGTTTCCTTATACAGGATATGCACTAAATCCAAGCCATAATAATAAGTATGGACTAACAGCATTTATTTTGTTGGCCTTTTTGGAGGATCAGGTATGTAGTAAATAAACTTTAGTAAAATTAACTTTATTAAAGATCATAGAGTTTTATTTGCATTGTTTGTTGCAGAAATATGCTTCCAAATATGAACAAACTATCAAAAATGGCGTGGAATTTTTGAATTCAAATTTGGATAAAGTCAGTGATACGAATGCATTATGCCTAATAGCATCCGTTAAAACACGTTCCAAACATCAAAATGCCAACATTCTTATAAATCAACTCAAATCTAGTAGCAAAGAAAATAATGGACTTAAATGGTGGTCAACAAATGACCAGAATATAGCAAATGATGTAGAAGTAACAGCATGCGCAGCAATAACTCTGCTAGATACTCCCGGGGATCATACATCAATTTTGAAATGGCTGATAGAACAACGTAATGCTAAGGGTGGTTTCACCTCTACCTTCGACACAGTAGTGGCCATGGAGGCCTTAGTAAAATTTTCGGAAAAATATAGAAACATAAAAAATTTGAACTTAAAAATATCTTATAGTGCCACAGACGAGGAAGGCAATGAAGTGAAAAGTGACGAATTCTATGTTGACTCTAACGATGGTGTTTTGGATCTTCAGGAACATGAGGTATAATTAGAGAATATAAATAAATTTCATTCCAATTAATAACAAACCATTTCTTCTTTCTAGTTGCCAACAACCACACGTCATGTTAATTTCCAAATGGAGGGTATCGGGGCCGCTTTGGTCCAACTCAGCTACGAATGCAACGTTGTTAATGTGAATGAAACTCGCCATTTTGAAATTAAACCGAAGGTAGTACCTAAAAATGAGAAAGAAATTGATTTAAAAGTGTGTTTCACTTATCAGTCTGATTCGAACATGCAGAATGACTCAAATAATCTGATAATAATGGAAGCAAATTTACCTTCTGGATTCCGTTCTGATATAGAACACAGCTTGTCTCAAAGTCAAAACGAAATCGTGCAAAAAACAGAGTCAAAAAATTCAGAATCTACAATAATTTTCTATTTAAAAAAATTAAAAGCAAATACGAATCACTGCTTAGATATTCCAGCAAATAAAGTTAATGAAGTATTGATGCCAAAACCGGCAGCAATTAAAATGTATGACTGTTATAATTTGAGTCGATCAAATACAGAATTTTACACTATATAAATTAAAATTTGCAGTTTTAGTTAAATTTATTAGGAAGTCCTAAATATCATCGTTGCGTTTGTAAAAAGAGTTGCGTGTATCTATATATTGTATCTATATATAAACAATTGTAACGTTACTGACTGAATAATTCATCATAACACAGCCTAAACGCATGAAGCTAGAAACTTAATATGTGGACGGGATGTTGGTTTCTCCCCAAATCGGTACACTAAGACGGAATTTGTGGAAATTTGAATGTTTAGATGTTAAAAAGAGGGAGGCAAAAACGGGTCAATTCGGTAACCTCATGTCTAAAAAACTAAAAGAGATAAAACAAAATTTAACACTTATCGTCTTTCTTTAGAAGAATAAGTGAACACGTTTAAGGAGCAAACGGGTAACACTTGTATTTTGGTATAATTTTGTCACCCCATATTTCTTTTAAACCAATAAACATAGAGATAAAGATAATAGGTCCAATAAGACGTGACATAACCATACCAAAACTATATTACCATAACCACTGTATTACCAAAACGACATAAACATACCATACAAACCATTCAATTTTGGTTTCTACGGCCATCGTTACGGCTGTGGCATTAGGTTTATGTCACGTCTAATTGGACCTTATATCACTATCGAAACTTATCTATAAAATGCAAATATGAATTTAATACTTTTTCGAATTTCGATTCTATTTTTGCTATTTTTTTTACAAACCATTTTTCTGTATTTAGTTATGGTCTCCCACTACAATACTGAAATTTTTGATACTTCAATGGAGAGAAAAATAAATCTTTCTTTAGCTTTTTAGTATTTTTTTACCCTCCTCCATCACTACACCTTTTAAGTTGAATTTGAGAAAATACAAATGAACATCAAGAAAACGTATTGATGATGTTGAAAAAATAAAAATTGATTATAAGAAATCCAATTTGATGTTGAGAAAATACAAATTGATATTAGGAATTCCAATTTGATATTGTAAGATTCGACTATAAAACTGTGCGAAGTATTATTTTAAAACATTTCCTATTTTCTGAAGAAACTTTGAAATGAAAATGTTTTTGAATGTGAGAGGAAAGGGTTAAATGATATTGCAAAAAACGTTGTAAGATACCCATTTACATATACATATTGATTGCTTATTGACAAACATGTAAACATTTGCTTCAAACATGTTATTTGTAACCCTGTCGTGCGGCTCTTGACTGTAAAAAAGGAGAGTTCAAAGAGAGGGGCAATTGTACAGATCCCCTCAACTCAAGAATTTATTAAAAAAGTGCACAAAAAGACTTAGAAAGTTACTGCAGACTCGGAAAACGGCTTCCCTGGAAAAATATCTTAACGAACTTGATGCAACTCCACAATCAGATTACTCATTATCAGATCAGATTACTATAAATCTCAAAAGTCCAGTTCTCTGTAAACCATCATTAAGAAAGGTCTGCTTGGAGGAACTTCTGTAGCGGCGTGGAAGGATCCTCTGAGACGAACCGTTTACGTAAGGTAATGGCTTCGAGCCCGGTTGTTCCGACATACGTCCGGAAATCGGATGGTAGTTGGACTACGAATAGTCAAGAAACACTGGAGGTGTTAATTGATACTCACTTTCCTGGAAACTCCCAATGGGGTACACGGGATCCAGCGTGGGAGGCGACTTCCACTCCAATGTCCATTCCACTGGACTATGACAGGATTAAATGGGCCATCGATAGCTTTAGCCCATATAAATCTCCGGGTATGGATGGAATAATTCCGGCGGACCTGCAGAGGAATTCGACCCTGATAATACCCTGGTTGCTGGCCATATATAGGGGATGCGCTAGATTCTCGTATCTCCCTGTGAAATGGACCCTGTGTAGAGTGGTCTTAATACCCAAGGGGGGTAAAGCTTCTCACACCGAGCCGAAGGACTACAGACCGATCAGTCTTGCATCCTTTCTTCTTAAGACTCTTGAGAGGGTTATCGATGTGCACTTGAGGATGACCATCCCAAGGGGTTTACTTTCTGCCTCTCAACATGCCTATACGAAGGGCAGGTCTGTTGAGACGGCTCTTCACTCTCTGGTTGGAACAATTGAGAGATCGCTCGAATTCAAGGAGTACACACTTGTGGCCTTCCTCGATATTGAGGGGGCCTTCAACAACGTCAACCCGGACTCTATTGTGACGTCCATGGGGAATCTGGGGATCGACGTTGGCATATGTAGATTTGTTGACAATCTACTGAGGAATGGGGTCATTTGCTCTACAATAGGTGAAACCAGTGTTCAGAGGCTGGTGAACAGGGGTACTCCCCAGGGGGGAGTTCTATCCCCACTATTGTGGAACCTGACTATGAACACCATGTTGACAAAGTTGGACAATATGAGGATCAAGGCAGTGGCGTATGCTGATGATGTGTCAGTAGCTATAACAGGGAAGCATTTGGGCGTAATGTCCCAGTGTATGGAGGCTGCCCTGAGGGTACTAAGCACCTGGAGTGCATCATGCGGTCTGGGTGTAAATCCGTCTAAGACGGAACTGGTACTCTTTACGAGGAAGTATAGGACCGAGGACTTTAAGCTTCCGAGGTTAAACGGAACTGAGCTTCAGATATCTCGCAGTGCCAAGTATCTGGGCGTGGTTCTGGATAGCAGGCTGTCATGGGGACTAAATGTCCGGATGAGAGTGGAGAAGGCAATATTTGCCATATATGCGTGCAGGGGTGCAATAGGCAGAAACTGGGGTATGAGCCCGAGGTGTGTCAATTGGATCTTTGAGGCAGTGGTAAAGCCGACCCTGTACTATGGGGTCGTTGTATGGTGGACTGCACTGGAAAAGGGCATACACCGCGGGATGCTTGAGAAAGTATACAGACTTGTCGCGTTGATGATCACGGGATCTATGCGATCTACTCCCACGAAGGCGCTGTTCACGATTTTGAACTGGCTTCCGGTGGATATAGCGGCCAAACAGTTGGCTCTTTGCTCGGCGACACGGCTGCACGCGGCTGGCGGCTGGTCGACCCGTGACTATGGACACGCCAGGATAATCAGAAGTACGATTGTCCCTGATGGAGTGGACTACTGCACTCCGGTACCGTTCTTTGGTGCGGGGTTTGTTACACGAGTGGCGCACGGAAACGTGCTCTTGGATACTTTCCGGGAACCGACCCTGGGGGTCTATACCGATGGTTCGAGGAAAGGTGAGAGGGCTGGCGGAGGTTTCTTCATAGAGGAACTGGATGTGAAGGTTTCCTTTCGTCTGCCGGATGGATGTAGTGTCCTGCAGGCGGAAATCTCGGCTATAAGGCGGGCGGCAAACTGGCTGAGGTATCATCGCATATCGGGAGATATACGTATATTTACTGACAGCAAGGCTGCCCTTGCTTCTTTGGCGGGTGTCTACTCGACATCTAAGTTGACTGCAGAATGTCGGATGTCTTTGAATGAGATTGCGAAACATTCAAGGGTAACGCTTATATGGATACCTGGTCACTCGGAGTGCCCAGGCAATCTAGTGGCAGATGGGCTGGCTAGACAGGGTGGTCGCATGGATGACGTATTCATCGATCAATTTGTTGGTCTTCCAATAGCCCACTGTAAACTACTCATCGAGCGCGAGTCTTATAGAATAGCGCAGATGCGGTGGACCTGTGAGTCCACCTGCTTGATATCCAGGATCCTCTGGCCTGGATATGACAAACGGAGAACTGGCTCTCTACTTGGGTTCAGCAGGAACCAAATTAGGTTGGTGATATCGGTTTTGACTGGACACTGGCCGGTGGGGACCCATGCTGGAAGAATGGGTCTGGAATTCAACGACTATTGTAGGAGTTGTCAGAACGAGGAGGAAGAGGAGACTGTGCTTCACTTCCTCTGTCACTGCCCTGGACTGCGGGGCATAAGGGAAGAATACCTGGGGAGACCGGTGTTTTCCTGCTTGGGGGATCTGTCTGGGATGGAACTAAAATCGCTCCTTCTCTTCACTAGGAAGACGAAGTGGTTGGAACTTGCAGTGACACCATCTGAGTAACTGCTCCAATGGATGGGCATTGGCGCCGGGTATCACAAAGGGACCAATTGAGGACCCAAGTGAGCCGTCTTCTGATGGCTGCCCAAGGAACCTAACCTAACCTATCATTAAGAAACTTGAATGGTTGTTGGGCAAGAAACGATGTTGAATAGTCAAAAGTGGAAGGTTTCCTTAGTTACCGTGATATCAAGTCAGATAAAGTTCATACAAAAGTTGAGTCATATAGGCCTATTACCTTATTATCAAATATATCAAAGCTGTTTGAGAAATTATTAGTATCAAAATTAACACCGATTTTAAATGAAAATAGTGTATTCCAAACCATCAGTTCGGATTTAGAAGAAAACACAGCACAATTGAACAAACTCATCGAATAGTAAACGCCATAAGAAAAGCCTTGAAGGGAAAAAAATATTGCCTAGCCCTCTTCATCGATGTTTCACAAGCTTTTGATAAAGTCTGGCATGAAGGCTTATTACATAAATTGAAGCTAAACTTACCAGTAAACACACACAAGCTGTTAGAAAGCTACTTAGTCGGTCGTCAATTTATTATTAAAGAAGGCAATTTCTTAAGTTCCCCTTAGCCAATTGGCACTGGGGTCCCACAAGGCTGCATCCGGGTCCCTCTATTATACTTAATTTATACGTCGAACATGCCAACAAACAACTACACCCAAACTTCCACATTGGCGGATGATACAGGTTTTTGAAAGCGTGCACGAAAATCGACACAAGCATCTCGGTACTTACAGGATCATTTATTTAAACTAGAAAAATTGTTAAAACAATGGACGATAATGTTCAATGAGCAAAAATGCGGACATATAAAATTCACCCTGGGTCGGGAATCATGCCCCCCTATTAAAATCAATAATCGATTAATACCTCAATATTCGCATTTAAAATATATCGGCATACATCTGGATCGGCGATTAACGTGGAAAAGCCATACAGAGTCAAAATTAACTCAAATGAAGCTAAAAGCCATCCAAATTCATTAGCTTATACTTTACAACACTAACTTAAAGCCTATCTGGTGCTACAGTATTCAAATATGGGGCACTGCCTCGGCCTCTAATATCGAAAAAATTGAAAGGCGCTAAAATAAACTTCTTCAAATAATCACAGCTGCCCTTGGTATGTTAAAAACTCCAATATTTACCAGGTTTTCAATATGGCATGAGTTAAAACTATAATTACAAAATATGCAGTAAAATATTTAAAGAGGCGTGAACTACACCCAATTCCACTAGCTCGAAATATTTTAAATAATGGCGGCCACACTCGCTTAAGAAGAAAAGCACTGTAGCAGTTATCCAACCAGGGGCCTAATTCTGGCAGTCGTGATCGAGTACTTTCTCGATTCGAAAGCAATTTTATTTTAAGTCGATACTAAACGAATTGAAATTATTTTTTCAGTATTGTGAAACTCAAATTATTGCTGTATAACAGTTACAGCCAAGCACGCATACATCGATACTTGAGTTTGTGTTAGAGAGCTTTGAAAGCTCTTCCCTGTTGTCAAATGAATAGCTAACTACAAAAAAACCAACTTTAAGTTGGCTTGTATAGACTAACTTAAAGCCAACTACTACGCAATGCAAAATTTACATTAACCAAAGTGTATACAAACACTGTGTAGTATATTTTAAGTAGAGGGAGCCAAGTCGTTAGCAAAAAAAATCAACGTTGTTATTGTTGTTATGTTATGACAATTTAATCTCATTTTACGCTCTTAATTGAGTAATGGCAAAAAACATAGTTTTTTTATTCAAAAACTAGACTGCCCCAGTAGGCTAGCTGGTAGTGAGCAAGTCTATCAGCGCCGAAGTTGCGGGATCGATTCCCGCCAGCGACTCTGGTTAAAAAAAAAAGTTGAATAAAAACAACTTTGATTAATGAAATAAAATAAAAGAAATAAGAGAAATAAAATAAAAAAATGAAATTTTTTTATTTTTTTGAAAGTATTCATCCAATGAATAACATTCATAGATCGGCCTTAATCGGCCTTAACTTAAACTAACTTAACTTAAAGTATTGAGTTTATAGCTAGCTACAAAAAGTTTTAAAGTTAATTGAAAGAAATGCAGAGTCGGACAATCGACTACTTCCTAGGACATCGAAATGTTAAAATAGTTAGTTAATTCCATATAAAAGTAGTGCAAGTGTCAACCACCACTACTTGAGAAATAGTTAGCTTTTAGTTAATTTAAAGTTAACTGAATGTCCGACAGGGCTTTTTTCAGTACATGTTTTTTAGTGTACATGTTGCTCATTGGGCAAAGTAACATCGACTGATCGTTGTTTTTCTACAAAAAAACAGCAAGCATTGTTGTGTGATTGGTTGTTGTACTCGTGTCGGTGTGAAAGCACAAAAGCTCTTTTGTAAAAGCTTGCCCATTGGGCATATAAGCTGGAGGTAACTGCTTTATAACACTGAAAAAATAATTCCGATTCGTTCAGTATTGACTGAAATAATTAGACATTAAATTGCTTTCCAATCGAGAAAGTCCTCGATCACGACTGCCAGAATCAGGCCCCAGAAGAACGTTAAACACCGACATGTGAACAGAAACAGTGATGATGTAATTTTTTGTCTGGCACTGGCAGAACATAAAACAAAGTATTAGGTAAAGATTTAATTAATTATTGATAGTTCATATTTAATATATGAAGATTCAATAAATAAATATTGAGAAAAAAAATTTGTAACCCTATAAAAGTTTGCTCCATACATGTTGTAACCAACATTCTAAATTACCTGAATAGTGTCATTGCTAAATATTTGATTGTTATAACAAATGCTTTCGTTAATAGTATGTGTAAAGCTTGAAATATTACTTAAATATTGCGTTTTACATTTTAATTGCTCTTGAGCATAAGTTTTGTCATATTCTATAAATTATACTTAATGATTAGTTGAGTTTTTTTTTTTTTGGATAAAAGCTTTACTGGTGGTAACCAAAATATCATTAATTCTTTTGTAACTAACTTCTTTCTTTCTTTTGGTGAACATTGAAGTAAAAAGAACATATTCGGGAGACGAAAATTTGATTTAATAAGCAGGGTTTAAAAAACTGCAGTCGAAACCAAAAACTTTTGAACAAAAAACGCTTTTTGAGTTGATTTGACAGCGGCTGTTTATATTTAATGAATCAGAACTAAGAGCAACACTTTTTCTTTGGCTAATGACAAATGAAGAAGTGGGAGAAATGGCAGTTTTCCTACTTGGACTGCAGTTTTTAAACGCTGTTAATAAGTGTGAAAAAGTAAGTGTTAATAATTACGTAATGTGACTATTATTTGTTTTTTTTTTTTAAATCTACTTTGATGTCAAGTGAATTTTAAGATTATTATTGAACGTCGAAATTGTAATCCAATTAATTTAAAAGGGGAAGAAAAATTTCAACCGAGGACTAGAATCGTCCATGTTAATACTTTCCTAAATACCAAATACTGGAATTGTTAGTTCTAACATTAAATACCAATATTAAACCCGGTAAGAACTTGTACGAAAGTGTGTCAAATAATTATAAATAACCAATAATTCTTTTAGAAAACCGTACAAAAAATAAGGCAAATTTTAAGCACCGCAAACTTGTAATTCATACCAAAAAGAGGTCGACCCTAACCTCAACCTAACGTACGATATCCTCGCTTTCCCGTGTCAAAGCGTGCTCATAACCTTGCTACCGATTAGGAAACTAACACAAATCGCGCAAAAGCATACAATTTACGCTGCTGTCGTTACAGTTTACACGCCACCTGAAACTGGATATCGAAAAAGTTGGGTTTACAACAAGACCGCCCTAACTACCACAGAGAAAGCCCAGCAATTTAAATGTATGACTGCTATAATTTGTGTCGATCAAATACAGATTTTTACACTATGTTAATTAAAATCTTGAGTTTTATTTCAATTTTGTTGGGAAGACATATATCGGCCAAAAGGAGGTTCCATCCATTAAGTAGATTGCGAAATTGTTAATCCGGACCACATCACCGAATACCCGGGAGCTAATGCGATTTCATGTTCTCCTAGTTTGAAAACCTATTGTTTACCCACTCATTTACATTTCATTAAGATTTATATTTTTAATTCTAACCTCAAACCTACTTTGCACTACATTTCATCGACCTCATTCAGAACTGTAACAGAAATTGTCTGTTTTAAAAGTAGCCAAAACTTGTATTCAATGATCCATTTTTTTCATTAAAACAACCAATTCACTACCATTTTAAATTTAGAAAAAAAAAGGAAAATGTTCCTTAGTAAATTTTTAAATTATATTATAACCAAGATCCGGGCCTTGCAAATGCATATATCGTCAGCTCAGAATTGGTTCGGCGCATATCATGGGAATTTAAACATAATATGCGCCAAACCAATTCTGAGCTGACGATATGTTGACGCCAGTCTGAGATTACCATGTACTAAATATCTTTGCGAATCAAGAAATTTGCAGTAAATGGCATCGATTTGTGAGCGCATATTTTTGCAAATTTTGCTTTGAATGCATATTTTTGCATATTTTGAAAAACAAAACATGTTTTAATTGCTTTTTTGCCATGCACCAAGAAATAAGAGACAACTTCGATTATAAAGGGTGATACAACTTTGACTCAGCATCACTGCTTTATTTGACCACCCATTTAACAGCTGATAGTTGCTTTTTGTTTAGTTTACTTTGACATTTCATTATGGATCGACTTACACCAGAGCAACGCGTGAAAATTGTGGAAATTTTTAATCAAAATAATTCGGCGAATGGGCTGAAGCACAAATTGATATTGATTTTGAATCTCCATTCATAATTTTATTTTCCGATGAAGCCCATTTCTGGTTGAATTGATAGGTGAATAGCAGAATTGTTGCATTTGGAGTGAGAAGAATCCTCAAGGCTTAGACGAAACACCAATACATCCTCAGAAAATTACTGATTGGTGCGCTTTATGGGCTGGCCCATATTGCTTCAAAAACAATGATAGTCAAAATGCTAAAAGTTGTTGAAAATTGGTGTTCCATATTGTGCCTTCTATGCGCCAACCGTGGCGGCCACATGGCCGAAATCATATTAAAACATTAATGTCATACAATTTTCTATCCAATAAAGACCGTTTCATTGATATCAAAAATATGTTATTTTTTTTATTATGAATTTACAAGTTTAATGCTTTAAACACATTCGAGACAGCAAGCTACCGACTTCAATATGTCAAAACTAGAATTCATGTGTGCATATGGAAATGATTATTTTCACGACGACACGGATACAGGGCTGCAGGTTGTTGTCTGTGCTTATTTTGTCGTTGTAGTCAAATTAAACTAATTTCTATTTTTGTCCACTACAAAACAGAAAAAGTGCTGCTAATATAAAAAAATATTTAAAAAATAAGTGCATAATTTTTTTTTTTTTTTTTTTGTTTAACAGAAAAGAATCGGCATGAAACAAGAATATTAACTCGGCTCAACACCAAATTGTTATTTATATATTTTATTTATATCCTTGAAAGAAGTTCTATAGGAAGATGTTTTTCGCGCCAACGCTTCTAGTTCAGGAGTTATAGGTCGTTAAAGTTTCAAAATATTTTATCCATATCTCTTTAGGTATAAAATGAATCTTTAAAATATGGGAATCATTGGGAAATTCTTTAAAGTGTGTTCCACATGGCGTTTATGGCATACCGATTAACCAATTAAGAGCCAATTTTATATATTTATACTCCGTGGCTGACTTTTTTTTACAAAATTGTCTTTATCTTTAAATCATGTCGATATAACAATAATTATTAAACCCTAAGATATTTGCTTAATAAAGTTTTTCTGAATTGCGGTTTTTCAGCGTTGCAGAACACTTATTATTTATGTACATATTACAATAATTCAACCAGCCCAATCATGAATAAAAATTCCCCGGGAGTTTTTTCCCTTTTCCTACTTTTACAATTGAATTAACATAGGAAAAATGAGAGAAGGGAGAAAACTCCCGGGGAATTTTCATTCATAATTGGGATGAATATGTAAGAAGTACATAATCAAACTTTTAAATAAATTGACTAATTTTCCAAAATAAAATTTTTTAAAGCTTAATAAATTTAAAATTTTATATGATGAAGTTACTAAAAATATGGTATATAAAAGATTGAAGTGTTCTTCCCTAAAGATATTATGTTTTAATAAATATGTATATTGACAAAATTTTAAGTTTTGTAGAAAAATCTTTCAAGAAATATTTATTTTTAAAATTGGCCCTTAACGGGCTAATAAATCGGAATTTTTTAAAGATCAAGTCTAAGCCATTTCGAAGTAGTTTCTAATAATACCACTACTTCTTAAATCCAGTTTTTACCTAAAAAGTTATTGGTAAAGGGTACGTTCGTAAATGCAGTTGTTGGGTATCACTTGCGCAGAAGTAAAGTTTAATGTTCGTAAAAGCATCACTTGTAAGAAACTTGGCATCACTCTCATATGTCAAAAGTTTTTATGCAGTAATGCCGCAGCTCTGCAGCAAACTTTGGCAATTATTGTTTCAGTTAATTTTCTGAAGCAATAACTTTTGACAAAAAAGAAATCGTTTAATTTTCTTGTCATTTATAAGAAAACTGTTACTTTTTGGTTCAATATTTTCAATTAAATTTGTCATCTTTATTGTACAAAGCATTTTTATTATTATTTAATTTTTGCTTATTGGACTTTTGAAATTTCAAAAATTCAAACTTTGCACAGCTGTTGTGCAAAGTATCAGCAACACAACTGCAACTGGTAATCACGCATCCGCAACAACATTTTGCATCACTGCAGCAGTGATACATAGTTTTTATGCATGTACGTACGCACCCAAAGTGTTCTGAAACTTTTACGAACTATACCACGTGTCTTGAAGGAACAAATTTTCTTATTTTAAAAGCATTTTATATGTATTTTTTGTTTAATCTGCCGTTAAAATTATATTGTTTATTAGTTACAAAAAGAACAAAATCTGCAATTATGCATGTTTTTCCATTTTCTTAATCTTAATCTTAAATTAAATTAAGAGTCTGCAATTATGCATGTTTTTCCATTTTATAAAAGAAAAAAAAAATGATAGTGGCACCACTGAAATATAAAGACATAGTAAACAAAAACAGCTGTTTGTATTTTTTCAATTGTAGCTGCCGTCTTCAACATAATTCAGTAGCTGACTACACGACTAAAATTTCAGCCAGCAGCATTTTTAGTATTGTGTTCGTGTAGCCTGCTGTGGTGAATGTGTTTAATTTTTCAATTGTAGCTGCCGTTTTCAACATAATTCAGTAGCTGACTACACGACTAAAATTTCAGCCAGCAGCATTTGTAGTATTGTGTTCGTGTAGCCTGCTGTGGTGAATGTGTTTAATGCATTATGCATTAAACACACAGCTACTGAATTATGTTGAAGACGGCAGCTACAATTGAAAAAATACAAACAGCTGTTTTTGTTTACTATGTTTTTATATTTCAGTGGTGCCACTATCATTTTTTCTTTTCTTTTATAAAATGGAAAAACATGCATAATTGCAGACTCTTAATTTAATTTAAGATTATCAACAAATGAATTTATTTAAAAAAAATTTAAATATTTTAATTTTGTTGTTTTTGTAACTAATAAACAATATAATTTAAACGGCAGATTACACAAAAAATACATATAAAATGCTTTTAAAATAAGAAAATTTGTTCCTTCAACACACGTGGTATAGTTCGTAAAAGTTTCAGAACACTTTGGGTGCGTACGTACATGCATAAAAACTATGTATCACTGCTGCAGTGATGCAAAATGTTGTTGCGGATGCGTGATTACCAGTTGCAGTTGTGTTGCTGATACTTTGCACAACAGCTGTGCAAAGTTTGAATTTTTGAAATTTCAAAAGTCCAATAAGCAAAAATTAAATAATAATAAAAATGCTTTGTACAATAAAGATGACAAATTTAATTGAAAATATTGAACCAAAAAGTAACAGTTTTCTTATAAATGACAAGAAAATTAAACGATTTCTTTTTTGTCAAAAGTTATTGCTTCAGAAAATTAACTGAAACAATAATTGCCAAAGTTTGCTGCAGAGCTGCGGCATTACTGCATAAAAACTTTTGACATATGAGAGTGATGCCAAGTTTCTTACAAGTGATGCTTTTACGAACATTAAACTTTACTTCTGCGCAAGTGATACCCAACAACTGCATTTACGAACGTACCCTTTACCAATAACTTTTTAGGTAAAAACTGGATTTAAGAAGTAGTGGTATTATTAGAAACTACTTCGAAATGGCTTAGACTTGATCTTTAAAAAATTCCGATTTATTAGCCCGTTAAGGGCCAATTTTAAAAATAAATATTTCTTGAAAGATTTTTCTACAAAACTTAAAATTTTGTCAATATACATATTTATTAAAACATAATATCTTTAGGGAAGAACACTTCAATCTTTTATATACCATATTTTTAGTAACTTCATCATATAAAATTTTAAATTTATTAAGCTTTAAAAAATTTTATTTTGGAAAATTAGTCAATTTATTTAAAAGTTTGATTATGTACTTCTTACATATTCATCCCAATTATGAATGAAAATTCCCCGGGAGTTTTCTCCCTTCTCTCATTTTTCCTATGTTAATTCAATTGTAAAAGTAGGAAAAGGGAAAAAACTCCCGGGGAATTTTTATTCATGATTGGGCTGATTGAATTATTGTAATATGTACATAAATAATAAGTGTTCTGCAACGCCGAAAAACCGCAATTCAGAAAAACTTTATTAAGCAAATATCTTAGGGTTAAATAATTATTGTTATAACGACAAGATTTAAAGATAAAGACAATTTTGTAAAAAAAAGTCAGCCACGGAGTATAAATATATAAAATTGGCTCTTAATTGGTTAATCGGTATGCCATAAACGCCATGTGGAACACACTTTAAAGAATTTCCCAATGATTCCCATATTTTATAGATTCATTTTATACCTAAAGAGATATGGATAAAGTATTTTGAAACTTTTACGACCTATAACTCCTGAACCAGAAGCATTGGCGCGAAAAACATCTTGCTATAGAACTTCTTTCAAGGATATAAAAAAAAATTATATAAATAACATTTTGGTGTTGAGCCGTGTTAATATTCTTGTTTCAAGCTAATTCTTTTCTGTTAAACAAAAAAAAAAAAAAAAAAATTAAGCACTTATTTATTAAATATTTTTTTATATTAGCAGCACTTTTTCTGTTTTGTAGTGGACAAAAATAGAAATTCCCAGTTGGCCATGTGTTCGAGACAACGTCGACGACGCGTACAAGACCCATAGTAAATCGCTGACGACATGTTGGCGACAGCCAGAGCAAATCGTCGACGACTTTTTCGAACAAAGGGCACCAAAATCGTACACGACAATTTGAGCGACACTATCATGCACATTGTCGTTAACGACCATATGGGTGACAATGTGGTGAAAGTTGTCATTGGCGACTACATAAACGACTTTTTTCTCATATCTCGTTGATGTTCTATAAGCGACATTACCTTAATAGTGTCGTTTATACGATTTATACACGACAAAATACATGTTTTATTACTTAAGTTGTCTTCATCAATTTTATATGGGCGACAAATTTTAGAATGTCCTGAGGACATCGTTGATGACATTTGCATCTATGACCATTTGGCCAACTGGGTTAGTTTAATTTGACTACAACGACAAAATAAGCACAGACAACAACCTGCAGCCATGTATCCGTGTCGTCGTGAAAATAATCATTTCCATATGCACACATGTATTCTAGTTTTGACATATTAAAGTCGGTAGCTTGCTGCCTCGAATGTGTTTAAAGCATAACTCTTTAAAAAACACCCTTTTTTTATTCATTGATTTCTTATGGGAAAAAATATTTGATACAGCACCTTCGTGTGTTGCCGCATATAAAGAGAAGTATTCCAATTTATGCTTCCTCCACAGCCTTTAACAACCGGGTGGGGAACGTGGTTCAAAGCAAGTATGTATTGTGCTAAAAACTTTTACCAATTTAAAGATGTGGTGGAAGGATTCAACAATGATGATGCAGTAACAATAAAAACATTTTAAACTTACCAAATATAAAAGCTCCGATAATATTTGTATCTTCAAATTATGGGTACTATTGTGAAATGAGAAATCCAATCCATTGCTCAAATATCTATCAAATATATATCTATCATCGTTTATAGAATATAAAAAGTTAAAAAAAATTTTTTTTTCGAAAAGGTGGATGCCGAGATTCAAACCCCGGCAACTACTAACACGCTGTCTTGTGCAACCGCCCAGACAACTCAGCCATTAACGCTATTAGAAATGTAGAACTAAAGTAGAATATTTTCCCTCAAAGTGTTTGTTTAGTATGTAGGTATATATTTCTCAATTTTAGCGACCATTCATGTACAAACATGTGTATGTGTTTCTTATGCTTAACATTCAACTAGTTGGAATAAAAAAAATAACAACCACAAGGGATTTTTTTGGAAAAATTAGAGACATTCGGGGTTTTTGGTCATATCTCAGCCATTTGTGGACCGATCTTGCTGAATTTCAATAGCAAGAAATGTTGGACTATATGTGACACAAATGTAAAACAACCTAGCCGCTTTCATGTCTGGAGTCTCCGGAAAACACATATCAAACGTAAGACGGACGGATATCGTCAAATCAACTTCTCTCCTCATAAGGACCCAGAATATATGTATATACTTTATAGGTTCTAAGATCAATATTGTGGAAATTACAAACGGAATGACAAACTTATATATACCCTTTTTCACCTGTGGTAAAGGGTATAAAAAAGAACAAATCAATACTTGTTCAAAATCTTTAAAGTTTAACTTCCTTATTCATAGAGGGATATTTTGTAATAGGTTTATTAAACAAATTTTCTTCGAAATTTTCTTTTCTTAAGCCAGAATTATTTCTTAAAAAAGGCCTTTAGGCCGGGTTTTTGAGATGTGGATTAAGTTTAAGCTTAGTTTAACGTTGTCTGAAACATAGATTTTTATCGGCGAAATGTGATTTTATTTTATTATTTCATTAAAGACAAACTTTTTAAGCAAAACTAAGCTGTGCCGTACAAATTGTGTACACAAACTTGGTAATGGCGGCACAAACCTGTTTGCAGATTAACTAAACCTAGTTTAACTGAGATCTAAGGACTCAGCCTAAGAGTTTAAAATTCTAAAAAAAGACAGAAAAAAACAAACCAATTAAAATTAATATAATTTTTCTTATAATTAATCTTAACGATGCGAAAATTTACAATTAGATTAAACTACAACCAGTCTTATAAATAAGTTATAAGCGGTCGCTTAAATTATACCCTTATAATTCCCAAGCATTATGCAAACAAATAAAAACTATGATTTGAAAACCCTATATTTACCTACACATCAAAACCTGGAGTAAGTGCCGGTTTACACACGTCAAGTGCGACTCGTCAAGTCTTAAGTTTGAAGGAGAGAGAGAAATGGAATTCTCTTTAAATTTATTAATATACATATTCGAATAAATTTTTTTAACTATGGTTTTTTCTTCTATTTTAATGACAATTATGCGTAGGGATTTTTGTAGGGGAAATCTTTTCAACGTGTAGGGAAAAGTCGGATTTTTCTTAGCATGTGTAGGTATTTTTCCGAAAAATCCACCGGCAACACTGAGGGTGAGTGAAGTTGATATTTTATTTACAATATAATTGTTGGTACTATTTTTTAATCAGAGTTGATCCATGAATTTTGTTTAGTTGCATTTTTCTTTTACTATCATTTGTTTTTGTAAGAATATGAGCAAAATGAATTTTAACTTTTTATTACTTATGAATGAATTTTAAAGCACAAATCAAAAAAAGAGGATACTACATTAATTTACAGTATCCCAAAAAATTTGACCTTCAAAAATTTTGTGAATAGTTGCTCATATTCTTAACTTAATGTTTTACGTACTTTGAGTTGAAATTGTCTTTGCAATGAAGTTTTAATCGACTCGCGGCTTAATTGTGAGAATATAAATTATATTTTAGTAAACAAGTAAAATATGAATATGTTAAATAGGTGATAGATTAGTTTATAGTCTATTAGACTTAACTTTTTTCTTAATTTTCTTAATTAATAAATTTATAAATTAAAATGAATCTGTGAGCTTTTCTTATTTTTAAATTTTCTTGCCTGATGGCGTAAAAGCTGTTGCGAGTATTCGGCGTAGGGAGACGTTCGTCTTCGGTTACATCTAGAAGACATTATTTATTCGGTAATGTGAATACATGTGGGTACACTAAAATACCAAACTACACTGATAGAAAAGGAGTCATAGCACTGATGTATTTTAACGTATTTTGTATTTTGACATCAGTGTTATGACAAGTGTTTTCGTTTTTGACCCCATGACACTTTTCATCATTGTGATGTCAGCCTTACCATCACTTAACCAAATTGTCATCAGGTTAAAAAACTTAAATTATGTCATCAATGGTATGACACATCTACATCACAGAAATAGCGAATTGGAGTCAGTTTCATAAAAAAAATGTCATTAGTGCGAGGACTTAGTAACATCGGAGAAAGGAATTATTGCACTCAATTTAATCAATGCAACTAATCGGCATCAATTTTATGAGAAAAAGTCAACCATTCAATGACGCACTAACATCAGGGGAATGATTAATTGGCATCTATTTATTGACAAGATGTCATCAATGCAATGACAAAATAACATACGTTTAAAAACAAAATGTCATCAATGCAATAAAAAATCTTGATACCTAATAAAATAAAAACCTGTCATTTATATTATGATAATATAAATACAACATTATATATATACATTTGTATACATTTTTATAAAAAAAAATTTTATTTACATAATGGTGTTTTCTATTCTACAAAAAAATGTGACATTTTATTTAAAAAAATGCAATTTGATGTCTATGTCTTAAAAATTTTTCTCCCGAAAAGGATGAGTTTTTTAGAATAAAACAAGCCACCCTTTTTGGGAACAACATATACATAGGGTGTGTGTGAAACGGTAGCAAAGTACTCATGGAAGTAAAATTTTGACACTATTGAGGTGAATAAAATTTCACTAGCCCAGGGGGCTAGTATAAATTTTGACATTAGTGTAGAAATTTTTGACAAACACCAAATTATTTTTTTTCATCAAATTTGTTTAAACAAAATAAAAAATAATATGGAAGCAGGACCAGCGGCAAAAAAATTAAAAAGAATTATACAACATGTAAGTATTTACATATGTATAAGCTTTTTTGTCCACACTTTTTGTAAAAATTGTTAATACATCAGAACGACTTTATCAAATAGTTGGGACGATCTCATTTCCAACAGAATTGAAATGATTATTGGTAAAAACTTGATTAATTTATTCATTTTCACAAAACTACTAGTAATTGTTTTTTTCTTTATGTCAAAATTTTACGTTGTCAAAAATGTTACAATTTCACACAGCACAAATATGAAAATTTTCTACCACAAACAAATTTCATTTCACCATAGAACTTTGCTACCGTTTCACACACACCCATATAAAAAAAATTAAAATAATAAATAAAATCCCAGCAAACACAGAAATACTCCATATGTATTGCCAAACGCATTGCCTGGATGAAAAATATTATTGCGGCAATAATCGATTTCGTATTGCGGAAGATACTTCCTTCGGGAAGAAACGTGTCTCGATAGCAATACTCCTAAGCAATACGAAGGCGATTCTTCTAGTTGATAAATTAGCAATTTTGCCAGATAACCACCAATAAGAAAATAGAAAAATATCGCCAACACATCATTGGGATGATAAAAAGAAGAGTTTGCATTTTAAAAAATATTCATTTTTGTAAAAATAAGAACAGCTTTTTATTTAAAATTTAATTTTTAAATTCATACATATATATAAATTATACTTACTAAAAATATATTTTATAATTAAATTATGTAAACTGAAATAATTATGTAGGTTCCACCATATGTTCCAAACAACTTTCTTAAAATTGCATCCATATGAGGGTTGCGTAAAATATATTAAGTTAAAAAGGAAAAGATTAATATTTAAAAGATTGATTTTATTTATATACATATGTACATATTTACCTTGCAGAATATTTTAGATTTAATAATTTTTATTTTTTTATTTATGACGTCTTGAAAATAAAAAATTACTTTGATTAATTTCTTTTAGATGACAATTTGAAGATATTGCCTTAGCAGATATCTTCCATTTGTTTACAGGGAAATAGACAAAGTTTCAATTATTTTGTTTGTTTTTAAAAAAGTTTAGCAAAATTGTTTTTAATATAAAATGTGACCGAAAATAATAATAGTTATTTTAAAATACCATGCTGATTGTTAAAAACTAGTATATGGTAAAATATATTGATTGTATCGTAAAATTTTGATTTTTCGAGCAAAAATACAATTTTGTTTTTGATTTTTACGTTTTCGTGCAAATTCAAAAGTTAATTTTTGATTTTTACTTTCTCGAGCATGCAGACCAATGTGTATTTTTATTGAACAGTTTCTTTTTTTGTTTTATTTAATATTTTTCTAACTCATTAATAAGCAGACAAACATTCGAAACTTTATCCGTTGATTTATTTAATTTATAAAGAAACTGTTCAATGAAAATCCACATTGGTCTGCATGCAAGTGGATACTCAAGGTTAAATAATTGAATGCCTTTAAAAAAAATATCTCCAGCTCTAACAAATTAAGTAAATTGCAAATATTGCCCATCTAAATATACAAAATGTTTTGACATCTGAAGACTCTTTCTGTCACCGAGACCTAAAATAAATGGCTGTATGGGCTGCATTTTTTTGTAACTCCGCAACGTGGTTTTCCAGAGACTACATCGTTTCGTTTATAAATAAAGGGTGATTTTTATAGAGTGATACAAGTTAAATCATAATAAAACATAGATAGTATATATTTTTGATATCAATGAAACGGTCTTTATTGGATAGAAAATTTTATGACATTAATGTTTTAATACGATTTCAGCCATGTGGCCGCCACGGCTGGCGCATAGAAGGCGCAATATTGAACACCAATTTTCAACAACTTTTAGCATTGTGACCATCATTGTTTTTGAAGCAATATGGGCCAGCCCATAAAGCGCACCAATCAGTAATTTTCTGAGGATGTATTGGTGTTTCGTCTAAACCTTGTGGATTCTTCTCACTCCAAATGCGACAATTCTGCTTATTTACCTACCAATTCAACCAGAAATGGGCTTCATCGGAAAATAAAATTTTGAATGGAGATTCAAAATCAATATCAATTTGTGCTTCAGCCCATTCGCCGAATTATTTTGATTAAAAATTTCCACAATTTGCACGCGTTGCTCTGGTGTAAGTCGATCCATAATGAAATGTCAAAGCCAACTAAACAAAAAGCAACTATTGGCTGTTGAATGCGTGGCCAAATAAAGCAGTGATGCCAACTGAAAGTAGTATCACTCCAAAAAAAACACCCTTTATAAAGGCGCATTGTGAATCACTCACTGAAAAGGTTTTGTATTTCCTCTTGCCATCAGCCTCATTTTGGACTTAATTTCGCGTTTGAAAAATTATGAAGTGTTGGCACCACAATAGCTTCAAATAAGTATTTTTGGAATCTAGAAAGTAAATATATAATAACTTAGATTTTGTTTTTTTATTGACTTTTTTCGATTAAAACATTACCATTATCAAGATCGTCTATATCGATCGAATCCATCACCCCTTTGATATTAGCATATCTAATTAATTGTCATATTTTTCTTGTCATCTTTTCCTTGAATGTTTCTTTTCGAAAACAAAACAAATTTCACACGACCGCAAAAAATAACACTGAACTCAATGAGATTTAAAAAATAAACTGACCTAGAACCAGTGTTGCCACCAACGAAAGGCTAAATTACACATGGATCATGCCAAAATTACACATGAAAATACGATTTACACATGCTATCTTTTTACGCATGTGTCAGAAAGAAATTTCGATCAAAAGTGGAGCTAAAATCGTATTTGGCTTCTTCATAAAACGTAAACCAATTTCAATTTTCTAAGTGGAATTGATATTTTAAGCAGCATATATACCAAAAAAACTTATTATTGCCATCTTTTTATTTTGTACAAACCACTAAAATTTTTTGACTCTAAAAGCGATAATACTAATGTATAGAATTTTTGTTTGCAAACAAATAAACATAAATATCGTCACCTAAAATGCAAAAGGGCGTAACGACACTTTTTATTTTGTTACAGGAGACGCAAAAAACTTTACAAAATCAATAACAACAAGGTATAGTTGGCGCTTGAATTTCTTTAATAAAGTCGCCATTTTTGATCTAAAATTTTTTTTTTAATAAACGAACAAAACTCAATCAAAAACTCTTATTTCGAATTTTTTTTTTTGTTGCTAAGCCCTTTTGCATTTTAGGTGACAATATATAACTAACATTTTATTTGGGTATGATAAATGATCTGATGCATCCTTCAAGTGTCGTCGACTCAATTTTTCAACGGAATGTTAATTCAGTTCCTCTATTGCTGCAACATTGGATATGCCGGACATTTTCATATTGTTTACTTATCCAGCACAAAAATATTTTTCAAATATCTCTTTATTTGCATTTTTGTTTACAACCATCGTATCGTTGCTATATTTAATGCAAAAAAAATATATTTTCATTTTACTATTTAAAAGATTAAAACAAAAATAACTATTTGCAAAGTAGGAAATAATCTGTCTCCAAAGGAATTTTTATTTCAAAAACCTTTTTCCAATAATATTCTGCCTTCAAATTACTATGAAGCTAAAATTTTTCAAAATGTAAGAGTGCATGTTGTCGCGAAAATATTCTTGAAACTCCTTAAGTTTTATCTGCGAAGCATTACTTCTAATAAAACAAGATCTAATATTACAAAGTAAAACTTTCAAATATGTTAGAAGGTTCAGACAGGCCTTTGACGCTACGAAATGTATTAGGTGGCACGAGCATTTTATCAAAATAATAACTGGCTTTTCGTCTTTTAGCAACTTAACTTCTGAATTATACTGTCCAAATATAACATTAGCTGTATCTGATGCAAATCCAACTAGATTTTCAAAAAGAATCCCTTTTTCTATAATTGTGCTTTATAATTGTTCTTTGGCAGCCGATGATCGACTCTCTTTTAAATAATAAAAAAAGAATAATGTACCCAGAAAGTTTCGTCGTTATAAAAAATTGTGGCAAAAGCTATCTAAGTGCCAAATGGTTAGTAGTTAATGATCCAACCATTTTTAGTTCAGCTCTTTTAACGCTTCCATTATTTTAATAACATTTTTAAGTTTTGCTAAAGGCCAGTTTACACGGTAATACATTGTATTACGACATTGCAAAAAATTATGTAGAATGAGAAAAATCTTATCATGTAAAAGCAAAATGTATTGAGTAAGAGAGAATACGAATACAAAATCTGACAAGCGGTCGGTAAATGCTTTTTTGCTAAACCATTTTAGAAACTTATATATTCTCATCACACCAGAGGTGTAGTTTAACGGAGTATATTGAAGGTGGTAGCATTTTTATACAATTACAAAAACAACTAAAATCAACTCAGGAAATATTCATGTTGTTTTTGTAAAAATTTAAAACTGCAACCATCTGTTTTTTTGTTATTATTTTTGATTTTACTTATACCATCCGTGTAAACATGAATTATACTTACAAAAGATTTTTATTTTTTTCTTTTAAACACGGAGAGAATTTCATAATATTTTGATTCTACAAAGTCGTAATACATTGTATTACCGTGTAAACTGGCCTTAAGAATGATAAACCTTTTTACTTCTTGTGAAAAAATGATAACAAAAATCAGTGCAACAAAACGTTAAAATTTTAAATTACACATGAATTACATAATTAAATTATATAATTATAATTAAATTTCATCAATATGATGACATTTAATCCACACCTTTTTATTTTGTAACTGTAAAAATGAGAAACGTACATCAATGCGAGGTTTTTTTTATTGCTTTATTTAACAATTTACTCTTCTCGCTCTCATTCTTTTTTATGTTGATGTCAAATATAATGATTACATGCCATCAATATGAATGTTATATGTTGTATAAAGTGCTACTTGCTTTGACAACGAATGTACATCAATGTGATGTATCTTACGTTATTTAGTTTTTATCTTTATTCATACTTTACATGTTCATAATGCATAAAATGTGGCATCGAATTGATGTCACGGCAGCCATAGCATAGTTAAATATGACAAAATTATATGATAACGTTCGTCATTAGATTGATGTCACTTATTGCATCATTGATGCCATTTGTAATAACTAGGGCAACTAAAAAAAAGCAAATGCTTATTTTTTGTTTTACAAGATAGAAAGATTTTGATTGAACATAAATTCCGATCATAAAAAAACAAAGAAAATTAGCTTTATTTGTTTGGGTTTTTTTTTGCTTATTTTGGTAATATCAGCTTTTTTTTTAGTTATTTTTGCGATATCGGCTTTTTTTTTACTTATTTTGCCATTTTAAGATAATTTTTCATTTTTTTCATACGAAAAAGAATCTTATTTAATAAAATTTTGCAAAAATCGTTGTTATTATTTTTTTATGTGCAATTTTTTTTTATAAATACTAAAAATTCAACCATTTCTGTGCTGTAACAACTCTGGTTAAAAAAATCGTTCAACGTTTTGGTAATATTTAGTGCATTTCTTGAACAATATCATCCCAAAAACATATATTATCTTTGTATTTTTTTATAGCTACACTAAAGAGTGGAGAGAATCACTTTCTGAGTCAATTTTACGATGGCCGTCCGGCTGGCTGTCCATGTAACCTCGTGAGCAAAGTACAGGTCGCAATTTTAAAGATAATTTAATTTAATTGGCACAAGGGCGAATCGGTCCATAATTTAATATAGCCCCCATGCAAGCTGCTATCCGGAAGAGGGTATAGCCCTCCAATTTTAATGCAATTTAAGACATATGTAGATAGATCAATATTTATGTGTACGTGTGTTAAAAAAAATAGGACCACGAGGGGTGATAGGGTCAATTTCTGCCCATCAGTAACTATTAAGCCGATTTGAATGGAATTTAAAACATAAATAGATCCCTATTCATATAGCCATTCACTCTCAAACCTTGTTTTTAAATACTGTGGTGTTGGGTATCATACGGTCGGGCTTGACCGACTATACTTTCTTACTTGATTTTTATGCAACTCTGTCTTACCAGTACTGTAACGTACTTTTTATAGTGTTGTGTATAATTTTTATGTGTTAATGGCTTTTTATCAACATATTTTATTATTGGCTTGTTTAAGTTCTTTTCTCTCGAAAATTCCAGCTACTCTTACGATCAAACTCCTCAGTCTGTAACGTCTTTTACCTTCATACGTTGTAACGTCTTATTTCTTTTTAAATATAGTTTTTGTATAAAGTAACGTCTGTTAGTTCACCTTCTCTCTGTTTTTGGCATAGTAACGTTTTATTTTTTGCTTTTTTAATATAAATAGTTTTAGCTATTAAGAATTTCTCTGTATATCAAATATTGTTAATTTCTGCAAATTATGGGGTTTTACACGAATTGTAACAAAACTGGAAACAAAAAATCTTTCATTGGATTTCTAGGTGGACATAGCTATTGACCGTAAGAAAAATGTCCCGTGTTCCAGGGGATATAGGAGACAAAGTTAATACAAAATTAAAATCAGTATCATTAAAAAATCAAGGATTTTCGGTACTAAAAGATATTGTTGACATTTTGGGAGGCAAGCGGAATTATGAGTCCAATCGTATAAAATATACTTCAGAGCAAAACTCAATTTTAAATATGCTCCCTTAACATCTGTAGAAGTAGGAAGAACATTTTCTATGTACAAGAACTTGCTGACTCTAAACAGACATAGTTTTCTTTTCGAAAATTTATTGCATAAACTTATAATTTACTATAACAACGTATTAAACGAATTAAGTGGAAAATAAACATATTTAAATTGCTTTTTTTTAAATTTTAACAGCTTATTTTCATGTTTTTAAACGCTTTTTTTAAGAGCTTAAAACTATTTTTTTAACATAGATGTCACAATTCTGATGTTAGGGCTTCAACAATATGAAGATGCATTTTTTTATCAGTGTAGGGAGTCTAAAATAATATTTGTGTCGCAGGGCTGTTATGGTAATCAGGGAAAACAGGTGGACCGTACCACCCACACGACTGCTTGTTAGTGGCTTAATTTATATAATCTTCTATATAATAAAAATTAAATGTTGTCTGTTGTTGATCGCATAACTTGAAAACGGCTTGACCGATTTGGACGACTTTTTCTTTAAAATTATTGCCATGGTCCAACTTAGGTTTGTGCGAAAAGAAAATGTTTCCCCGCCCACTTTTACGCCCACTTTTTTCGATTTAACTAAAATCAGAAAACGGCTCCATCGATTTGACTAATTTTTTTTTCAAATGTTCGTGTTAATCCATTTTAAGTTTTCATCGAAAGAAAAATTTACCACGCCTACTTTTACGCCCACTTTTTCTATTTATTTGACCGATTTGGACGATTTTTTCTTTAAAATGGTCGCCATGGTCCAACTTAGGTTTTTAAGGAAAGAAAATATTTCCCCGCCCACTTTTAAGCCCACTTTTTTCGATTTACCTAAAATCAGAAAACGGCTCCATCGATCATTAGTAATCAGCTACCGAGCGAAGCCGGGACGGCCAGCTAGTATTTATTTATATTTATATTAAATATTTTTTTTTCATAATTTTACACAAACTTTTCGAACACCTCTGTTTAATAAAAAGATTTAATTCTTTACTGTATTCATATGGGCATTTCCCCAGAATGGTCTACCAGGATGAAAAAATAAAATGTTGATAATCATCGTCATTTATTGTTTATTATTATAAAAAAAAAAGTTTATGTTTTTATAAAAGAATGGTTTCACAGCATATATCAGCTGTTTTACTTGAGGAAATTGGGTTGGAAACTGGAAAATTTTATATTTTCTTATATTTTCTACTTCAAAAGACATTTTTATATACTTATTTTACATGCAAAAAATAAGTTATGTTTGCACTCTTTCTTCACAATCTCTCAATTAAAATCAATTGTAAAAGGATTATTAAGTTTTTTTGTTAAGGAAATTTGAAGATATTTATGGGAAAATGCATGGTGATAATAATAAAAAAACATATGGAAAAATCGTACATTCGCGACCGGTACATAAGCCAATTAAACAAAAACCAAGAGAGATATTTTATTTTGTAAATACTGGATGGATACCTACATTAATACACTTTCAAAATAAATTAATCACTTTTGAATATTCCGTTCCATTACGCAGATTTTTACATTTTACTACTGTCAGCCAAAGTTGACTTCTATTTTGCGTACGTTCGTGACCACATGTTTATAACTATCATTATGAAAACTTAAACTCGATGAAATCCATCTTTTGCACTAAACATAGATAGAGCTACCCAAATGCTATCGAATTGCAAAAAAAAAATGCTAGGAAAAATTTTGTTTTCTATATTATTTGTACATCAAAAGCGTACGAACGTACGTTTGTGACCCCTGGAAATGCCCATATACGTAAACCCGTGTATATTACAATATTAAATAAATACAAACTGATAATATAACAAGTTAGAGTGCTATATTCGGCTGTGCCGAATCTTTGATACCCTCCACCGACAGTTCGAATGTTTCAGGAGTAATATCTGTATGATGTCTTTCTATTATTATTATCTTAAACTGTGATGATTTGTTATAAATTATGGTTTTAGGAGACTAAACTGTTTTCCGGGAGTAGGGCATATATGGGGCCTAGGGTAAATTATGTACCGATCTTCACGAAATTTCACAGTATCATTTCTAGTCCTATAAAATTGTGACGAGTTAAAATTTGTTATGATTGCATTATTTTTTACGGTTTTAGGCGTACTAAACTGTTTTCCGGGAGTAGTGTTTATATGGGGCTTAGGGTAAATTATGGACCGACCTTCGCGAAATTTTACAGTGTTATTTCTAGTCGAATAAAACGGACTTGTGCAAAATCTTATGTCATTCCGTGCATTTTTGCATAATTTATGTTAGTTTTTGTAACAAAATTATCAAGTTTTTGAAGGTGGTGGTTCCACATTTTGATTCATAGCTCTGGTCCTACTGAACCGATTTTGCTGAAATTCAATCCCAAACTGCTTAGGATAACTACAAGCAATTTGACACCTAGTTTGTTTATTTATTTTGAGTGTTTCGAAAGTGAGCGTGTTTTCAACAGACGGACAGACGGACAGACGGACAGACAGACGGACATGGCTAAATCGACTTAGAATTACTCAAGCAGCCAGAATATATATACTTTATGGGGTCTGAGATGAATAATAAAAAAGTTTCACACGGAATGACAAACTTAGTATACCCTCTTCACAACTAATTGTGGTGGAGGGTATAAAAATAAATACAAACTGATAACAAGAAATCAAAATTAGGAAAATATGTATCAATTAATAATAGGAAAAACAAATTGATGTTGAGAGAATATAAGCTGATAATAAGAAATCGAAATTGATATTGATATTGGGAAAAAACAAATTGAAATTGAGAAAACCCAAGTTAATATTAAAAAAACCAAACTAATAATGAGATTTAAGTGCATTGTTTTATTAATATTAGGCAAAGAAAATTAAAAGTTTAAAAACAAATAACGGAAAATATTTAGAAATCAAGTATATGAGCATATGTATAAAAAGTTATTCACCAACAGGCATATTCTCCAATTCTGTTGCCTTTTGGTAAATGGAGTACGCTTACGGTGACAATTCGTCATTTTTTTTTAAAGGGCAGTCCTTTTTTTGATACGATTTTCTTAAAGACTTTTTAGTGAATTTTCCATTTGTAAGATAATGACTTCTTCTTTAAACTCAAAAACTAAAAGTTTTTTTTTCCCCCAAACCCCTAAAATTTCAACATTAATATAGCAAAACACGCTGGCTTACATTAATGCCAGCGTTAGATTGAGTTCTAAAATTGTGCGTTCCATTAAAAGAATATTTTCTCTCTCAACAAAGGAGCCCGATGATATTGCAAAAATTATTAAATTTTTTTTTTTTAAATGGATTTCTAGGCATATTTTATTGATTTTTGCATAGACAATAAAATAAGTATATGTATTAACAGTAGTTCTACTTGTTAATATCATATCCTTTGAATTATCTTATAACCTATCCAAAAACCTTGATACTATTTTTTACTACACTTCGAAATGTCCTTTTTTTCGTTTGAAAAATATGGACACCATATGAACGCCTCTTGTGCAGTTAACTTTGGTTGTAGTAGACTCGGTGGGGAATTTTCCCTTTTGTAGGGCTTTTCCGGAAAATTTCAAGCGTAGGAAAAAAAGGATAGATTTTTTATTTAAAGGCAAATGTACGGAATTTTCAAAATATCTAATTTTCAATATTTTGTGTATAAATAAGTAAATATTCGTATTATTTTCATTTCAAAATTAAAATTGTTCATATACAATGGCATTTAAGTACAAATGTAGAATTTTTAACAGAAACCTTAAACTATGAGTCCTAACATCCTGGCAATCTTCAACAATTGCCAAAACCGTGTAACAGAATATTCGTGGCGCCCCTTATATATAATAAGGAGCTTCGAACATTCGCGTTCGCAATTGCGAACTATTTTTGATATTTGCATTCGCGATCACATTCTCTAAAATGTATGCGAATATAAAAAGCGATTAATAAATGAATGAAATTTTTACATAGAAATTAATTTGTAAAAAAAATCACACCTTCTAAACTAAGAGAAATAAAACAATATAATTTCGAATTTTTAAAAAATTTGTAATGAAAACTTTTAAAGATGAGGACGGATATATTTTTGAAAGGAAATTTGAAGTTTTAGATATTTTAGTAAGGAAATTTTTTTATATTTTAGTTCAGGGCAACTGAAGAAAATTTTTTTTTAAATTTTACAGTGGCTTTTTATTTGGTACCAATTTGCTTAAAATAATTAGATTAGATTAAGATAAGTAATCTTGGAAAATATTAACCTCTTCAAAAAAGACTCAAGATGAGGAAATGAAGCATAATATTCGAAGTTTGACTATGTTTTGTCTCTAAATGAAAGGATATATAGAGGTTCTGCCAATAAGAAAAAATTTCTATTTGATACACAGTGTTATTTTTGAAAATGAATTTTTATATGTGCGTGTATGGCATTTACATATCGCTCATTTGCTGGAAGACCGGCATAACTCAAAAATATCAATTCCGAGATAATAGAAAAAAAGAAGACACATTCTCTTCAAACTGGGAAAGTATAAAAGATATAAAGATGAATTTAATACATAATAAAAAGAAAAATAAAACGAACAATTCTGCATCTCTAACTCCAAAATTTCATTTTTTGAGTTATGCCGGTCTTGCAGCAAATGAGCGATATGTAAATATTTAGGTATTCTTTTCTTGTTGTAAATAAATGCTTTTATTATAATATTTACAAAATGTTAACAAAACATGTACGTATTTATTTGCCTGTTGCTTTAAACAATATATTTTTAACGTAGGGAAAAGTGTAGGGAAAACTTTTTTTGATTGTAGGGAAAAATGGGATTTTTTTTAGACACGTAGGGATTTTTTTAAATTTCGCCTGGCAACACTGAGTAGACTTAGCTTCGTCGTTAATACCTTTTAAATAAACAAGACGTTGTTCACAAACGCCAGGAGGACACTCATTTGGTATACAAAGGGTTTGTGTATGTTTTTTTCTTGACCATATAAACTCAATTAGATTCAACATTGGGCTATAAGGAGCCAATTAAAGAAGAGTCGCTGATAAATTTTTCAAAATTGTTTCTATTTCGATATGACATGGTGCATTATCACACACAACAACTAAATCTTGTAAGAGGTTTGCTTATTGCTCCCATCGTTTACATGTCATAAGAATAACTCCAGAGGATGATGTTCATCCGATTAGGTGGATATTTGGACTTCAGGAAGATGGTACGTGTATTGTAGCTCTTGAGCTTTTCCTGGACCAGCCATGAGTTCTTCTGCAGAACAAATTGAATACGATTTCATAGTATACATCTAACCGTTAAGGTTATTTAAAATTGTTGTCATTGTCATTGTTAAGTGTTCAGGTTTTTAGATGTTTAAGGCTACCATCCGAAACCCAACGGTGGGCAGTTTTATAGATTTTTTCAAATGTCTCTGGCAATGTCTTCCAATCATCTCCTCGTAAAGCTGCTTCAACAATTCTGCTCCTGTCCTGGATGGTGTTTCTCTTATATTTTTTTCTTGACAATATAATCGTATCTTCAAAAAAAAAAATAAAAACACTTTACTGATAATGAATACACAAGAGAAATATCTTTCCCCGAATTTAACCTCCACATAGTGGACACAGGTTGTGTTCTCGAATTGAAAAAAAAAAACTTATTCTTCTACATAGTGATTACATGGAATCAGCTGGATAATTTCTCCTGTTATCATTGATAACCGGCAAACGCAGCAGTTATCTTAAAATTCATTTTAGAAATAAAAACATTTCAATATTGATGCAACGCAGCAATATTTATTGCTATTTGCAATGTTTATTATAAAGAAAGGTCAAGGTATTTTAACTTTTCTATGTAAACAGTACATATTAAAAATATTACATTGATAAAAATCTCAATATTTATTTCTCTCAATTTCTATTTATATTTACTGAATATTCATATGTATTTTCACAATTCTACTTTGTATTTTTTCTATATCAATTTGAATTTCTTATTATCAATTTGTATTTTCTCAATTTCATTATCAATTTGTATTTTCTCAATTATTTCTTATTATCAATTTGTATTTTCTCAATATCAATTCGAATTTCTTTTTATCAATTTGTATTTTCTCAATACCAAATTGGAATTCTTAATATCAATTTTTAATTTTTTATTATCAATTTGTATTTTCTCAATATCAATTCGTTTTTCTGAATATTAATTTGTATTTTCTTAATATATATTTGGATTTTCTCAATTTCAGCTTAAAGAGGTGTAGAAATAAAAGCATTAAACTTTCTAACTGTCGGTCAATAATTAAACATAAGTAAGTTTTAGCGTATTTGAATTTAAAATATTTTTATTCAATTTATTTTACCAACTTTTAGGCACTTTTTAAAAAAATTTTAAAAATCAGGGAAATTAAAAACCTTACTAAATAATTTTAAAAAAAGTCGTATACCTTTAAACTATTGAGATTTTTGCGATATTTTAAAACTTTAATTTCAAAAGATTTTGTTATTCGTGCTTAATTCCCAGTTTTTATTATTGATAAAAACACTTGAAATTTATTGTTGATGGGATAAGCTATTCCTATGCGCATTTCACTGGTTGCTTAGGCCAGATCATCAGGAAACTTCATCCATAAAGATTTTAGAAAAACTAGAGATATTAAACCAAATAAAACTGTTAAGCGTATAAGACTTATAGCAACAGTTCTACTTGTAATAATATCAAAGTTTAAACAAAACACATCAACAATAAACAGTGGGTTTATCTCATCTTACATTCCCCACTACAATTAGTTGAAATTCTCTCAACATTAATTGTAGTTGTAAGTAGGTTAAGAAAAACAAAATAAAAACAACAACAACTTTACAAAAGATGTTGACAATTAAGTGTTTTTTTAGGCCGTGCACTTGCCTGTTTATTATCAAAAAGTAATTTCAATTTTTGGGAATACAAAATTTTAATTTCAAAAGATTTTGTTATTCGTGCTTAATTCCCAGTTTTTATTATTGATAAAAACACTTGAAATTTATTGTTGATGGGATAAGCTATTCCTATGCGCATTTCACTGGTTGCTTAGGCCAGATCATCAGGAAACTTCATCCATAAAGATTTTAGAAAAACTAGAGATATTAAACCAAATAAAACTGTTAAGCGTATAAGACTTATAGCAACAGTTCTACTTGTAATAATATCAAAGTTTAAACAAAACACATCAACAATAAACAGTGGGTTTATCTCATCTTACATTCCCCACTACAATTAGTTGAAATTCTCTCAACATTAATTGCAGTTGTAAGTAGGTTAAGAAAAACAAAATAAAAAACAACAACAACTTTACAAAAGATGTTGTCAATTAAGTGTTTTTTAGGCGTGCACTTGCCTGTTTATTATAAAAAAGTAATTTCAAAACATTTTTCGCTAAATAAAAATTTAGCGGATTCTAGCGTTCTTTTGATGTTCGTTTTGACGATAAGTTTTAAAAAAAAGTTTCCAGCAATATATACAACTACTATGCAGTGATGCCAGAAATGCAGATTGTATACTTCAAAATTGCAAAAATGCAGATTTGACGATTTTTGGTTAAAAAAAAAAACAGATTTTTTTAGCTCGGTAGAAACTTCTTTACAATTTCATTAATGTTTGTACATACTATTTCCACTGCTTGCATTGAAGATTGAAAAATATCAGCCATTCATTTAAGAAAGCAGAAAAATTAATGTTTATATTAGAGATTTTTGCACTTATAGTACGGAAAATTATAAACAATGATTGCGTTGGAAGAAACATATAACGGTTGTCCCATTACGCGAACCAATTTTGCGCAAGAAAAGTTTAAAAGAAAGACATAAAGAATAAAATAAATAGTTCAACTGTGATCTCGAAATTTTTGAAAATTTATTCATTAGTAGAAATTTTATTTACAAAATTAGTAAAAATTAAAAATTCGCATTGTCTTGACACATTAAAATCGCCGGACTTATGCTATCAGATTTTACCCGAAATAATATTAATATGTATACGGAATGAAGTTTATATTCTAAAGCAATCAATTTCGTTGCTTTAAACTAGAAAATCCATAATAATTTCTTGATTTTATATTATTTCGTTCGTATTTAGTAAAATTTTATTAAATAACGAAACATTTTCATTAACCAAGCCACACATATATTTAGAATAAGTAATTTTGGGCATGGACGAAATCATGTAAAATCTTGTTGGTTGAAGCCATATTTTCTGGTGACTTAGTAAATAGTTCTGTGTCAAATTACACGATCTTGGTGGCCAATTCACTCATTTTCTACGAGAAATAATGCGATTTTTGAACTTTTCTTTCAAAAGATCCATTGTTTCTCTTACTGTGTGGTAAAGGCCAGTTTACACGGTAATATTTTGTATTACGACTTGTCGAATAATTATGTAGAATGAGAAAAATCTTATCATGTAAAAGCAAAATGTATTGAGTAAGAGAGAATACGGATACAAAATCTGACAAGCGGTCGGTAAATGCTTTTTTTCTAAACCATTTTAGAAACTTATGTATTCTCATCACACCAGAGGTGTATTTTAACGGAGTATATTGAAGGTGGTAGCATTTTTATACAATTACAAAAACAACTAAAATCAACTCAGGAAATTTTCATGTTGTTTTTGTAAAAATTTAAAACTGCAACCATCTGTTTTTTTGTTATTATTTTTGATTTTACTTATACCATCCGTGTAAACATGAATTACACTTACAAAAGATTTTTATTTTTTTCTTTTAAACACGGAGAGAATTTCATAATATTTTGATTCTACAAAGTCGTAATACATTGTATTACCGTGTAAACTGGCCTTAAGTGGCACCATCTTGTTGAAAACACATATTCTCTAAGCAAAATCATGCTTTTTCTGCCACAAGAAGCTTCGGATCTTCTCCCTGTAGCGATTTCCATTGACCAATGATACATCGAATTTGGACACCCTTTACTTCGAGGAACACTTACATATATTTACCAGAACTACTTTTACATTTAAGAACTACATTTTTTAAAATACACATAGATTTTAAATTCCAGAGCATGGCCGTATATCTTGATATAAATTGTCATATATTTTTCTAAATAAACTACATAAAAAATGTGTTTAGAAGATTTATAAAATCTGATTGCTGATTTTACCTCTAAAATTTCTGGCAACACTGCTAGTATGCCGACTGGAGAGAGCGTTCTCAATTTTTGATTTCACCTAACACACATATAGGTTTTGGCAGGGCTGCCAGATTTGACGATTTATCGTCATTTTGTCGATTTTTTGTTCCGAAATTAGCAAAGTGCCGATTTTTTTCTAAAAAGTGACGATTTTTTTCAGTCTACAAATTTTTTGACACGCTCGTTTTTTAATCTTGGAATGTTAAGCAGCTGTTCGCTTACTAGAGCGGAAGGCAGAACGTTTTCTTTCGCTAAGCTTTTACGCTGATATGCCAAACCTTAGCAAGAGCCTGAATTTTGTTTTACAAGCAGTAGTGATAGCTTTCTTGTTTAATAAAACCCACAAATTATAAATAAAAATAGAGATATAAACGCTACATTGACCAAAAAATAGCTAAATTGCCATTATTAATTAACAAATAGCGGTTAACTTTACTATTAAACTAGCTGTCAAAATCGGGTTTTCCAATTGCAAAGCGTTGAGGCCGCTCTATTCAAACACTAGAAAACGCGTGCTGATTTTGTTTAGGTACGGCTATAATATGCAAGTCTTAAGAACAAATTTAAATGATTATTTTCAGAGTACAAAAACAACAATGGGTCGAGTGAAAAAAAAGGTAGTTTATGCCACATAGTACTAAGTACTAGCACAAGCTTTTACCTTTCAGTGCTAGCTACCTGAAAAGTTTCAACTACAAGAAGTGTGAATAGTTCTTTGCTAGTGCTAGATAGCTAATGTCTAAAAAAGAAAGCAAACGCTGAAAAATGCGACTATTAAATTAAATTAATTACAGAGTGCAAAAATGTTAAAAATTGAAATTTTTTTTAACTTATTTTAATATAAAAAAATATAAGATGTTTATTTTCTTTTTTTACGTCTTAAATCGTTAAACGAGTACTGTAATGTTTTAGTATGCGAACATAAATAAATATATTTTTGTATAATTATCTGTTTTTTTTTACATTTTTCTTTTTAAAAAATTTTTATTTTATTTAAAAAATGCAACACAGACTTTCTATGGCAAAAGTCTGTACCGACCTTTATGCGGTATATCATAAAAAAACTTAGTGGCAACGTCAATAATTATTATTTATTATTGTTTAGCTTGTTTTACAAAATTTATAAAATATTTTAAAAATTAAGTAAAATTGCTTGGTAAACTGTAACATATGTACATATTTAAATGTATTTGGTAAATTTACAGAGATTTTACCATCTAATCTTCAGGATGTTCATAAAATAAAACATACATACCAATAAATATTTAAAAAAAATTTTTATTGTTATTTAAATATTGTAGCAAAACACAAACTTCAAGCACCCCAATCATAAGCTTAAAAAAATTAAGCAAAAACTAGTCCTTTAAGCATACACTTGTTTTTATTCACACATTTTTTGAGTCAACACTGGAAGAACTAGTTTCTACTAGTCAGTATAAAGTACTGGCTTTAACTCAAATTTTTATTCACCTTAAATCTAGTTTAAACTTCAAAATTTCAAGTATAAGCTATAGCTACCTTTTTATTCAAGCAGCCCAATGGGTCACTTTGTTTATCTTTCGTCAAATCATCATCGAATGAACCTTTTACGACTCTCTGTATAAACCAACAATAATACGGCGAACATTTCACGAGTTGTAAGATAATATCTAACTAGCCTCATACGATTCTCGACATGAAAGACTCGTTTGATAATCGTTAGCCACGTCTTAAACGATTCCCACAACGCTTAAAGAAGCATCTTTCGCTGTGCTATGGAAGAATCTTAGTCGTCTTACAGTTTTTCCCTACGATTAAAAAAATGCGGTCATCGACGATCAAAGACGCTCTTCATTAGACTTCCAGTACTCTCTTACACGATTGAAAACGATAGCTGGGTATGAAGCAGTGTTCCCAGTTTTGGGGATTTATCCCCAAATTGGGGATTTTTTTTTGTAATTGGGGATAAAAATTTCGTGAAAATCCCCAGGGAATTTTTTGGGGAAAAGCACTTTTTTCGCTGGGGATTTTTGGGGATAATATATTATTTTAAATTTCACTTTTCCAATGGCAAGACCGATTTGGTCAATATGTGGGTACAAATTTTAGTCTTTTCCCGGTTTTAAACTATTTTAAGAACTTGTTGAAATAGGTTTAAATATGCTTTTTGTACCAACAAGCGTTTCTTCTGTTGAACTAGCTTTTTTCTGTAATGAATACTACCAAGCTCTTCTTAGCTCTTCTTAGAATAGAAGTTTGTACTTTAAAATAATGCAGCTTGCTGTGACAAATTTATTCAACAATCTTAAATGCACTTTTTAAACAAACAACATGTAAAACAAAATTGCATTGGCTTATGACTTAGAAGATTATGGATTCCCTAGTTTTGGAAATGATAAATATGTATTGACGCATAATTTTTTTTCTTTTGCGTTTTTACGTTACCTTTGTTACATTTGTTACATGTGTAAACATAGATACGTAGAACTCAAAGAATAAAAACCATTAGTTTTAATTATATTACACAAATGGATTTATTTATATAAATCGATGTATGCATATTTTTCCATTGACATAATATTATGTATTTTATTTTTAAGAAAATGTGGGGATTTTTGGGGATAAGAAAATGGCTATTTTGGGGATTTTTGGGGATGAAAAATCACATATTGGGGATATGGCTTAAAATAAAACTGGGAACTCTGGTATGAAGTAATTATAAATATTTCTTTTTGAATGTTTTTTTATTATAAAATCGAACAAAAATTTAAAAAAAAAACTAAATTTTAAGTTGTCCGATTTTTTTTGACGATTTTTCGAAACGTGAAAGACGATTTTTTTATTTTTTCTCAGGAAATTGACGATTTCCTCACAAATTGGTTCTGTGTGAATTCAACACACGTAAAAACAACAAAAACAAAACAAAATTTAATATTTTTCATGGTAGAAAAATTACAATCCTGCAAATAATTTTGGACCACCTGATCAATTTTGATAAAATGGACTACTCCATGGACTGGTCCGATGTAATGCAAGCATGGACCATGTCATTGTTACAAAGCGTTTGTAGTGAGACGGCATGTACTCGTTTGTTAACGAAGTGCTTTCGTTTTTAAACGACTTCAAAACTAATCCTCTTGAGTATACCATGGAGTAGTTTTAAAACTACTCCTTTGTAGTCCAAAGCTGGGTTATATTGTCCTGCCCTAGGACATCGTAATGTTAAATAGACCATGTTTTTTCCATACGTTTGGGTTACTTTTGGACTAGTCCTAGTCCCTTGTGGGCTACTCTTTACACGCGTGTTTGGACTGGTCCTATTATTTGCAGGGAAGGTACCCAGCGGGAAAATGAGGAATTTATTACATAAATAACTAAAAAATAATGTATTATTTTCGAAATAATAAAAATGCATTCATTGGAACCGAGAAGGTAATTTTATCAGAAAAAAATATGCATTGATTACCACGTATATTCCAACACTTGCAGAAGAAGGAATGTATTGTTACTGTTCGTGACTATTATTCGTGTTTTTCTTTTACATATACAAATTTTTATCATAAAGAATGCATTCATACGCAGGATACATTAAAATAATTTATTACAATCCTAGGACATGTTCCGTGTTAAGAATAATGAATTCTGGAACCAAATATTACATTCTCGATTCCTATCAATTACATTTTCCCGCTGGGTATTGTTGGCGAGTTGATGAAAATAAGAGAGTTTATAAAAATTTGTATACGATCTCAACCAAGTGTGCCAGATGGTTTCGGTAAGAAATCGGCATATTTTATTTTTGCAGTTTTTTAGAACTAGATATGATACTATAAAATGTCATGAAGATCGGTCCATAATTTACCTTAGGCCCCACATAAACCTAACTCCCGGAAAACATGTTAGTACGCCTAAAACCGTAATTATTAATGCTATTATAACCAAATTCGGCACATCGCAGTTTTTTAGAACTAGATATGACACTATAAAATTTCATGAAGATCGGTCCATAATTTACCTTAGGCCCCATATAAACCTAACTCCCGGAAAACAATTTAGTACGTCTAACACTAAACACTATTTGCGTCTGTGTTTTCTGCAAATCTACCGAACCGAACACTAAGGAGCGATATTTACAGCCTGTTCTTCGATTTCGAACGTAAACGTTCGCATAGAAATTTACATTTAAAACAAAAACAAATTTTCGAATATTGTTTTTGTTTTCGAAATCGACGAACAGGCTGTTAGTATTTATATTCGAACACTGATTACAGCCCTAAAATTGTTTTTTTTTTTGTTATAAAGATGTTAATGTTTTAGCCCATTTTGCATAAGAAGTGCCACGCCGACTTCTCCGATCCCACCCAAATTTTGTGGATTGCTCTGTATTGATAACAAAGACTTGTAGCTAATTTGAAAGCAACATTTTAATGAGCATTGCTGACATAAACATATACCAACCAAGTCCCCATCATATCTGGGGTCATCCGAAAACCCATTTCAACAGACGGACAACCGGATTTGAACTTACATTCTCATTAGGATTCAGAATATAAAGATCTCATAGGGACTAAGATCAATATTGTAGAAATTGCCAACGGAATGACAAAGTTACATACACCCTTTTACCTTCGGTGAAGGGTATAAAACTTACAGTCCAGCTGTATTCGGAAAATTGATGTAATAAAGAAATATGACTGGAAAAAGTATTAAATAGTTTTGCTATCAAACCCAAATTTTATTTAATATTTAGAAACTCCTTTCATTTTAACTATTTCTTCGCATCTCCGCTTTATTGTGCTCATGTGATTAACGTAGGTATCCGGGAAGATTGGGTACCTGCCTTCTTAAATCTTTTGCCACCCAATTTAATTTTTTTAAATTTCTTACAGTTTAATGCAAAATTGTCTACGACATGTTATTTGGAATTAAAATATTTTTTTAATTTCAAACCCATATCTTGTGGAGATAAAAATTTTAAGATGATTGCCCGTCGTACACTGAAAAAAGTCTGTTATACTTAAGTTAGGGTATCAAATAATCTGGCTCCACTGACTTAAATTTCTTACTGGTACATTCGTATTGGTTGCATGTGCAAGTTGGGTGCATAATTACAAATGTTAATGTTGTTTTATATTTTTATATATTTTCAGACTTCTAATAATAGCTTTAGTTTTAATCAATAATTTTTTATGTTCAGTTCTTAATTTTCAATCAAATTCAACGGTTGTGTAATACGGCTTAATACTTAAGGATTTGAAATATGAAACGAAATTTGTTTTACTGGTACTTGATGATGTTTTCTATGGCACCTGCAGTAAATTCCAAAAGGTATTGAAAATTATAAAATTAAAATAGATTTGAAAATAATTCATTTTTTATTTCCCAGTTTCTATTCAATTAATGCACCGGGAACGTTTAAATCAAATCGTAAATATACAGTTGTTGTCGATCTACATAATGCTGACGGTCCGTGCTTAATACGTGTTGGCATTAACGGTCCTGGATTTAATGAATTTAACGATGTAAATTTACAACCATTTGAATCAAAACTTATCGAATTTTTTCCGACGAAATTATTGAATGCAAAATACATTTTAAAAGCCGAGAGCTTATCTGGATTAAGTTTCAAAAATGAAAGTTCTCTGCATGTTATTACAGATGTGGGACCAAAAATTTACATACAAACTGATAAAGCTATTTACAACCCCCAAGATACAGTAAGATTTCGTGTTTTGTTGCTAGATGAACATACGAGACCGTTAAGTATTAAAGATCCGATACATGTGGAAATATTGGTGAGTATATGCATGTCAGAGAGTTAAATTTGGCCCATCTTTTAAAAACAAAAAGTACCTTTTAGACCATCACGGAACCATTTTTAGTTTTTTTTTATTAACATGTAATTCTTTAGTTAGGCTAAATATTGTAGGATTTTTAGAGGATGCAGTTGGCACATATAATGCATTAAACACATTCTAAACAGCAATCTACCGACTTCAATATAGAAGATATACATATGTTTATACATATGAAAATGATTATTTTCATGACGACACGGCTGCAGGTTGTTGTCTGTGCTTATTTTGTCGTTGTAGTAGGGTTTTTTCCCGGGATTTCCATTATTTTATTTCCCGTTTTCCCGGGATTTTTCTTGCGGGATCCCGGGAAATAAAAAATTCCTCATAATTTCAGAAAATAGCTATTTATACTTTGAAATTTAGTTTTCTATTCTCTAAAAATTAGCATCTGTGGATGGGTTGTCGATTTAAATCAATGTCTCCTGATGCAATAAATCTACTTAAAGCAGAATAGGCAGTGCAACAGTTGATAATTACTACATTTAGTGAAGTGAAGAGTTAATAAAGAACATTAATTCAAAATAAGATGCAGACAGTAAAGTTTCATTGTCCATGAACAAGTCTTAAAAATAGGAGATACCTAAACATATCGCTCCTTTATTGCAACATAGTCATATCTACAAAAACAAACGGTCTTGGCAAAATGCGATTAAAGTTTTCAAAATGTACCGATTTAAACATATATTTTGCTATAACTTCGGTTTAGTTTGAGATATAATAAGAGAAGGTATGAAGCTAAAGTTACTTCAAATTTTGAGATATGACTATGATGCAATGAAGGAGCGATATGTTTATTAGGTGTTAAACACAAATTACCCGTGAAGTGCGGGGAAACCGAAATAATATAACATTTTGGAAACTCGTGTAAGATACTAAAACATACAACTTGAAAAACACATTGACCTAAAGATTACAAACGGACCTACTGAAATGAAAAGGTTTGTAAGAAGCAGCCCGGTTGATGCTATTTTTGCATCAACCTTGACATACGTTTGATTGACATAGACGTTGTTTATAAAAAAGAAAAAAATTTCTGATTGTGAATCCGTAGCATGCTACAACGGTGCACTTTTAACTATTTATCCAACCTCGGTAAAAAATGAACGAAGTTTTTCGGACACATGATAATTAGTAAATTAAATCTGGAATATACTTTTTGACGACTTACTAAGCGCTTTGAGTGTGTCAGAAAGTTATTTCCTAAACCGTTAAAAAATGTTATATATTTCTTTAAAATATTTTATCTATTTTATTAATTAACTTTTTGATCTCATATCTTGAGTATCTTAATTTTTATTTTGTTTTTATTTTTGTTTTATAAATTAAATTGTTATGTTTATGTTATCTTTTTATCTTGTATCCAGAACATAATAATGCTGAATAAAAGCATAATAATAGGGAATAAAGGCGTGAGGTGATAATAATTCAAGTTCCTATTTCAATTTTCAAATAATTTTTTAGTATTGAACCATTTCTTTAACTTTCTTTGTAAACAAATTCCCTTACGTTTTTTTTAATAAAAGTTTTTTTCATTAATTAATAACAAAATTTACTTTGTATTATTTATATGGAGCGGGATCCCGGGAAATTTAAAAAAATTTCCCGCTTTCCCGGGAATCGAAAAAGTCCGGGAAAAAAAAAACTCTACGTTGTAGTCAAATCAAACTAGTTTCTATTTTTGTCCACTACAAAACAGAAATTATAAAAAAATGTTTAAAGACTGTGTGGTAATTTTTTTTTTTTAACAGAAAAGAATCGGCTTGAAATAATATATATTTATAAATTTAATATATTCTTATCTTTTGTATCCTTAAAAGAAGTGTTATAAGAAGATGTTTACGCGCCAACGCTCCTAGTTTAGGAGTTATAGGTCTTTACTTTATCCATATCTCTTAAGGTATAAAACGAATCTAAAAAATATGGTAATCGATGGAAAATACTTCAAAGTGTTAACATGGCGTTTAAAGCATACCGATTTACCAATTAAGAGGTAATTTCATATATTCATACGCCATGGCTGACTTTTTTTTTACAAAATTAGCTTAATCTTTAAATTATGTCAATATAACAATAATGATTTAACCCTTAATAAAGTTTTTCTGTATTGCGGTTTTTAAGCGTTGCGGAACACTTATTCATTATGTACATACATATTATAATAATTCAATATGTAACAAGTATTTATTTTTACTCAAACTTATAAATAAATTAAGGTCTTTTAGTGTATTCGTGTAGCCTGCTGTGGTGAATGTTTTTAATGCTAAACGCTTTTTTTACGTACATTGTGGTTAAAAGATAACATTTAATCATGTTATTAATAGTATTTTTAAGAAAATCTCTTGTGATCTGAATGTATTCTAAATAGAGCAATTTATTTAATTAGCGAGTTGTTTCGATACGAATTAAATATTATAAACTGTACCAAATAATTCACGGATAGATAACAATACCAACAAAGTCAAAAATGTAACATGAAAAGTAAAATAGTACCACTACTTCCATCCCTGGTTGAGACTTATCTTTAACGATCTTTAGTAGCACAAGAACGAGTTTAACATAAGTACATAATATCAATGTATTAAATGAAAAAATATTCGGCTGTGCCGAATCTTATATACCCTTCACCATTGCGCGATCATTCATACATACACATAAATATTTACAAAAATTTTTTTTGACAGATTTATATACCGAAGTCCTTAGGAATAAATTTACCATTTACTTTGGGGATAAAACATGAGCTCGGGAAGATCTATGGTTCCCGAAAATGATTATTTTGGTCATAACTTTGTTGTATCTGAACCGATTTTTTCGAGTTTTTTAGAAGATACATATGTTGTACTAAAGATTTCCGATCTTTTGATATGTTAGGCGTATCTATAGGACATAAGTTAGCCCAAAAATTCTGTTTTCTGTTCGGTACGTACCACGCCCACTTTTCCTAACCCGCCCATTTTTTTAGAGAGGTTGTGTATGGATAACGAAGATGATTGGATCTTATTTGGAAACCTTGGCTGTTGCCGTTCTCCAGAAATACAGAGAAAAACAAACAACAACAAGAAATTTTTTGGTAAAATTAGAGGCAGTCGTGGTTTTTTGCTAATATCTCCGTTATTTTTGGACCGCTCTGGCTGAATTTCAATAGCAAACTTAAACGGAGTATATGTGACATAACTATATGACAACCTAGTCTCCATCATTTCTGGGGTCTTCGGAAAACCTATTTCAACATACACACGGACAGACGGACAACTGGATTTGAACTTCGCTTTCATAAGAACTCAGAATAGATATACTTTATAGGGTGTAGTATCGATATTGTGGAACAACCCTTCGGTGAAGGGTATACAAATTAGTTAGCGACATAGAGGCAGCAAACAATAACGGATTTTTATTAAAAAAAAAACGAATAATAGTCACGAACATTATTTGTTTTGAAAATGTGGGAATATATGTAAGTGGGCATTCAAATTACCTTCTCGATTCCAATAAATGCACTATTATTGTTTCGAAAATAATAATTGATAGTATTTAGTTATTTATGTAACCAATTTCTCATTTTCCCGCTGGAATTAACTTACTTTTAGTTAATTCAAAAATTATGCAGATATTAGTGATTTGTTTTTGTACACCTTAAGCCTATAGTACACGGAATGTAAAAAGCCACATGCGCATGGGGTTCTGACGTAATTTTGACGTCACTACAAAACCACAATAGCAAGTTCGTTTGTGTGATGACGACAAAACTACGTCAGAATCACATGCGCATGTGGCTTTTTACATTCCGTGCACTATAGGCTTTACTTCTTCTCGATAAGTGCTGAACTTACGTTTGGCTACTTCAAATCTGTTGCAGATATAAACAGCAACAACACTACGAGAAGAAAAACATAAATTATTTTCATGTTTTAAAAGTAAATTAGAAGCAAAAATTCCCATATTCTATTTGTTAATATTTTTTAGTTAAATACATCTCATTTTCAAAATAGAATATCGAGCATGCTGCTGGTGCGTTATAATTGAGAATTTCACTATAAACAAAGAGGCAATAAAATTGAAACGAAAAATCAATGTGTAATTTAATAATAATATTCCATCACTCTCTCTCTCTGGTTTAAGAAAATCCGTACTTACCGTACTATTGACACCAGTGTACAATCCAATAAAATATACGTATAAATAAAAAAAAAGTGAATTTTTTATTCTCTTTTTACAGCCATTATTTTATATGCGCCACAAGATAACTCATAATGAGCCAACCATTAGTTAGCCAGTTCGTAGCTGACATAAATTGCACTTAAATTTAATCGAACAGAAACCTTCTCAAAGCGAGCTTACTTGTAGTTATCCGAAAGCAAGGCCAATTAACTACAGGTACTGTCGAAACGGCCTCTGATTTTGACAGTTCTAGCTTTGATTCTATTGAGTTCTAGTTTTGATTTGTTAGTGTTTTGCTAAAAATGGTTGACATTTCGAGCTATAAGCACTAACAATGCAGTGCAAAAAACCCTATGTTGTTTCTGTTGTTTTGGATTGTTGTAGTTCCGACACCACTTTTAGTTGCATTCGCCTTGTCCGAAAGTTATGCAGTGTGAGTGAGTACTGACTCGTACTGCGCACATTGCGTTTAAAAACTGAATAGCTTTAACAATGTAAATGGGCTAGCTTTTGAGTCCCCACTGACTAACTCCTGATTAACCGTGAGTAAAATTTAAGCTAAATCATTTTCCGGAAGGAGCCGTAGAGCTTTGGTTAATCAAACTTTAAGCAAACAAGAAATAGTTATACACTCCACCTGGAGTGAAAATATTTTAGGAGTGAGCTGGATATGGGAAAATTTATTTGGGAGATATGGGTATATTATCCATCATCAAAAGCTTAACAATTGGATTTTAAGTCATAAAAAAACTTAGCTTAGGTTAAGTTCTTTAGGCAGCTATCTAGAAGACAGCTCACTTGGGCCCTTCATTGGCGTTGAGTACGCCAATGTGTATTACACAGAGCAGTGCTATGCAGCTTTCAACCAGCTTGTTTTCCAAATGAAAAGAAGAAGCAACCCACATTCCATTTCAGATTGATCATCCGAACGGAAAAACCGTGGTTTTCTGATATATTTGACACAGAAAATGAAGCGTATTGTTCTCCTCCTCCTCATGAAAAATTCAGCAGTAATTATAGACCCATTCTATTCGCATGAGTCTCTGCCGGCAAGTGCCCAATTATCACTGAGATCACTATCTTGATCTATTCCCTATAGTTCTCAGTACAGAACATTTTCTGGCTAAGCAGCAGGTGGATTCAGAAGTCCACCCCAACTGCCAAGTCTTAAGACTCGCAGTAGTTCTGGTTTCCTACCTAAACTACTGGGAGGGGATATTCTGAAAAGGAAACTAAAGCGCTAATTTTCCACACTTTTGTGTGAGTTCGTCCTGATGGAGAAGCAGCCCTAGATACTGATGCTACTCAACAGATGCTGCTGGCATTTTTCTTAAAGGAGCGGACGTATGCACTCAAATTGGTGTCTGAGTGTGTTAGTTGCGCTCACACTCACATTTTTTGTTAGCCAGTAGCTAAGATCAATCATAATGTCGGCGCAGGCGCGGATTAATATTACCGTTTGGGGGTGAGGGGGCATTGGCGTAGCTAGGGGGTCCCGAATTTGGACTCCCCAGACTTATTACCTTTTTTCTTTTAATAACTGTTTTCTTTACAATTGTTTACATATTCTAGCATAATACCCAATATGATTTTCGTTATCACCCTTCTTTATTATTTCATCTGTTTAACGAAAAAATTTTAACAAATAGAAACTAGGAATTTTTGTTCTTTTTTTGTTACTTTTAAACTCGCCAAAAAAAGATAAATCCATGGTATGACAACAGTGCCTATACAAAAAGAAAACAAGCAAGCAAACACACATGCATGGTACAAACTATATTTTGGTGAATATAGGCCACTAATTAAGGTTCACAACTCAAATAATATGATTTGTAATTTTTGTATTATGGTTTACAACTTTGCTATTTTGTGGTGAACAAAAACTTCCAAGCAAAATTACAACTCAACTGTGTTGAGTTGAGTTGTGAACCGTAAACGGGCTATATTTCTTTTTAATGATATTTAAACAACGTTCGTTCATGGTTCAGTTGTCTAGGGGGTTTGTTAAGGTTAGAAAATGTGAGTGCATTGGTTTGTTTTATTATTATTATTATTTGTTTAACTAAAGTTTTTTTATAAATTATAATACATTTTGACTAAAATAGTTGTACTTAAAATGATATTTCGTATGAAAATGGAATGTTAAACAACTTAGAGTGCTATATTCGGCTTTGCCGAATCTGTTATAAGCTCCACAGACAGTTCGAATATTTCAGGAGTGTTGCTTTCTACAGAAATACATATTGCGTTTTAAAATTATCAACGCCACAAGATATGCAGCGTTTAAAATTTAAAAATTCAATATACATTTCTATAGAAAACAACAACAAAATTATGAAATATTTTCGATTTTGTTATTGCTTTCAATATAATTTTTGGCGTTGCGTTTTCAAATTTAGGGCCTAAATTATTGACCGACAATCAAAAAGTTTTATGTTTTTTTTAGGCAATTTTAATTAGCATAATGCGTAACAGTTTAAGCCGAACTTTATTGATTTCAGGAGGGGAATTTATATTTGAGCCATGGTAAGTTGTGAACCAATCATCCAAAAATTCTGCAGAGTGATTTCTGGTATTAAAAAACATAAATTTCATTAATGCGGTAAAATTAGTTTTAGCGTTTACAGTGAATTTCAGAAGGCTGGAAAATATGGGATCAAAGGAAAATTATAAACCGTAATCACAAAATTGCATGACATTTTTTCTGACCATATGAAGCTAAGTTGGAAGAAATTGTACCGCAATATCTATATCTGCTACGGTCTTAGGCATAATTAGATAGTTTACTAGAGTGGGCTTTATATGGACCGATCATCACGCAAATTATTTGTGTGATTTCTAGTCCTATAAAACTGTGAAGTATTAAATTTTATTCGGATAGCATTATTAATTATGGTCTTAGGCGTACTAAACTCTTTTTTTCGGAATTAGGGTTTAAATGGGGCCAAGGCTAGATTATGGACCGATTTTGTCGAAATTTTGCAGTGTGATTTCTATTCGAATAAAACGAATTTTTGCAAAATCTTATATCATTTCGTGTTATGTTCCATTTATGTTAGTTTTTGTAACAAAATTATCAATTTTTTAGAGTGGTGGTTCCACATTTTGATTTATAGCTCTGGTCCTGCTGAACCGATTTTGCTGGATTTCAATCCCGAACTGCATAACTACAAGCAATATGACATTAATTTCTTGTGTGTTTTTCGAAAATTAGCGTGTTTTCAACAGACGGACAGACAGACGGAAATAGCTTAATCGGCTTAGAATTACTCAAGGACCCAGAATATATATAATTTATGGGGTCTGAGATGAATAATAAAAAAGTTTCACACGGAATGACAAGCTTTACTAAGCCGTCTTTACAACTAATTGTGGTGAAGGGTATAAAATAGAATATTTAGGGAATATAAGAAATTCCCTCATCATGTTGATTGTAAAAACTATAAGGCAGCTGATATTGCGATATAAAAGTACAAAGAAATTTCACTTTGTATTTAGATAAAAATTCTATAGTGTAGATGTTTGAAAAATTTTTTTGCTTGAATTTTAAAATTTCAACTTTACTTTACGTTTTGTATAAATCTTTTTGGACTTATATAGATTTATTTTTCAAGCTATCAAATTTAAAAATTTTTGCTCGTTTACAAGTACATATGGCCATTTTCAGTGAAAAGTTTACTTTCTTTAATGTAACACCAGAATGCAAATAAGGTTGTATTTTAGGACCCCGTTGTTCAACAGTTTTCCCTTTTGTTACTAAATGTAGAGCTAATTGCGCTTTACACCAAAATATAAGAAAGTAAACTAAACATATAAAATTTTTTGGGAAACAATTTGAATTACTTCTGGCGTTACGTTACAAAAAGTAGAATTTTCGCTGGAACTGCCCAAATATGAATATCTGATGTCTTACCAAAATCTACGTACTTGCTGAAAAAGGTATACATATATTAAATTTTAATTTCGTTAATAATAAATTTTTAAAAAAATCTTGAAAATATTTTAGGATTTTTTGTCAATGTCTAATAGTGAAAGGCCAATGCGGCATGCGGCTACGAGCGGCAATAGCATTGCCATTGTGAACATTTTAGCAATGTTTACAAAAATGTTCATACAAAAAATACACACATCACAAAAATTAAGACGCTCGGAAAAGTTGAATTTTTTCAACTTTTGTTTTAAGCCGCGTGGAGTAGACGTTGCCATACACAAAAATAATAATTTAACAAAAGAAATTTAAAATACTTAACAAATGAAGTGCATGAAAACTAATTTGATAAGTAAATTCTTATTATTTTTAAATAAATCGTTTTGAATGTGTTTTTTTAGAAGAATGGTAAGGAATTTGCATAAGTCTTTGACCAATTTCCAGACTTAATCTGATGCAACAACAAAATTATGTATTGCAAATTTTTAACTGATCATAAAAAAACAGGGCTGTGGAGTCGGAGTTGAGGTTTTTGTGCCGGAGTCGGAGTCGTAGTACCCACAAAAACTCGCGACTCCAACTCCAAAGTTTTTCGGCAAAAAAAAAATTAAGAAAAATTTTCAAAAATAAAAATTATTCGAAATTGACGATGCAATATATATTTAACCATTTAAAAGCTAATGCATTAATCATTAATCTTTGACACCCTCCACCGAAAGTTAGAATATATGAGAGCTATAAATTATTAAATAATCTTTATAAAACGGACGTCAGTATAACAATTGGTTCCAGTTCAAACCAATTATACGACAATCAGAAAGTTTTATGCTTTTTTCTTATTAATTTGAACTAACTTGAATAATATATCATGATTCGTAACAGTTTATGCTGAACTAAAATGATTTTCAGGAGGGACATTTATATTATCCCATGGCAGCCATGTCATTTATCAAGTTTTCCCTTTTTTTTTGAGATGCAAAAAAGTGGCAAATCTAGTCTATTTGAGTGATATTGAAGAATTTAATAATGAATTGCTTGAGCTTTAATTTTAGTAACATAAATAATAGAAAGAGCAAAATAATGAAAATTTTCGCGAGGGCGTATTCAAAATAAAAACATTTTTAGATTCAATTTTTAGATATTTTTAAATAATTTGAATTCTATATACTTTTTTTCATTTAATTATTTAATAGTAATATAAAAAGCCTTACAACATGTTTTTTTTTTTCTTTTAACCCTTCTTTGCATGATTTTTTCTTTTTTTGTGAAATGAATCACAGAGATGTAATTCAAGCTCTAGATTAAGGAAAAAATATTAAAAACAATTTTATTATAAATAAATAGTATAAAAAAGGCAAAAAACAGAATAATGGAAATTTCAAATTCGCCTGTCAAGCTCAGTACTAAATAAATAGAAATCAAAATAAATGCGCAGATTATTACTCATACCCACTTTTATTTAACAAAAAAGTTTCAAATCAGCTTTTAAAAAAATACCACGAATTATGCAAGTTTCCTCTAAATTAATGGCCTGTTCAACAATCTCGACAACAAATCGAAGCGATCGCCATCCATTCGCTCGATTTCGAATCAGATTGGGTTCCACAATTTCGACAGCTTTCGATCGCTTGCTCTTACGAGTGTAAATATTTGTTACTTACGTATTAAAAAAATAAAGTATTGCCATATAAGGTATTTCTATATTTTGTTGTTTTTTTGTTAAAAAGTATCAAAAATAATACTAATATGCTTGATAACAAATACAACCGCGTTTGAAATTTCATCAGCTGTATAAACATGTCAAAAAATAAAAAAACCGTTTTTGTGGAAACCAAAACTTAGAAAAGTTAAATTTTAGTTAAATTTAATTAAAAACAAAATATTAAAAAAAAAAAAAAATAATACAAACAAATAAATAACTAATCCAATCAAAAAACGTAAAAAAAAAGTTAAATAAGTACCAATGCAATGTGTATTTTGATAGCATCAGCTTGCTCCTTGGCAGTTGTTGCATTTGTTTCATTTGATGACAAATTAACGACAGTTGTTCCTCAACAACCGTCTTCCTCTTTTTTGGATGAAGTTCTAAAATTTTTTGCTGTTTTCTTCCAACATTTGTGGTGTTTCAAATAATCTTAAGGGACTTGTCTCTTCAATTTTGCTTTTTTGTACAACCACCGTCGCAGATTTAGAAGCTCTTGGTGGTTATTCTGCTATCTGCTGTCTGAGTTTCAGCACTTTTAATTTTGCCCGCCAGCACTCTACAACAAGGTGCTGCAGCCGAGGACCAAAGCAGCGTCCGATGAATTATATGGTCTAGGGAAGTTAAACAGTTTAGTTTATATGTTTTTTTCTGATTTTTTTTGTCCTACATTCAACATCTGCCCATGTCTGTAAATATATGTAATATTTTTAAGATCAATTCAAGCTATGGTTGTTTTCTGGTTTACATTTTCCCACTTTGCAATAGAACGCGTGGTTGGACCTATGACTTTTAGTTTTAGGCCTATTATTTTCCATAACTCGTCCATCGAAAATTTATTTGCTACAAACACCTCTCGCCAACTCAGGATTTTCCTCCATGTATTCGCCTAATGTAAGCAGTACATGGCACTCATTTATTTCTCTCAAGAAGCGTTTTCAAGATATTCGCGAAAATAATGTTATTCTGCAGTTGTTTTAGCTAGTTATTTTGAAAAATCTCAAGAATTGTTTATCCGAATTGTAAAACTATTGAATAAATATGTTTTCCTCTTTCAGCCCATATTTATACTGTGTTGATCAGAAAAAAAACTTTAGATTTAAAACAAAAATTATTTTTTTAAGTTTTTCAATTTCAATTAAACGTTTTCAGTCTTTCCATTAGGGCATTTTTTTCAAATTTAAAGGCTTGTAATTCAGTAAATTTTTATCCGATCAACACACTGTAAAGAAAGGAGGATAAACATATTTATTTGAAATTTTTGGAAATACATAATAAAACTACAGAAAAACACGATTTTCGCGAACATCTCGAAAACGCTTATTTCGAGAAATAAATGAGTGCCATATTCGTGTTTAGGAACCCCAATAAAGCTTAAATGAATATAATTTTTAAGGCTAATTTTTTGTGGGGTATTGTAATCAATAACAGTTTTTCATTTAATATAATTACCATTTGTTCTCCATTTTTATTTATAATTTATTTAAATTAATCTTAAATATTTCTTGTTTTTTATAAATTCCATGATTCGACAACAAAACAACAAGTGAGTGGTTTTGACATTTGTTTTCGTAATGTCGACAATACCTTCGATATTAATAAACCGCTTTTTGTATGAAAGTACTTACGTTTTCTTTCGAGTTGTCGTCTAAACGAATGTTCGTTTAGAATAAAGTTTGTTGAACCCAAAACCGTTTTCGATCGCTTAGAATGCGATCGAAGTCGTTCTTTCGAAATCGTTGAACAGGCCATAATAACAGCGGAGTAACGAGACATAACCAATAAATTCCAATGTTATGCTTCTTCTTTTTTTACCGCTATGATCCAATGTATAGAATGGTCATGAGGAATGATGTCAACAGCAACCAATTTACTGTACACCAGTTTGTGTGCGTTTTCTTCTTCAATAAATGTTATGATGGAAATTTCCATCACCATGCAAAGAAGGGTTAAAAATGTTGGCACTTTTGTAAAAAAAGGTTTTTTCAGAAATAAGAGATTTTTTAAAAAAAATTAATTATGGACGGGTCATCACGAAAGCCTGTATAGTGATTTTCGTTATTAAATATCTAAATGGAACAAATTTCAATACAGTAGTGAAATTTGTTTTAGCGCTTAAAGTGCTTTTCAGTAAGCTGCTTAATATGGGATCTATGGTAAATATAGACCGATAATCAGAAAATTGCATGGTATTATTTCTAGCCATATGAACCAAAATTGGACCAAATTTTACAAAATCTATAGCTGCTACGGTTTTAGGTGTATTTAAATAATTTCCTAGAGTAAGCATTATATGGGGCATTGTATAGCAAATTATGGACCGATCTTCACGAAAATGTGACGTACCAAATTTTATTATATATTTATTACGTTTTTATGCGTGCTAAACTGTTTTCCGGGAGTAGGCTTTATATAGGGTCTATGGTAAAATATGGACCATTCTTTACGAAAGCACATTTAGAAGTACATTGTGGCACCGTTTACTTAATTTTTTCTAACAAAATTGTTAATTTTTAAGGGTGGTGTTTCTACATTTTGATTGATAACTATGATCCTACTGAGCGGATTGTGCTGGATGTCACTTCCAAACTGCTTATTATAACTAGAAGTAATTTGACACCAAGGTTGAACTTTTGTTTTAAGTTTTTCGAAAGTGAGCGTATTTTGAACAGACGGACAGACAGGCGGACATGGCTAAATCGACTTTGAATTACTCAAGAAACCAGGTTTATTAGATGAATAATAAAAAAGTTTCACATGGAATGACAAACTTAGTATACCCTCATTCCGTGCGGTAATTACTTTTTTTTCGGGTAATTTTGGGCCGTTATTTAAAAAACGGTAATATAAAGAAATTTGGATTTTTAGTTTAAATACACATGTATGAATGTTTAATAATTTTAACGTTTGAAAGGTGATTATAAATTTAAAAATAGATCAATTTTAGAACGAAAAATTAAGAACGTAATGTTTTTGCAAATGTTTTCGTAACAGCGATAAGTCCAATTATTAATTTTATATTAAACTTTTTGTTTGTTTAAAAATCAACAGTATTTAAACATACTTACATATCAAATAGCCGTGAGCTAAAAAATTTTACTATAGTTTCGGATTATTTTAAGTACGGATCAAGGATTAAATGGGGCTAGAGTTAAGTGTTTGGCACTTGAATAATCCGTATTTAAATCAAGCATTCTGTACTTGATTTAAAAAAATCTGTACTTACCGTACTATTGACACAACTTTGCCTTGGTTAAGTACAGATGGATTAATTTTTCTTGTGACTGTAACAATTCAAAAATTGTTATAGTACATAACTTTTTTTAATTATTTAATTAAATGAATTAAAGAAAACATTATTTTTTTTAATGTTTATCACATACATATGCACGCTAAGCGTATTTATAAAAATACAATAATTTTGCTTAAAATGTTTTTTAAACAAAAATTTCTAATCAAATTTTTTCTTAAAACACATTTAAAATTGTAATAAATGGTTTATACATACTGCTCGTATGTGCTATTACCAAATGACAGGCGATGGAGCGCTTTTCATATAATTTTATTACATAATCAATCGCCTGTCATTTGGAAACAGCACATTAATGTTTGCATACGCTAATTTCTTCTTAAAAACGGTAATTTTAAGAAGTCCGTACGGTAATGAAAAAATAAAAATTAACATCACTGAGTCTCATATACATTAAGCATCAAGATTATAGTAGGAGTCGGACTTAAAAAATTTCAGTGTTTGGAGTCGGAGTCGGAGTTAGTACTTTTTTCGGACGACTCCACAGCCCTGATAAAAAATTATTTGAAGGTGAATTTAATTTTAGTAATTTTCTTCAAATGAAGAATGGCAACCACAAAATTAATGTATATTTTTATATTTGTAGAAAAAAGACAAAATAGTCTACCTGTTTTAAATGTTCTAGCAAAAAATTATAACACTAAAAAATTGGGTTACATTTTTACACAGTTATTATTGCATGTTTTTTTATAAGAATGGTTTGGAATTTGCATCAGCCTTTCACCAATGCCCAGACATAATCTGATGCAGCAACAAAATTATGTATTGCAAATTTTTTCCTGATCATAAAAAATTATTTCAAGGTTAAGCGTTTTTGGTAATTTCTTTCAATGCATTGCAATGGCAACAACAAAACTCATTTATATATTTGTTTTGTATTGTAAAAATTGCCATGTATTTTTAGACATAAGACAAAATAGTTTACCTTGTTTGGATGTTGTAGTAAAATATTTACAAAAACATAAAACCAAAAAATTCCATTAGCTTTTTACACATTTAGTGCATGTGTTTTTTATTTTTTACTAGGAACACAACTGGCACGAACGACGAATCTCGCCCCACGCGACGAATTTTTTAGTAAAAATTCGCTAAGTAAATTCGTCGTATGAAACACAATTTTTTTTTTTTTTTTTTTTTTTTCTCATTATTTTTTTATTGAATCTTCATATTTTAAATATGAACTAACAATAATTAATCAAATCTTAACCTAATACGTTATTTTACGTCCTGCCAGTGCCAGACAAAAATTTTCTTCATCACGGGTTCTGTTCACTTATATAGGTGTTTATCGCTCATCTAATTGGGTAAGTGCTGCAGTGTCTCTTCTTCTTAAGCGAGTGTGGCCGCCATGGTTTAAAATATTTCGAGCTAGTGGATTTGGGTGTTGTTCAAGCCTTTTTAAATATTTAACTGCATATTTTGTAATCATAGTTTTTACTAAAGGAACATTGAGATCCTTGTGAATATTTGAGTTTTTAACATACCAAGGGGCAGCTGTGATTATTCGAAGAAGTTTATTTTGGCGCCTTTGAATTTTTTCGATATTAGAGGCCGAGGCAGTGCCCCATAGTTGAATACCGTAGCACCAGATTGGCTTTAAGATGGAGTTGTAAAGTAAAAGTTTGCAGTCGAGGCTTAGGACAGAGTTTCTTCCAATAAGCCAATGAATTTGGATGGCTTTTAGTTTCATTTGAGATAATTTTGCCTCTATATGGCTTTTCCACGTTAAACGGCGATCTAGATGAATACCGAGGTATTTTACATGCGAATTTTGAGGCACTAAATGATTATTGATTTTAATAGGGGGGCATGTTTCCCGACGCAAGGTAAATGTTACATGTACGCATTTTTGCTCATTGACCTTTATCCTCCATTGCTTCAGCCACAGTTCGAGTTGAAATATATGATCCTGTAGGTATCGAGATGCTTCTTGACTGTTTTCGTGCACGCTTAGAAAAGCTGTGTCATCAGCAAATGTTGAAGTTTGGGTGTAGTTGTTTATTGGCATATCCGAAGTATATATTAAGTATAAAAGTGGGCCTAGGATGCTTCCCTGAGGGACTCCAGCTTCAATTGGTTGAGGAGAGCTTAAATAATCACCTTCTTTAATAATAAACTTTCGACCGACTAAGTAGCTTTCTAACAGCTTGTGTATGTTTACTGGTAAGTTTAGCTTCAATTTATGTAATAAGCCTTCATGCCAGACTTTGTCAAAAGCTTGAGAAACATCGATGAAGAGAGCGGAACAATATTTTCTTTCTTCAAAGGCTTTTCTTATTGCGTTGACTATACGATGGGTTTGCTCAATTGTGCTGTGTTCTCTTCTAAAGCCGAATTGGTGGTTAGGAATACATCTGTTTTCATTTAGAATTGGGGTTAATTTTGACGCTAACAGCTTCTCAAACAGCTTTGATATATTTGAAAGTAAACTTATAGGCCTATATGACTCAACTTTTGTGTGATCCTTTCCTGGTTTAGGTATCATGATGACTAAGGAAACCTTCCACTTTTGAGGATAGTATTCCAGGCGTAAAATAGCATTAAAAATTAAAAGAATAATTCTCCTTGCTATGCTGGGTAGCTCCAAAAGCATTTTGTTGCAGATCTTATCAAAACCAGGAGCCTTCTTGGGGTTTAAATCACAAATAGCCTTTTCGATTTCTCTTATCTCAAATCTTAGGGGAACAGCTGCTCTAGCAGCAACAGGTGGTAACTCGACCGCCATATCGTGAGATATGTTAGGGGTAAATACGTGTTTTAAATGATTAACAAACAGATTTCCTTTTTCAACATCATTTCTTGCCCAACTTCCATTCAAGTTTCTTAATGGCGGATTAGCGACAACTGGCCTTTTGAGATTTCTAGCTGCACGCCATAATGAGTAGTCTGATTGTGGAGTTGCATCAAGTTCCTTAAGATATTTTTCCAGAGAAGCCGTTTTCTGAGTCTGCAGTAACTTTCTCAGCCTTTTTGTACAGTCTTTTAGTAAGTTCTTAAGTTGAGGGGATCTGTGCAATTGCCACTCTCTACGAGCTCTCCTTTTTTCAGACAAGAGACGCTCGACATCTGAGGAATATATTTTATTATTTTTGGTTTTTTTGGGGGCAATGCTGGAATGTTGAACAGCTAGTTTTAGAAAACTGTCAAAATTGACAATAGAGCGATCTATATACTCCGGAGTGCTAAGCGGAATATTTTCTGTGCAATGGGTACTAAGATATTTTTTATATTTTATCCAATTTATATGTGTAGCTGACGTCGCTATGTGACCTGAGGGAGATTCAATTCTATTTGTGTTTTTTATAGTAACAATTGTAGGTGAGTGATCAGAGGATAATTCTATGGAAGCTTCAACGTAAATCGTTTCTGTGGGGATGTTTTTAACCACGCCAAAATCGATGACATCTGGAATTTTTTGCGGATCAGCAGGCCAATATGTTGGTTGGCCGCTCGCGACAACATTTAAATTCATTTTAGAGATTGTATTAAACAAAACACGACCCTTTGGTGTTATAAGTCGTGACCCCCAGAAGGTATGTTTTGCGTTGTAATCGCCAGCAGCCAGGAAACAGGGCCCCAGTGACTTATAATATTTGTAATATTGGCTTTCTGATATTGCAAATCTAGGTGGTGAATATAGAGATGAAATAACTATGCTTCGATTTAGCTCTTCGACACAAATGTTCGTAGCTTGGAGATAATCTTCACGATGATCACACATTGGGTAGTGTTTAATTCGGTTTTTTATTAATATAGCAGAACCTCCACAAGCTCTATCTCGAGGGTCCTTGGTATCATATAGAGTATAACCATTAATTTTGAACGTATTTCTTGAGGTCAAATGAGTTTCAGAAACCATCATGACATCAATTTGTTTATTTTTAAGAAAGTATTCTAATTCATTTTTATGTTGGCGGATGCCGTTTGCGTTCCAAAAACAAATTTTTAAACAGTTCATGGCTTGTTAAGAATAGCTTGCAATAACATCGATTGCATTCTAAGAATTTCCTGCATCATATTACCCATTGTGTTTGTAAAACTATTTACTGTTTGCACTAATGTTTCCATGGTTTTTTCTAGACGACTTAGATTAGAAACTGGAGTTTCGTCATTACTTGACGAAGCGCCTTGTATTGGTACATTGTTTGATTTTAAAACGTTAGCATAAGAGGTTCTGTTACTACTAGGCTGCGGAGCCTGAAGATCATTACTTTTTACTTGATTCGTTACCTGCATTTGAGGGGGATTAGTTTTCGGTCCAACCGACTGCTTGACGATAGTATATACAGGGCATCCTCTATAATTGGCAGTGTGGTTACCACCACAGTTGCTGCATTTTTTTACGTTGGGGTCGGTTTTAGACTTATCGCAAAGAACTGTACCGTGTAGCTCACCACATACTACGCAAACAGGGGGTAAATAGCAGTATGCCTTAGTATGGCCAAATTCTTGGCAGTTCAAACATTGAACGGGACCACCTCTTTTGTGCGGCTCCTCTATAGTTACCTTTCTGTACAGAATGTATTTTAAATCATAGATGGGATGCGTTTCATTTTTTTTAAGCTTAACGTCGCCGGGTTCAAACTCTACTCGAAAAAGTGGTTGGGGAATTTTTTCTCTATTTTTAATGTTTACTACATGTTTTACCTTGAAGCCTTTTTCTTCTAGGAATGTTTTGACCTCTTCTGGGTCCACACATGAGTCAATACCCTTAATCACTACCTGAAGACCTTTACTGCTTTTCAGTTGGTATGTATAAAAGTTTTTTTTTAGTGTTTCAAAGTTGTTTATTACTTTGCGAAAGTCATTCTCATGATTGACTTGTATTTTAGTCTCGTTTATACTACCACGCTTGATAGCCGCTACGTAAAACGAATTTTCACCTATCACTGATATCAAACTCTTTATGAGCTCATTTGAATTTTGTTCCCTAAGATATATCGGGGGAGGCTTTGACGATTTTATGACGTTTGGTGCTTCAGAGGATTCATCCTCCAGAATTGCAAAACGATTTTGAGTATTTATTTTATCAAAAGTTGGTACTTTTGAGGCCGAAGCAACTGCTGCAGAGGTAGGGCTGCGTCCCCGTTTGAGCACTGTTATGTACCTGTCCATACCAACTTGTACTGTAGGCTTTTGAGACATTTTTCCTTGAGTTACTGAGTTGTCCATAGCGGCTGTTTTGGGGTTAACCGTATCATCACTTATTAAAGTTTTTTTTGGCTCTGCGGCAGCGCCTGCAGTTAACAAACTTGTTATTGTAATACGATCGACCGTATTTGTAAACAAAGAAGGTGAGAGGGAACGCGTTCGAGTAATAGGTTTAGCCGTTAGGTAATTGCTATCATCGATTCTTTTGTTTGTTTCTACTTTTGTTTCGTCAACACTCACTGTAACATATGCATTTCTTTCATTATGTTTAATTGTTTTTGCATTGTACGCATTCATAAGTTTTTTTTTTTATTTTACAGTTTGTTTACTTGTGCTCTTCTTGTTATTTGTTGTTAAAAACCCCGATAATAAAAAAGAAGAATAAACAAAAACAAGAAATGTTTTTGCTTAAAATGAATGTTTGTATGTTTATGTAGTATGTTCATACATACATTTTTTTATTAAATTATAACTTTTATTATTTTAATTATTGACGTTTATGTTCACAAATTAAAAATTATTTTTAAGCGTCCAATTCGCTGATATTATATTATTTATTTAATAAATAATATTATGATTTTATAACAACTTATTTAAGTATGTTAAAAGAAAACAAAAACCGTATGCCGAGTTATAAAAAAAAACACGTCTGCATTCAACGAGCACTGATAATTTTTGGGAAATGAAACACAATAACGACGAATAACTTACAGCTTTACTAATTGAGAAAGTTCTTTGCTGTTTGTGCAAAGAGAGAGAAATAGTGTGACCATATAAAAAAAAATTTACTTAAAAAACACAAACATTAACAAAAACACAATTCAAAACTATTCTTATAGTTATCTACTTTGTATATTTATTTTAAATGCGATAAAATAATAAGAAACAATTATTAAAGTAAAAAAGTAACTTTATATACTAAAATACTTGAAAACTAAAATCAAACATGGTCACCTGGTATGATTTAATATCTGAAATAAATCTATTGCAAAGTCGCCCCGTATGACGAATGTCAGCCGACGCCATGATTGTGTGTATTTTTCCTATACACAAATATGTTTCATTTTTGGTGACGAATATTCGCGGCCAAAAATTCGTCGTTCATCCCAGTTGTGTTCCTAGCATTATTCTGTACATCATAAATTAAAACTTCATAAATATAAAAAAAAATGTATAATAAAAATATTTATTTAAATTAATATATGTAGGAATGATCAATACATATATCCAAATACATACCTTAATTTTTGACTAACAACTATTTTATAATAATATTTAACACGATAAACTGCATTTCTGGGGCCAAATTCTGGCATTCGTGATCAAGCAATTTATAATCTAATTATTTCAGTCAATACTTAACGAATTGAAATTAATGTTTCGTTATTGTAAAGCATTCATTTAAGTTTCACAATACTGAAAAAATAATTTCGGATCCTTCAGTATTGACTGAAATAAAATTGCTTTCGAATCGAGAAAGTACTCGATCACGAATGCCAGAATCAGGCCCCTGACAACATTGTTTAAAATGAACATAAAAACAAACATGGCTTCTAATGAGTGTGCATGCGTGCGCTAGTATTTTATGCTCTTGCGAATGAGCATGCGCATTGATATAAGAAAATGTTGCACATGCGCATGAGCACAAATTTAATCGCATGAGCTGCACACTCATGAGCAAATACGAACTCTGGGCATTACCAAATATAAATAATAATCCATTTTAAAAGTTAAAAATAATTTAATTTTAAACAAATACATCAATTAAGATTTTGATTTATTTAATAAATATTTTAGATTTTAGTTACATATTTTTTTAAAAAACTAAAATATTAATTTTATTAAATATATTTTGTTTAATAGAATAAATACTTGCTTAACGTTCAACTTCACTAAGTTCAGTTATAATTAACTATTAGTAAACTGGCAAATAACATATTGTTAACTGAGGGTTTAAGTAATAGTTGATTATAATTAAACTTGGTGAAATTGGACATAAATTAATTTAAATAATGTGAGACTAAATTTGCATACTTTTCAAATAATGTTTTTAATTCATAAGAAACTACCGAGAACTTTTTCTCTGTACATTTTGTAGAAAAGGATCTGTTTTCAATTTGTATTGCAGTAAAATCGACAATTGTACTTCTGATTCTTATCTAACTCGTTTTTTTAAGACTCGTTAAACCAAATAGTTTTTTAACAAATATATCCTAATAAATTTAAAATTTTATTTATTTTAAGGATAACGCTGGCAATCGTGTAAAACAATTTAAAGACATATCCTTCAATCACGGTGTTTACATGGACAAATTTAAATTATCCAAATACCCAGTTTTAGGAGTTTGGAAAATCAACGTCACAATTGATGGAACATACGATTATTCTCACCATAAGGATATTGGGATTGCAAATTATATACTACCAAAATTTCGTGTTTACCTCAAAACTCCTGCAAATATTCTGCTGGAAGATGGCTTTTTAAGAGTTGTTATCTATGGCAAGTACACCTTTGACAAATATGTGGAAGGCAATGCTTCAGTCCAGTTGTGGGATAGTTACAAATCTACGCTATTTCAAACCAAACAAGTGGACATACAAAATTTGGGGTTTGTTGATTTTAACATCAAAAATTTAACGATCATAGATAAACGTGATGGCCTTACCATAAAGGTAAATTTAACTGAAATTTATACGGGTGTAACTGAATCAAAAGAAAAATTTGTAAACTTTCGCAAGCAGCGCTATAATTTAATAATCCCATACGATGAAATAGAATTTAAAAATAACAAACCATATCTCTTAAATGTTTATGTAAAACATTGGACCGGCGCTCCAGTTTTGGATCGAAAAACGCCAGTTACCATGGAACATGGTGATCAAATTTATGAAGCGTTTTTAAATGAAAAAGGTTTGGCAACATTTGAGTTCGAACATGATGCGAAGGCTGATCACAAATTTCAATTTAAGGAATCAAAAGGTAGTTTATACAATATCTATACTGACACATATCTGATGTTAAATAACAGAGAATACTATTGCCGATTGACTTTGGTTCATTCCAAACTTAGACTCGAAAACCCAGTTCTAATTGAGGTCAGCTCTATTGTAGACATACCTTATCTTAAATACATCGTAATGGGTCACGCTAGCATCATCAAAACGGAATACATAAAGGTACCGCCTAAACAAAAATCCTACGTCATCAACATAACACCCTCAATAGAAATGATACCCATATCTTACATCTACGTTTATTACGTCCACAAAGGCAATTTGCGTTATGAAGAAATGGTTTTAAAATTTCCGCAGGAATTTGAAAATCAGGTAATAACTGCATTAAATATTATTAAAACACAAATTAATGTGCTAAATGTGTCTTTATCAAAACTTTTAAAGTTTTCATCGTTATGTATTTAGCTAAAGTGGGTTTTCGACGACATGTATTTTGCAGTGGCTTTGCCAAATGTTAAGTCCATATGTAATTGCACATGTTTGTCAAAATTGACAATTTACAGATGGTTTATAATATTTTCTTTCAAACGTTCGTTTTTGGCTTCATCTGACATAACCTAAAATCATTTACATTTTCAAATTTTACAACTGATTTCTATTTCCATATATATACTTTTTAATGTAGTTCAGTTATTCAGAAAGATTATTATACCCACACCACAATAGTGGAAAGGTTATTATGCATTTGTGCGCAAAGTACAGGTCGCAATTTTGGAGATAATTCAATAAAGTTTGGCACATAGGTTCGTATTGGTACAAGGACCAATTGAAAATGGGCCGAATCGTAGGACCACGAGGGAAGATAGGGGACAATTTCTGCCTCTCAGAAACTATCAAACCGATTTTAATGAAATATAAAACATAGATAGATCCATATTCATATAGCCATACACTCTAGCAAAAATTGTTTTAAAATACTGTGGTGTAGGATATCATATGGTCGGGCTTGACCGACTATACTTTCTTACTGGTTTTTTTTTATAGGAAACTATGTATAAATAAATAAAGTTTATTATATACTTGCCGAATTAAAAACAAGTGACTTGCAAATCAGTTGTTGTCGAGTAGTTTGTCAGTTCAAAATCGAGTCCAATTTTTCTACTGCAAATGCAGGTTACCATTTACAGAAGCGATTTTTGTTTTGCTTTTACACGGCATGCCAGCATTTTGCAGTAGGATATTTGCCAGCACACTGTAAAATACTTATCGTGTATAACCATCTTAAGCAATTTTAAAGCTTTGTTTACAATCAGAGCAACAATTTCGTTTTTTCTTCTATCTTTTTTCTTCCTAAAATATTTCAAATATTTTCCTTTCATTTTTAAAACAAAAATGTTACTAAATTTTTTTTAAAATGTAACTTAAGTTGAGTCAACTAGAACTTCAGCAACAATTTGTATGAAATTGATTCTGACGTTTAAAATAATTTTATTTAGTTCTGAATAAAAATTTAAACAAAATGTTGTAAAAAATAATTATAAATGCACAATATTGTTGTGGCTAAAATTTGCAAACGGGTTCTTAATGCAAAGTGTGTGTGGTTGCAAAAGAAATTGTTGCTCTATTATGAACACCAAGTGAAAATGTTTTTTTGATTGTGAATGAACATTTGTTAACTTGAATGTGGGAATATGTGCTTCTATTAGTCATATTTCAATTTATAAACCTTTTTACAATAGTGTTACTCAATCAATAATTTACATACTTTTGGCTTAAGCCAACCTTTGGCTAACATTGAAGCTAAAGATATGTACATACTTAAGGAGCATATAGACGACATGTTTTTGTCATCTGACATGTCAAATTTTCAAGTCACATGTAATTGTGCATGTCTGTCAAAATCGCTGTTTTACATAAGCTTTATAATATTCGGTCACAAACGTACATGTGACATTGTCTCTGATTTTTTCGCATTGTTATTGCAGAAACCAAAGTAGTAGGGTATTCATTCGGTTAACCGTCAATCGGTTAACCGATTAATTACTACCCGATTAACTGATCGGTTAATTTCAAATTGGCTTTTTTCGATTAACGATTAAGCCGGTTAATTTCAGTCGATTAACCGATGTAACAAACATTTCAATATTTTGTAGTATTATAACATATTTTTTTTGTGTTTTTAATTACACTACGTGACAAAATTTCAACAAAGTCGTGACCAAATGAATCTGACAGCTAATCTTTATGTAAAATTTTCCGCTGAATCCGAATATGAACTCAGAATTGTCAAAAGTAGAACAGTTTTTCAGATATTCCAAAATAACCGTTATTTGTGTTTTTAAAAAAGATGATGTGACTGAAATGCAAATATCTTAAAAAATTTTAAACGAATTACGTATTTCTTTCTTTTTAGTAAAAGGTTATAAAATTTCTAAAATAACCATGGATTGCTTGTGAAGATTGGTCAAGAAATGACAGAGTTACAGGGGACAAAAGTTCAAGCTTCATTGAAAATTTTATGATTTTGTTCAATTTTGCTCTTTTAAAGTAATTTTTTTAAACCAATCATTTAAAAATCCTAATGTTTTATTCCATGCGACGTTAGATTATTTTAATATGAACATTTTGCGCCCAACAAGACATAGATTGGTACAAAAATGACAAAGCTACAGACGATTTAGTAAATTAACCCACATAGAAATTCAAAACTTTCAAGCAATTTTTAATTTTTATTGTTACTAAAAATTTAGCTTTGTATATTTATTTGTTGTGGGTTAATTCAATTAATCTTTTGTAACTTTGTAATTTTTGCACCGATGTGGATCCTATTGGGCACAAAATGTTCGTATTGAAATAGGCTTAAATTTTATTTTTTGGATATTAGCATATCAGTCACATCATCTTTTTTAAAAACACAAATAACGGTTATTTTGGAATATCTCAAAAACTGTTCTACTTTTGACAATTCTGACTTCATATTCGGATTCAGCGGAAAATTTTACATAAGGATTACGTTTCAAATGCATTTGGTCAAAAAATTGTTACGTAGTGTTATTTGTTTCGTCTTATATACAAAATGTATGTATTTAGAAAATATTTTTTTATACAAACAAAGAAGGTGTTCATTGATATTCATTTTAACCCATCTTCTGCCGACCGGTGACTAAAATTACAATGTTTTTTTATCTTAATCATCGATCAGCAGGAATGTGGTGACAATGGGTTAAATGTTTTATTGTCAACATCTTTTTTTGTTTCACGTTTCTCATACATATCTTCACATATCAGTCTTTAAACAAAATTAACCGAAACAATTAGAAGTGTTAAAAATTTTAAAAAACTCTAATGGCATAGTGGAGTATTTTATATGTTTAGAGAAATCCTGGAAAAGGACTGAGAAATTAAATTTACGATAAGTAAAAGAATTTTTTCCAAGTCAAGTTTTGTCTAAAAGATTATTTTATAAGATCTCCTTTAACTATTGAAATAACCAATAAAATTATCTCAGTTTATTATACCCTTCACCACAGGTGGAAAAGGGTATATATAAGTTTGTCATTCCGTTTGTAATTTCTACAATATTGATCTGAGGCCCTGTTAAATATATATATTATGGGTCCTTATGAGGAGAGAAGTTGATTTAACGATATCCGTCCGTCTGTCCGTCTTACGTTTGATATGTGTTTTCCGGAGACTCCAGACATGATAGCGGCTAGGTTGTTTTACATTTATGTCACATATAGTCCACCATTTCTTGCTATTGAAATTCAGCCAGATTGGTCCAACAATGGCTGAGATATGACCAAAAAACCACGACTGCCTCTAATTTTTCCAAAAATCCCTTGTGGTTGTTGTATTTTTATTATTTTTTTCTGTATATCTGGAGAACGGCAAGAGCCAAAGTTTTCAAATTTGGTACAAACATTAAGGTTATAAATACACACCATTCAACAAAATGTGGGCGGGATTGGAGAAGTGGGCGTGGTACCTTCCATACAAAAAGTATTAAAAATTGTATAAAAACCTGAATTTTTTGACTGTTATATGACCTATGGTTACGCCTTATATATCAAAAGATCGGAAATTTAATTAATAAAAAATATTTTCTGAAAAACTCGGGAAAATCGGTTCAGATACGAAAAAGTTATGACCAAAATATTAATTATTTTTTGGAAAATACCCATTTTCGGGAACCATAGATCTTCCCGAGTCCAAGTCTTACAACCAAAATAAATGGCAAATTTTTTCTTTAACACGTCGGTATATAAATCTTTCAAATCGGTTCAGGGTTATGACCAATATACTGAAATCCCAAAAATTACTCTTTTTATACCCTTCACCGAAGGTAAAAGGGTATATATAAGTTTGTCATTCCGTTTGTAATTTCTACAATATTGATACTACACCCTATAAAGTACATATATTCTGGGTCCTTATGAAAAGCGAAGTTGATTTAACGATATCCGTCCGTCTGTCCGTCCGTCTGTCCGTCCGTCTGTCCGTCCGTCTGTCCGTCTGTCCGTCTGTCCGTCTGTCCGTCTTACGTTTGATATGTGTTTTCCGGAGACTCCAGACATGATAGCGGCTAGGTTGTTTCACACTTATGTCACATAAAGTCCACCATTTCTTGCTATTGAAATTCAGCCACATCGGTCCAAAAATGGTTGAGATATGAGCAAAAAACCACGACTACCTCTAATTTTTTCCAAAAATCCCTTGTTGTTGTTGTATTTTTATTACTTTTTTGTGTATATCTGGAGAACGGCAAGAGCCAAAGTTTCCAAATTAGGTACACACATTAAGGTTATCAATATACAGCATTCCACAAAATGTGGGCGGGATTGAACAAGTGGGCGTGGTACCTCCCGTGCAAAAAATATCAAAAATTGTATAAAAACCTGCTTTTTTGGACTGTCATATGACCTATGGCTACGCGTTATATATCAAAAGATCGGAAATCTTTAGTAGAAAATATTTTCTGAAAATTTCGGAAAAATCGGTTCAGATACAAAAAAGTTATGACCAAAATATAATTTTTTTTTTGGAAAATACCCATTTTCGGACACAATAGATCTTCCCGAGTCCAAGGTTTATAACTCAAGTAAATGGTAAATTTCTTCTTTAACACGTCAGTATATAAATCTGTCAAATCGGTTAAAAAATGGCTGAGTTATAACCGAAATACTGAATTCCCAAAAATTACTCTTTTTATACCCTTCACCGAAGGTAAAAGGGTATATATAAGTTTGTCATTCCGTTTGTAATTTCTACAATATTGATACTACACCCTATAAAGTACATATATTCTGGGTCCTTATGAAAAGCGAAGTTGATTTAACGATATCCGTCTCTTCCCCCCCCCCCCTTCACATTTGTTTATATATACTAGCATAATGCTCAATATGATTTTCGTTATCAGCCTTCTTTATTATTTCATCTATTTAACGAAATAATTTTAACAAATAGAAACTAGGAATTTTTGTTTCGTTTTGCTTCTTAAAAACTCTCTAACAAAGATAAATCTACGCTATGACAACAGTGCCTATACAAAAGGAAACCAAACAAACACACATACATGGTACAAACTATTTTGGTGAATATAGGCCAGCTATTATGGTTCACAACTAGGGATGCAAACGATACATCGATGTTTAGAAAACATCGATGTATCGTTCATAAACATCGATGTTAATATCGATGTTTTGATTTACGATACATCGGCGATACATCGCCGTCAAAACTAAAAAACATCGACATCGTCCATTTAATATTTTCATTAATTTAATATTTTTTATAATATTTTTACCAATTTTAATTTTTATTTTTTAATTAAACCTTTTATTTAAAAATATAAAAAAGTGTTTTTTAAAGCATATGTTAAACGCAAGAATTTGAAATGTCGGTTTTAATAAGATTTCTGTAAAATGAGAATTTTATGAAAAATATTACACAAATATTTCTCTATTAAACAGAATTTTAAAACAAAAATTAAAAATATTTTATTAAAAGTATATTAAAAACGACTTCCAAATTCTATCGTTTTACAATTCCGTTTTCCAGAACACCCCTGATAGCCATACAAAGTACGTACATATGTATGTATTTACATGCATGCATACTGTGCATTGCATAACTATATGTATGTATTAAGTTGCTTAAGTTGGCTCAAGCAACTGTGCAAATACATAAAAATCATATTTGTCAAACCATATTGCACTTATGGAAACTTTTTGGTTAATTTTATGAATCTGTCATTTGCTTGAACACAATGGGAAACTGATTGCACTTCGTTTTTGTGTTTTTGAATGCATTTGACAGGCTTTTTGTTAATTTTTGACAAAAGTTTATGCAAGCATATGTATATTATAGTTGGGCCTTAAGATATTCAGTAGCAAAGTAGAATTAAAACAGTCCGTAAGTATAATTGCAAAGTAGTTTTAAACATCGATGTTAAACATCGATGTATCGTGTTTTTTACCGATGTTTTTAACATCGATGCTTATCGTGGAAACATCGGTGTCTTCAAACATCGATGTTTTTCAGAGCGATGTTGCATCCCTATTCACAACTCAAATGTGTGGTTGATTTATAATTTTGGTATTATGGTTTACAACTTTGCTTATTGTGATGTACTAAAACATCAAAAATAATTGCAACTCAACTGTGTTGAGTTGTGAACTGTAAACTGATCATATTTACTTTTAATGATATTCGTAAAACGTTCCTTCATGGTCCAGATGTCTAGGGGGTTTGCTTAGGTTGAAAACTGTGAGTCCCTGGTTCGAATCTTGTTTTTTCAAAAATAAAATTTTTTTTTAATTTTTTCATGTTCTGTAACGATTTAAAAAAATATTTACTAGTTTTAACTTTTTAAATTTAATTTATAATGAAGTTTTATGTATTGTATATATGTACGTTTATGTAGAAATTATTTAGGTTTTGTCTAGTTGCTCTGTATTCTGCTCGCACAATGGTGAAGGGTATATAAGATTCGGCACAGCCGAATATAGCACTCTTACTTGTTTGTAATTAAGTTTGTTTTTTATACCCTTCACCGAAGGTCCTGCACCCTATAAACCTATAACTGAGGGCTATGCCACGTCTTGTTAATTAAATATACTACAATATTCTGGGTCCTTATGAAAAGCGAAGTTCAAATCCGGTTGTCGTCTCATCTTTCCCCCCCTTTGCATTTGTTTACATATACTAGCATAATGCCCAATATGATTTTCGTTTATTATTTCATCTATTTAACGAAATAATTTTAACAAATAGAAACTAGGAATTTTTGTGTTTTTTTGCTACTTTAAAACTCGCCAAAAGAGATAAAAAATAACAACAGTGCCTTTACAAAAAGAAAACAAACAAAAAACTGTGTTGAGTTGTAAACAGTAAACGGTCTATATTTCATTTTAATGATATTTAAACAGCGTTCCTTCATGGTAGGGGGTGTGTTAAGTTAGAAACTGTGAGTTCCCTGGTTCGAATCTTGGTTTTTTAAAAAGAATATTTTTTTAATATTGTTATGTTCCAAAACAATTTTAAAAAAATATTTACCAGTTTTCGCTTTTTAAATTTCATTTATAATGAAGTTTTAAGTATTGTAAATATGTATGTATATGTAAAAATTATTTAGTTGCTCTGTATTCTGCTCGCACAATGATGAAGGGTATATAAGATTCGGCACAGCCGAATATAGCACTCTTACTTGTTTTTTTATAAATACATATTTGGGGGATTCACAAGGTAGTCATAAAGTCTTATGTCTTAAAATAATTAGAAGAAATATATATTGTCGGCTTAATATACAAACCGGCTAAATCCATTTTTTATGTAAATTGAGATGTTGATGCCGTGTGGTAGAGAAAGATACGCCTCGTCCACCAGCATGTTTTTCTTTTATTTAAGTCTTGAAGTGTGTAAAACTAACTGTATTTTTTATTTTCTATCAAGCAGCAAATAGGGAAAATAAAAAGCATTTTGCCTCTCTTGTAAAATATGCTGAAAGTGAGTTAGCAGGTTTGCATATTAAGCCGACGATATGACTGTTGTGGGCTTTCGCTTATAATTTAGATTTCTACTATACAGTTATGACGAATCAATGAACACAGTATTAACATTTGTATTTTTATTTATTTTTAACAATTGTAAAATATTATTTAGGATATTATGACGATATGACTTGATAGCACACCTTGTGTGTTAATTGAGAAAATGCAGATTACATATTTTTGAATTGTTTTTTTTTTTGTTTGCTCGTTTAAGTTCAAGAATTGTTATGTTTGGCATGTTATTGTTTTTTTACTAATAAACTCCAAATAATAAACAAATATTGCATTTTTATATATTGAAATTACTTAATTTATAAAAAAAACTTGATTAATCGGTTAACCGATCAAAAACAATATTAACCGATTATTAACCGATTAACCCAAAGCCTCGGTTAATTAATCGAGCGATTAACCGATTAAGGCAAAAGGTCGATTAAATGAATACCCTAGTACACACCTATCTAGGTATATACATATATCTAATATAACTAAGCTAATATAACTACTCTTCACTACTTCTACATTGGCATTTTAACTTATTATTTTAACACGGTGATGTCATTGGAGGCAAGTACTTACCACCCTCGCTTGCAAATAGGGAGTTAAATAAGTCATTACCACATTTGCTTACAAATAGGGAGTTGAGTAAGTCATTAAGTTTATGATACAATATCGATATCATATGTTATAATTTATATCACCTAGACGATATCGTTATAATATCGTTTGGTTGAGACCAAAATACCAAGTTTTTAATCAAGCTTTTAATATTAAAATGTATATCAAAATCAATTAGGTATTTAAATTTTTCATATTCAAATTTATTACAAATTGTTTCAATTTAGTACAAATAAAATCAGTTTGTACTAGATTTGAATAAATAAAACCTTAGATGCATTTTTTTATGAATTAATTATAAATTTCGTTAATCAACTCATAAACAAGTACTTATGTATCAGATTATATGCCAGTCATTACTAAACTACTTCTATGTAATGCAGATGGTATAAAGTATGCATTGAAAAGTAAGTTGTTCAGTAATTGCAAGTCATTACCAAGTTTTTGCTGGGATGCTAGCCACTCTAAATTTTCTAGATACTTAAATGTAAGGTTGGATGCCACGTAATAAACTTGTACGAAAATACAAAAAAAGTTTAAAAAAATAAAACGTAAAGTTTTTACATATATTAAAGTATATACAAACGCATTATCAAAAATCAATAAAATATAAATTAATACACAAAAGTGTATTTAAAGTTAAAACACATTTTTAACAAATAATTTCACAGCTATTTATATCGTTTAAATTGTTACGTATTCCACGGATAATAATTATGCGGGTTAAGCATTTAAACGAATACGCTTAACTACCTCATTGAGGTAATTAAGCGGATGCGTTTAAATACCTCAGTATTTATTAACAAGATACCTTAACTTTGATTTATGAAAAAAAGTTAGGAAATAGGAATTTTTACATGTATCAGCCAAGTCTAAAGAGATAGTAATACAAAACAATGGGATTTGCTGTCCTAAATTTTATCTGTAATGATTTTTGAGATGTCCTGTCATATTCTACTAACAAAAGCGTACTCATACATACAAACTTATGATCAGGGAAACCGTAAATATGCAATTGCATGGTGTTCTTGTGTGACCAATGAAAATATATTTATCCGTTTGAGAGCTCTTTATGAATTTTGGTATCGATTTGTTTGTGAATAATTTTCATATTAAAGCTATTGCTGCATTTTCATTGCACACATTTTTCACGGGTTTGAAACATATATTTTAACATGTTCAGCAAATACAAAAATTGCTTCAAATTCTGGTTAACAGATGAATTTACTGCTGCTTTAATTTCGACATCTTCATTGATGATAAATGTTATTCCAAACTGTAAAGTTTTATATATATGCAAAAATTAAGGAAAAAACAATTATATAAATTTGTGCTGATACATAAAAATCTGGACGCATCATTTAGAAAGCCAATCGAATCAGAAACACTTTTTAAAGTGATCTTTTCGTCCATCTGGCTGGTTATCTGTCCATGTTAAACTTGTGCGGAAAGTAAAAGAAGTTTATTTTAATTAAATAGTAAATTGTGGAATATTTTGCTTTTAAATAAGCCATATTTTGTTTTTTTGGCAAATTTTTTTAAAAAAGTTTTAGTGCATATTTTCAAATAATTAACATGTAAATTTGGTTGTCAAATAGTACTGAGGCAATTAAACGAATGAAATTTAAGTGTAATTTTTTTGGGAGTTTAGTTTTTAAGGCAATTACCCGAGTTGGGTAATTAAGCGTAAGGCAATTAAACGTGGATTTTTGTTTGAAAAATGGAAGAAAAAAACGGGGATTTAAAACTCAAGGTAAATAAGCGTGAAAGGCATTTAAGCGTGGGGTAATTAACTGGGTTATACTGTAATTCCTTTTTGTTTTGTGTTTTTTTGATTAACCATCGCCTTACCAAAGATTTTCGTGTACGTCGTTTACCAATACCTACCCGGGTGTTACTGCATGTCTATAAGCGATGAGAACAACTTATCGTCATACCACTTTTTCGGTTTTTTTTAAAGAAGTTTTCTTCGTACAGATTTTTTCAGTTTTTTTAACGAAAACAATTTGTTCTGTGAGTAAAAATTTCTTTTTAACTGAAACAAATTTAAGAGAGTTATTAAAGAAATAAAACCGAATTTGTCACCCGGGTGGTAATTAAATTAAAGTTATTAAAATGTTAAAAAAAAGTTTGAGACTTAAATTTGAAAAAATGACTATTTTGTGCGACTTTTTGTTTTAAAAACGACTTTTTGTGCGACTTTTTTAAAATTCTAAACTGTAACAATACATGTGCTGGTTTTTAATTTGCTTACTTCTATCATGCTTGAAAACTTGCTTTATTTATTTGGTACAAAAACAATACTTATTGTGTTTGTTTCTTACCCCGGGTCTCCACGTAGCAATATTTATTGCGGCAAACGTCAAATTTGATTGCTCCATTAAATTTGCGACGTATAGACCGCATATTGCCATGAGTGGCAATCTATTGCGCAATGATTGCTCTTCTGATTGCTTGAGCAATTATTGCTTAGCAATCTGCTGTCAAATCAGTTATTTATCTGACATTTTATTTCTCTGTACGGTTGTTTATGTATTTGTGCAAATAAAAGAAATACAAAACACAGCTACGACAATTACAATTAATTATTTTATTAAGTAAATTTATTAATTGAAAAAAGAAAATTTAACAACCACTTAAAAACACAACATAAAACATTTGTTATAAATACAGCCACAAAACTTTGGACAACTACTCGAGGTGAAAATTGCAAATTTATGGCAAAGCAATTTCAAGGGTTCTCCAGCAATATAATCAGCAATTATTGCTCCATTGTTCTGCCGACGTTTTTGCTTGTACTTAGCAATAAATATTGCTACGTGGAGACCCAGCGTTATAAAACAGAACAGCAATTTGCTTTGTAAAGAGAAGGTATAATCAGTGTTCCCAGTTTTGGGGATTTATCCCCAAATTGCGGATTTTTTTGTAATTGGGTATACACATTTCGTGAAAATCTCCAGGGGATTTTTTGGGGAAAAGCACTTTTTTCGCCAGGGATTTTTGGGGATAGTATGGTATTGTAAATTTCATTTTGTCTTTTTTGTGGCTTAAAATTTTTTCAAGAAGTAAATATGCTTTTTGTTACAACACGCGTTGCTTCTGTTGAACTAGTCTTTTTCTGTAATGAATACAACCAAAATCAATATTTGCAACAGAATGCAATATAAGTTATTAGAATTAATAAGAACAAATACACACTTTAAAATAATGCAGGTTGCTGTGACAAATTTTTTTCAATCATCTCAAATGCACTTTTTAAACAAACAACATGTAAAACAAAATTGCAGTGGCTGATGAATCAGAAGAGTTTGATTCCTTAGTTTTTGAAATGATAAATATTGACGCGTTATTATTTTTCTTTTGCGTTTTTACGTTACCCTTGTTACATACTATACATGTGTACATTAGGGGTATAACCAATTTTTTGGCATAGTACCATGTCCTAGTAACCACGAAAATTACAATCTTTTGTAATTTTTTCAAAAAAGTTGACGCACCAATTGGTTTTTCTTAACCAATGCAATATTGAATATTAATAATTTTATACGGTGTTTTTTATTAATTTTTATTTATTTTTTCTTTAAAAAAGGTTAAAAATACGTTTTGGTTTGCGGAAAAATGTCTTATGCTATGTTCATACGACGATATAAACCACTCGTTTCGCTTTCTGAAACTAGTTTGCCAAACGTGCTGTTCATACGATTCATTCTTGTTTCATTTTGACATTTTTTTTGTGTTGTTAGTGTGATTTTTTTTTAAATAGATAAAAAAGTAAATAAAACTTAAAAATATATTTTTTAATACTTTTATTAATATTATTATGTTATAATTATCACTTTATTTTATTAAACATCAATTTTTATTTTGTTTTTTTTCCTTGTTTTTATTTTTTTTGAGAGCTAGTTCAGATAAACTAACGATAAATGAATTTTGCTGCCCGTGTGAACATGGTATTACATATCTAAATATTAATGAAATTTCATACTTGAGCTATTTTTTGCTTTAAATAAACATATTATTAATTTTTCTTAACCAAAAATAAAATTAAAAATTTTCGAAACTTCATCGCGGTTGGTGTGTGAACTTTTTTGACCTTAGCGAAAAAATAAATATACGATCCCTTATAGTTTTTTATGCTCTAAGGACTATGCTTGCCAATTTTTATATTTTAAAAAATTGTTAAAAAAGTTCTATCCCTAGTGTATCTCAAAGAATAAATAACATTAGTTTTAATAATATTACACAAATGGATTTATTTACATAAACCGATGTATTCATATTTTTGCATTGACATAATATTATGTATTTTTAAGAAAATGTGGGGATTTTTGGGGATAGCTGTTTTGGGGAATTTTGGGGTCGAAAACTCGCAAAATGGGGATAAGGCTTAAAATAAAACTGGGAACCCAGAACAAGTGAAATGCGCATAGGAATAGCTTATCCCTTCAGCAATAAAATTCAGTGTTTTTATCAAGAATAAAAATTAGGAATTAGGAACGACTAACAAAATCTTGTAAATTAAAAATTTTGTATTCCCAAAAATTACTTTGTATTTTTATGTAGATATTCGAAGAATTAAAACCTGTTAACCGGTTATTTTTTAAATGCTTAACCGGAAACCGATTTTTGAAAAAATCAGCTATTCATAATATTCGAAACCCGGTTTTTGAAAAAAAAGTCGAATAGTCGATCTCCCTAGTGAGTACATTGTTTCTTATTACAATTATGTGGCGGCAATTTCCAATTTTTCAGTGTGAATAAGTGTTTATCCTGTTTCTGTTATTTTGTGCAAATAATAAAAGTGGTTTGTGTCATAATGAAGCGAGTTGGTAACAATATGCTTTAAATATATTATTTATGCGTTTTTTTTACCAATTGGGATAATAGATCCCTCTGGTTTTGTTTGACCCACATAAATGGGATATATTATATGAATGTAATTCAATTTGTATGTTTCTTGTTTAACTTATGTTTGCAACTTGTTCAAAACTAGGTACTTTCAGTTTATCCGGAATAAAACAGGAATTTTTCCATTGATTTTCATGAAATAAAATTTATTTTATTTCTAAAAGATGCAGCCCTACGATTAAGTACTAAAACTGGGAAGTATTTGTTGATTTAAATGTTTTATGAATTTTTTGAGTTGAAAAATTTTATAATTAAACAAAAAAAAAAAAAAAAAAATTCCACTTTTGCCTCAATTACTCCAAAACTAATGGCTAAATCAAAAAATGATGTTAAAAATACCTAAATCTGGCGTAATTTCAAATTTTTTGACGGATTGCATAACAAAATCGAGTATGTCGTTCCAAAGATTCGATAAGATGTATGGAGCAGCCACTTCAAAAATCTCAAATGTTCGAAAGAAATTTAAAATAGACTTTGAAATAGTGATTATTTTTGCCGTGAGGTGACTACTGCAAATCAAAAAAATATAGTGTTTATTCAGGGAATTTTTTTTTGTTGCATAGTGTAATCTAAGATATAAAACCGAAAACTGATAAAGTTGTGGACTAAAGAATTATATCGTCAAAAGGTTTATCATCGAACAACATATAGCACCCACTGTGTTAAGAATATGCGCCTAATTTTTAAAGAGCTTATATCGTACATCAATCCCTTTTATTCATCCATACATTTTTTGTGGATTAGATTATGAGTTAAGAAGTTATGATTTTTCCAATGCTTTTCCAAAATTATTTCTTCGTTCTGAACATGTTACATGTTATGTTGGCCCTTCAAAAGTTGCAAAAAATGTAGCAAATAAAACCAAGAGGCATTACTGATGTATATGTACCTCTTCCACTTGTGATGAAAGTTTAAAAAAAATATCTAAATGCTAATTTCAGGTCTCACTCTCAGCGCCTAAACAAGCAAAACCGGGTGAAGATGTAACAATTACCATAAATGCCCAGCCCAAATCGTACGTAAGTATATTAGCTGTGGATTTGGGTGTGAATTTGCATAACAACTCGTATGATCTAAACAAAAGAGAAATATTTTTCGGTTTAAAAGCCGATACATCATACGGCATCTATCCCAGTGCAGTCTATCCCGGTACAATATCTGGTCTGCTTACGTTTACAAATGCCCATTATCCATTTGAAGAAAACCCGGAGGGTGGTGGAATGGATGAAGCTGGAGACATTGTCCCACAGAAAATTCAATCTCGGCAAAAATTTCCGGAGACTTGGATATTTGAAAATTATGAAATGTAAGTAAAAACTGTGAGTTGTTTTATATTCGCAGAGAGTATTATTTTACGTGTGAACCAGGTATGGGCACCAACCCAGCAAACACAGAATACGTTTTATGTATTGCCAAACGTATTGCCTGGAAGAAAAATATTATTGCGGCAATAATCAATTTCGTATTGCGGAAGATACTTCCTTTGAGAAGAAACTTGTCTCGATGGCAATACTTCTCAGCAATACGAAAGCGATACTTCTAGATAGTTAACTAGCAATATCGCCAGATAACCACTTATTAGAAAATAGGAAGATATCGCCAAAATATAATTGGGAAGATAAAAAGAAGATATCGCCAAAATATAATTGGGATGATAAAAAGAAGATTTTGCATTTAAAAAAATTGTTATTTATGTACACAGCTTTTTATTTAAAATGAAATTGGTAATTGTATACGTATAAACTTTACTTATAAATAATAAGGGGTGATTTTTTTAGAGCTATAGGAAAGTTTAAAAAAAACACATAAAATTCAGAAAAATGCATGAAATCTTTATTTGAATCGATAGTACGGTCCATATAATTTAATGTTTGAAGATTATTTCATGCAAATGTTGACCGTGACTGCGCCTCAAATGGTCCATCCGCTTAGTCCAATTTTGGCATACTCTTTCCAACATTTCGGCCGGTATCTCATGAATAAATGCTTCAATGTTGTCTTCCAATGCGTCAATTGAAGCGGGCATGTGTGTATAGACATGAGCTTTAACATAGCCTCACAAAAAATAGTCTAAAGGCGTTAAATCGCACGATCTAGGCGGCCAATTGACCGGTCCCGAACGTGAAATAAAATGTTCACCGAACTCGCCTCTCAATAAGTCCATTATTAAGCGTGCTGTGTGGCATGTGGCACCGTCTTGTTGAAACAACATGTCATGCAAGTCTAGCTCTTGCATTTTGGGCAAAAAAAATTGGATATCATCTCACGGTAGCGCTTACCATTCACAGTTACGTTACGATTCGCATCATCTTTGAAGAAGTACGGTCCAATGATGCCACCAGCCCATAAACCGCACCAAACTGTGACTTTTTCTGGATGCATTGGTAGCTCTTGCAATGCTTCTGGCTGATATTCACTCCAAAATCGACAATTCTGCTTATTAACGTACCCATTGAGCCAAAAATGAGCTTCGTCGCATAACACAATTTTTCGATAAAAAAGTGGATCGCATTTTGATAATAAAATTCAATAATTTGCAAGCGCTGTTCGTTTGTAAGACGATTCATGGTTAAATTATAGACCAAACTGAAGATGTTTGCCAGTGAAACAAAACACGAAACGTGCGTCAGCTGTTTAAACCAGTGTTGCCAAAAAGATAATAGCTAAAAAATACCCGATATAGTTTATAATTAAAATAAGGTAAAATAATATACAAAAATATTTAGTTTCCACCATATTTTTAAAGAAAAAGCCTACCACTTCTTTAAAATTGCATCCAGGGTTGAGAAATATCTTGACTAAATTGAAAAGGAAACAAATTAATATTAATCTATTTAACAGATTTATTTAATTTAAATATTAAACTTTTGCAGAATATTTTGAGAACTAATTTCTAAGATTTTATAATTTGATTAATTTTTATTTTTTTATTTATGACGTACATACATGAGTCATTCCATGTCAGACCGAACACCTATTTTACACCACCACTTTCGATTTTCTTTAAATTTGCCAGACGTATTAAACATAAAAAAATATTTTACACGTGTTTCGGGAAAAAAATTGAAAATTTTTTTTTAAAAAGTTATTTGCATTTGAAAATCGTCAAAATCGTGAAAAATCTTCCGACATGACAACATTTAAACTAATGTTTTTATAAAACTAGTGAATGGATTTTGAAGTTCAATACCTTATTTTAAAGGTATTGAACCTTCTTTTAAAAAAAAATATTATTTTTTATAAATTAATTTTTTTTTATTATTAAAATTTGGTTTTTTTACTTAATTTCTGTTTTCCACAATCTTCGAACAAGTCGAAAAATCTGAAAAAAATATTTTCTTAAAGGTTAATATATTCTTAACATTCCCTCAAAATTTCAGAGTGGAGGTCGAATGGATTCTATTTTTTTACGATTTTTTTCCATTGCAGCACCACAAAAAAATTACATTTTGTATATAAACATTTTATTTTCAAGCATGTTAACGAAAATGTCAACGCATGTATGTATGTGTGTATGTATTCAAAAACACACAAAATTTGATACTTAAGTAAATCCCAGCAAAAACTCGGTAATAGGTTAGTATTACAGAACATGTTACCTGGAAATAAGTTAAACTCCTTACCCTTGTATTTCTTTATAACTAAAATGTAACCACTTACTCGTAATATAATACCTAACTACCCATTAGTAATAACGAATTCACATGTTTCAATATTTTTATGGTACACTCAGTTCGTTTCTTTAAAAAATTTAATAAAATTATAATTATAATTATAATTATAAAATTAAGGTTTTTGGGTTAAGCAAGCCTGAATTTTTTATAAAAATATTGAAATTCAGCAAGCGGTTTGAAAGTAAAAAAGTGTATTTTTTTTTAATACATAACTAAAAGTTAAATAATAAGCAATTTTAATTTTTATATACATTTTTTATAGAAACATCAGCTGCAAATGATGTAGTATGAACTTTAATTTGTCTCTCTTGGTACGGAATAAACGCATGGTAGCCTAAAGTACCTGGTATCATTTTTGCTTTAGTAAACCGTTCTTTAAGTTTTTTCTCCTGCTCATTATATTGTTCCGTACTAAAAAATTCGCGATTTATGTTTTTAACATTTTGTTTAACCCATTGATAAAAAGTAGTATTGATTGGATTGTCAATATTGGTCAAACTGGCTCGGGCTGCTAATCTTTTAATTGTGCCTCCAAGCCCATCGCAAGGGCCCTTTCCATGCGAAGTTGCAAAGAAGTGCCACTCTGCTTTAATAGCGAAATCATCTTCGTGAAATGCAAGATTGACAAAATTTTTCTTGTTTTTATATTGAGCACTTGCACCATCTGAAATACGAGGGTAAGGAGTTTAACTTATTACCAGGTAACGTGTTCCGTAATACCAACCTATTACCGAGTTTTTGCTGGGATTTACTTAAGTATCAAATTTTGTGTGTTTTTGAATACATACACACATACATACATGCGTTGACATTTTCGTTAACATGCTTGAAAATAAAATGTTTATATACAAAATGTAATTTTTTTGTGGTGCTGCAATGGAAAAAAATCGTAAAAAAATAGAATCCATTCGACCTCCACTCTGAAATTTTGAGGGAATGTTAAGAATATATTAACCTTTAAGAAAATATTTTTTTCAGATTTTTCGACTTGTTCGAAGATTGTGGAAAACAGAAATTAAGTAAAAAAACCAAATTTTAATAATAAAAAAAAATTAATTTATAAAAAATAATATTTTTTTTTAAAAGAAGGTTCAATACCTTTAAAATAAGGTATTGAACTTCAAAATCCATTCACTAGTTTTATAAAAACATTAGTTTAAATGTTGTCATGTCGGAAGATTTTTCACGATTTTGACGATTTTCAAATGCAAATAACTTTTTAAAAAAAAATTTTTAATTTTTTTCCGGAAACACGTGTAAAATATTTTTTAATGAGGACTTCGTTCTCAAATTTTGAAAGACATCGGAGACATCAAAGTCAATTTTTAGCAAAAATCGTACGGTTTGACATGGAATGACTCACATATGTATTTATGTACAGTACTTTTCGCTTATAGTCCACTACTATAGCTGCACAACTTTTGTGGACTATAAGCGAATTTGGACTATAACCGAATTTTTTTATAAGCCATTTTATGGACAATAAGTGAATCCTAGTATAATCCACATTTTGGACTATATAAAAATTATTTTCTTCAAAAAAAAACTCTCTTTTTAAACAAAACAAAAGTTTATTCAAAACGAACAAATAATTAAGTAATAGTTAAAACAAAAAATTATAAATTAATTCAAATGCTTTCAAAGCTTTTAATAAAAACAAAAAGGTAAATATGTAATTTAATGCTTAATAAGCTTAAATTATGAGATCATTTTAATTCTTTGAATGTATAAATCCAACGCAACATAAGTATTGTTTTCATAGATTCTGCTATAAATTGGGAAATGTTAAACGTTTTTAAAAAAATTCTGTTATTTTAGTTTGTTGTTTTTCTAAAAAGATTTTAGGCCGTATTAGCTTGATAAGGAAATATAAAAATGTATTTTAGTTTGTTTTTTTTTAAGAAGTTTTTACAATAAATAATTCTATTTTTTCAAAATCCATGTTTTGCTCAATTTTGTTGTCAAGACAAAATTGTCTTATAATTTCAACGGAATCTAAAACTTCTTTTACCAAAATTTGACATTTATTAAAGTTGCCAGAAAGGTAAATAAAAAACTTGTTGCCAGTTTGTTAAAAAATATCTAAAAAACAGAGTGGACTATAACCGAATTTTTTTGCATAAAGTATTAGATATGCCTGCAAAGAAAATGTGGCTTATAAACGAAAATGGACTACAAGCGAAGTGGACCTTAGAACAAATAATTTGCATGAAATTCGAAAAAACCTGCAAATGAATATGACAGTTTTGGCTTATATCCGTTTTTGGCCTTTAAGCGGAATGGACTATAAGCGAAAAGTACTGTATGTATTATAATATAAAATTTTTTTCTGTTTATGTTGCTTAACTTTCTCGAAAATTATAAAAGGAAGAAAATAAAAAATTACTTTGATTATTTTCTTTTAGATGACAATTTGGGGATATTGCTGAACTATTGCCTTAGGGGATATCTTCCATTTGTTTGCAGAGACTACATTGAAAGCTTTGCATGTGTGGCTTTCAGCGTTGCCACGACCCAAGAAAAATTGTAACCAAAATCAAATCAAAAAGTAACCGAAATTATTTTGTATTATATGCGCCTAAACCACTGTGCCGATTTTCATAAAATTTTGACAATTTGTTACCGATAGTCTGGAAAAAACAATAGGTTATATAATTTTTCGTGGGCGTGGCATCGCACAGTGTCGTGAGCGTGGCCATATATAGAAAAATCCAATTATGGAAATTATAAAAATGGCTAATGGCATTTAATAAAAGACACTTTTACTAATAAGCGTAAAAAAAAATTAGATTAAAATAATAATTTTTTCTAAAGATATGGCTCTTCAAAATTGTGGTTTGAAATAACTGCAATTTTGTATAAAAAAGGAATAAAAATGAGCATGTACTTCATAGGGTTAAATAATTGAATTTAGTTGGCAAATAAACAAAATTTGTACTAGATTAGTTGTTGTATTATGTTCTAAGTATATCAGCGGTATTTTTAATTACATATGTCGATAACAGTGCATGCATCATTATAAGAATGATATTAATAAAACAAAACAAAACTTGTTGTGATAAGCAAACATATAATAGTGAAGAAAAAAAAATTTTCAAGTATTACCGGGATATTTTTTCTTTCATTTTATAACAAAAAGTATGTAAATTTATAAAAATAAAAATTTAGCTGCGCTTAAGTGCGCCAATTTAAATAATTGTTATTTTTTTAGTGTCGACTCAAATGAAAATGCGAGACTTTTTTAATTCTTGGATTGAGTTAAAGGAAAACAAAGATGTAGTTAAAATTATCAATTGTGGGAGCTCAAATAGAGAAATCTTTGGAAGCGAAAGACGTTTAAAAAATATATAATTTAAATTCAAAATTAAAGCGGATGTGGTCCGATTGCAACAAAAGGGACCGGTTCGAGTGTAATTTTGTGACTGGCTAAATACCGATTTGCCAATACACGTAGTAAATTTTAGTGATGTTTGTATTTTTTTAAATTAGTTACTGTATTGTGAATGCTTTTAATAGTTTTTATTATTTTTTGCTTTTGCTTTGTAGAACCCTAGTACTAGCCATGTTCGTTGTAGACCTTCTGTAGCCTTTGAAGAAAGTTCGAGTAGGTCAAAAAAAAGAAAGGTGCAAAAATTAATTTCAGCCAACTCTGCGGAGGCAATTAAGAAAGCAGCAACGAAGTTTGATCCCTGTATAGAAAAAACAATTTCTGTAGAAAAAGCTTTGACTTTATAAATACATTGATATGAACCTTTCATATCGACAATATAATATGAAGAGTCCTGTTGTAATTTAAGACCAGTTCCTAAAATCTCGAATATATTGTACATAGAAACATATATATGTATATACTTAAGTTTAAGGATATATTGAAGGTGAGGGCGTCCATTCATCTAATTGAAAAAATATAATTGTCTTGGCTTCGAAATTAATTAAAAAAAAATTAATTTAACTTTTAATTTTTTTTTTAATTTTTTGAAAAAAAATATTTTTTAGCCTAACGTGCGCCTTATCTAAATTGAATCAAATTTGGTCAAATCATTAAAAATATCACATCCAACTACGATAAAAAAATTTCATAAAGTTAGCATTTTTTCTAACTTTTATGACACTTTTAAATTTCAGGATATACGGGAAGGACACGAATCCTTGCTTCGATTTTTTTTGAAATTGTAAATTTTGTTACGTTTTGCTAACCTAAATATATGTGCCAAATTTCAGCTCTTTACAATAACTTTTTCTATTTATGGCCACTCGTTATATGAAGTCACGACACTGTGCATCGCAAATACCAAGTTAACACTTATATTCGTCTATTTTTTATAAGTAAATAGAACTTCTTAAGCCTTCCTGTATCAAAGCGCAAAATTGAGCTAAATTATCTTAAATCGATTTCGGCATGTGCTCAGCAGAGCATTTTAAATTGAAAAACCGTTGGCAAAAATCAGGAAATTTTTATTAAGCTTATAATTGCAAGCTTTTGTAAGCAATTTTATAGCAATTTATAAGTCAAACTTTTCCTAACGCGACTTCAGCTGTTATTGCTTGTGAGCACAGATATATAATTGCTTTCCGCCAAGTGAAAATGGTAAGAATCAAATTAATCGGGCTGGATTTGGAAAGATATTTCACCTAATCGTTTTTCCTAGAAAATTATTTCAGTTAGACCTATGAAGCATTAAAAGTAGTGAAGGTTGTATATCGATGGTTTTCTTCCGCAACCACGTAACTCGATTTTTGCTGATTTTTTGTTTAAACCGGAAAAGTAGTCAGTAAATACAGCCTTACAATTTTGCAATTTTTTTGTTTGGCGGAATATCGGAATTTTTCCTAATTCTTGGATTATGAAAAAATATATAGCAAAAAGTTTCAAATATTTGGTAAAAAAAAGTATTTTGTCTCTCCTGAAAAGTAGTTGTCTTTGAGTTACAAGGTTGCGGAAGAAAACCATCGATATACTGGGTGTCTGGTGGCAAATTTATATTCTTAAATATGATTATTTCAAAAAGTAATAAACGGTGCGGAGGGAGGGTGTCGCTGTTGGAATTACCGATTGTGGTCGAGTGAGCATCGCGCGTTCGCTGTGAACACATCATCGACAATTTTGTTCAAAGTTCGGTATTCGGCGAATACGTGATAAGCCGAGTGTAAATTAAATTCGTTCGTGGCCGCAGAGATTCCGCCCAACTGCTTCGGCTATGAATGTCCCTCGGCCAGGGCCCAGTCGATCGATCTTTAAGCACTCCCGAAAACATTGAACTGGTTGAAAGCACTTTACGTGAAAAACCGCGACTTTTAATACGGAAAAGTGCAGCCTCACTGGGACTTCAAAGAGCGATTATTCATGAAATTTTAAAAAAGGATCTGAAGTTCCATCCTTTTAAAATTTCAATCGTTCAAGAACTGAAAGAAAGTGACTTTGATTTACGCAATAATTTGCGTGAAACGATGTTGGAGCGTTTTAGTACTGTAAATCCCTTTTTTGGAGCGGCGAGGATCATTTTCACTTCAACGGCCACGTCACAAGCAAAACTGTCGTTACTGGTCTCCAAGAACCCGCAAACTTCGATTGAAACAGCAAAAACCATTGCATTGCCGCAGGGTATGCCTTATCCACGCATAAGATAATTGGACCATTTTTTTTTTCGAAAATTCTTGAAAAACAAGGCTCCGTTTCGAATAGTGTGTTCAACTCGACGGAAGACGTCTGGATGACATACTCTTCATAAAATAAGATCCACATTTGCATTTAATCGTTCAATGCTCTTAATAAAACTTTGTGTCAATTATTACGTGTTTTATTTAAGTTTGAAAATATAAATCTTCTACCAGACACCCTGTATATAATGGCGCGTGAATTAGTTGCCGCTTTGCTAATTGATGAGTTATTTGCGGACGGCAACACGATGTATTTGTTTCTTACTACTACTTTAATTGTTTCTTCCGGCTCAATTGTTTCTTTGCTCCAATCTTTGCTTCAAATTTCTATTATGATATATATCACCTTTTATATTCCATTATTCTGGCAGCGTTTCATATTACTTAATAAAACCTTTTAAAAATGCGAGCTCTAACCAAGTCATCGTTACCCTTTGCTCGCATACCAAGTATGGGCGTCTAGTAGGCGCTTTATATTGTTAAGCTGATAGTTTGTAAAAATAATTTTTAAGTAGATAGAAGCAGTTTTGGAAGCATCAATACCATAAACATTTCTAAAGTTAAAAAAGCGGAGCGGGTAAGCTTGTCCCAAAACCAAAAATTGGTTATTTTTGTGTTGAAAAAAAGTTACAAAAATGGAAAAAACTACACATTGGAAAAAAGTAACCAATTTTGGTTAAAAGTTTAATTTTAATGGCTTAATAACAAAATATATTTTAATACGTAAGTTCTAGTCCATATAAAAAATAACGAAACATAAACAAAAAAAAAAAAAATAACAAATTAATTTTAGCAAACCAAGCAAAAATTATATTATAAAAAAATTCGTCAATTAAAATTACAATTTTTTACTATTTAATTAGCAAATAAATCGGATGACTCATCGGATTCATCGGGCCATAACACAGTGTTAATAAAGTATTTTGATTTTTTTAAATTTATTCAGCAATTCCATATGAAAACGATCTAAATTGGCAAATTTTTGGACGACACCTCTCCGATTTTAAAATTAATAGTCTCAATCGATTGCCCAGCAAAAAATAATGTACCTACATATTTTTTTTTTTATAGTGACTGGTTTAGTGGTGGTGTACACCACTGTCATGTGACAAAATTGAAGAATTCTTCATAAGAGACCTCATTGAAAGTTGTTTTAAAAAAAAACTACTAAAGCGATCGCAACGAGTGATAAAATGTTCCTAATTTTTCTTAGAAATTTACCTTTAAATTTTCCCATGAAAATTAAATTTTCCGATTTTCCACAGAAGCTCCTAAATTTTCCGGCTATTTTTTTTTTTTTTGGATTCCTCATAATTTTTGCTTTAAGAATCAGCAATAAAAAAATGGGCCCCGACTCCTTGTTTGGACAGGAGAAGAGCATTTAAGAGACCACCTTGTTAAAAATACATTTTAAAAATTATTTTACAGTTAAAAATACATTTATGAAGAAAAAATCTTTCTTATTTTGCTGCTTATACTTAATTACAATATTAATTAAAAATTTCAATTGTCATGGCATCATTATAAAATTAAAGTAACTTTAAATTTATCACGTCGGCAGACGAAGAGTACCGCTTTACATTAATTGACATATCAGAAATATTTGGTATGAAGCAATGAAACTTTTGCGTTCCAGTTATAGTTTTGACATTATTATATCTGTTTTGAATTCGTCGCTCCATGGCATCGTGTTCTTTTTGAGTTCATAAAACTGTGTTACAGTCAGTGTTACCGTCGGATATTTTCAAAAAGTACCAAAAAAAGGGGATATCTACAAAAAAAGTGGCACCAAAAAGTGGATTTTTTCAAAAAAAGGGGCACATCTTTTAAAATTAAAATAAGTACATCATACTATGTATTTTTAACGTTTTTTTTTTATTTATTATAATTTTAAATGGTATAGAAACTAAAATAAACATTTTGTAAATATTTCTCACGAGAAGTTATTTTTATAAAATATTTTCTTTAATGTTTTGTAAATTATTTAAAAAATTTCCTGAAGAAGATTTCGAACGGAAATCGAAATATCGAAATAAATATTTTAATTAATAGAAACTGGGAATTATTTCCTTTCGTAGGTTACTTAATATTATATTCAACATATTTTTATTTTTCGAATTTATTCTATGAGCTAAATTTCAGTTATGTATTTTATAAAGCTTTTTTGTAATAGTTCTATTCCTTTAATTTGTAGGAATGACTTTATACACTACCAGACTATTATATTGTATTTTCTTGTTACATTTTACCTTAGCTATCCTTTGGACAGCAATGAAGTTTATTGTATGTACAGAAAAATTTACAATTATTAGACACAAGCAGAATGTAATGCATTTTCTGGCCCGCTACGACCTTAAGCTTGAAAATTTTACTAAAGTCAAATCTTTAATGTTTTGGTAATTCAAAAACGTTGAACTTTTTTTCTGCCAAACATGTTTTTTGGATTAGGACATTGTTGCAGCAAATAGAAGATATTTGTGAAATGTGTTTTATATATAAATTTAGTAATATATTTCTTGTACTTTTTCTTCTTAATACATTTTTTTTGAATTATTTAAGACAATGCACAGGTAGACATTTAAAAACTTTTTAGAAATTTATTTGCCCATTCCACCAGATTCTTATGTTTTTTGAAATGCTATGGCCGAATATAAGCACAGTGTTGCGCCATATTACAATTAGTTATATGAATTTTTAATTTAAATAATAATAATAATAAATACAATAATAATACCCAAAAAAATGAATTCGATAATATTAACTCAATAATACCTGTAAACTCTAAGATTGCTTAATATGTTAAATATAACTGTATTGCTGAATTACAGATAAATACACAAAATTTAGCATTTTTTATACAGAGAAATAATAAATAAATACTTGGAAAGTGAAGTTTAACCAGTTCGATTGTGTTTTTAATTACAAGTTTTTAAAGTCCCAAATAAATTAAAAAAGTTAATTGCCTTTCTTAAAAATATTAACAATAAACACACAGTTTTCTCCCATCACGTCACATTTATCAGATACACCAATTATTGTAATTTCGGATGACGTTTTGTACCACAATTAATAACAAAATCCATAGTTTTATAATTTTACAACCGTATTCATAAAAACTTATTTATGATTATTTAACCGTTTTTAAACAAAAATTGCTAAAGTTGTATTCATAAACGAAAAATTTTCTATTGAACCTTTAATAAACCATTCATAAAGTAAGAAAATTTATTGTTGGATTTGCCCTTCTTTAAACCAAAAATAAAATGACATTTTGATAAGTGTTTGCATTTTATGATATTATTTTTGTTAAATATGTATGTTGTTAATTAAGGACAAAAATGTTTTATTTTAATATGGACATGTTAAATACATTTTACTAATTTTTTTTATTTTAGGCAACCAATTTAAAGTTATATTGATAATTATTTTTAAAAAAATGAATATGTATGATTTAAATGAATATGTTCAGGGACAGATATTCTCCTCAATCATTTATTGAATTAGTGCAACTATAATTTTTCTAGGACTTGTTTTATTGATATAATAAATACTACATTGTTTTGAAATAATACTACATTTTAGTAACTGACACTAAGCATGTTCATGGAGAATAGATCTGTGACTGGTCAAATGGTGTCAATTGAGCCCCTCCAATGACAACCCCATGTAAAAGTTATAGGTCTTATTCATATAAAATGTTGGAACTAGAACCGGTCTCTACCACCAAAGACCTATCACGGGACTACTGTGGTGTCAGTTCGCTTCCCTTATTTTTTTTTGTTTAAAACAACATATAATTGTTCAAAAATATTAAAAAAAAAAATAAAATAAACAAATCATAATAATAGTGATGTTAATAAAAAGTAAACAAACTTTTTATTCGAATACTTTCTTATCGTATATTTAAAAAAGGTTTAAACAAAAGTTTTTATGATACCTTTCGGCAATATTTTGTTCAGAAACAAAAATAATATGTAGTTTTATATGATAAGAATAACTTTTAAGGTCTACAATTAAAAAAAAAAATTATAAAAAAATTTAAATATGTATAGAATATCATGTGAACCGAATAGAAGTTTCATGCATCACTAACAATAAAATGCCAGCAAAATAAAAAGAAAGTTGCCATACTTAAACACAAAATCGCTACAAACGGTTAATAGTAAAAAAGCTCTTAATGTACGTTTATGAATACAATTTTTTATAAGAGGCTCATAAGACAAAAAGCGTTTAATAATTATTACATACTATAAGCTTAAAATAAGAACTTTTTATGAATATGGCTGTTATTCTACAGTCAACCTAATTACAAAAGTTGTAGGCTCAGACCCACGATGTCGACCATAAAATTTCTTTCGTATATTTGTTTTGAAAACAAAACCAAATGTTAGTCTTTATTATTGTTTTCAATATAAATATGCAAAAGAAATGTTCTTGTCGACAAAGTGGGCCTGGCAGCTAAGCTATAATCGGATGAAAACAAGAAATCCTATAACAAAAAAAGAAAATATTACTTTTTCAAATACTTAATATATAATCACTTCCTCACTTTAATACAAATAAATGCACGGCATGCATATGTACATGCTACTAAATTTAAGTGCTAGTGTTTAAATTTCTTTACTATAGCATATTTAGTTTTTCCCAATTTCTTCTATTATTGCTTAAGATTTTTGTAATCAGGTTTATAGAACAAAACTATAAAACTGGATTTTTTTTATTAATTGCGGTACAAAACATCTTCCGAAATTATAATAATTGGTGTATCTGATAAATGGGAGAACGTGATGGGAGAAAACTATGTTCATATTCGTCTTTAGCATTCCAAAAACATACGAATCAGTTGAAATAGTTAAACAAACTTTTTCAACGTCGGCCTGTGCTACAATTAATAATGGTCCGTTTTATAAAAATTTTACAATTAATTGTTCTTTAAACGACTTCCATAACTTCGTAAAATGTCTTTAGCATATTTGTTGCTTTATTTTTGATTAAAGCTAACTTAGTTAAAACACGCTCAGCAGAAGCACTACTATGCGACAATGTAAAAATATGAGAGATTAATTTGTACAAGTTTGAATATATATATATAAGTATATTCATTAAATCTATTTTTCAATGTTCCTATTTTACGCCAAAAGTCTTCAGCATTCGAAATTTTAAATATGTGTTCATAATTCGTGTCATTTACTTTACTCTCTAGAAATTTAAATTCATGTATAAATGCATCTGGGTCAGTTATAATATCTTTAAACTCGGAAACTAATTCGAAATAGTTTATATCTTCATTAGACACTATAAATATTGGGTCTAAATACTTCAATATATTAAGCTTTTTGTTTTTTATATCAATTCATTACACATTTTTTGGTAAAAACTTAGATTTTACTTTTAATGTCAATTACACAAATTTTAGACAAGTTTTCGGTACACAACAGTTCCGTTTCTGCTTCATGACTTCTTTTTTTACCAAATATTTTAAACTTTTTGCTATATATTCTTTTAAATATTTATAGGAATTTTTCCTAATTCTTGATTTATAAAAGAATATATATATAGCAAAAAGTTTCAAATATTAGGTAACAAAAAGTATATTGTCTCTTCTGAAAAGTAGTTGTTTTTGAGTTACGAGGTTGCGGAAGAAAACCATCGATATGTGAGATATCTTTATCCCCTTATTCATAATAAATAAAACAGGTTAATATAAAGTTTATTAAACCGATTTTCAGCTAACCACGCATGACAAGAAACAAATTTCATGTGAACTTGCTTACATATACATATATTAAAAAGTTTTACATATATTAAAGCTGGGGGTTATAATAAAACAGAAGGAAAAAAAGTATATTTTCCTTGCGTAAAAAGTATCAAAAAAGTGGCAAGAATCGTAAAAAGTACCACATTTGGGTGCATTTTATAGAAGTGGCCAAATAGTATCCAAGCAGTCGAAAAAGTGGCAAATTGCCACTTTAGTGGCACCAACGGTAACGCTGGTTACAGTACAATACGCATATAAGAAAGCCTGAAAATGCACCGATTTTCTTTCTTATATGCGAGCTTTCTTATAAAGAAAACACGCATATAAGAAAGATACTTTCTTATATCTGTAGCACGCAAATAATAAAGATATTTTCTTATATACATCAGTAACAGAATTTAAAAACTTTTTATTGGCTGGTGCATATGTTTTATTAGAAATAGCCTTGTACATTAAGCCGGTCTCATCTGTATTATAGATTTCGTCAAGCTCATATTCAGTTAACTTATCTGGAAGGACATTTTCTTTAAAAAGAAAAAGATCGGCAGCTTCCACGTCGCCGGAACTAGCCTCTCTATGAAAATTTCTGAACCTAGTATTTTCCAGCGATGTAACCATCGTGAATTCGGTTTGAAATCATATCGAGATTTTCTGTTCTTTTTAATATTTAAATTTTTTCCCTAAAATTTCTTAGTCATAAGTGCTTCTGAATTCTTTATAATTTTCGACAATGTGCTTTCCGCTATTTCAAACTCCTTACAAATTTCTTTTCGGGTTTTCCCACTTTTAAATTGATCCAATATTTTAATTTTTGTTTGAATAGACACTGCATTTCTCTTGTTCGACGACATTTTATACAAAACAAATAAAAATAGCAAAGCCGGTTAATATTGTTACGAAAGTAACTTTAGTTAAGAATTAGTTGTAATTATTGGTTTAGAATTAGTTATAATTTGTAGTTATCTTGTATTCATAAGTAATTTTATTAGTTTACATTGTTATTGAAAATTGTTATAATTTAGTACACTTCAATCCCAATGTGCAGAAAGCCCTCGAAATGACCGTTAATAAAGCTTCAGTATAAGTCGTGAAATTATGTGAACATAAGTACTGCCATAAATTAAATAGAGTGGTGAATAGTAAAGCCTCGAACCTTCGAAACACATTTCGAATGTTCTAGATGGCCGAATGGCAGTATAAATACTTGCGGCGACTAGCATAATAAGATCATTCTAAGTTCAGACTTTGTCAATAACGTATAACCTGGAGAAAATTATAGTTGGTTTTGAATAAAAGCTATAAATTACGGTTGTTAGACTAAGGGTGTGTGTGAAACGGTAGCAAAGTTTTATGGTGAAATGAAATTTGTTTGTGGTAGAAAATTTTCATATTTGTGCTGTGTGAAATTGTAACATTTTGGACAACGTAAAATTTTGACATAAAGAAAAAAACAATTACTAGAAGTTTTGTGAAAATGAATAAATTAATCAAGTTTTTACCAATAATCATTTCAATTCTGTTGGAAATGAGATCGTCCCAGCTATTTGATGAATTCGTTCTGATATATTAAACATTTTTACAAAATATACTTACATGTTGTATAATTCTTTTTAATTTCTTTGCCGCTGGTCCTGCTTCCATATTATTTTTTATTTTGTTTAAACAAATTTGATGAAAAAAAATAATTTTGTGGTTGTCAAAAAATTCTACACTAATGTCAAAATTTATACTAGCCCCCAGTAGCCCGTTTCTGTATTTCTCGCATCGTAAAATTTTCCGACTGAAACCAGTGAATCGGGACAGAAACAGTGAAAAATGAAACAAAAAATGGTTTTTCTCACACAAGTGTTTCTGTATCTTTTTTTTGCGAGAATTATCTGTCATTTAAATAATTTTCCAGCAATTATTGGAAGGATGCGAGAAAAAGTGTTTCTATAACAATATTTTGCGAAAAGTTTTTTTCAAGAACTGTCAAAATAAGTCACATTTGAAATTGGTGGCGAGAAAAACAAAATGTAGATATTTTGAATTTAAATATGTTTATATACTATTTTTTTTAAATAAATAAAAAAATAGAAGGAATATAAATGATAAATGCATAATTTATATGATGAAAATAAACAAAAAACAATTGTTTTATTTTGTTAGTTAAAATTTTTGTTAGCCTTTTCTTGTTTTGGTTTTAATCAGTGCTGCCAGATAAATTTGTGTCAAAATCGTCAATTTCCTGAGAAAAAAAATAAAAAAGATCGTCTTTTTTGTTTTAAAAAAATTTGTTTCGACTTTTATTAAAAAATAATCAAACAAAAACATAGTTAAAGTTCATGGGCATTTAATAATTATTATTTAATAATTGAGATATAAATCTTTAATTTACCTATTCCTATAATCTTTTTCTTTTTTACCTGAAATAGACTTAGTAGAATACCTTGTAGTTAAAATTAAAAAAATCGGTTCATAAATAAACGGGTTAAAGACCCAGTAAAATCTTCGCCTACAAAATAATATGTTAAGTAATCAGAAACACATAAAAGCACTACATACAATTCTACTGAAAAACTAATGAGTTTTACAAGCGTTGTGCCAAAAAGAAAAAATTCAAAAGTAAGTCATTTTTTTTATCTTAATACATCCAGAAAAAAGTAGTTATCGAAGTTCTTATGGAAGAAAGCTACTTAATAACGAGTGAAAGAAGCTATCCATTTTGAAAAAGTTTTTACTGGGAGACAAACAAATTTCTTTCTTGCCGGAATAATGGTTTTGGCACGAAAGTGTACATATAAGATAAGAATATCAAATATCAATCATATTTTGTATATGTATATATATATATATATTATGTCCTGTGGTTCCTAGTAGGAACAAAGGGTATATGTATATAAGAAGTATTAGGGTACGTTCGTAAATGCATCACTGCCCTGCATCAGAAAAGCAAACTTTTTTTAATGGCGATAAAAGAATAATTTTAATTTTTTTTAATGTGTGACTATTATTTTTGTGGAGTTTTTTTTACAATTTTTTGGTCCACATTTATTTCACGGATAAATATATAACCATTTGAAATCACTGATGCAGCGCCGTGATGCATTTACGAACGCACCCTTAAATGTTCAAAATAAGCCAAATAAGTTTCGAGGGAAAGTAATGGACCACTTTTTCTCGAAATTTTGCTTTTGCCGATGCATTTTTTAGGGAAGAACGAACAATTTCGAGGACAATTTTCACAATAGGGATAAATATAAAAATTTAAGCAGCCTTGTTTCTAAAGATATCTTTTTTTCTAATAAACAAACATATAAAAATATTTACAATTATCTTATTTCGAACACTAATGCCCGTAATTTCTACAAATAGATATCTAGTGGTGTTCATACCTAACAGTTATCTTTACCTATCCGGTATCGCTATTGTGGTAACTTCAACGTTAATTTTGCCTACGTGAATTAACTACCGAAAATCGATGGGGTAAAATACATTACACTTTAACCCGTAGGTTAGAAATACGTTTTAAAATTATGAAAACCATTGATACCTATACACAGCTAGATACCTATTTGTAAAATTAAGGCTCAGTTAGTCTTTACTTTCTGTTCTGTTACGAATCAGCTGATTTGTTTTTGTTATTAAAAAACCTGTGAAATTGATTAGTTTTTCTGTTCTGTTGCGGTTCAGTTTGTTAAAATCAAAAACTTGTTAAGTAATTGTAAGTGACAGCAAAATAAATAATAAAAAATACATATATTGAAATAAACAGTTTTTTGATTTTAAGAATTCATAAAATTTAATTTCTTCAAATTTATGTGCATTTAAGTTATTGAAATAAAACAATGGACGGTGTAAAACTAATAAATTTGTCATAAATGGCTGATAAGTTGCTACAGAAAAAGTAACTATTACAATTTCGTAACAGAACGGCACGGAACAGAACAGAAACAGAAAGTAAAGACTAACTGAGCCTTAACGGCCATAAGGGGCTTATAGTGTAAAACGCAACACCAACAATTTCATTAAAAGCAAAAATAAAATCAAAAATATTTTATAAATTTGTTGTTGCTTTCTACAGACATTCATATTATTTTTTTTTTTTTTCAATTTTCAACGCCACAAAATAGAAGTGTTTGAAATTTAAAAATTCAAGATGAATTTCTATAGGAAGTAACAACAAAATTATAAAATATTTTTGATTTTGTTTTTGCTTTCGTCACTTTTTTAGAAAAAATCATCAAAACGTCACTTTGTTAATATCGGAACAAAAAATCGTCAAGATGACGATAACTCGTCAAATCTGGCAGCCCTGTTTTTATTATATTTATTTCTTTTGTTGACGTTTCGCTTTTATTTGACACTTAATTACTGGAAGTATTCCAGTATAAACAGAATTTGTTGTGTCTGTTTTCGCATTCAAATACAGAAACACTTTTATCTCATAAATCGAGAAACGATGGAATTTTTTGTTTCACACTTCATGTAAGAAATTTTACGTTGCGAGAAATACAGAAACGAGCTACAGGGCTAGTGAAATTTTATTCACCTCAATAGTATGAGTACTTTGCTACCGTTTTACACACACCCTAAGTACTAAATATAGCTGTATATAAAATAATAAATAAGTGTTATAAAGTGTAAACAGTGTTTAAAAGTGTTGTGTTTTATTTCTTTTATTAGTAAATAAATAAAGAACTCGAAACGGTTTATTATATATAAAGGAAATAAGCCAAAACGTTATTGAAAGGCAGTAACGTAACAATATCATAAAAATATACGCCGCCATTTGGCATCACGATCAGTGTTCCCAGATGCAAATTGTAAATTATACACAAAAAAAAAAAATATTTTTTAACCGAGGTTAAAAAAATCCATTTTCTATGGAATGAGCATAACTTTGCTTCAGAATTTGTTTCTTATAGAAGAGTTTTTCTTATAAGCGAGTTTCTTATATGAGGATTATTAAGCACGCAGATATATACAAATGTGCATGGTGTCTGAAGACGTCTTTCTTATAACCGAGTTTTTCTTATAAGCGAGTTTCTTATATGCGTATTGTACTGTAATGGCAATTTCCTTGCTTTGAATCCACGAAAACAAATGTTGTACATTTAAGATCTGGGGGTCCATTCTGGTTCTGTGAAACTGTGAAATGAAAAAAAACTTTTCATTTTCGTTTTCATACGCACTTTTCACATTATCACTTCACATTTACACAAATTGCGATTCCCGTTCTTTTAATGAAAAAGTGTTTCATTCCGTTGTAGCCGTGAAACTTTTGTAACTATATTAATAAAATTTAAAAGTCAAATGCAGATAACGAAGCTTAGGATTTTTAAACCGGCGCTAAGCCGGTGGTAAATTAAAATTGTTATTGTGCGTTGTGTTCTTCGAGTTTATTTGAAGAAAGAAAATAACACATTTTTATGACTCCTCTTGTTTTATACAATATAAATTTTTTCAGTAAAAGAATTGTTTTTTATTTTTTTATATTCATACATACATGGAAATATTTTTAACTTAAAATAAATAATGAGTGAACCGAAAATTCCTTTATTTTCTGCGAATTTGTTACATTTGGGTTTTTTCATGAACGAAATTGCATCTAAAAGAGGTTGGCGCCAATGTCCTGTCCAAGTGCGCAAAAAAATAGTAAAGGAAAAAATTTTACATTAAACGCAATTCTTAAACTGAAAAAAATTTTAATTCAAAAAACATGATAAAATGTAAAATTGATTAATCAATGAGTTGGCAAATGAGTTTTTTGGGCTAACAACTTGCCCGCACGATTTCCCCAAAATATTTATTGCAGTAAACCTTGAGTAACATAATAATTTTGGCATACAAATGACATCTACGAAAATAATGTTGGTATTGACTTAAAGTAAAAGTTTCCTTTAAGGGTATTTAAATAAAAGCTTGTTTTTCTACACAAGTAAATTTTGCGGCAAGTTTTTACATCGTGTAAATTGTGTAATGCCAATTGACAAGCTTTTATTTCATAGTGCCTGTTCAGACTTGCAATTTTTGTTTCAGCAATTCTTGAGTTTATTGGTGAAAGGGGTGAAAAAATTTTGGAGGGGCACTCATCTCAACAATAAAATCAAGAATTTCTGCAACAAAAAATTACAAATCTGTGACTCTATTAGTTGCTAGTAAAAATTTAAAGTAAAAGTAAATTTCTTTTGTTTTAGCGCATTTAAATAAAAGCTTGTTTTGTAAAAAGATTTTTTACTCTTATTTTATTTTTCTTTTTAGCGCATTAAAATAAAACCTTTTTTCTTCAAATTGATCTCAAACTCGCATTTGATACCCATATTGTTGGAATGCATTAAAAACAATTAGTTTCCAGCTTCAGAAGTCCACCATATTGGATTTGGTGTGACGGAATTTTATTTTTCGAGTTATTCTTAGCAGACTTTTCATTTGATACCCATATTATAGGAGTGCATTAAAAATAGCTAGACCGCCATCTTGGCTGTGCCGTCATGTTGGATATAGTATGACGTCACATAGTTAACAATGCATTGTCATCAAAACTAAACGTGTGTACAAAATTTCAGCTCAATCAATTGAAGATATCTGCTTCAAATTGAGTTTCAAGGTTTCACCCAAACATACATATATTACAAGTTAAATAAAAACTTTAAAATACGACCATAAGCCCAAAAATGGTTAAATCATTAACAAATAAAAGGACAAATAAAGATTAACTTAGAAATATGTTATTATAAAACATAAAAATATAATAAGCGGCTCTAAATTTACTTTAAGCCGTTGCTAATCGTAAATTCTTCACCGCCGATGATAATTACATATCGTCTTTGTCATTTAATCAAGTGTAAAATTATACAAATACACAAAAAATATAATTAATGCAAATAATGTTACGATTATAGGTTTTAATTGAATTATCGCAAGAAAATCGGAATGAGCCAAGGTAAGAAAACTTTATGAACGTTTTTCGTCAGTAATGTTCTATATTTTATCAAAAATTGGCATTTTATGTGAATATATTAAGTTAAAAATCTGTAAATATGTATCTTTTTAGAAGATTATTATTTTTATTTGTTTAAATAATTATTTATCGTTCACAATGTCCATATTTTCCTCTAAATAATTTATTTAAAATTATTTTTCACCGTTAAAATGAAAGTGTAAAAATATGACATAAATGAAAAGTTTGTGACACTTCTTTGCACTGTTACACAGAACAAGAATCACATTACTGTGAAAATGTGAAAACAACTTGTTTCATTCCATTTGTTCCTCTCATATGAAAACATTCGAATTTATTTATCATTTTTTCACTAAACGAGAATCAGAAACTCTATGAAAATGTGAAAAAAGTTTTCATTTCACAGTTTCACAGAACCAGAATCGACCCCCTGGTCAGTATATGGCCTTTGCAAACTTGCCTTAGTCGCCATGTGTTTTAGGGTTCCCCCTAACGCATCGCATGGGCCCTTACCGTGGGACGTCGCGAAAAAGTGCCACTCGACCTTGCAGTTTTGTTCTTCTTCAATTATGCAAAGATTGTAAAAAATTTTTTTATTCTTGTAGTGAGAAGCCGCGCCGTCTGAGAAAAACGTTACTTTGTCGATTGCATCGAATTTTGATCTTAAGAATTCAAACAGTTTCATTTGAAATAAATAAACGGACACATAATTATGAGCTAAACTCTCCGCGACAACAACAAGGCTTACGGTCTGTAGTTCGTTATCTTCGTTTTTGAAATAAATGCAAAAAGGATGCACCGTGCACTGGTCGTTTGCCCAGTGATAAGCCTGAATTTCATCCTGAACGAGAAAAGTGTAATTCTCGGCAAAGTCGCTTATCACAATGAATTCATTTTGGGCTAATTTCTACTTACTTTCCTTTAGAAATTCCGATTGCATCTCGGATATGAAATGGTGCGCCTTCAGTTCATTCAACTTGAATCCGAATTCCTCGATGAATTCCGGAATCTGCTTTACCACGGTCTCAAGGGAACATCTGCCGCTGCTAATTATCCACTGTTTGAAATGCACCTCCTGAATTAACAGCAGTTAAAACTTTTCCGCCAAATATTGCTCTAGCTCGTCAATCTTCGGACAATTGTCGCATTTGGACAGATGACAATTTTGCGTGGGGTATGCGCACAACGACTTCGACAGGAGGTCCCTATATGTTTCAATTTCACCGTGAAATACTTTCAATTTCTTGTATGGAAAGAAAATTAATTTGATGTTTTGATGAAACATGCAAACGCAGACTGAATGCGTTCCGTGCCTGTCTAATGCCAGCACGCATTCTTTTGGTCGTAGGATGGCAAACTTAGAAAATCCCACTTTTTCTGCTGGGTATTTCTCATTGAACTGATGGTATGCTTCGGATAGATTACATAATAATAATCTGCGCTGCTTGTGTACTTTTTCTCCATCTTCACGTGTGATAACATAGCCACGTGTACCTGGGCAGGCGCGGCTGTTGTCATCATTGCAGTAAAAATCTTGAATCAATTTCACCGTTGCTTCGCTGAGGGTCCTTTAGCCAAATTTCTTGGTGGGAGTCGCCAACATGCCCTTCTGTCGAACTAATTCTTTGCTTCTTCTCGCGATGTAAAAAGATGTTTGAAACTGTTCAGAAATCTTGCGTATAGACCATGATTGAGGCAGCACAGATATAATGAGATATTTCTCCGGAAAAGTGGTCGCTAAATTGAATTTTCTTTTCAACTGCTCAATCATTTGTTTGCCGTCATCAACGGCATCTGCTTGACTGCATTCGTTATCAGAGCCTTCATCAAATATTGTCGCGATTGCACTCATAACCTTGCCTTTTTTCTCTTTCCTGTATGTTTCACTTCGCAACTTTCTTTTTCTAATAGGCGTTTCACCTAAAGTGGTAATAGCCTCATTCAAAGGACTCAAAGACATATTGACCATCGGAATGTCTGCCTCACTATCAGATGAAACATTTTGTTCACTTGTCATTTCACTCTCGGATTGTGGCTGCATTTGTTTCAATGCATTTGCTTGTTGAGACAAATCGATTTTACACTTGGGGCAAATGAATTCTGCTTCTTCACCGTATTGTATATTTAATTCATTCATGTATCGCTTCGAAACACCAGTTAATTTTAATACTTTTATTTTTTTCGAACGATGTCCACTCTTGTTAAACGGATTGCAGCAAAATTTATTCATTTTACTTTAAATTGTCTTTACAGCTTCACTCTTTACTTTACAAAAAACACAACTGAAATTTGACTCAGAGTGTGTGAAGTATTTATATTTATTTTTTGGTAAAAAATAGGTAAAAAAAATAAGCGATATTTGCTTTTCTTTAATAGGAAAATTTGCGTGAACTACTGGTCATAAAATGTTTTTTAAAGAGGGACTTAATTGGTTACTGCCAATAAGCCGACCACAGGTCATAAAATGTGTTGCAAATTTTTTAAATTACCAGGTAATAAATATTTCGCCATATTTATGGAAAATCCGTGTTTTATGACTTGTTTCTGCACGTGTCATTTTAGGCGAAATATTTATTACCTGGTAATTTTAAAAATTTACAAAACATTTTATGACCTGTAGCCTCAGTCGGGTTTGGTGTGCCATTACATGCCACTGCTGCTATTATCCATGGATTTATGGCCGATCTTGTGAAGGCAGGCAGACCATATTCACTACACACTCAACTTGGGGCTCTTAAAAAAAAAATTGATTTTTTCTTCATAAATGTATTTTTAACTGTTAAATAATTTTTAAAATGTATTTTTAACAAGGTGGTCTCTTAAATGCTCTTCTCCTGTCCAAACAAGGAGTCGGGGCCCATTTTTTTATTGCTGATTCTTAAAGCAAAAATTATGAGGAATCCAAAAAAAAAAAATTAGCCGGAAAATTTAGGAGCTTCTGTGGAAAATCGGAAAATTTAATTTTCATGGGAAAATTTAAAGGTAAATTTCTAAGAAAAATTAGGAACATTTTATTTTTCAATTAAAGCCTGATTCAATACCTTTCCAACGAGCTATCACTCGTTGCGATCGCTTTAGTAGTTTTTTAAAACAACTTTCAATGAGGTCCCTTATGAAGAATTCTTCAATTTTGTCACATGACAGTGGTGTACACCACCACTAAACCAGTCACTATAAAAAAAAAATATGTAGGTACATTATTTTTTGCTGGGCAATCGATTGAGACTATTTATTTTAAAATCGGAGAGGGGTCGTCCAAAAGGTGATCGCTTTCATATGGAATTGCTCTATTTTAAATTTTTGAAGAAAGTTGGAAAGTGCTACACCAGGCATTCTTAAATTTTAATCCATATTTAATATGCAGTAAGGCATTTGCAGAATTTAAAGACAGACGATTTCTTTTTGTACCCTTCACCACAGGTGGAAAAGGGTATATATAAGTTTGTCATTCCGTTTGTAATTTCTACAATAGTAGTCTTAGACCCTATAAAGTATATATATTTTGGGTTCTTATGAGGAGAGAAGTTGATATAACGATGTCCGTCTGACCGTCTTACGTTTGATACGTGTTTTCCGGAGACTCCAGACATGATAGCGGCTAGGTTGTTTTACACTTATGCCACATAAAGTCCGCCATTTCTTGGTATTGAAATTCGGTTCACAAATGGCTGAGATATGACCAAAAAACCACGACTGCCTCTAATTTTTTCCCAAAATCCCTTGTTGTTGTATTTTTTTTACTTTTTTCTGTATATCTGGAGAACGGCAAGAGCCAAAGTTTTCAAATAAGGTACAAACATTTAGGTTATAAATACACACCATGCCACAAAATGTGATCGGGGTAGGAGAAGTGGGCGTGGTACTTCCCATTTAAAAAATATCAAAAATTTTTTAAAAACCTGCATTACGCCTTATATATCAAAAGATCGGAAATTTTAAATAGAAAATATTTTCTGAAAAACTCGGGAAAATCGGTTCAGATACGAAAAAGTTATGACCAAAATATTAATTTTTTTTGAAAAATACCCATTTTTAGGAACCATATTTCTTCCCGAGTACAAGTTTTATAACCACAAGTACTGGAAAATTTCTTCTTTAATACGTCGGTTTATAAATCTGTCAAATCGGTTAAGAAATAGTAGAGTTATGACCAAAATTCTGAAATCCCAAAAATTACTCTTTTTTTATAATTAAGTTTGTTTTTTATACCCTTCACCGAGGTCCCTTCTTAATTATTTCATCTATTTAACGAAATAATTTTAACAAATAGAAACTAGGAATTTTTGTGTTTTTTTGCTACTTAAAAAGAGAAAAATCTACGGTATGACAACAGTGCCTTTTAAAAAGAAAACAAACAAAATACTGTGTTTAGTTGTAAACAGTAAACGGTCCATATTTCATTTTAATGATAGTTAAACAGCGTTCCTTCATGGTTCAGTTGCCTAGGCGGTGTGTTAAGTTAGAAACTGTGAGTCCCCTGGTTCGAATCTTGAATTTTTAAAAAGAAATTTTTTTTTTAATATTTTTATGTTCTAAAAACGATTTTAAAAAAATATTTACCAGTTTTAGCTTTTTAAATTTCATTTATAATGAAGTTTTAAGTATTGTAAATATGTATGTTTATGTACAAATTATTTAGTTGCTCTTTATTCTGCTCGCACAATGGTGAAGGGTATATAAGATTCGGCACAACCGAATAAAAAATTGCAGTATTACATGTTCGGCAAGATATTTTATACATGCACCTTTTAAAATGTAGTATTTTTTTTTGTAGAACAGAAAACACCATAAGTCACGTGTTTGGTAGATATTTAAACCTACATATAAAATGAACAAGAACATAGATTTTTTTTTATATATTCAAAAGTAAAGTGGACTGCCTGTTTTTCAAAAGAAAATAAAAGTGACGTAATAGGTGCATCATTAAATGCTGATAGTTCCTTTGGGTATATTGATTTTCACTGCGCTGTTTTCGTGAAAAATAAGATTTAATTTGCCAGCGTTTTGTTTTATCGTTTTAGATCCTTTTTATCAAGTTAATACAAATTTGTTTACTTAAGCATACTTCTTATTTAAAGCAATATTAATTAACTTAATTTGCTTTCTCAATGAATTAGATTTCTCATTTCACAAAAGTACCCATAATTTGAAGACACAAATATTATCAGAGCTTTTATATTTGTAAAATGAAAATTTTTTTATTGACACAGCATCACCATGTTGAATCCTTCCACCACATTTTTGAATTGGTAAGAGTTTTCAGGATAATACAAAATTGCTTTGAACCACGTTCCCTACCTGTTTGTTAAAGGCTGTGGAGGAAGACACAAATTAGAATACTTTTCTTAATATACGGCAACAGGCGAAGATGCTGTACAAAATATTTTTTCCCATTATAAATCAATGAATATATATAATCAAGTTTGTCTCTTATCTCTTTTGCAACATGTTGCAAAAAAGCAATTAAAAACAGTTTAGTTTTTTAAGATATGCAACATAAAAATGCAATATGAGCAAAATATGCATTCAAAGCAAAATATGCAAAAAATGCACTAATAAATCGATGACATTTTACTGCAAATTTCTTGATTCGCAAAGATTTTTAGTACATGGTAATCTCTGACTGCCGACAACAAATATGCATTTGCATAAAAATCCTGGTCTGGCTTATTAGATTAAAATAAATTTATGTTCCCCTTTATAAGTAAAAAGTACACACAGAAAAAAATACCAATGTTAAATTAACATGGCGAAATGTTGATTGAGAATCATTGTAAATTTCTGCAAAAGTATGCCCTTTATTTTAATTTATCATTATTTCATATTAATTTTAAATGAAAAATATTAAAATAACCTTAAATCACGTTTATTCTGTTTTTATGTATTGACTCTATTAAAAATTATCTTGGGCTCATGTTTATTTTAAATGAAAAATGTTAAAATGAAATTGTTCAATATTGAAACAATAAAAGCCTGTTTTACTTGTTTTGTATTGAAAAAAAAAAACAATACCATAAAAAGAAAAACATAATTTTTTTTATTTTCATGTTTTAAATATATTATAAAAGAATACAATTCCCGTATTCTTTTAGTTTAAATCATTTAGTTAAATAGAACATCAAGTTTTCAAAGTAGAATGACGACGAAAACCATATCGGTCCATTCTGCTGATGCTTCTGTTAACAAAGGGGAATAAAAATAAATGAAACATGTGTTACAGGGGTAAGTGTTTTGAATTATTCTTAAATAAAATGCATTTGTTTCCCCGAAGATTCTTCTCACTGTTATATCACACTCAAACCAATTTGATTCTACATGAAATTCACGTTGTTTCAACTTGAAATAACTTTCATTCAACGTGATTCGGATTGTTATTTCAATATAAATGACATTTTGCTCTAACTTTACTGCAGTGTTAAATTAACATGAATTATAGTTATTTTAAAATCGTGTTAAATTAACATGAAGTAACTATAAAGCAAAAGCACTACCGAAAACGGTAAAATCACCCTTGTTTTCGAAGATTTTGCCTTGATTTTTTTTCTGTGTGTAGTGTTGTCTATTATTCGCCTTTCAACTTTGTTCGAATAATTCAAATAATTGTTTTTGTTCGTTCGATCAAACGAATAAGCCTAAAAAATTATTCGATTAATCGATGAGAATACCGAAAACATCTTCCGTTTTTATCTTTATTTTTTCTCAAAACCGCTTTGACTTCTTCTTTTTTTGATGCGCAAAACTTTTCATCTTATCTCCATATCGTTGTATATATTACTTAAGCACATCTTAAAGCCCTTAATTCTTAAATAATCCGATATTAATTTGGATTTTGGAAAAGCGTTTGCGGACCTGCCATCTTTAGCCAAACTTCTGCATGCAATTTCTTCTATAGAACCACCGCTGTCTCTCATTATGTATTTTTCCATTTAACCAAGCTCGGCATTTTTTGATGTCGTTGGATTATATTCCACTGCATCGTTTTCAATGGTAATATTGTGACAGTTACGCAAATGGCAAAGACACGTATACAGTGAGTGGTCTCATAAATATTTTGCATATAAGAAAAAATAACTTTTTAGAAAAAACTTGATTGACATCCATTTATTTATTATATTAAACAGGAATTTCTTTGTATTACCGTGTTAGGAGAAAGACAAAGAATTAAATTGTTAAAAAAAAATTAAAACATCTTAATTATTATACTATTTATACGTATAACAATAGATATTTCACAGTTAATACTTTGTGGCATAGCCGTTGTTTTTAGAAACTGCAGCTTATCGTCGTGTTATATATTCCACCAAATGTTGGCACTTTTCTTGAGGTATTTTTCCACATTCTTGTAGCAAAACTTATTTCAACGTGGTTTTCGAAGACATGTGGCGTTGACGAACCTTCCTCCAAAAACTCCAATAAATTTGTTTATTGGGTACAAGCCCGAGCTTTGAGAAGGCGTTGGCAAATGTTTGGTGTTATAAAGAATCCATAGCTGAACATCTAAGGCTGTTTGTTTAGGATCGTTGTCATGTTGGAAATAAAAACCTCTTGCTGGAAGTCCCGTTTTATCAGCACTCGCGTTAAGGTTTTCTTTAAGAATTGACAGATACACATGTCTGTCCATAATTTCATCTATAAAGACTAGATTTCCAACTCCTAGGGCTGATATACAGCCCCAAACCATAACAGAACCTCATCCATGTTGTTTTGTCGGCTTGATATTTTTTATATTAAGGGACTCATTCGGCTTTCTCCAAACCATGGGTCGTCCAAAAGACCCAAAAATATTATATTTGCTTTCATCGCTAAATATTACGGATTTCCAAAACAAGTGGTTATATGCTGATAAGCGAAGGATAATCGCTTATTTCTATTTATTAGGGTTTTTTTCTTGCTACTCGAGTGTTAAAGTTGTTTGATAGTAATACTCTTCGAAGTGTTTCGTTGCTAACTTCGTTGCATAGAGTACCTCTCAGCTTATCATTCAGTTTTAAAACAGATAAATGCGGGTTTTCGCTTTCATTTCTGGCTGATAACAATTTTAGACAGCTATGCCGAGCTAAATTTTCAACATTTCCAAGTTCTTTTGCACATTTACCTATACTTTCTATTGTTTAACGACACCTCTCAAACATTTGCGATATAAAAAAAAAAAACTGTTTTACCTTGGTCATGAAGGTGCAAGATGATTTTCCTTTTATTATCGTATATACGTTGTAACACATACCACCTACGTAATAAATGGACTATTTTCTCAAAAATTAAACAACTTGTACTTGATTTTGAGGAATGTATTTAATGGAGTAAAAAAATATGCAAAATATTTATGAGAGTCACTGTATACATAATTTTAAAAAGAATATAATAAAATAACATTTTCTTCTTTCATATACATATATAATTCAATTCTTAATTTTTTTTGCCTTTTTGTTTTTCACCCGAGAGTGAAAAATCCCCTGTCTTTAAAATTTGTTAACATTTGATTTAAAAAGAAAACAGCTGATACAATAGCTTGCCAAAAATTGGTTTAATAAGATCATTAAATACATTTTTGAAATACTATGAGCACTTTACACGGGTTTTGTCAGTCTGCTTTCACACGTTTCATCTTTTGATGCTCAACTCTTATGTTTTTAGGTGAAAGAAGAAAGAAGAAAGGGGGTTAGTACGGAGATGCCTGTACTCGGTCAGTACGCTTTGTGTTTTTATTCATTGGTATATGCACAACGATGGCTAAATTTAATTTTTTTCTTTTCTTTTTCTCTTTGATTCGCTGTTAATAAAATTGTTGTTGCTTTGAACCGAAAAAAGTTGAAACCGATTGCTGCGTGTGTTTATATTGGCAGCTTTAAAAGGGAATTGAATAGAAGTTGAGCATCAAAAGATGAAACGTGTAAATTCAGACTTACTAAACATTGAGATTAATTACAATCAGGGCTAAAATATTTTATAACTTTCCTACATGTTGTAAAGTGTGGACCAACCTTAATACACGATGTTAATTGTCAGTCACACCTTTACGTCAAGTTTTTTGACCAACTTAATTTGACATTTCTTTGTTTCAGTTTTGGACAAATACAACCATGGAGAGGTACACAATTGAGCAGCGCGTTAAGATTGCTGAAGCCTTTTCCAAAAATGGGCGTTCAAATCAAAATGTATTTCGAAATGTGTCCACAATCATGAGAACTGTGCGCAAATTTCAGCAAACTGGGTCTCTAGGAAATGTCAAAACACCTGTGCATGCTTGGTTGCGTCATCGGAGCATACTTCTTCGAGAATCAGGTCGGCCAAGCAGTTACCGTGAATTGAGTGCAGCCTACGTCACATCTTCCAATTTATGTAAATTTTGACAAGCAGTATATGTAAAAGAGTATCAAGAACAACTTGATCGTGTGGCCGCAGGGTTACAGGCAGCGCTGCCAGAAATAAGATTTTACCTTATTTTTTAAGATTTTTTAACCGAAAAAAGATTTTAAGATTTTTTCCCCAAAAACAAGATTTTTTGTTTTGTCTAGACGAAGGAAGGTTAGGTTCAATTAAAAAATCTTCTTTGTTCCGATTTGGAAATTTTTAAACTAAATAATGCAACCTTGCGGTTTACTTAAAAAGGAACCTCTGTTTGGCGTTTAAGGGTGATTAAAGACATTAAATGGAAAAGTTATGTAGGTACAATTTTAATATTCTGTTGTTTTTTTTTTTTTTGTTTATTTTATGTATTAAATAAAGTATGAATTGTTTTTATTATTTATAATAAAAAGACTACTTTTTTCCAAAAATAAGATTTTTTCTTCCAAAATAAGATTTTTTTTTTGGTGAAATTAAGATTTTTTGCTGAAATTTTCTGGCAGTCCTGGTTACAGGTGCTTTTAAACCTGCGATCGACAAAATCAGGGCGCCGCGTTTTCTCTTTTCTCATTTATTCTCTTTTATTGCGTACGTGTGTGCACACATTGAAGAGAATTTAACAACATTAACAACAACATATGTAAAATTCAGATAACGCATACAATCGCAAAATGAAATGGTAAAGTTTGCCGATCGCAGTTTTAAGCAAAAGATGACAAATGTCTGAAACGAAAAATATTTGAAATTTTTTTTAATAAAGTTATATACCTACATTAAGGAAACACTGTTCGGCGCTAGGCTTAGTGCTGGTTCCTTTCCAACTATGCAAGCAATCTAAATCAACTAAAAATATGTTTCGTGCTGCAGCTCTTAAAAATTCGGCCGGTCCTGCACTACCGGTTTTTGCAATAAATTACTTCTAAATATATATAAAAGTTTTTTTAAAAGTTAGTATGACTTGCTTGTTTGTTTTTTTATATTTTATGTACCTGCAATTTGTTTTAGCTTTTCCTCCGTTTCCTGCACTAAAACATTTAAGGTATTTAATTCGCTTATATATTTAAAAGGAAGTTTTTGCGCGTCTTTAACTTCATCCACTAGTATGTTGTCGTTGGGGGTGTTTTCGACCCTCTAGTTTAACAGCAACAACTTCTTCTGTTAATTTTATGAAAGACCGCTTACTTTCGTCTATTAACTCATTAACTTCTTTATTTTAAGTCTAAAACTGTAGTTTTAAGCACATTGACTGCCAAGGCACTTTCATCAAATAAGATGCTGGGGGCCACAGCATTTTTTTGCGTTTTATCTTCGAAAACGTCAATTTTGGAATTTAGGATACTACCAGTAATATTTACTGCTTAAAAACAAAGAGTGTTTTACAAATAAGAGTGTCGCACGCATGTTTCCGACGTGGCGCCTCCCGATTTTTTTTTAATGCAAGGCCATCTCGGACATATATGCACGACAAAAACCCTATATCGCTCTATGTTTTTCCTTATTACGTGTTAATTTGTGTCTTTGCATTATAAGAATAATATGTAAAATAATTTTTCTTTTACTTTTTTTTCTAACTGTGTATAACAAAATGAATTAATTTTTGAGCGGCGCCGAAACCATTTTAACAGAAATTTCATGGGGGCCGTACATCATATTACTGCAATAAAATGTTATTTATCGTCAGCCACATTTGTGTGACATGGCTAGAAAGAATGAAAATCGCGTCGGACATATGTGTCCGACGTGCCAGTCAATGTCTTAATGATGCTATTTCATTTCATAATAGGAAAAATTAAATGAATCGGAACACTCTTCGGGCACAGAAATGTAATTTACTGGTGCAAACTTGCTATTTTCTTTCTTTCCCACAAACGAAAGTTTTTCCTGTTCCTCCTTTCCTAGATAAAAGCTGTTTTCTACCTGCCTTTTATAAACTTGAGCGGCAACGCTTTGGCCTTTTCTTACTTTGTGTTTAATTATTTGCAAAAAGTAAATTTAAATCAATTTTTATACAACAGCATTGTATTATTTATGTGACAAAACTAGCCCACAATTTCAGTCTTCACAATATATAAAGGTCTTCATGTACACATACTCTCTAGGGTATACGAACGGAATGACAAGCGCATTTATGTACACATTTTTCACCTGTGATAAAGGATATAAAAATTACTTTATTTTCAGTGATGCAAACGAGACCAAATTAACTCTACAAATACCCGATACCATAACCACTTGGCGTATAACAGCATTTTCTAACAATCATTTGACTGGATTTGGTATTGTTAACAATCCAACGGATATTACCGTGATACAACCATTCTTTATATCCATAATTCTTCCGTTTTCTGTAAAACGCGGGGAAATTTTAAAAATTCCAGTAACAATATTCAATTACCACAATCAGACCTTAGAAACGAAGGTGATTCTGCAGAATTATGCTGAAGAATTCTTCTTTATGGAATCAAATGCAAAAAGTGTGCAAAAATCGATTGATGATCAACAACAAATAAGACATGTGAGCATACCGGCAGACAAAGCAAAGACGGTGAATTTTCTAATTTACCCCGTGGTAGCGGGAGAAATAAGTATCAGTGTTACGGCCGAGAGTTCTTTGTATTCCGATGCTGTTTTGCAGAAACTTAAAGTAGAACCAGAAGGTGTGCCCAAACAAAAGAGTCAGTCCATGTATTTAAGTATACCAGAAGGTGAGAAAATAACTTCAAATTTTAGCATCGAACAGCCAATAGGAAGTGTACCCGAATCAGAGTATATAACTTTCTCCGTGGGCGGCCATTATTTAGTGCCAACAGTTGAACACTTTCAAGATCTGACTGAAATGCCTACTGGCAGTGGAGAGCAAAATATGGTAAACTTTGCGCCTGGTGTTTTAACTTTGCAATATCTTAAAGCTAATGGTAAATTGCTTGAAGAGAAGCAGTTGGTGGAGGAATTACATTCTTCAATCGAGGTTTCATATCAACAACAGTTGTCCTTTCGTCATGAAAATGGGGGTTATAGTGTTTTTGGACAGGGTGTCGATGAAGAGCCTAGTACTTGGCTTACCGCCTATGTGGTGCGGTTTTTCATTAAAGCTTCAAAGTTTTTAGACATCGAGGAGAAAGTGATTGAAACTGACTTGGAGTACTTGGCGCAGCAGCAAACCCCCAACGGAGAATTTCGTTATACAGGATATGTTCTAACTCCAAGCCATAATAATAAATATGGACTAACAGCATTTATTTTGTTGGCCTTTTTGGAGGATCAGGTATGTAGTAAAAAGGCTTTAATAGAAAATCTTGGTATACAAATTGTAATTTGTTATTAAGTTTTTAATTTATTAATGATTTATAATTTATAATTTTACATATTCTCAATTCCATACTGCAAAATAAGACTCTAAGTCTTGTGTATGGAGCAATTCAATTAAATCAATAAATAAATAAAAAAAAAAATATTATCATTATTTGTTGCAGAAATACGCTTCCAAATATGAACAAACTATTAAAAATGGCGTGGAATTTTTGAATTTAAATTTGGATAAAGTCAGTGATACGAATGCATTATGCCTAATAGCATCCGTTATAACACGTTCCAAACATCGAAATGCCAACATTCTTATAAATCAACTCAAATCTAGTAGCAAAGAAAATAATGGACTTAAATGGTGGTCAACAAATGACCAGAATATAGCAAATGATGTAGAAGTAACAGCATGCGCAGCAATAACTCTGCTAGATACTCCCGGGGATCATACATCAATTTTGAAATGGCTGATAGAACAGCGTAATGCAAAGGGTGGGTTTACCTCTACCTTCGACACAGTAGTGGGCATGGAGGCCTTAGTAAAATTCTCGGAAAAATATAGAAATTTATCAAATGTAAATTTAAAAATATCTTATAGTGCCATAGACGAGGAAGGCAATCAAGTCGCAAGTGATGAATTCTGTGTTGACTCGAACAATGTTTTGGATATGCATCAACATGAGGTATAATTAAATAATTAAAATAAGTTTTTTTGTAGGCAAATTACAAAACATTTCCCCTTTCTAGTTGCCAAAAACCACACGTCATGTTAATTTTCAAATGGAAGGTATCGGGGCCGCTTTGGTCCAACTCAGCTACGAATGCAACGTTGTTAATGTGAATGAAACTCGCCATTTTGAAATTAAGCCGAAGGTAGTTCTTAAAAATGAGAAAGAAATTGATTTGGAAGTTTGTTTCACTTATCTGTCTGATTCGAACATGCAGGACGACGCAAATAGTCTGATAATAATGGAAACAAATTTACCTTCTGGATTCCGTTCTGATATAGAAAACAGCTTGTCTCAAAGTCAAAATGAAATCGTGCAAAAAACAGAGTCAAAAAATTCCGAATCTACAATAATTTTCTATTTAAAAAAATTAAATGCAACTACGAATCACTGCTTAGATATTCCGGCAAATAAAGTTAATGAAATATTGATGCCGAAACCTGCAGCAATAAAAATGTATGACGTTTATAATTTAAGTCGATCAAATACAGAATTTTACACTATGTAAGCATAACTTGGACTTTGATTGGAATTTATGTAGAAAGACTTCAGGATTATATTTCTGTTTGTAAAAGGAATTAAGTGTGATATTCGATATAAGAGTTTAATTCTCTGTCACATTAACATGTGTAAGGGTTTTTTTTTTAGAGGCATAGAACTTTTTTCAAAATAAAACACAACAAATTTAACTCAATTTAGCACCATATTTTCTTTTATACCCAGTATTTTCACAGGGCGAACAGTCTGGCCTACGAGGTACGTCGACAACTTAAATGATGAAACAGAACTGGGGCTGAACGATGTTTTTCATACAGTTTGACATAAAATTATGCCAGAGAATGCGGTCGAGAAATAAAATCAATTTTATTTTGAGGACGTTTTTTCTAATGCTCTCACATAAAGACGCTTATTCTCTTAACAATGCTACCATACTTTCATTCAATTTCATACAATTTGTAAACAAAGAAAAATAAGAACAAAGAAAGAAATGAGAGAGATTTTGAAGTTACTGCCGACGTTTTAATTATGGGCTTTAGAATTTTTGCCTGAAGTTGAAGACTCAATTCTGTTTCATCATTAAAGGCTCAGTTAGCCGGGAGTAACAGTAACCTTACCGTAAAAAAGTAAGACCAATCTATTTCTTACAGATTGAGACGTAACATCTTACTGCTAACAATAATCGTTCTAATTGCTTTACATACAGATAAATGAATCAGCTGATTTGCAACGTTACTGTTACTCCCGGCTTACTGAGCCTTAAGAGTGCTACAACCAGTCACCAGGGGGCCAGATGATTTTAATAAGAAAACGGCATTAAAAAATCGGCAAATTAAAAATACTTTTTTTAAACACAATAAAATCTATTCTAACATACAAATAAGAATTATTCAGCATTAACTAATGTTTTTAAATTATGAAATTACAAAAGAATCAATCAACATTAACGTTTTTCAAATAACTTGTTGTTAAATAAAATGTTTTTTTTACTTTGTTATTTAACTACTGTCTGGACGCCTACGTCACGAAGACAGGTAGTAGTGTTTTTGGCAACTAATATGTATTTTCTAACTGCCCTGCCAATACTGTCAAATGTAAACGCTGTGTTACTATGAAGCAGGTTTGTAAGGGAGAATACTAAAAAATAACTGTATCAAAACATTCAGTGTGTAAAGCTGATCGTTACATCCCACAAAAAATGCGCTATTTCAGTATAGCTTAAAGTTAGTATATTATTATCAAACAAACAAAAAGTAATCGGCTTTTAAGTGTTAATCAAAAAATCGGCATTTTTGGAGCAAAAATCGGCAAATCGGCACTTTAATAATTTAGGGTCAAAAAATCGGCAAAATGAGGATAAATCGGCAAATATGGCAGGCCTGCCAGTCACTCATTATCGTTCTCTTAAGCGGCCCTACCACTGGCTTGTCGTTGAGTTTAATTCTCTATCGCATTTACATGTGTTAAGCTACTGTCACATTTATTAAATATTTGACCAAATAAGCATAACCGCTACTTTTATTAATAGTTAGTGGGATTTAACAAGGTCTTAATATCACATAATAAAACTACAGTGCACTCGGGAAAACGTCAACTAATTAAAACCGCGGGCGTTGACGTTTAACAAATTGTTGACGTTTTCGAATGTAAAATTTTTAAGTAAAAAACATATGGATAATGTGCTTTTTAACGTTTTTATTGATTATAAACTAAAAAAAGTCATTCAACCTGACTAGAACCATAGAAGACAACTAGAACCAAAAGAATACATTTTAAATGAGATTATATTTTTAATTTTACATGCACACATACTATGCATTTAAAAAAATCGTATCTTGCTAATTGTTGACTTTGTTATACAGTAGTTTTGACTTAACTGCCTTTTATTTACGTGCACTTTTGACTTAGCTGCACAAAATTGATAATTTTTGGCATTATTCTTTATAATCCCATACAAATTCCTTTTTTAAGTGCACTTTCTTTACCTGCACATTTAAGATAAGTGCCCAAAACTTTTGGCATTTTAAAATTATTTTCATACAAAAAATTCAAGTTAGCTGCACTTTGACTTAACTGCTCAAAATACGTATTTTCTGTAATTATTCTTCAAAATCCTTGTTTACGTGCATTTTGCATACCTGCACATTTTTCGTATTTTTGGGCAGCTTTAAAATATTTTCATATAAAACATCAAAGTTAGCTGCACACATGAAAAATATGGTGGCCACTTTTTTACATAAATATCCAATTTTAGCAGTTTATAAAATCAAACGACTACTACTACGTTTTCTGTTGACACTACTTTGCAACTGCCGTTTTTAACTTTTGAGAGCATGCAGCGCTATTCTTAACGTTGTACTACAGCGACTGTTCTGTTCCACACTTTATTGTTACCAATTTGGCTAGCTCGTTCATTATAAAAATGCGTAACAAATGACTACAAGTTGTTTGAACGTCATTGTTATTAATAAAAACGTTGTTACTTCTTTTTCAAACACTTTACTTTAGCTGCACTTTTATGCAGGTAACCACAATTGCGTACCTGCACATTAAGGCAGCTAAATACATTTAAGATAGCTGCATTTTTGATTTACCTGCACAAAAAATCGTGCAAAGGAGATTGTGCAGCTAAGTAAAAATTACTGTACCATATTGCTTCGCAAAAGCTACCGTACTTGTACTTTTTTCTAATAAGTTCAAAATATTTGCCTTTTCTTGTAATTTAAACACTTTCGGTTGTTTTGAGCTCATTTTGGTAATGTGATACTTACGAGAACAAAAAAGTAACTGAACATAAATAAAAAGACAATACATTCATACAGTCATTTGTTCTTTTCTACTCTACTTATAAGGGGAATCCCCAATTTCTGAAATTATTTCATAAAATAAGTGTGTGTGTACAAATGTGTGTATTTTAACTGCTGCTAAATTCAAAATTTTGTTTTATTAAGAGTTGACGTTTTAGAGCTTTGCGGTTGGGTTGACGTTTTAGAGTAGGCAATGTAAAAAAATGAGGGTTGACGTTTTGGGATGTTGACGTAAACGAGCGTTGACGTTTTCCCGAGTGCACTGTAATTACACTGCTAGGCATAACAAAAAACTGTTTTATAAACAAAAGTGGAAAAAAATGTAAGTTCAGTACAATGAGGGGATTTTTTGGTCCCATACAGATGCATTATAGGGAAGTTCGACTATTTATGTGCATATATTATGTATTATTTGTACATAATAAGATGTTTATTTTTTGTATCGGTTATATTTTCAGTGAAAATAACTTAATAAATATGAAAATTTTCTTATTTTTAAAGTTGCCCCTTTTTTTCTCAGAATTCCCCTTTTTGATCCACTTTTCTTTTGAAAATACCCTTTTTGTGTACCTTTTTGAACATTTTGAATGGTAACGCTAACAGTCTGGCCTACGATGTACATCGACAACTTAAGCGAGCGACAACAAGTCACTGACAATTCCACAAATAAAACACTAGTTAAAAAATTTAAATCAGCAAAACATATAAATGAAGCCATCAAAATACAACTCCGTGTGCAACAAACAAAACAGAAAACAAAACAAAGGAGTAAACAAAAAAACAAAGCAGAAAAAAAGAGAGAATAGAATATTTTATAAAACTTTATAATTTTAATAGTGGTGTTGTTTTAAAAACTTATTACTATTAAAAAAAATATTTAGTGTTGTGTGTAAAGAAAAATTTCGTTTAAAATTTTAACAAAATGTCTCTGTCGATAACCACATCACATAATGGGCCGCAAATTTGTATGAAAACTGTTACGTTACCGTTCGCTTTCATTGTCGGCCGACTTGTCGTGCTGAAAATGGTTAAAAGGCCGAAAATCAGCTGTTTGTCTTTGAAAATTCAAGCGAATGAAAGCGGTTGACATCGGGGGCCAGGCTGAGAGCTTTAAGCTTTGTTCGCAATCAAAGACACAATTTCGTTTATGTTTATTTTCTTTTCCCAAACATTTATATATATTTGAAAATAGTAAATAAGATGTATAACAATTATTTCCTCAACCAAAGGTAATAGGGAATAAAAGTTTGTCATTCAGTTTGTAATTTCAACAATATTAATCATAGACCCAATATACATAGTACACATATGTATATATTCTGTCGGTCCATGTGTATGTCCGAAGACCGCAGAACCATACAAAGACATTAGTAATTCCTGTATATCTGTAGAACGAAGAGGGTCAAAGTTTCCAAATTTGATACAAACATATCGGTTATCATTACACAATATCCCACAAAATGTGGGCGGGGTTTCAGAAGTGGGCGTGACACAAAATAGATTTTTTATATCTAAAGAACGGTAAGAGGAAAATGTTCCAAATTTGGTACACATAGCTGAGATATAAATACCCAACCTCTTTCAATATGGGCGGAATTGGAAAAGTTGGCGTGGCAACTCCTGTACAAAGACATAATTGACTTCTGTACATCTGGAGAATATCGGCTATGCCGAATATAGCAAAATTTCAAAATCGACTTTTTCTGATGTGTTGCCTCCACACAAATGTCCACAAATTCTTTGGAATCTATCGAACAAAATTTTTGAATATTTTATCAAATAACAAAAGGCCCTATCTACAAACGATTATATGGCAAACGGTAAAAGGGCTAAATAAAAGTGTGCATGATATGCAACATTACCAAAACAACTGGTAGGTTTTACAAGAAAAATACACCAGATTAGGCCGTGATTTAAAAATCATGTCTTTTTTTAATTTCTTTTAAAAGTTGCTTCCAAAAACACAACAGATTCAAGCGATGATTCTGTCCCTATGATTTAAGGGTTGACTTTTTCCCGTTATCGGCAATTCTTCTTTACTTGGTGATTTGTAAATACAAAAACTTAAATGCGCGTAGTGATTTGTATTGTAATGTTGCCACATTGAAACAAGAAATAAAATGAAGCAACATAACAAAAATTCGGATGTGTGCAAAGGAAAATATAGAAAAAAGACACAGAGAACAGAAAATTTGATTTTTTTACAAACACCAAAAACCATGCCTTAAAAATCATGAAAAATTTCACCGTCTGAATCTAATGATAGAAGAAAAATAAATTATAAACAGTTTAACGAGATTTATTTATTTATCATTTTATATTGTGTTTGCATCTCCTATAAAATTTAAGAAAAAAAATTTTGCTGCCTTATTGATATTATAATCTCTAATTTGAATGTGCAATGGTTTTAATAGTAAATGTTTATCCGAATTTGCAGGTAACGTATTTAGTTGTTCATATGTAATATTTGATTTCTCGGATGTCCGTTCTTCGTTGATAGGACATCCTTTAATAAATTTTCCCGCTTCCCAGAACAATTACTGCATTGTGGTCTACAAGTTTCTTTTAGGCCGCATCCATAGCCAAAAATTTTCTTTGGCTCAAGGCAGTCCATATAATTGTGACCCAACTTTTCACAATTCCAACATTTTTCTGATTTTTTTACTACGCAAATTTCAGTATCAGTATCCTCAGAATCCAAAGGAACAGTTTTTGTATTACTTTCACAATCCAACTCCAAAATTTGAGGTTTCTGTCCAAAACGTTTAATATTATTTGTAGACGCCATATCATTTATTTTTCATGTCTTCGTACTGCCTTTCTTAATTGTGATACATGTGTTATCTCCAAGTGAAGAAGTTCGTGTCTTATTTCAGGACTTAAATTACGTAAAATAGTTTCGCATAATTCTTGATCCGACAAAGGAGTCCTTAACTTGTCACACAACGCCAATACCATTGCAAAGCTTGGCCATCGAAAAGAAAACACAAAACTGCGAAATTTCACCTTAGGTTGGTAGTGGTTATTGTGTTTACCCTATAAATATATTCATCTACAGAAATATCAGTGGAATTCCCTGTAAAATGTAACCGCCAATTCCTAATTACATTCAAATTTTTCTCAGAGTGTACCTCAACTTCAATAGGTGCATCAGCAGGGTTACACGGCATTGAATCCTGACGTAAATTTCTTACATTTGAAGTAGGTTGAAAATTATTTGAATCAAAAATATTTCTTAACTCATTAGAAAGCATACATAACATCTCATATCTAAATTCACTTAACGAATCCGTGACTATCTGTCTTACCCTACCATCATCCATATTTGACTGAATACTGGAAGTGGGCTCAATATTTACATCTATTCGACTCTGTTGTGTGTTACTCTTCTTTACTTCGAACTAAAGGCGTTTTAAATTCCACCAATAAAACAAATCTATATATATAAAATAGGATGTGTGTATGTATGTATGTGTGTATGTAACGTATGGACTCCAAAACGGCTGCGCCGATTTTGATGAAATTTTCAGGGAATTTTCAGAATATTCAGGCGGGTGACACTGTGAAGTCTGATTTTTTATTTTCGGTCTGCGGGCGAAGGGTCGTGGCAAAATCCAATTTTCATATTGCACCACCAATGACATCTTTATAATTTGGACAATTTTTTCTTTTAAATGATCGCCATGGTCCAACTTAGATTTATACAAAAAGAAAATTTTGCCCCGCCCACTTTTTTTGAATTGCCTAAAATCAGAAAACGGCTCCATCGATTTGACAAATTTTTCTTTCAAATGTTCGTATTTATCCATTTTAAGTTTTCATCGAAAGAAAAATTTACCACGCCTACTTTTACACCCACTTTTTCTATTAAGTGCATAATTTGAGAACGGCTTGACCGATTTGGACGATTTTTTCTTTAAAATTATCGCCATGGTCCAACTAAGGTTCTTGCGGAAAGAAAAATTTGCCCCGCCTACTTTTACACCCACTTTTTCCGATTTAACTAAAAGACACAGTAAAGGCTGAAGAATAAGCCGTCAATTATCCCTCTGAATTTTTGAATTCATTGGAACCACCCGGAATGCCACCGCATGTACTAACTTAAGGTTGGAACACCGGTAATTCTTATTCGCAACTTAAACGCACCAAAGTTATGCAACGGAACCAGATTGACCATCAAAAACTGTTCACCAAATTTAATCGAGGCAACAATCATCGGTGACAGATTCAAAGGCGAAGACGTACTTATTCCACGAATTCCGATGATTTCCAACGATTTACCATTTGAATTCAAGCGGCTCCAATTCCCTTTGCATCTTGCCTTTGCTTTTACCATCAACAAAGCACAAGGCCAATCATTGACTATTGCTGGCTAAATTTTGGAAAATTCATGTTTTTCACACGGCCAGTTGTATGTGGCTTGCTCCGGAGTTGGCACCCCAAAAAATTTATACGTTTTTACACCAAATAAAAAAACAAAAAATATTGTCTATCCGCTGGCCTTAAGATGAAGTAATAAACAAATATATTTTCCAATTTGCCTTAAATACATGTGTTTTTTTTTTCATTGAGCCCATATCTACACCATATGTAAGTTATTCTGTAAAAAAAAGCTTCATGATAGGTATTCCAAGGATTTGTATTTAAAGGCCGTAAATTTCGTTGAAAGTTCAATTTAAATCGTCTGGTAATACAACACTAATGTTTGCTTAGGGCCAGCAACGCGGACCGAGTCAGCTAGCATGTGTACAAAAAAATAAGACTAATTTAATAAGGCTGAACGATTTAATCCAACATAAAAACAATGTAAAACTTAATTATCGATTTCAATATAGTTAAAAGAATAAATATGTGTATGTATAAGGGTATTCATTTAATCGACCTTTTGCTTTAATCGGTTAATCGCTCAAATTATTAACCGAGGTTTTGGTTTAATCGGTCAATAATCGGTTAATTTTGTTTTGATCGGTTAACCGATTAATACAGTTTTGTTCATAGATTAAGTAATTTCAATATATAGAAATGCATTAATTATTTATTATTTGGAGTTTATTAGTAAAAAAGCAATAACATACCAAACATTAAAATTCTTGAACTAAAACGAGCAAACAAAAAAACCATTCATAAATATGAATTATGCATTTTTCAATTAATACATAATTGGGGGATTCACAAGGTGTGCTATCAAGTCATATCGTCATAATCTCCTAAATAATTAAAATAAATATTGTTGTGTTTCAAACAAAATAAAAATTTTAATGCTGCGCTCATTGATTCGTCATAACTGCACAGAGAAATATAAATTATAAGCGGTAGCCCACAACAGTCATATCGTCGGCTTAATATGCAAACCTGCTAACTTCCTTCAAACCCATTTTACAGGTGAGACAAACAACTTTTTATTTTTTCTATTTGCAGCTTGATAGAAAATTAAAAATACATTTAGTTTTACACACTTCAAAACTTAAATAGAAAAAAAAACTACATGCTGGTCGACGAGGCGTTTCTTTCTCTACCACACGGCATCAAAATCTCAATTTACATAAAAAGTGGATTTAGCCGGTTTGCATATTAATCCTACGATATATATTTCTAGTAGTTATTAAAAGACATAAGGCTTACAACTTTATGACTACATTGTGAATCCCCCAAATATGTATTTATAAAAAAATAGACTGAGATAATTTTATTAGTTATTTCAATAGGTAAAGGAGATCTTATAAAATAATCTTTTAGAAAAGTAATTTGGTTTAAATGTTTTGGAGTAAAGCGATTCTTTTCTTTTGTTTTGACAAAACTTGACTTAGAAAAAATTCTTTCACTTATCGTAGATGAATATCTAACTTCTCAGTCCTTTTTAAGGATTTCTCTAAACATATAAAATATTCCATTATGCCCTTAGAGTCCTGTTTTAATTTTTAAAAATGTTTAACACTTCTAATTGTATCGGTTAATTTTGTTAAAATACTGATATGAGAAAGTATGAGAAGAACCCTGCAGTATTGGTAATCGACTCTACGCCGATGAGTTCAACGACTACCACAAACCTTTCGTCGACGACTCGCTAAACTACCAGAAATGCTTTTGAGCGGCGAATTTAACAAGGCGATGTCCGCATTGGTAATGCCTTACTGTTCGTCGATTACTTCATCGATTACTTCATCAATTATTCGCTTTATTTTGAACTCAAATTTTTTCTTTGAATTCAACTATAAGGTTAACAACTTAAGGCATTAGATGAAACTAACAATATTAAATTCTTAAGGTTAAGAAAAACAATAGAAAATCTCTGGAGACACTACCTTACAGATTACCACTGAGTACCAATGTAATCGGCGATGTAGTCAATGAAAAATCAATGGCGATGTAGTCGGGGAAATGTTGCCAGCCACTACTTGTGAAACTGCAGGGAAACAAATAACTAAACACATACATATAAAAAGTACGTGAAACAAGAAACAGGTGTTGGCAATCAAACATTTAACCCATTTTCGCCACATTCCTGTTGATTGAACATTGAAATCAATCGGCGGAAAATGGGTTGAAATGAAGATCACTGAACACCTTTGTTTGTAAGAAAAAATATTTTCTAAACACATACCTTTTGTATATGAAAAAAAAAAATAAAAAAAACAAAAAAAAAAAATAAATAAAAGTCCATTCCTTAAATGGGAGATTTTTCGACAATTATCAAATAATCTATTCCGACATTAAATTCTTGGAGGGTAATTAAAAGATTAATACGATTAAGTAATATGCCCGTAAAGAGTTTGTAATTAGAATCGAGAAGAGACAGTCCTCTATAGTTTGAAACGACATTAATGTCTCCTTTTTTAAAAAAGGAATAATGATTGAGCTGCGAAAAGAGGCTGGGATATTTTCACGCAAGAAAATAACGTTGAAAAGCGCTAATACCTCGTCCAGAAAACATAAGGGGGCGTTTTTATAGAACTCGTAACTAATTCAGTCCTGACCAGGAGCCTTATTCAATTTTGCCGCTTTTAGAACTAAATCAAGTTCTCTCATCTCGAAAGGTGAGTCAAGAAAGAGGTCATTTTTATTAACCGAGGATAGTAAGATATGACAATCAACGTCTTCCTGCAATAAAATAGAGTGGAAATAGTCGCAAAAATAAGATATGCTGAAATTGTTTCCTACCTTTGGTTGAAAATTTCTTAACGAATTAGCAAGCTTCCACCATTCACTACTGTTTCTAACTCCATTTAGCTTTAAAATTCTGTTCATTTTAAACTTTAATTTTTTCTCGTCACATAACCTGGTATATTTGGCTCTACTGTCTATATAGCATATTCGCCTAATTTCTGTGTTTGATTTACGATATCGATTCAGCTTGTCAAGCATACTCCTGCGAGCATTTTCACATTGAGAATCAATCCATTTTTGTTCTTGGGGTCAAAACGATTCCTAAAACCAAACTCACCCGTAGCTGTGCGAATTTTGTCAGTGCATATAATAACTTTTTCCTGCATACTCAGAGAAGCTTGCAGATATTCAGAGTTAGCAAGTTCGTTTAGTGAGTCAATATACCTCACCAGATTTTTGGGTAACCATGGAAGCTTCTGGGGGAGTGACAGGTCTTTCGTTAGAGGATTGTTCTTCGAACTCAGTGAGACAGTGCATGGCATGTAGTCAGAAAAGGGCTTACTAGGGAAATGGAAGTCAGACAGCATTTTCAAAACATCCGTTGAACATATACAATAATCAATTATCGAACTTCCCATAACCCCACAAAATGTATATTCCCCTTTATTATGTCCTGCCGTCCGGCCAGGAAGTCAAATATATAAGGTTGCTGCACATACCGAATACCAAAGATGTAAACGACCCATGATTTCATATAGCCCACTAAAATTAAATTCGGATAAGATCTTTCAAAACGAACTCTACCAGAACTCCACAAGCAGAGAAAAAACATGGTTGAAGTATGGCTTAAAAACATATTATAGTCGCTGCAACGGCAGCAAACAAACTATTGTTTTTAACATAACTTTTTCGCGATTGATAATATTTTGCTTCTATTTACCAATAAAGTGTTTCCATCACATTAATTTCAAATATGGTTGAATTTACCAATATAATTTTTTAATAAAATAAAGCTACAACCATAAACTTAATATTATAGTTAATTTAACAATATTATTGTCACCGGCAACCATATTATGGTTACATTTATCCATCCAGAAGCCATAACCATATTATGGTTGTCTCCAAACATGTTATTGCTAATCATAAAAATAATATGTTTGAAATTATAATATTTTAAATATAAAACAAGCAAGAAAGTATAGTAGGTCAAGCCCGACCATATGATACCCAGCACCACAGTACTTAAAAACACATCATGCTTATGTGTCCATATAAATATGGATTTCTCTATGTTTAAAAACTTCATTAAAATCGGTTTGAAAGTTTGTGAGAGGCAGAAATTGCCCCCTTCATTCCCTTGTGGTCCTATTTTTGAAAAACTGTATAGCTTATGTGTCCATATAGATATGGATCTATCTATGTTTTAAATTTCATTAAAATCAGTTTGAGAGACAAAAATTGCCCTTATCACCCCTTGTGGTCCTATTTTTTTTTAAACTGTATAGCTTATGTGTCCATATAGAGATGGATCTATCCATGTTTTAAATTTCATTAAAATCGGTTTGATAGTTTCTGAGAGGAAGAAATTTCCCCCTATCTTCCCTCGTTGTCCTACGATTTGGCCCATATAGGCTTGGTCCTTGTGCCAATAAGAACTTATGACCCAAATTTTTTCAAGTTATCTCCAAAGTTGCGACCTGTACTTTGCGCACAAGGTTACATGGACAGCCAGCCAGCCTGCCAGCCAGCCGGACGGACATCGTTAGTTCGACTCAGAAAGTGATTCTGAGTAGATCGGTATACTTTAAGGTGGGTCTAGAACCACTATTTTAAGGCGTTACACACATCAGCACAAATGCATAATACCCCTGTCGGACATTCAGTTAACTTTAAATTAACTGAAAGCTAACTATTTCTCAAGTAGTGGTGGTTGACACTTGCACTACTTTTATATGGAATTAACTAACTATTTTAACATTGCGATGTCCTAGGAAGTAGTCGATTGTCCGACTCTGCATTACTTTCAATTAACTTTAAGTTAACTTTTTGTAGCTAGCTATAAACTCAATACTTTAAGTTAGCTTTAAGTTAAGTTAGTTTAAGTTAAGGCCGATTAAGGCCGATCTATGAATGTTATTCATTGGATGAATACTTTCAAAAAAATAAAAAAATTTTATTTTTTTTATTTTATTTTCTTTTATTTCTTTTATTTTATTTTATTAATCAAAGTTGTTTTTATTCAACTTTTTTTTTAACCAGAGTCGCTGGCGGGAATCGATCCCGCAACCTCGGCGCTGATAGACTTGCTCACCACCAGCTAGCCTATTGGGGCAGTCTAGGTTTTGAATAAAAAAACTATGTTTTTGCCATTACTCAATTAAGAGCGTAAATATGAGATTAAATTGTCATAACATAACAACAATAACAACGTTGATTTTTTTTGCTAACGACTTGGCTCTCACTACTTAAAATATACAACACAGTGTTTGTATACACTTTGGTTAATGTAAATTTTGCATTGCGTAGTAGTTGGCTTTAAGTTAGTCTATACAAGCTAACTTAAAGTTGGGTTTTTTTGTAGTTAGCTACTCATTTGACGGCAGGGACCCTCTCCACCATTGTGGTGTGGATATAATAATATGTATGTTTTAAAAGCAACAACAATATGGTCGTTTGCTCTCTACAAAAGTGGAATGCTTTTCAGTCACAAACTTGCTTGGTTTACTAAAAATTCTCATACATTTCTTTTCAGTTATGGATTAAATTCCATAAATATACGTAGTAGTATGTATTAAACTGTAAACCAGAAGGTTGTCAAAGGCTTGAAAATGATTTAAAATAAAGCAAGTAAGAGTGCTATATTCGGCTATGCCTTCACCACGATGAGATAAGAACAAAAAGTTATATACATAAATAACTTTCTTTAGATAGGTATAAATAAATATTAATTGAGCCACGCCAATTTTTCATTTCACCATGCCGAAGAATATAAAAAAAAAAACAAAAAATGTATATAGTATGTACCTAAGCCCGTTTCCTCTTTTGCCAAAGTTGATATTTAAAATTCGTTTTATAATCTTAAAATCGTTTTTTAGAACATAAAAAAATTAAATAAAAAAAATGAACAAAAATTCTTTTTGGGATTCGAACTGGCAATATCATCAGTCTGAGGAGAGAACTTAACAACTCGACTACGAATGCTCTATTAGTTTGTTTCTTTATTTGAGCTGCATATCATATACATTAGAGTGGCCATAGTGGAAATTTTTTTGAAAAGTTAAATTTTTCGCACTGAAAAATATGAGGTTGGGGATAAAAATAATTATGCATATTTTATTTTTTTTTTTTTTTAATTCCGAGTACCTCCGGGTTGAGCCCAAACTTTTATTACATTACCCATTTGTCACTATTTTTGTTCCTGTTTGTATTTAAATAACAAAAAAAATCTGACTTTATGTTCCCAACTGAATTTCTTCGATACCTTTAATTATTACCTTTCCAACGAGCCGCAATAGTCTGCTGATAAACTACAGATAATCTTGCCCGGAATACCCAAAAACCAAGGTCCAAAAAAAAAAATTTATTTTTTAATTTTTTTTTTTATTTATTTTTTAATTTTTTTTTATTGCTGATAATATTAAAAGTTTTTTCTGTAGTGCTCCACAACTTGAAGCAGATACTGCTTATCCTCTTCATCGTATGTCAATGCCCGATTGAAATCTGTTATTAGTTTTATTGATCTTTCTGCCGGGTCATTTACAACGGTTAAGTGTTGGCATATTCGTTTTGCGGTGCAGTATTCTTCTTGGTCCTTCCAAATCGATGGATCCAATTCAAAAAATGTCACATCGATTTCTAAACGATGAAAAAAACGCTTGGTGCGAGGAGTAACGAAAGAACTTAAATCCTTATTTTCAAACGATTTCACTTGTTCCAGCGTTAAGTTTAATCTTTTTGGAATAACTTTGTCATTTTCGTCAACATGATTGCCAAGAGCTTCAACCATTTTCCGCTTCACTTCAATAGATATAGTTTCATCGAAAAATCCAAGAGCCACCGCCTCTTCCGATAAATACCATAAATGGTTTTTGAATTTTGACAATAAGGCATTTGAAACATTTAGATCGAAATATGAAATAACGTCTTTAATAAATTGTAAATCTTGACGCGGTGCAGATACAGCGTTAACGCATCCGAACCAATACGAAACATAAATTCGCGTCAAGAAAATGCAAATGTTTCGAATGCCTTTCAGCTCGGAGGATGTCATCTTGAATTGTTCGCGAAGCAAAAAAATCTTATAGCAGTATATAGCTTTGGACATAAACCTTGCATGAATTGTTGCGCCAGGCAAACGCAACTGCGTAAAATTTGGTACTTCCTTACCAAGAAAAATTAGCGAAAGTTGCAACAACTCCTTATAATCGGCTCGCACATAATGAGATTTCAACGCCTCAGCGTTAAGCGTTTTTATTAATTTCCTTCAATGGTAACAACCAAACTTATTTTTTTACATGTAAAAACTGGCAAGTATTTTTCGACATAAGACAAAATGGTCTACCTGCTTTGGATCTTTTAGTAAAATGTTTACAAAAACATAAAACCAAAAATTCCATTAGGTTTTTACTACCAATTCACGAAAACGATCTAGCACAAAATTTGCCTAAAAATTGGAGCTTGTGGTTTTTCATACCTTCTATTAAAAATATTTATGCGTATGAGCACAAATTATAGCGTATGAGCTGCAATTTGGAAGGACCAAGAAGAATACTGCACCGCAAAACGAATATGGCAACACTTAACCGTTGTAAATGATCCGGCAGAAAGAGCAATTACTAAAAACTAATTACAGATTTCGACGACGACGAAGAGGATAAGCCAACAAAAAGGATTCATTAGTAAGTTATCAACAATAAAAAAAATTTTAAAAATTCACCTATTTTTTTTGGACTTTGGTTTTTGGGTATTCCGGGCAAGATTATCCGTAGTTTATCAGCAGGCTATTGCGGCTCGTTGGAAAGGTAATAATTAAAGGTATCGAAGAAATTCAGTTGGGAACATAAAGTCAGATTTTTTTTGTTATTTAAATACAAACAGGAACAAAAATAGTGACAAATGGGTAATGTAATAAAAGTTTGGGCTCAACCCGGAGGTACTCGGCATTAAAAAAAAAAAAAAAAAAATATGCATAATTATTGTTATCTCCAACCTCATATTTTTCAGTGCGAAAACTTTTGGATTTAACATTTTTAATTTTTTCTATATAACGCTATGGCCAGTCTAATATACATGCATTAATGTAAAATTAAACACATTACAAATAAAATCCACCACTTGTAGTGAAGGTTATAAAAAAACAACAACAAAAAACCACATTACCAACACTGTATTACCATAGCCACTGTATGACCGTAGAAACCAAAATTGAATGGGTTTGTATGGTATGTTTATGTCGTTTTGGTAATACAGTGTTGGTATGGAAATGTCACGGCTATTTGGACCTTAAAAGGAAAAAATTTGAGGCATTCGTGGTTTTTTACTCATATCTCAGCCATTTGTGGACCGATCTTGCTGAATTTCAATAGCAAACAATTCCGGACCATATGTGACATAAATGTTAAATCAACTTTATAGGGTCTAACATCAATATTATAGAAATTACAAACGGAATGGCAAACTTATATATACCCTATTCACCCCTGTGGTGAAGGGTATAATTAAAGATAAAAGTGAAGTTATAACATGACACTTATAAAATAAAATTATTACTTGACACTTATTTAATAAACAAATGGAAAAAAATTAATGACATAAATTACCTTAATATGGTTAACATTGTCCGTATTATTGTTAATTCTGACCATAATAATGCTACTTTTGTCCTAATTCTTAAAAATGCTAATCATATTTTTATTAATTTTGAGCAAAATATGGTTCATTTTAACCATTATTATGGTTAATATTGACCAAAATATGGTTTTTTTTTTTTTTTTTTTCTTTTTCCCTCCACAATAAAGCGGGGAGGTTTCCCCACAGTGACAGGTACCGCGACCAGGTCAGGTCTATTGTACCCACTCCCCTTAGCTGGCCAAAAGTCCCTCCGCTTCCCATAGGAACCCAACTAGGGCCTTTGCCGATATATTACCGATTCGGGACGCACACATTGTCCCATGCCCCAAGTGCCTTCTTCTGGCCCATGCCAGCGCCGGGCAGTCACACAGTACATGCTCCGTCGTCTCGTCCCCGTCTAGACATAGTCTGCATTCCTGATCCTCAGCCAGGCCCATCCGATAAAGGTGGTATTTGATCGTGTGGTGACCAGTCAAATAGGCCACCAGCAGTCGCAGATCCCGTCTGCCGAGACCATTCGTCCTCATTACATTCCCGGGGGAGATAAATCTCCTTGCCTGACGCATTCCCGGAAGCGATACCCAGTATCCCCTATGTTCGTCCAGAGCCCAGTCCTCCATGACGGACTGGACCCCTGCCCAACTTAGTCCACAGAAGGGCTCGGGACCTATCATCCGCGCGTTAGAACCAGCCCTGGCCAGCTCATCAGCCATTTTGTTACCCGGGATCCCTGAGTGCCCTGGCACCCAGCAGAGCGTCAATCTGCTCCTTGTTCCCAGCTCCTGTAGCTTTTCACGGCACTCCGCCACCAGCCTCGAGGACATTCTCCAAGAAGAGAGTGCTTTAATGGCCGCTTGGCTATCAGTGAAAATCACATTACTGCCGCCAACCATTCCCCTATCCAGAATGTTGCCGCAACACACATCAATGGCGCAAATCTCGGCCTGAAAAACACTCGGCGATTCGCCCATTGCCATCGAGAGTCGTGTATTAGGTCCAAAAACCCCTGCACCAACTCCGTGCTCCGATTTTGACCCGTCAGTATACCAGTGCAATTCATGGTTTCCCCGACATGGATTCCCATCACTCCAGGACCTTTCGTCCGGAACGATTGCCCTGAACCTTCTGTTGAAGACCAGTTCCGTGGTCATTATGTCTGCCCTCGTACAGACAGATAGACCCGGAGCCATGTCCATCAAGCTAGCATGCCCCTGGACCTCAGCAAGTCCCGATGTTAGCTTAATCCTAAGGAGACCGGACATGGCAGTCTTCCTTATATGGATGTGTAGTGGCAATATGCCCACTATAACCTCAAGTGCTGCCGTGGGACATGTGCGCATAACCCCCGTCAGGGCAAGACACACCATCCGCTGCAGCCTGTTGCACTTCCTCCTTGCAGTCTCCTGCCGAATCTTAGGCCACCATACCAATGATCCGTAGGTTATTATAGGTCTGACCATCATAAAGTATAGCCACCTTACCATACATGGACTAAAACCCCAAGTTCTCCCAAAGAAGCCCCTGCATGCCCAGAAGGCCCTTACCGCCTTTCCGAGGGTTTGATCCAAGTGCGAGTTCCAATTGAGCCGTCTGTCCAGAATTATTCCCAGATATTTGACCTCATTGGAATACTCAACCTCAATTCCGTCCACTACTAGCCTCTCAAGCCTGTAGTTGTACCTCCTCGTGAACGGTATCACGACCGCCTTGTTAGGGTTGATACTCAACCCCCTTTCATGGCACCATCCAAGAACCATATTGAGAGCACCCTGCATCACCTCCGTGATGGTGCTCTCGAATTTTCCAGTCACCATTATTGCCAGGTCGTCCGCATAGCCAATGGCCCGAAGGCCATATCCCTCGAGCTTGACCAGCAGATCATCAATCACCAGGCACCATAATAAAGGTGATAGCACCCCCCCCTGTGGACAACCCCTAACAGCACTGATGCTGACACTAGTGTCATTCCAGGAGGCAGTGATTTTTCTTCCCCTCAACATAGCCCCGATCCAGTTGATCGTGAGCTCGTCTATCCGCTTCCGCGCCAGAGCGTCCGTGATAGAACCGTAGCTCGTGTTGTCAAAGGCACCCTCCACGTCAAGAAATGCACACAATGCGATATCCCCATTACGTTGTGCCTTTTCTATCTGCGCAACCAGATGATGCAATGCCACCTCAGTTGACTTACCCTTTTGATAAGCAAACTGCGTTCGATGCAGTGGCGTGGAAACCTGCAGTTTTTCCCTGATGTGCAGGTCCAGTAGCCGCTCAACAGTCTTGAGCAAAAATGAAGTAAGGCTGATAGGTCTATAGGATTTCGGCTTCTCCAGCGGCCTGTTGCCAGCTTTGGGAATAAATACAACCCTGACCGTACGCCAAGTGGTCGGAATGTATCCCCAGGTGAAGCTTGCCCTAAAAAGACTAATCAGAGGCCCTACTATCATATCAAGACTCTCCTGTAACAATACAGGAAAGATTCCGTCACCTCCTGGTGACTTGAATGGGCCGAACGAGCCAACTGCCCACCGTACCCTGTCTTCATCGAAAATCCTACCGGCTAGCCCATTAGCCCGGCGAGTCCCCGGGATTGCCGCCTCGACATTTGTGTGTCCAGTATCATCCACAATAGTCGAGCCCGGAAAGTGTACTCTTAGCAAGGTTTCCAATGTCTCCCTGCGGTTTGTCGTGAAGGAACCATCTGTTCCCTCCACCAGACCCACTCCATTTGAGTGTCCCTTGGTCATTACCCTGTGAAGTCTTGCTGCGCTAGGAAGGCTCGCAACACTACTGCAAAAGTTCCTCCATGAATCCCGTTTGGATTTACGTAAGGATTTGTTATATTCCGTTAGGGCACCTTTGTACTCCTGCCAGTTTTTGGTCCGTTTTGCCCTGTTGAATAACCTCCTGACATGCCTCCGCTTCTGCTCGAGCGTCTCATTCCACCATGGAGTCCTACGGCTGGAGCTTAAGGGTCGCAATGTCGTACTCCCTCGAAAGGAGGAGAGCAATGTTTCTTCAACAAGGTTGGCTGCTAGCTCAATCTCATCAACAGACCCGATATCTGTCATTAGGAGCTCAGCCTTCCGGTTCACAAGGGACCTGAACTCATTCCAGTCCGTTCGTCTGGGATTGTAAGCGCCTCTACGCAAATCCTCCCCCCCCGGTATGTCAAACCTAATATGTTGATGGTCTGACAGCGAGGCCTCATCCGTAACCCTCCAGTTACGAATTGAATCGCGCAAAGCGCCGCTAACCAGTGTAAGGTCTAATACCTCCTCCCTGATCGCATTAATAAAGGTCGGCTTACAGCCGACATTGGCTATATCTAAGTTCGTACCTACCAAATATTCTAGTAGTAACTCACCTCTTTTGTTGATGTTGCTGCTACCCCAAACGGTGTGATGGGCATTGGCATCGCAGCCCAGGATAAGCTGCTTTCCATGCATACCGCAATACTGCACCAGGTCCGCCACCTCTTTTGGTGGGGCTAAATCTTCTTCGCCGGGGAAATAGGCCGTCGCAACGACGATCTCCGACGACCCCCGTTCAGTGGGTATAATCATCTGTGCTGCCACCAGATCTCTGAAAATAAAATTAGTCAATGGAATTATGTCAACACAATTGTCGACAAGCAACGCTGCGCGCGGCTTGTCCACTGACCGATCATATATCAGCTTACTTGATTGGGATTGTAGTCCCCGGATCCGGCCACTATTGATCCATGGCTCCTGCAAAAGCGCAAGACCGATGTTTTCTTCGGCAAAGATCCTGCACAGCGTGGCCGACGCCCCTTTGGCGTGGTGCAGGTTTGCCTGTAGCACCCTAATGGTGCCCATCGCTATCCCTGATGGACCGCTGCACTAAATCCCCCAACCGGTTACGTCGGGGTCCCTTCCCTCGCGACCCTTTGGTCGGTTTCTCTAATCTTTCCCCAGGGTTGGGTGTGCTGCTTTTGGCCGGGGGTTGAGGCCTTCGGACTGTTACCGCCACACTTCCCTTGTCTGCCCGTTTATTCCCGCGAGCATAAGCTGCCCTGCTGGTAGACGGGCCATCATCAAGGGCGGACTTTTGTCCTCTGATTGGCGACGATTTGCCAGCTTTTTTTGCCGCATCCTCCGCCGGCTTTTCGTCCTTCTTCTTGCCACCATCCTTCGAACCATTGTTCTTAAGGTGCAGTCTCACCTGCCCAAAGCAGTAGCTGACCTTACCTCCCATCTTCACAAGCTTCTGGTAGGAGCAAGTATCAACTGCCAGACGAAGATGGAGGAATTCGCCATGTACTTGTCTTTGAGCCACTGCCCAATGAGTTGCAGCCAAGTCATTCTGAGCCGCTATGAAGGCCAGGACCTTTTCATTGGACAGCTCAAGACTATGAGGGAAGTATCCTCTCACAAAATGCGTGCGGGGGAATTCTTCCTCAAGGACGATCTTACATTCCACTCCTGATTTCTCCTTGATGTAAGCAAGGTTGGACTTAGTCCATTCCGCCGTCTCATTGTTGACGCACACAAGCATCAACCAGTCGGTGCGCCGTAGACAGCTTTCAAACTGTGGTTTGAAAGTTCCCGCTTTCTCAATAACCGCCTGAAGAATCGTATTTTTGATCCTTTCGATCTGGTCGGCAGTTAGTGACGGAGCTTCAGTTGCTGAGACAAAACCCAGTCTAACGCCCTTTGGCGTCTGGACCTTTTGGGCATATGTCTGTCTCTCACAAGCACGCTTTGCCGGAGCTCCAGTAGAGGGAGAGTTTTCCGATCGTTCCCTCTTTAGTGTTGCGACTGCCGGAGCCCTTGTGGCGTCCCTTAAGGCGTCTTCCCTCGACAGTCCTTTTTTTAAAGCAGCTTTAAATAACCGCCGCTCCCTAGAATTGAGCTTAACGAATCCCATTCCGGATTCCAGGCTAAGTCCCTGTAAATTTACGCCTCGCACTGTGCTGCCAGACTTCACCGAGTTCAAGCTGTAAGCATCATCCTGCTCAGCGACTTCGGTGTCAGAGCCAGAGGACATTATCTCCTCTTGTGTTGTTCTAGGCATTTCGGTCGCGGCACAAGTTGCCGCCTCCTTGGACCTTTTGTCCTCCGCCTCCAGGTTGGTACCTCCAACTGCTTGCCCAGTGGCGCTGCCATTGTTGTCGGTTGTCAGTTTGCTTGTTGGGTTCACCGAGCTAGAAGACAGTACCCCTTGCTGCGGATTTCCAACTGCTGAGGTCATTTCCTCAGCTCCTTCATTCACGAACCATCTGTTCGCTTCCTGAAGTTTGGTACCAGCGTTAACGTGCCCAATGGCTCCGCTAATGTTGGTGGTTGATGGTTTTAGAGTATCATCCAACTCATTTTTTTCATTAAAAGTCGTATCCATTAATATTTTTTATAATGTAGGGATGGATATGGTCACCCATGGCAGAGCCCGTGTACCATGAGAAGTCTAAGTTTAAACTGGAGGTCGACCTGTATCCAGAGTCCGCTTACTAACGACCAAACTCCCCTCTGGCCATGCATCCATCGGCGTAAGCTGTTCCACCTTGGATTGGGGTGATTTTTTGTAGAGTTGTCTTCTCTCCGCCCGACTACCATTAGCCAGCATCCAGAGCAGAGACATGACCGTGCTGAGGATCTGTTACCAGCCGTCCCCACGTGGAGGGTATAGTCGCACTTCCAGAAGTGAGACACAGTTACGGCACGATCACAAAGATGCATGTTAGTCCCCCTGTGTCCCCATCTGGCTGACGGCCTCCAAAATATGGTTAATTTTGAACAAATTATTGTTAATATTGACAACATTATGGTTGATTTCGGGAACATTTTTGTAAATTTCAATCATGTTATGATCATATTTGACCATTATTTGGCAACCTGCAAACATAAAATTGGTTGAAATCCAACTATAGTATGTTGTTCTTAGAATATGGCTACCTCCAACCCTATTTTTTCGGCGTGCTTTATTTTGGGAACGTTCAAAATTGTTGAACAGTGTTATTAATGTTAAATAACAACACCTCTCAAAATACATGTAAAAGTTAGGAGTCAGCTGAATGAATTTATCTGTTCGGCAAATAAAAGGAAAATAAATGATTTTCAGATGAGTGCTGGCTAGCTTTGCGACAGAATAGAAGCAAATGAGACATTGAAAAAAACATATTTTTATAATGTGCAGTTTTTCGTTGGGAAAAGATAATCGCGTAATGAGAAAACGGACATAAATGTGGTAGATTAAAATGAATCCATAATTCCCATTTTTGCCCAATTTTACCCCTTAATTTCTGCATGGACACGAGAGTGCTTCAAGATTGTATGGACTAAAAACTGGCAAGGCACAGACCGTCCCTCTAGAATTGTTCTATGTATTGTAGATATACATACCCAGCGGGAAAAAGGTAGGAGCACGGATGCCTTCTAGAAGGCCGCTGCACTCTTTCTTTTGGATATAAAAGGCCTGCTCGCTCCATTTTATACTCATATCTTTTTTACGATGTAGGACTTCTGCTTTCGCTTCTTTAGCTGTTACATTAGAATGGTACCGGGATCAAAAAAAATAATTATTTTGATTTGCTTTAGCAAAAAAAAAAAAAAACAAAACAAAAAATGTTTCTCCTTCTCTTTTCCCTTCTCACAGAAGCGAATGTGAATTTAATAAAACAAATTTTTTAACAGGCCTGAAGAAAGCAGCAAGTCTTCTGAGTTCTCCCGTTGGGGCGTTGTGTAAAAGAATAGGATAACGCTGACTGGCGCCGCAACGACGCACAGAGGGATTTGTCCATACAATGTTTGGCAAAAATATAAGGAGTGCTTGTAGAATGTTAAAATTTTGCTCTGAGCCTTTGGTTAGCTCAATTAAGAAAAATATAAAGTTTCATCGAAATTGGCCACGCCCCCCACCCACCGCCCATAGAACCCAAAATTTTTTTTGGTCCAAAGTTTTTGAAATTTTGCTCTGAGCCTTTATTTAGCTCAATTAAGAAAAATATAAAGTTTCATCAAAATTGGCCACGCCCTCCACCCACCGCCCATAGAACCCAAAATTTTTTTTTGGCCCAAAGTTTTTGAAATTTTGTTCTGAGCCTTTATTTAGCTCAATTAAGAAAAATATAAAGTTTCATCCAAATTTGCTACGCCCTCCACCCACCGCCCATAGAACCCAAAATTTTTTTTGGCCCAAAGTTTTTGAAATTTTGCTCTGAGCCTTTATTTAGCTCAATTAAGAAAAATATAAAGTTTCATCGAAATTGGCCACGCCCTCTACCCACCCACTTTACACATTTACTACGATCAGCGCAATCGCCGAATTCCTTAGCTGGCCTTCCCATTTTTGTTGAACAACTAGGTTGCTCATCAGCAAGCGATACTTCAAATATATCTAAAAATTTTCAATTATATTCAAAGTACACATTATTTATTTTTTTTTGAAACGTACTTTTTAGCCAAGTGTAATTTTTCTTAAAGAAATATGATTTGTTTCGGTGAGATTCGGCCCAACGTTTAAAAAAGTGACTAAGAAATCGCTTTTGAACTGATTTTTTCACAATTTGAATTTCTTTAATAGTAAGCACCATGTTTTTTGTTTTTATGATATCAGTTAATAAATCCACATTATTATTGCAATTTATAAGTTCCTTGCACAATTCACTATATGAAACACAAAATGAACCCATTTTAAATATTAGTTACGTTTAATAATTTTCTTGAACTTTTTTTGGCAAATATTATTATATCAAATAATCATATGGTTTTGTTTTTCTTTTTTTGTTATGCACTTTTGCGATATTGCTGTCAATCAGTTATTAAAAAGTAAAAGTAAAAGCCTTAAAGTATACAAAACCTTTTATTGTAAATATGCATTGCAGTTTATTGTAAATATTCACAAAAAATACGTGAGTTTTATCACAAAATTTATAAGTTTGTTCAGCGATCGCAAAAAGTCGCTGAATTTTTTTACATAAAATGAAAGAAAACATTCCAAACTTTCATTTAGTGGTATTACCAAGACGGAGGTAGACCGAGCTAACTTATTTTTTTTCTAATGAAAACTGCAAATGCTAAATTTTTTGGAGTCATTTTGATTTGCTCAGATCTCTTAAACTATATATATAATTTAAATATTTTTTCTTTCCTATTAAATTTAAAATACTATATTTTAATACAAATGCTCTAAAACTATTGGTAGTTGAACCATATTTATTGTATAAACAACTGAAATGTAGTAAAATTTTCACCAGTTTTCGTTGCATAATATTTAGATAACTTTAACACACTCTTTTTTATACAAAATTTTATTTTTTTTGAAAACAAATCATGGCTTTCTACTAATGAAACAGTTCTTTATAGAATTGCATCATTAGATTTCCAAAAAATAACTGTAAAAAAATAGACTTTTTGCCAAAAAAATACCACTGTGCGACGCTGAAGTTTGTAGGAGTATTTAAAAAGGGAAAAATAAATTTGTTTCAGTTTTTATTTTTAAATTTTTACCATTAAATAATTACTTTTGCATTTAAATATAAAAGAAAAAAAAAATATACCAAAAAAAGGTAAATTTGACCCCAAAAGTGCATTTAAGAGCGAATCTCAATTTTCGCACAGTTTTGTCGTATAACTTACTGTACATCTTTCTCCAGTTTCACAAAAATAAGCACAAACATTTTCATTTTTTCACTATCTTTCCTTTAGAAATTCCAATTGGGCTTTTTCGCCAAGATATGGCAAAAAAAAATTAGATTGCCCGAATATCGCAAAATTTAATTCACAAGTACGAAAACCCTACTTTTATTTGCTATTTTATCCTCAATAAATCCCAATGTGATGATCAAAAAATTCTGAAATTGGTTTAACCCTTTCGCTACATTGCATCCATATGGATACACTCAACTTTGGAGGCATCTGACAATCTACAGGTCAAATAATTGGCTTAGATATCGGTATGTTATTGTTTTTTAAGATCTTATGAATCATTTTTAATGAAAATCTCTTGGATTTTTACAAAATTGAGAAAAATATGGCATTTTTAAAAAAACGTTTTTTTATATGTAATTTTTTGCAAAAAAAAGGTTTTTTTATCTTTTAAAAAACACATATATATATATATATATGACCATGTTTAAAAAAAACACATCCCACATAAAGAAAAAGGTTTATTCTACCTTTTTGCATAATAGTTTTTTGTTTTAAGCCGGACAAAAGCTTTGCTGATTTTTAAAACATTGTACGTATCCATATGGATACAAACGCAAGTTATGGTGTTGAATAATATACACATAATACATATAAAATAATTTTACGTTTGATGCTGCTGAGTGGTTTTTATATGGGGGCTATTGCAAATTATGGACCGATCATCACGAAATTTATTAGTGGGATTTCTAGTCTTATAAAACTGGGAAGTATTAAATTTTATTCTGTGTTACAGCCATAGTGACCAGTGAGGTTTCCGACTAGCAAAGTAAACTCATCTCAAGAGGTCCCAACCCTGCTCACCGGGTACGCTGCACACAAAAAAAAATCAAGGTACTATTTAAAATTATTTAAAACAAACATGTACTAAAAGAATGACTTCTATTTTCCGGAAGCAGCTGTTTTGCCATCCAATTTGCCCACCCAACCATGTCACAAGAAGTCCCACCTATTCATTTTGTGACCCAACAATAACCAGCCGACTTCTGCTACCTCAACTCACCTTCATGCCATTATTCCTTTCTACCTTTAAAACCAGCACATCATTTCAACATGCGATAAAATTAATTATTCATATATACATATTTTTTTTATTTAAATTCAATAATTTTCTAGCCTATACAGACACAAATTTTCATTAACTTATATGCTAAAGATTTAAATACACAAATAAACACTAAAATTTAACATTAACAATTCTTCCTATTAAGTACAGTAAAAGACTATATTTTCCAATAATAATTTTTCCAAAAAAAAAATTTATATATGCCTTAACGTAATCCTTTCTTTTTATTTATTTATTTTCCCTTACACCTCCCTTAACTACTTCGTTCTCTACTAGCACAGATCAACCTTTTTTTTTCCTTTAATCCAAAATTTCTATTTATTATTTTTTTTTTTTTTAATTATTATTTCTAAACCTGAAGGAGCTCCCTAAGATTCTAGTTTTGTTCTACTACTCTACACATATATAATTCAAATAAACCAAAGATTGATTTTGCCTAGTTATTAGAACTGAAATGTAATTTCCGGTTTAAATAAATAAATATATGTTAACACGATTAAAATATCGATAATTATATCTACTTTGAGATGGTAATGTTTTTACTTTTTCCTATTCATAAACCGTTTACTGTACTGTACAAACAAAATTTCCTTCTTTTTCCTTTTCTCTTTTAACAAAGACTTATACTAACGCTATACCGTAATATGACTTAATTTATGCAAAAAATAGAAAAATTAAAATTAAAACTACATAAAACACAATTTCTTTATATTAACTGAGTGATAAATTCACGAACTATTACAAAACTATCCACAATATTATTAAGGTAAAAAAAAAAATTATTTGTTTCTTTAATCACTAGTTTTTCCTTTTACACAAAGCTTTTACTTAAAAGGGGTAATACACAATATGTTTCCTTTTTTTTTTTGTTATATTGTTGCTCACAACTACTATTTTTGCTCTTTTTTCTCTTAGCTGTCTACCGGAGCTCTTTACAAAAACCACTTTTCCTTTTGTTTGGCGAAATAAGATAATACATTTTACCTGACTTTGGTGGCAGATTTAAAAATTTCCGGAGCACACAAAATCTTCTCTCCCTCGGTTTATCGAATATAGAATTTAATTTCCACCAGTCAGCTAAACAAAACAACATTTATTTTATTTTATTGTTAAATATGTTTGACACAACTCCTTACGTTTTCCTTTTTATTTATGTATTTGTTTTTTCCTTAATTTTAATTTCCCCAGAACCTCTTTACTTAGGACCTTCTAGGCTAATTTCTTTTTTGAAGTCCGTGCTCCTTTGTGTTCACTTAAAACTTTTCACTTTTTTTTTTCTTTAAAAACAACATAAAATTTTCTTTACAACAAAAACTTTGTGAAAACACTATGACTTTATTTTAACTTTTAAGTCTGATTGCTTCGACTTTTTTCGTTCAATTGATCTGTCTATTCGGTCCCTATCTTCTGTCTACCTATTATTTTCAAGAGTTTTTCCAAAACAAAATTTCCAAACTTTCCACATTTTCCAAAATCTTGCCATCTTTAAAAAATATTCTAGAAAATCTTTTCCCTCCAACTCTCCTTTTTTTTTCCTCTAAATACATAAATGTTTTCCCATTTAAATATAAATATAATTATGTTTTCTATATTTTCAAATTTTTATTATTTTCTCACTTAATTTATTCCTTGTCCTCAAGATTTTCATTTGTGAATTTGACCGCTCTTATCTCTTCAGCTCCTACCCTCTATCCTAATCCCCTGTCAGTTTCCATAGTCTAGTGATTTTTCTTCCACCAGGCTCTCATACGCATCAGTACCGTTTATTTTTCCATTCATAAATAAATTAATTTTTGCAAAATCTTATAGCATTCCATGCATTATTCCACTATTTATGTTAGTTTTTATAACAAAATTTTTTTATCATAACTGAAAAATGTATCCATATGGATACAGTCCAAAAAAACACATTTAGGGTACATTTTTTCAAAAGTGAGTATTAATTGTTGTTGTTAGGGCCAATTATAATAAAAATCCAAAAGATTGGATTTTTTTAGTAACCAGTAAAAACTTGTAGCGAAAGGGTTAACAAAATTTTGAAAATGGAGTTTTAAAACTTTACTTTTTTTGGTCATACCTTGCGAATAGGTTCACTGTGTCCTTCGGAGACAAAAACTCATATAAAAGTAAAAACGGGTGTATTTTAAGTAAAAATTCGATCCTCTACAATTATTTCTCAATTTTATTTTGTTCCTACATTTCTTGTTCAATGGCCTGGGGAAATTTTAATAACTTCAACATTTTTTTAACCAACTTTGGTCTGCTGTACCTCATTAGAACGATAATTTAGTACACATAACGATTCTTTTACATTAAATTGCAGAGTTATTGTTTAATGGCAACATTTTTACAAAAACAAAAAATTATTAATTTTTCCTCATTTTAAATGAACCTTTTAACTTCAGCATCGTTGCGGCGCCATTTAACATTATTCTATTATCCTAATATTTCACATAATGTGTACCTACAATGTGTAGAACGGGTTGGGACGGTTAGAATACGTAAGCTATTGATTATTTCAACTTTACCTTAACTTACCCAGTAGGATTAATAGTGAAAAACTTATTATACGTGCGACAAAATCCTACCTTAAACTAACGGCAATTATGGCCCTAAGGACAAATGCTCCGTATAACCGTCCAATTTTGGTTCTGTGATTTCCGGCCATATAAAATTAACTTGACCAATTATATAATATTGTTATTTGCTTAACTTTTATTCTTTTTGCACACCGGGAATGAGTTATTGTATTAAACGTAAAGTAAATTACGGACCAATCTTTTTACAAAGTCATGTATTAATTCTGGTCATATAAAACTAACTTTTTCTGAAGTAAATGACTTTACTATAAATACAAATTTCCCGGATTCGAAAAAATGGGTAAAAGGAAAAGTTTTTCCCATTTTTATACCCACACCACAGTTTAACAAATTTTTTCTTATGTGCATAATACCTAAAAGTACAAGTCTGAGTCGCTCTAACGAATTCCGCCCGTTCGTCAGGTCGCTAAGTTGATGAAATTTAGAATATCCGTTTGCAATTGTTATAAGAACCAAACCTTTTGAGAATGGTAAAATTCGGTACATAATAACAGATATCCCCCATTTGTTTCTCGAATAAAGTCTTTGTGCCCATAAACAATCTTATTATGTTTTTTTAAAAATTTTTTTTTTTTAAATAGTGCATTCAGAAAAAAACATGGTTGAAGCATGGCTTAAAAAACCATATTACGGTCTCCGCAATGACTACTAATAAACCAGGGCTGTGGAGTCGCCAAGAAACAGTCTTAACTCCAACTACATCTGCTGAATTTTTTTAAGTACGTCTCCGACTCCAAGTCCTACTCTAACCATGATGCTAAATGCATATGAGACTGGCCATTATTTGACTTGAAACTCGTTTTTTTAATACAGTACCTTTTGAATGGTTAAATATGGAAAAAATGGTTCTGTAAAAATTTTACAGAATTTAACAAGTGCCGCATTGAGCTTTAATATAGTTATTTACATATGTAATGTGACTGGTCCTTATTTTCTGACTTCAAGATTTTTAAACCAGAAAATAATTATTAGAACATTTTTTATGCCGAAAAGTTTTTGTACAAAGGCTTAACTCCGACTCCACAGCCCTGAAATAAACTATTATTGTAAGTAACATTACTACCCTATGTCTAGACGATCAATTTGTTTGGCAATTATTGCCTTACACAGAAAAAATTATTGCCGAATTATTTTCAAACAACCGATTGTTTTTTTTTTTTTTTTTTTTTTTTTTTTTTTTCTCAATATTATTTATTGAATCTTCATACATTTAAATATGAACTAACAATAATTAATCAAATCTTAACCTAATACTTTATTTTATGTCCTGCCAGTGCCAGACAAAAATTTTCTTCATCACGGGTTCTGTTCACTTATCTAGGTGTTTGTCGCTCATCTAATTGGATAAGTGCTGCAGTGTCTCTTCTTCTTAAGCGAGTGTGGCCGCTATCATTTAAAATATTTCGTGCTAGTGGGTTTGGATGCAATTCGAGCCTTTTTAAGTATTTTACTGCATATTTCGTAATCATAGTTTTGACTAATGGAACATTGAGATCCCTGTGAATATTTGAGTTTTTTACATACCAAGGGGCAGCTGTGATTATTCGAAGAATTTTATTTTGGCGCCTTTGAATCTTTTCTATATTAGAGGCCGAGGCAGTGCCCCATAACTGAATACCATAGCACCAGATTGGCTTTAAGATGGAGTTGTAAAGAAGAAGTTTGCAGTCGAGACTAAGGACAGAGTTTCTACCAATAAGCCAATGAATTTGAATGGCTTTTAGTTTCATTTGAGTTAATTTTGCCTCTATATGGCATTTCCACGTTAATCGCCGATCCAGATGTATACCGAGATATTTTACATGCGAATGTTGAGGAATTATTTGATTGTTGATTGTAATATGGGGGCAAGATTCCCGGCGCAAGGTGAATGTTATATGCACGCATTTTTGCTCATTGACCATTATCCTCCATTGTCTTAACCATATTTCTAGTTGAAATATATGATGCTGTAAGAAACGAGATGCTTCATAACGGTTTTCGTGGACGCTTAGAAATGCTGTATCGTCTGCAAATGTTGAAGTTTGGGTGTAGTTACTTGTTGGCATGTCCGAAGTATAAATTAAGTATAATAGGGGGCCCAGGATGCTGCCTTGTGGGACTCCAGCGTCAATGGGCTGAGGTGAACTTAAGAAATTTCCTTCTTTAATAATAAATTGACGACCGACTAAGTAGCTTTCTAGCAGCTTGTGTGTGTTTGCTGGTAAATTTTGTTTCAATTTATGTAATAAGCCTTCATGCCAGACTTTATCAAATGCTTGCGAAACATCGATGAAGAGTGCTGAGCAATATTTTTTTTCTTCAAATGCTTTTCTTATGACCTTTACTATTCGATGAGTCTGTTCGATTGTGCTGTGTTTTCTACGAAATCCGAACTGATGGTTTGGAATACATCTATTTTCACTTAAAATCGGTGTTAATTTTGAAACTAATAATTTCTCAAACAGCTTTGACATATTTGATAATAAGCTAATTGGCCTATATGACTCAACTTTTGTATGATCTTTACCTGGCTTTGGTATCATGGTAACTAAGGAAACCTTCCATTTTTGAGGATAGTATTCAAGGCGTAAAATAGCATTAAAAATAAAAAGAATAATTTTCTTTGCTGTGCGAGGTAGCTCTAAAAGCATTTTATTACTGATTTTATCAATACCAGGTGCCTTCTTAGTGTTTAAGTCACAAATAGCCTGTTCGATTTCTCTTATCTCAAATCTGAGGGGAATAGCTGCTCTAGCAGGAACAGGTGGTAACTCGACCGCAGTATCGTGAGATATATTTGGGGTAAATACGTTTTTTAAATGATTAACAAACAGATTTCCCTTTTCGTTATCATTTCTTGCCCAACTTCCGTTCAAGTTTCTTAATGGTGGCTTAGAGATAACTGGCCTATTTAGATTTTTAGCTGCACGCCATAATGAGTAGTCTGATTGCGGAGTTGCATCAAGTTCCTTAAGATATTTTTGCAGAGAATCCGTTTTCTGTATCTGTAGTAACTTTCTTAGCCTTTTTGTACAATCTTTTAACAAACTCTTAAGTTGAGGGGATCTGTGCAATTGCCACTCTCTTCGGGCTCTTCTTTTTTCAGACAGGAGACGCTCAACATCTGTGGAATAAATTTTAATATTTTTAGTTTTTTTTGGGGTAATACTGGAATGTTGTACAGCTAGCTTCAGAAAACTGTCAAAATTAAGAATAGCGCGATCTACGTATTCCGGTGTACTAAGCGGAATATTTTCTGTGCCATGAGTGCTGAGATATTTTTTATATTTTAGCCAATTGATTTGTGTAGCTGGCGTCGCTAAGTAACCAGTTCGAGATACAGTTCTATTGGGGTTCATTAAAGTAACAATTGTTGGTGTGTGGTCGGAAGATAATTCTAAGGAAGCTTCAACATAAATCGTTTCTAAGGGGATGTTTTTAACCACGCCAAAATCGATGACATCTGGTATTTTTTGCTGATCAGTAGGCCAATATGTTGGTTGTCCGCTCGCTATCACATTCAAATCCATTTTAGTAATAGTATTAAATAGAACACGACCCTTTGGTGTTATAAGTCGGGACCCCCAGAAGGTATGTTTAGCGTTATAATCGCCAGCGGCCAGGAAACAGGGTCCTAATGATTTAAAGTATTTATAATATTGGCCTTCTGATATTGAATATCTAGGTGGGGAGTATAACGATGAGATTACTACGTTTCTATTTAATTCTTCAACGCAAATGTTTGTTGCTTGAAGATAATCTTCACGATGATCACCCATTAGGTAGTGTTTGACTCTGGTTTTTATTAGAATGGCAGAACCTCCACAAGCTCTATCTCGAGGGTCCTTTGTATCATATAGTATATAACCATTTATTTTAAACGTATTTTTTGAAGTCAAATGAGTTTCAGAAACCATCATGACATCAATTTGTTTATTTTTAAGAAAGTATTCTAGTTCATTTTTATGTTGGCGGATGCCGTTTGCGTTCCAAAAACAAATTTTTAAACAGTTCATGGCTTGTTAAGTACAGCTTGCAATAACATTGATTGCATTCTAAGAATTTCCTGCATCATATTACCCATTGTGTTCGTAAAATTATTTACTGTTTGCACTAATGTTTCCATGGTTTTTTCTAAACGACTTAAATTAGAAACTGGAGTTTCATCATTACTTGGCGAGGCACCTTGCATTGGCTCATGGTTTGATTTTAGAACGTTAGCATAAGAGGTTCTGTTATTACTAAACTGGGGGGCTTGAATTGCATTTGTGATAACTTGATTTGCAACCTGCATTTGAGGGGCATTTGTTTTTGGTCCAATCGTCTGCTTGACGATATTATATACAGGGCATCCTCTATAATTGGCAGTGTGATTACCGCCACAGTTGCTACATTTTTTTACGTTGGGGTCGGTTTTAGGCTTATCGCAAGAAACTGTACCGTGTAGCTCACCACATACTACGCAAACAGGGGGTAAGTAGCAGTATGCCTTTGTATGGCCAAATTCTTGGCAGTTTAAGCACTGAACAGGTCCATTTTTTTTGTGCGGCTCCTCAATTGTGATTTTTCTGTATAGAATATATTTTAAACTATAAATGGGATGCGTTTCGTTTTTTTTTAACTTAATGTCGCCGGGCTCTAATTCTACTCGAAATAGTGGTTGTGGATTTTTGTCTCTATTTCTAATATTTACCACGTGTTTTATCTTGAAGCCTTTTTCTTCTAAGAAAGTTTTAATTTCCTCTGGGTCTACGCATGAATCAATTCCCTTAATCACCACCTGGAGACCTTTACTGCTCTTGAGTTGGTATGTATAAAAACTTTTTTTAAGTGCCTCAAATTTGTTAATAATTTTGCGAAAATCATTTTCATTATTCACTTGAATTTTCGTTTCATTTATGCTACCTCTCTTTATTGCGGCTACATAAAACGAATTTTCACCAATCAACGAAATTAAACTCTTTATTAGATCATTTGAGTTATGCTCCCTAAGATATATCGGGGGAGGCTTGGGCGATCTTATGACGTTTGGTGCTTCAGAGGATTCATCCTCCAGAATTGCAAAGCGATTTTGGGAATTTATTTTGTCAAAAGATGGCACTTTTGATGCCGAAGCAACAGCTGAAGAGGTAGGGCTGCGACCCCGCTTAAGGACTGTTATATACCTGTCCATACCAACTTGGACTTGAGGCTTTTGGCAACTTTTTACAGGGGGGTTTTCCATTGCATTAGTGTTTTGGTTCATGGTATCATTTCCCACTAAATTTATTTTTGACGTAGCGGCAATACTTGTTGGCCTGGCAACACTTGTTACCAAGTCTATTTTTAGTTTTTTTTATGAGTCACTATCCACCGTTTGTGTAAATAAAGAGGGTGAGAGGGAACGAGTGCGAAAAATTGGCTTAGCCGTTAAGTAGTTACTATTGTTTTGTTTTGTTTTATTTATTTCAACATTATTTTCGTTGGCATGCACTGTCACATAAGCATTTCTATCATTTAATTTTATTGTTGTTACATTGTTTTTACTCATGCAAGAAATTGTTTTTGTTTTTCACCGGTTTAATGTGCTTTTAATGTTTTTATTATTTATTTTATTTTACAACAACAACGCCAAAAATAAGAATTTTAAACTAAAATGTTTGTGCACAGAATATGTATACATACACATGTATGAACATTCATACGTACATATGTATATATTTTTGCTTTATTTATCTTTATTTAATTTTTCGTTTTAATTGTTCACTTTTATGTTAAATAATTGAAATAAAAAATATCATATATTTTCCAGCGTCCATTCGCTAAGTATTTATATTCTAAAATCAAATTTAATTAATAATAAATTAAAATCGTATGCGGGGTTGAAAATACACGTCCGTTTCACAACAAAGCACGATTGTTTGAAAATTTTTTTAATTTCTATAAATATTTTTACTGATTCAATCAATATTTTTGTTTGATTTTTATTTAACCAACAAAAATGTGGACAACTCTTCAAAAATAAAATAAACGCGTTATTGGTGTCAAGTTTTCATAATTTTGTATGAAATATTTAACGCTCTTTAATGTTGTCGTCTTTTTGCATTTTTTTATTTGATCGTAAGCAACACTTCTTTATGTGAAATATAAGAACAACAACAAAAAACACACACAGTCTATTTTTGGACGCTTTAAAAAAGTGCAACTATAAGAAAAACAATAGCAGACACGACATTATAAGAAACAAAATCCCGTATTCAATTTTTTAAAACTGTTTGGTTAAATACATCAAATACAAAAATAGAATGATGACGAAAAACATATCGAGTCGATCTGCTGCCGTTTTTGGTTACATTTCTTCTTTAGCAAAAGAAAGGATACAGCAATAGAGAGAGTGATAAAGAAAAACATTGTGTTGTGTGTATAAATAAGACTTCGTTCAAAAATTATTCCAACAAAAAAATGTGTTTCAAAGCCAGTCGGCGGCTCTGCTTTGCCGTCACCTTCTCATACAGTGCTTACTTGTGTGCGCGTCATTGCTTGTGCAAAAACTTTTTTTTTTTTTTTGATTTTGAATTTCAGTAAACTTTTTGTTTGATTCAGTTAAATTATTTGTTTGAAAAAATTAGTGTTTTTTTTCAGTAAACAAAATGCAAATAAATTGTTTGAATATGCAAATTTGTTTGTAGGACCGATTTCAGACAAAAAATTGTTTGATTCTACAAATTTTTTGTTTGAATTGGAAAAATAATTTTTTCTGTGTAGCAACTATCAAATTCTATTGCCAATACTAGATATTAACGTGTGGACTGCATAAATATGTATTTGAACACATGTTCAGCAATAATTGTTATAATACACTGCTGAGCAGTTATCTTTTAACACAAGCTGTCAAAATCAATTGTCAGTTACAAAAAAGGAAAAATTTCTAATTTAAAACGTATAAAATTTAAATACAAAATTTACATATTAATAATAAAAAAATAATTAAATACAAGTAAGAAAGTACAGTCAGTCATGCCCGACTATATCAAACCCTACACCACAGTATTTAAAAACACATTTACGAGAGTGCACCCTACGGATAATCACGCTTATGTGTCCATATAAATATGGATATTTCTATGTTTTAAATTTCATTCAAATCGGTTAGAAAGTTTGTGAGATGCAGAAATTGTCCCTAACTCCACTTGTGGTCCTATTTTAAAAAAATGCATAGCTCATGTATGAATATAAATATGGATCTATCTATGTTTTAAATTTCATTAAAATCGGTTGGATGGTTTCGGAGAGGCCGAAATTGCCCCTATCTCCACTCGTGGTCCTACGATTTGACCCATTTTCAATAGGTATGGTCCTTGTGCCAATAAGAACCTTTAAGCCAAATTTTATCCAATTATCTCCAAAATTGAGACCTGTACAAGGTTACATGGACAGCCAACCAGTCGGACAGACATCGTTAGATCGACTCAGAAAGTGATTCTCTCCACTATTGTGGTGTGGGTATAATAAATTGGTTGCCAAAGAAAATGTAAGTATTTATTTAAATACAAATCCATATTTTGTGTTTAGACATACGTTTACTCCACTCTGAAAATAATATTTAACATAGAAAATTTCTGTGACGTCATTCTGCCGACGTTATTGCTTATGTTAACAAATACAAGTTGCGCGTATAGACGTAGGGTATTGTAACGATATAATGTTTAAATAAAATTAAACTACAACCATAGGTATTAAAAAATACAGTACAATTATAATACATTTTTAACATTGTATGTTCAATTTTAAATATTATTTTCTTTCAGTAGTTCAATGACTTGGAATTACTTGCTTGGTTTGCTTAAAATTCTCACATTCTTTTTCTTGTAATTGTTGATTTAAATACAAACAATTTTCGTTTTAGTACAAACAAAAGATGAAGGTCGTCGCGGGCTGGAGAAGGCATGAACGGATAAGTTGCTAATAACGGTAGAACAATACATGTAACAAATAAAAAATAAACAATTGCAACAAGAGTTAAAATGGCTGAAATAAATAACATAAAATAATAAGGTAACTTTTGACTAAATTATAGAAAATGTTGAACACATTATGGATAATATTGAGTAAAATCTGTTTAATTTTAACCAAGTTATGATTAATTTTAAGCAAATATTGGTACATTTTGCCCATATTATGGTTGATTTCGTTCAAAATATTGTTAAGTTTACCTATATTATGGTAATTTTTTGCCATAACATGGTTACCCGCAACCAAAAATATTAATAAAATCCAACTATAGTATATTGCTCTTCGAGTATGATTACCTCCAATTATATTTTCTTTCTGCAACGATAGCTTTTGTAATCTCGGCCGTAGTTGCAGAATTTACCATATAAATTCCCACGCTCATATCACTTTCAGGCGATAATTCTCATCTAGACGTGGGCATTTTCACAAAAAAGTCTACTTTTTGTAATGTAACTTTAGCAAGCAATTAGAATTGTTTTTCAAAAAGTTTTATATGTACTAGGTTCGCCCGGAAGCCGAAATTCGACCACTTGACTTTTACTTTCGATTAGTGCTGGGATACTATCGATATTTTCTACTATCGATATTTATTGCATGTTATTTCATATGACAGTTTTTTAAAAATTGATAAGTACCTTTCTTAAGGAACCGAAGTAGCAGGGACTGACTATAAAATATTCTATTGCAGCTTTAAATACTTTTCTATATGGGTTTTGATTCTCAACTCAAAAAGGTAACCAATCAATCTAGCGGACTTATCTTTTAATGGTCATTCATTGTTTTGTCCCATGCTCGCAATTGCAATTGCATTTGGATTTGCATTTTTTTTTACAACATTGCAAAAATATTTGATATTTTAGTCTCTGTATAAACATGTACACAGAAAAAATTATTCCTAAAATATTTTCAAACAAACGCTGGTTTCAAAAATTTTTTAATTTCTACAAATTTTTTTAACTGTTTCAATTAATATTTTTGCTTGATTTTTTATTGTATCTACAAAAATGTTGACAACTGTTAGAACATAAAATATACGCTTAATTGGTTTCAAGTTTTCATAATTTTGTATGAAATATTTAACGCTCTTTAATGTAGTCGTTTTTTTGCAATTTTTTATTTGATCGTAAGCCACACTACTTTATGAGAAATATAAGAATAACAACAAAAAACACATACAGTCTATTTTTGGACGCTTTCAAAAGGTAGAACAATAAGAAAGATGATAAAATAGCGTGGCGAGGTTTGTAGTAAAAAAAGAACAAAACCAATATTAGGTAAAAAAACGTTTCACTCTTTTTAAACAACAACAACTTTAGAAGAAACAGAATAAATTTTTGGTTGGTTTCAAAGTTGATAAAAAAAAAGGAAAAACAAAATCCCGTATTCAATTTTTTAAAAATGTTCAGTTAAATACCTACATCAAATGCAAAAATAAAATGATGACGAAAAACATGTCGAGTCGGTCTGCTGCTAAGGAAAGGATACAGCAACAGTGAGTGAAGAAGAAAAACATTGTGTATAAAATTATTCCAACAAAAAAATGTGTCTCAAAGCCAGCCGCGCCGCTCTGCTCTGCCATCATCTACTTCTACAGTGCTTGCTTGTGTGCGTGTCATTGCTTGTGTGCGTGTCATTGCTTGTGCAAAAACTTTTTTGTTTGATTCAGCAAAATTATTTGTTTGAAATTTATGTGATTTTCAGTAAACTATTTGTTTGACTCAGCTAAATTATTTGTTTGAAAAAATCAGGGTTTTTTTTTCAATAAACGAAATGCAAAATAAATGGTTTGAATATGCAAATTTGTTTGTAGGTCCTGTTTTAAAGAAAAAACGTTTTGATCCGGCAAATTTTTTGTTTGAATTGAAAAAATAATTTTTTCTGTGTACAAATTTCGACTTAAAGGCCTTTAATTAGTAGTAAAAAGCACAGCTAAGCAATCCATACTAATACTTGCCATTCCTGTTGTTTGTATTCATTGCTGTAATTCAGCGCAAATTAATAAAGGATGGTTAAATTTCAAGGGCCGATGTTGATTTTGAATAAAACACAAACTATTTAGGAAATTATTGTAATTTTATTTTATAATGATATATTGGTATTACTCAATTATGTATGGAACAAAATATCGGCCAAATGGGCGCCGCGACTACGGCGGCACACCTACATCCGATGGTCCAAATTTTCGATGACCCTGAGGCATAATGGAGGTTCTATGCCGTTAATGTGCCGAAATATCTCATCCTTTAGCTCTTGAATTGTTGCTGGCTTATCGACGTACACTTTTTCTTTCAAATAACCCCAAAGAAAAAAGTCCAACGGTGTCAAATCACATGATCTTGGCGGCCAATTGACATCGCCATTACGTGAGATAACACGGCCATTGAATTTGTTGCTCAAAAGAGCCATTGTTTCGTTAGCTGTGTGGCAAGTGGCACCGTCCTGCTGAAACCACATATCGTCCACATCCATATCTTCCAATTCGGGCCATAAAAAGTTCGTTATCATCTCACGATAGCGAACACCATTCACAGTAACTGCCTGACCGGCCTCATTTTGGAAAAAATACGGCCCGATGATGCCGCCAGCCCATAAACCGCACCAAACAGTCACTCTTTGTGGGTGCATTGGTTTTTCGACAATCACTCTTGGATTATTATTCGCCCAAATGCGGAAATTCTGCTTATCGACAAATCCACTGAGGTGAAAATGTGCCTCATCACTGAAGATGATTTTCTTCGAAATTTATCATCCATTTTCATAATAAGTCTGGATAACTTTAACACGTTGTTGGATTGTGTATCTCTCCATGGTTCAAATTGAGTAAGTCTGAAATAGAGAAATGTCAAATAAAATTCGGAAAAAAACTTGGCGTTTTGGTGTGGTTCACATTCAACATCGGCCCTTACAATTTAACCACCCTTAATAGCAAGTAAAAATTTGCGACAAAAAACTGTGTGTGTATAGCTGCTGTTATATGTCTTCATAGCTGTATTTTTAATAATAATAATATCGATATTAATAGAACCAGTGCGTTAAACAACAAAAACGTTTACTTTGTAAGAGAACCACAGAGTACACTCTAATATCTACACACAAATACCTTTAAAACGATATACATATCGTCGGTCACAGGTTGACAACTCTTAACTCGCAAAAAAATCGAATCGGGTTTTTGATGCAAAAAGACTGTGTCTGTCCTTCTGCATGTTAGTACGTTTCATTTATATTTTTACACCATCTTACAATAAATATCTCCTACTAATTTTGGTTTTTTTATTTAATTCCAACACGGTTTAGTAACGGAGTAATAACGTTTTTTTTGTCTCCTGAAAAGTACAAAAAAACATGTTAAGAGTTGTCAACCTGTGACCGACGATATGTTTCATTAATATCGGTGGACGACAAAATACTTAAAAATTTACTTAAAAAAAATTTTTCCCGTATTTATATCTGTGGCATTTGACAAAACATCTTAAGTCGAGATAAGATAGCAAAAAAGTTTTTAAAAAAACCAGGTGAAAAAAAATTTTGAAAACGTAAACAAAAATGTTTTTTGATGAAAATTTCTATGACTATCAACAATTTTTTCATCTTTTTAAATTTGACTGCAGATGTTTTGTCAAAATGCCACAGATATATAAGACTATTTGCTTGTTTAAACTTTGGTGTAAAGCACAACTAGCTCTTCATTTAGTAACAAAACTGGGAAACATTTTACAACATGGGCCTAAAATACAAATTTGCATGCTGGCGTTACGTTACAGAGAGTACAACTCTAATATAATTCTTTACATAATAATATAATTTTGTTTTGCTGGGTCGAAAAATTTTCTGTACATACTGTAATGTATGGTATTAAATGGTCGGGCTTGACCGGCAATACTTTCTAAAATATTTTCAACTATAGTGATTTTTTTTTTGCTTAATAAAATTGTTGCCACCATGGTGTGCACAATTATAAAGTGTAATATTGTTAAGTTAAAACGAAAGCCTTAACATTTCAAAGCCATTTTTTATAGAGGTAATCGATGCCAATCTACCCCCTCAAATACAAAAAACATACAGATCATTAAAAATTCATCATCTTCGTTCTCTACTAAACGGGTTTTCTTTTAGTATCGATTTCCTGGCGAGTGCAACCAGTTGTGTTGAGCGGTGATACGAAATAAAAATAAATGAAATTAAATAAGATTTATCAATTCTTAATACAGCTGCATCTTATTGCATTTGTAATATGTGAAAAGTAAATTAAAAACAAATAAATTACAATAATTTTTTTAATTATAAATTAATTCAATTGCAGTTATTACACTGTAGTAGCTCCTGGCGTAATTAAATCAAATCGTAAATATACTGCAGCTGTAACATGGCACAGTTCCGGTGAGCCATGCACCGTACGCATCTCCATTTTGGGACGTTCCTTTAATGCATCCGATCAAGTGCAATTGCAACCATTTGAAACAAAAAGTATCGATTTTTTTCCACCACGATTGGACAAGTATGACTATCAATTACTGGCAGAAGGTCTTAATGGCTGCGATTTTAAAAATCAAAGTAAACTGTTTAGTGATAGTGATGCGGGCCCAAAAATCTACATACAAACTGATAAAGCTGTATATAAACCTCTTGATTTGGTTCAGTTTCGTGTTGTTATATTAGATGAACATACGCGGCCTGTAAATATACAAGAACCAATTCGTATTGAGATACTTGTAAGTTGATTTTGCTAAATAAAAAAATTTGAAAAACAATTTATGTCACATTATAAAAAGTATACATGTCGCACACTAAATCGTAAACAGGCACAACTCAGAATTTATTCAAATCGTTTTTTTTTCATAAACCAGTGCCGATATTCTGTAACTCTCGCGTCAATAAACTTTTCGATTGAAATATGTGAAATGAAACAAAAATGCCATAGATTTAAACAAACAGCTGTTTTTCTCATTAAACTGTGTCTGTAACTTTTTTTGCCGAGTACTAGCTGTCACGTAAGGAAATTACTCGCAAAATTTGGAGAAACAGTGTGTCTGTAACATTTTTGTAAGAAAAGTTCCCACTTTGAACGTCAAATAAACTTACGAATAAAAATGGGGCGAAAAAAATTTTAACTTTAGAAAACAATTAAAAATGCAAAATACAAAGAATAATAATAATATTTCGTTACCTTAATATAAAAAGGCCCCAACTCATCAAAAACACTTTTTACAGGAGAAGGAAAAAACTTAATAAAAGCTGAAATAATATAGCTACACAAACATTGTCAAAAAACATCTTTATTAAAATTAAACGAGGAATTCAGATTGAAATACATATGTATGAGTATGTATGAGTCAGTGTTTTTTTCTTTCGAAAAATTGTGTGTATGAGTTAGGGCTTTTTTTCTTTAGAAAAATTGTGTGTATGAGTTAGGGCTTTTTGTGTTCTGCTTATAACTTCTTTATTTTTAATCTAATTTGCTTGAAATTTTAATAGAATGTGTATTAGCAACCATTCTACAAGAATCAATAAAAAACGGATTTCCAAAAATAATGAGTTGGGGCCTTTTTATATTAAGGTAACGATTTGGTTCTTGGCACATTTTTTTATTGTTTAATTATTTTGCTTTTAACATTTTTATAAAATATACGAATGTTTTCAAAACTCGTTTGCAAACAACAAACATTAAAGTCGCACTTTACATTATTTGGTATAGCCGACGGTTGTATTTTCGCCGCCGTCGTTGAAAAATGTTCAATTTTAGTAAATTTTGGTCACCGTCAACCATGTGTGTTACTGGCGTTCTCAACGTCTGCAATGTCACATCGGCTTCGATTGCAATGTTATGACATTTGTAACGTAACGACGTTATCTCTTTTGATAGTTTTCGACATGAGTTACAGACACACATCTTTTCGATGCGAGAAGTTCTCACTAAAGTTACAGACCATGGGTACAGTTCAGAAATCCAATCTATAATGACCATGAAAATGTCATCTGCGTGACTGTCTTCTTTAACGTTTGTTAAACTCAATTTGATGAAAAACAAGTTAGAGTGCTATATTCGGCTATGCCGAATCCTTGATACTCTCCACCGACAGTTTGAATTACTCAGAATTGGGCACTATATTGTGGTTAAATTTTAAGGGCCGATGTTAAATGTGAACCACACCTAAACGCCAATATTTTTTCTGCATTTCATTTGACATTTCTCAATTTCAGACAGACTCAATTTGAACCATAGACAGATACACAATCGAGCAACGCGTTAAAGTTATTCAGGAAAATGGGCGTTCAAATCAAAACGCAAATCGTGCACTTCGTGATTTTTTCGGTAAATTTTATCGTTCAAATGTGCGTAAAATCGGAAAAATCGTGCAAAAATTTGAGCAAACCGGGTGTGTAGGATATGTGAAAACAGTAGTGCATGCTCGTACAGCTCGTACTGCAGAAAATATTGCTGCTGTTCGCGATAGTGTGGCTGAAAAGCCCTCCACCTCAACTCGTCGTCGTGCCCCACCTCTCACGCTCGTCGTTGATGAACATTATGCATACAAACTTGCATTAACATTTAACAGTTGATGATAAATTTTCGAAGAAAATCATCTTCAGTGATGAGGTACATTTTCAACTCAGTGGATTCGTTAATAAGCAGAATTGCAGCATTTGGACGAACGATAATTCAAAAGTGATTATCGAAAAACCAATGCACCCACAAAGAGTGACTGTTTGGTGCGGTTTATGGGCTGGCGGCATCATCGGGCCGAATTTTTATCCAAAATAATGTCGGTCAGGCAGTTACTGTAAATGGTGTTGGCTATCGTGAGATGATAACGAACTTTTTATGGCCCGCATTGGAAGATATGGATGTGGACGATATGTGGTTTTAGCAGGACGGTGCCACTTGCCACACAGCTAACGAAACAATTGCTCTTTTGCGCGACAAATTCAATGGCCATGTTATCTCACGTGTTGGCGATGCCAATTGGCCGCCAAGATCATTTGATTTGATACCGTTGGACTTCTTTCTTTGGGGTTATTTGAAAGAAAAGGTGTACGTCGATAAGCCAGCAGCAATTCAAGAGCTAAAGGATGCGATAATTCGGCACATTAATGTCATAGAACCTCAGTTATGCCTCAGCGTTATCGAAAATTTGGACCATCGGATGGATAATAAAAAGAAATGACAATAATTTCCTAAATAATTTGTGTTTTATTCAAAATCAACATCGGCCCTTAAAATGTAACCACCTTTTATTACACTGTACAACAAAATCAAATTTTTTCCAAAATTACAAGCTCCGGCCTACAAATATTGATAGAGGAGACAAGAAACAGACACGTGTATGGGCGTTTTGAAAGTTTACATCTGAATGTTATTTGAGTGGGGTTAAAGTTTCCCAGCTCTGGCACATTCTTTTTGTTAATCGGCATAAGCAACCATGTTACCCTTACATTTTAGGTATAAAATGTGTTTAGCAAATTAATGTAGAATGTTACGGAGAACATTTTTGTAGAATATGTTAACCCTCTGACTCCTCAATGTATGGGACTTTTTTGTCCTTCTTTTAAAAAAGAGCAAAAAAAACCATTAAAACAGGGTTTTAAGGTGTAACAACGTTTTGCAAAAATATTATCCATGAAATTTTACTAAAGGTCCCTGAATACATTAAAACGGAAAATTCAACCAGAAAGTCAGAAATAAGACACAACAAAAGAGAGCTTGGGGTTATTTCTCATTTATTAAGAATTTTATTTTAAAGTACCCCAAAAATTTAGAATGAAAAAAAATAGTTCAAATTGAACTGGAAATCACTAATATTTCTATTATTTTACCTTCTATTATTTTACTGAATAGTTGCTAACCAAAACTATTCAGTAATTACATTTTTTTTAGCTCTAGCGAATAGACCACAAAATTAAGCCGTTATAATAAATGCGACAGCAATGCTTCGGCGTCCACAGTTCATCCGGAAAAGCATCTAGCTCAAAATACCTTTTATAAATGTCTTCAACTTTACTGTTGAAAAACGTAACTTGGAATAAAAAGTTACCACAGATATAGCCAAACAAATCAAATTTTTCCAAACAATTGGACATTTTTGCAAAACAAATCTTACACGTAATGTTTAATTGTTTACTTTAATTTTTTATTATTTTTTAAGTAAAACACTCAAATTACAAAACAAATTATGTAGACAATATATGCACCGCCAATTGACACGTTTTCAGTACATTAAGAAATATAGCACTTGACTTTGGTTTTGATTTGGCTTTTCATTGTTTTTGTTGTAATGTAACGGATAATATTGTTGCGGATCATTTTAACCCCTTAAATCCCTGTTTTAGTGGTGTGTTTGCTCTGTTTTAAAAGAAGGACAAAAAAGACCCATACATTGAGGAGTTAGAGTGTTAACATATTCTACACAGATGTTCTTCGTAACATTCTACATAAATTTACTACACACATTTTATATCTAAAATGTAAGGGTCACATGGTTTCTTATGCCGATTAACAACAAGAATGTGCCAGAGCTGGAAAACTTTAACTCCCCCTCAAATGAAATTCAGATGTAAACTTTCCAAACGCCGATACACGTGTCTTTTTTTTTTGTCTCTTCTATCAAAATTAATTGGCCGGACCTTGTTTTTTTTTTTGTGTTGTACAGTGTTATTAATTTCTCTTTTTAAAAACGGACGTCAGCATTTTAATTGGTTGCGGTTTAGACTTTTATTATATTAACCGACAATCGGAAAAGTTTTATGCTTTTCTTTTTAGAAATTTGAGCTAGCTTGAGTAAAATATCATGATTCGTAGCAGTTTTAGCCGAACTTAAATGATTTTCAGGAGTGGAGTCCCACGGTAAATTTTTAATCATCCCGAATTTCTGTAGAGTGATTTCTGGTATTAAAAAATATAAATTTGAATAAATTTCAACACAGCGGTGAAATTAGTTTTAGCGTTTATAGTGAATTTCAGAAAGCTGGTTATTTTGGGATCTAAGGTTAATTTTTGACCGTACATCACACAAGTTCTACCGAAATATCTATATCTACTGCAATTTCAGGCGTTTTTAATTAATTTTCCAGAGTTGGCTTAATATGGGGCCTATGGTAAATTATGCACCAATCATAAGAACATTTATTAGTGTTATTTCTAGTTCTATAAAACTGCGAAGTATTTAATTTTATGCTGATAGCATTATTCATTACGGTCTGTTTTCCGGGAGTAGGATTTATATTGGGCCTAGGGAAAATTATGAACCGATCTTCACGAAATTTGAGAGTGTGATTTATAGTTCTATGAAACTGTGACGAACCAAATTGTATTAGAGTTGTATTGTTTTTAAGGTTTTAGGCGTACTAAACTCTTTTCCGGGAGTAAGGTTTATATGGGACCTTTGGTAAATTATGGAGCGATCTTTACCAAATTTAACCTTATATTTTTCAGTCGTATGAAATGATTTTTTGTGCAAGATCTTATGTCATTCTGTTCATTATTCCACCATTTATGTTAGTTTTTGTAACAAAATTATCAATTCTTTGGTTCCACATTTTGATTCATAGCTCTGATCCTACAGAAACGATTTTGTTGGATTTCAAGCAATTTGATAGCAAGTTTGTTCTTTTCTCTTAAGTTTTTCAAAAGAAAGCGTGTTTTCAACGGACGGACAGCCGGACATGGGTAAATGGACTTATAATTACTCAAGGAGCCACATTATATATACTTTATGAGGTCTATAATAAAAAAGTTTCACACATAATGACAAACTTAGTATACCCTCATTCACCGCTGGTGGTGCTGGAGATTATAAAAATACCGACCATGTTTTTGAAGCCATCTTCTGCCTCTCCTAAGCATTTTTGTATTTTGTATTTTGAGATGTGGTTTAGTGTGCGATATGTTAGTGTATTCGTTTGACTGTCGGTCTTTTAAAACAAACCGTTTATTCGAACTACTTAAGGCCAGCTTAGCCGACCTTAAATGTAGAATTGTTAATGTAGTGTTAACAGCTGATGGTTTTTATGATATGGAAAGCAATGAAAATGCTTAACTGACTGTAATGTCACTTAACCGTAACATGCCAAAATGTAGAAAACCGAATTTCATTACGAGGTAACGAGACAGTTGTAGAAAATGATGGGCTTCTTGTATTTTAAATGGAATGCGGGTGTATTGGTTTTTTTTGGTACTTTTCTCGATTATAATAAATATAATATAAATACAAAATAACTTACTATACAACGTACTTTCATATACGTTTATAAATATACATTTAGATGTACAGCGTGTCTGGTAGCAGATTTATATTTTCAAACTTATATAAAAAACTTCAAAAGATTTTGTTATTCGTGCTTAATTCCCAGTTTTATTCTTGATAAAAACACTTGAAATTTATTGTTGATGGGATAAGCTATTCCTATGCGCATTTCACTGGTTGCTTAGGCCAGATCATCAGAACAATAAATTTCAAGTGTTTTTATCAAGAATAAAAACTGGGAATTAAGCACGAATAACAAAATCTTTTGAATTAAAATTTTGTATTCCCAAGAAATTACTTTTGATTATATAAAAAACGTTATAATTGACACAAAGTTTTATTAAGAACATTGAACGATAGAATGGAAATGCGGAGTTTATTTTTATTGTCATCCAGATGAATTCCGTCGAGTTGAAAACACTGTTCAAAACGGAGCCTTATTTTTCGAGATATTTCGTAAAAATGGTCCGATTATATCATGCGTGGATAAAGCTGAAGGTCCACACCATGCGTTTATGCGTCTATCCTTTTTATGCATCTGACAAAAAAGTAGAATCAGCGTAATTGTATGTGACAAGTTACACACCAAAATGCATAGAATGCATACACGTATCAACGCATCAAAGTAGGTTTACTTTCTACTTTTGTATGCGTCGCATGTGTGGTGAAATAAAGTCAGCTGTTATTGATGACCATGGATGACAAATCATATTTTATTTTCAATGTTATCGATAAATATGTATGTTTGTGTGGTGGATTACTTTTTACTATTTTTTTGCATTAAAAAAGGTTTTTAATTAAAGACGAAGCTTTCGTAATAAAGATTACATAAAATTTAAAAATTTAGAACAATTTACCACGAACGAAGTTTGCCATTCTAGTTATCGATTACTTTTGTGTTTTGAGTGTCATCTTTGTTGTGTTTATTATTTTTTTTTTTTTTGAACAAATGCCATGAACTGGAAAATTATTGATACCGTGAAAAAACACGAAAATTTGTACAATAAAAGCTTACTCATCTTTGAATCCTTATAAATAAATCCTATTAAAATATCAATAGTATCTCCATTTTTGCCAAAATTGTTTTTATTTTATAAATTCTCTTAACAGCTGATAAAAAAAAACAAGTTGTCGCATAAAACGAATTGCATGTAATTTGAATTTAGAAACGCATAAAATGTACAAAAAGTATTATACGCATCTACGCATGAACGCATGGTGTGGACCTTCAGCTTAAGGCACACCAAACAGTTACCCTGGGCTAATGCAATGGTTTTTGATGTATTAATCGAGGGTTGCGGGTTCTTGGAGACCAGTAACGGCAGTTTCACTCGGTCCATCACGTATTCGCCGAATACCGAACTTTGAACAAAATTGTCGATGAGCTATTACCTAAGAATCATTACTCTTAAAAATGTCTCCAAAGCGAACGCACGATGCTCACTCGACCACTGCGACATCGGGACTGACAAATCCCCCCAATCGATAATTCCAACGGCGACACCCTTCCTCCGCACCGTTTATAAGTTTTTGAAATAAACGAATTTAAAAATAAAGGGTGGTTAAATTTCAAGGGCCGATGTTGATTTTGAATAAAACACAAACTATTTAGGAAATTATTGTAACTTTATTTTATTATGATATATTGGTATTACTGAATTATGTATGGAACAAAATATCGGCCAAATGGGCGCCGCGACCACGGCGGCACACCTCCATCCGATGGTCCAAATTTTCGATGACCCTGAGGCATAATGGAGGTTCTATGCCGTTAATGTGCCGAATTATCTCATCCTTTAGCTCTTGAATTGTTGCTGGCTTATCGACGTACACCTTTTCTTTCAAATAACCCCAAAGAAAAAAGTCCAACGGTGTCAAATCACATGATCTTGGCGGCCAATTGACATCGCCATTACGTGAGATAACACGGCCATTAAATTTGTTGCGCAAAAGAGCCATAGTTTCGTTAGCTGTGTGGCAAGTGGCACCGTCCTGCTGAAACCACATATCGTCCACATCCATATCTTCCAATTCGGGCCATAAAAAGTTCGTTATCATCTCACGATAGCGAACACCATTCACAGTAACTGCCTGACCGGCCTCATTTTGGAAAAAATACGGCCCGATGATGCCGCCAGCCCATAAACCGCACCAAACAGTCACTCTTTGTGGGTGCATTGGTTTTTCGACAATCACGCTTGGATTATTATTCGCCCAAATGCGGAAATTCTGCTTATCGACAAATCCACTGAGGTGAAAATGTGCCTCATCACTGAAGATGATTTTCTTCGAAATTTATCATCCATTTTCATAATAAGTCTGGATAACTTTAACACGTTGTTGGATTGTGTATCTCTCCATGGTTCAAATTGAGTAAGTCTGAAATAGAGAAATGTCAAATAAAATTCGGAAAAAAAACTTGGCGTTTAGGTGTGGTTCACATTCAACATCGGCCCTTACAACTTAACCATCCTTTATAAAGTTGCCACCAGACACTCTGTATAAACAAAACAATTGTCAACATATACACATACAACAAAATATCTGAAATATATAAAAGATTTTTAATCGAATCAAAATTTTGTTTTGTGTATTAACATTTGCAAAATAATATATAATATATATGAATGTATATGCTAAAAAAACGTAATCAGAATGTGAAAAAATTTACCGTATAACACATACACGTGTTTGTGTGATGTTGTTTTCGCTCATTTACTACTGCCCACAAACTGAAAATCTTGAATTCATTGTTTCAAGCATAAAAAGTAACAAAGGCAACCCGAAAAACAAATACAACAGAAAGAAAAAAAATAAAATTGTATTCAGTTTAGTCTTGGGCTTAATCGTTCGTTTAGGTGACCGGTCATTAACGTTCAATTCGAAACAGTGAACGAGTTCGGTCATTTCGTTCAGTCGGTCATTTCAGGTCACTTGTCTTTTGGGTCGGTTGATCGTTTGGATCAGTCGGTCTTTTGTATCAGTTGCTCTTTTGTGGTTTTCGTTCAGTCATTCACAATTGATTGAATACGGCAATGTGTTAAAAGAGTATAGCAATATTCATTTAAGAAATATGTATACAATAATAGAAAACAATAAACACAAAGCAAATTCGAAGAAACATTTTGCTTTGTGTTTTGCATTGTTTTTTGTGAATGACTGATTCAAACTGATTCAAAAGACCCAAGTCAACCATATTGAACGATGTATTATGAAAATGTGTAAAGCAATGTGACAATGAGTAAAAGAAACAAGTATATTATTCTGGCATAACAAACATATACACAAGAATAGTACTGTTGTTTCTTTTCAATCAGTTGTTCGGTAAGCAAGTGAATGACTGATTCAAACTGATTCAAAAAACCTGAAAAGACCCAAGTGAACCATATTGAACGATGAGACTGAACGGCCGTTCAACGTTCATTTGACTGATTCGTTCAATTGAACCGGGTCGTTCATGACCGACACAACTCTAATTCAGTTGCTTAATAAATTTCAACGAAGCAGGAGTGTTGCGCATGTTGTTATTTTGGCAAATTTTGCAATTTCGTAGTGGTACACTGACAATATATTTATTGCGTTGTGATCAAGCCGTGCTCATGTGTTTTTTTTTCAGCTTGTTTTAAAAACTTTTCAGCAATCATGTAGGATGATGAATTATATAATAATCAAGTTTTCTTACTGAATTCCTTTTCTTTTTGCATATTTACATACCTATAGTACACATTTTCAAGTTTTTGCTCACGGCATTTTCGATTTCAGGTGACCATATGAATATATATATATACATATATATAATTTTTTTTTTTTAATTACATATATAAAAATAATATTTGTAATGAACTCATTTTTTTTTGTATTGCATATTTACATACAATTTGAAAATATGTTCAAAAAGTTCTCTAAGTGTAAATCAACTAATTTACTCTCTTTTATTCAATGTTCTCTATCTGCCCTTCGCTGCTTTAAATGCTTCTGAGAGGGAGAGTTATTATTCTCTCACAAAACCCAAAAAGTCTGCATGTCAGTGTTGCCAGTGAAATTTCGAGAAAGATACATTTTAATTTCCAAAAAGATACACTTTTTCCCAAAAAGATACATTTTGGAAAAAATTTTAAAATTCATTTTTAACGTTTAACATTTATTAACGTTACACTTTTATTTTATATTTAATGAATACTGTAAAGAAAATTTTATGAAATAAATTCATTTTAATATTTATTTAAGTCATAAATATTAGGTATGTATTTTTTTTAAAATACAGTAAGCAAACTTTAAAATCAATTATATCGTCACCTTAAAGACGAAATAACCTATCTGCACGTTATAAAATTGGAACTATTTACAATATTGAAACGAAAATTACATATTTTGATTAAAATGAAACCAGAAATATATATCGGATGAGAAAATTTGGTTTTTCTAAACACAGCTTATGTTATGTCAATTACGTTATTTGGAATTGTAAAAATCTGAAACCAAATTTCCTATCAGCAGTACTAATAAGCATGAATAAACTATGCACAAAAACTTTGTCATTTGTTATATTAAATGTTAAAAATTTTGCACACATATGCGTTATGATATAAGGAATAAAAGTCCATAAAAAACTCAATTTTGAAACTTTTGCAGATATCAAAACAAATTCATTTTTGTAAAAATTAATATACGAGTTACTTAATTTATACGAGTTAAAGTGTTTATACTAAGACGATTATATCAAAAAGTTCATATAAATTTCCTGAAAATAAAAAAGATGTTCATATTTCCTCAGAACAACTTCGCACTGCTAGTAATCCTCGATTTAGGTGAATCGTATGTTGAAACCTCTTTGATGTTTTCTTTCACCATTATTAAATCTTTTATTGTATTAGTATTGAAACGGTTACGATGATCAGTCTTAATAAGTTTTAGTACATTATGCGTACAGATTCGAAAGATACGAAAAATGTCAGGATTATACATGGTACCTGAAGCCATCAAGCTAAATTTTTTAAGCTTTTTTTGTTTTTTCCGGTATTTTTAATTTATTAAGCGATTTCAAAAAAATTTTAGGGTTTGTTTTAAATAACAATCGTTCGATTTATTCCTGTAAGTTTTTAGTTTTTTTAATAAATATGAGACTTTGCTATCATACTGCTGTTACCAAATACATATTTGGGAATTTCCGCTAATTTAGTAATTTTTACCGAATGTTAGTTTTAGGGACCTTTAATCAATCTTATGGCGCTATTTTTGCAAACTTTTCCAAATTTTAAAATTTTAGCGTTGCTTAGTTTCTCTTTGAGGCAATCGTCGCCGTTTTAAAAATAGCCCCATACATAAAATGAAGTCTTCTTTTTTACAGGGCACTCTCGACACTGTCGATTCAAAAAAGGGCGAAAAGCTCAATACCTTATGCCATTATGAAGGTTGAATTTTTAGAACAAATCATGCTACACTTTAAGAGAGAAAACAATTATAAGAAACAAACACCAAATTGCATTTTTTTTTTTAATAAAATGTCAATTTTTTTTTTTAAGATATGAGTTATTTTTGCTTTTAGGGAAATTGTACTGTACCATCAAAAATCTAATTTAGAAGTCGTAAAAAAATTTTTTTTAGGAATACCAACTACTTTTTAGGAATGTGCGTTCTATATTTTGTTATTAAATCCTCACTTGAAGTCCATTTCTCCATCTCCGCTTCAAACAAATTAGGAGACGAAAGCATGGAATTGTATGTTTCTACTTTGAGTCTGTTCCACATCAAGCAATGCTTATTTCGAAAACTAGCACTACTGTTCCGCAGTGTTGTTAAAAAACAAAATGTGAGTGATATTTCCAAAAAAGGGTCAAAAAGTGTCACAAAATAGGTGAAAATGATACAAAATTATAATATAAAAAAAGGGTCATAAAAGGTATCAAGACCGTCAAAAAAGGGTCAAATTGATACTTTAGTATCACAACGGTAACGCTGCATGCAACTATACTTAAAATAACTTACCTAACATAATTAAAGCTGTGTTTACATTATGTGTATTTGTCATGTGGAATGTCACTTTTTCACATGTTAAATTTATACATATCGTCTGAACCCCTCCAAACAATATCATGTGTTATTTCTCTGTGTGCAGTACACATGACATTTTTAATTTAGAACGACTTCTATTTTCAAGTGACAAACCATCTGACATCAGCTGTTTTTTATTAACAAAATTTTGTGGCGGCAAAAATTAATTGAAATTTTAATAAATATAAATTATAATCAATTTACAAGATTTTGTTTGTCGTGCTTAATTCTTAATAATTATAATAGTAAATAAAAAATAACCAATTTTATTGGAGGGAAAAATTGAAAAGGAATTAACAAAAGTAAGTACATATGTATTTTTTTTATGACAATTTCGATATTTATTTTTATGTTTTTCCAGTTGGACTGGTGTAAAGAATCGGTACTACAGTTAATAAATATGTGGCAAGAGAAGGAATGCTTGTATAACCCGCGGAATAAGTTCTACCACAATAAGCATGCCAGGTACGCAGCGCTCAATGATATGGCTGACAAGTTAAAAATTTTCAATTCATCTATTGGGCCTAATGAAGTTAAGGTAAGGCATTGGGCAATTGTTGTTTGTAATAAATGTAATGCAATATATTTCCAGAATAAAATAACATACTTGCGCGGTCAATATAGCCGAGAAATTGCAAAAGCAAAAGAAAAAAGAAGTGGGCCGGAGCAGATGATGACTATTTGATCAATGAAATTTTTTTAGCACAAATTAAATTTTTATACACTCAGCTGTTTTGATTGTTTTTTTTTTTTTTGATAGGTTATGTCAAGTGTACTTTACATACCAACATGTGAACGTGTAAATTACAAACCATATGTAAAACATAAATTTTGACATACACATGAAATTACATGTGTGTAGAAAAGTGACATTCCATATGACAAATACACACAATGTGAACACAGCTTAAATAGGAATTCGCCTTTTTACATGCACACAATAGGACCGACGCAGTTCGGGGCTCTAGTGAAAATTTTTTGCAGTATTGATAGCATTCATATAATGTAATTATAAAATTCGCATTACTAATGCTTCTAATAAAAGCCACCTGGTTTGTGATGGGGGAAGAATTATTTGTTTGTTTTTTTTTTCAATAATTTTTGTATTTCGAAAAATTGATTTTTACGTTTTGAACTGTTCCCAATATAATTGTAAATATTTCTTATAAGTGTTTTATTGATGCCAGAAAATCGTCATAGCACTATTACTTTTAGTACAAAAATCGTCAATCGTCGTTTTACTGTATTTTCTCAAAAAAATCGTCAAAATGATGAAAAATCTCATATCTAACAACCCTGGTCACAGTTCTTATATTTTTAATTGCCATCACTGTGTGTGTTTTTTTTTGTATACTAAGTTAAATGAGATTAAAACGCTCACTTTGTAATTTTACTTGCAGAGTGGCACTACCAACGAAAAGTTAAGTCTTTTTTTCCTGGCTCAAGAATTGTATACTTATTTGAAGAAATTCCGAGATTGATTTTCGAAAGTAATCCCATTTGGTTTGTTTTAAGTACATTTAAGTGTAATTGGTACTTAAATTTTTGAGTACTACTCGTACTTAGCGTGAGTATAAAAAACTTAATTTATCCAGAGTGTTTTTCTTTTTATATTTACGTAGTATAAACTACCCCAATCGGCTCACTAAGACAGGCGCTACCTTGATTTCAAGTATTAGCGCAACACAATAACACATATTTGCATAACATCGGAGAGTGGATGACCTCCTTCGATATTGACATTTAAACGGCTTGTTTTTAAGCGACCAGTGTATTTGGCGTCTCCATCTGATCCGGTCTCCTGGAATTCTTCAATTAATCTCTTCATATCGGACTTAGCTTAAACTCTATTCCGACTATATTTTGAAATACTCGAACTGCAGCCGGCAAGCTTTCATTATTTTTGAAATATTGTTCAATAATGAAGACACTTGTTCTACCATGTAACGCTCTATATGCACTAATCCTGCCAACACTTTACTGCACAAATGGCGATAAATTCAAATCTTACAGTATGTCCCATATGAAGGGCACTTCTGGAAAGCCATTAATAACTCCGTAGTAAAATTTAGTTTTATAATTAGTATTGTGGTTAGGGTGTTCAATTAATCGGGTTTTTTTTTGTTCGATTAAACGATTAATCGATATTTGGAATTTTTGACTTATTCGATTAAACGAATAAAATTTTAAAATTAATCGATTAATCGAATAATTCCAAATCCAGAAATTTAATAAATTACCTGATTTTGTTTCGATAATTTTAGAAAAAATTGGTACTTAAGTAAACAAACATTGTTAATTACAAGTATTTTAACATTTTATTAACAAAAAAACAAAACAAACGTAACAATTCATACTAATTCACACATTTATATATTCGAAGAAAATTTTGAATCATATTAGATAAAGATGACCAACGATGTTTTACGTCATGTATAAGTTTAATCTCTTTTTGTTTGCAATACAACATATGCTTGAAGTTTTTGTTTTGTTACAACACTTACGTACACGATTAATAACTTCACTTATTTAAATTTTAAGGTCAAATTCATCTGGTATTTTTAATTCATCATTTTCATCACCCTGGCATTCATATTCATCTTCATTATCTTCTACTTTTTCATCTTTAGTTGTTTTATACGGTTTAAGCCTGGTACTCTGTTCAACATTTCACGTGAAATGCTGTCAAAACGCATATGAAAAAAACTTGTGCGGAATATCTATGAAATAATGTTGATAGAGTTGTACTCTGTTCATTTTGTGAAAAAGTTCCGAAATGTTTCTGGCAACATTTTTTTACAACTGCAAAATAATGTAAGCTGCACTTATTTCACGTAAAATTTTAAGCAAAAGCAAAAAAGTATGAACTTAATATTAAATAAGAAATAAAAAATTATTTTAACACAACCGGTACCAGTTTTTTATCCATATATACTTTGTTTTTTTATTAAAAAAAATAAATTTTAGTAAAATACATAAATTACATACGCAAAACAATGTTGCATACTTTACAGGAATGAAAACGTCAAATTGTACAAACTCGCAAGATAGGTAACATTGATACATGTCAAAATTTTCGTGTGAAATAATAAATGTTGCTCATCATTTTTCACAAATTTGAACAGAGTACTAGGCTTTAGTATAGATTGCGTCAACAACCGCAAGGTGAATAGCATGATTAATGCAAAGTTAAGACTCTACTGGCATATTTTTACCACACTTTCGCATTGCGGCTGCACCATCGTGTGTAGAGCCAACAATGTGTTTTTAAAAATCTATTTCAAAATCTTCTAGTTTATTTTTAATGGAACAATAAATATTTAAAGCAGTGCCCTTTTTTTATTTGTTCTAAACCCAAACTATAAATATTAAAAGCTTTTGATTTCTTAAACTTACGTTCATGTATTTGTGTGGGATATGTCTGTCCACTCGTCCACTGTAATTGAAAAGCGTCCATTACTTTCTATTATACGGTGTATCTCCTTTACAATTTCATCCTTTTTTAAATAAAACTTGTTAATGTAGTTCCAAATTGTTGCTTCACTTTATAACTTTGGATTTTTTTAAACCTTTTACGGACATTCCATCTTCTGATATGCTTCTGCAAATAATTTCCTCAAGAGAATTGATCGAAGTTTCTTGTTTCAAATATTTATTCATTCATGTGCTTGGTGTAGCATATTCTTGTTTTAACCTTGCTTTAAATTCTATTCTTAAATTTGGACATTAAAAAAAATTATACATTTAACAGAAAAACCATATACTATTATTATTATTCGATTAATTGGCATAAATTCTTCGATTAATCCTTTAATCGAAATGAGCAATTTTAAATTAATCGAACATTTCGAATTTTGTAAATATCGGTTTATTACTTACCATAGGTCCAACATAAAGCCCACTCTTTAAAAGCACTTAAATAAAGAATTTGATGTCGGATTAAAAAGTCACTAAAGGAAAAAATTAAGACATATATAATTAGCCATAAATAACGATATGCATTGTGTTAGATCTGACAAAAAATGGCGATATAGTGTACAAAAAACTAAACAGGCAATGCCATATCCAGAGTCGTGGTAGAAAATAAAAAAAAAATTCTGGAATTGTTTCAATCTAATCTTCAATCCAAAAATTAATTTTGTATGGGGACCGAATCACTTTAGTGGACGTGGTGTGGCACCTTTAGTACAAAGAAAATATAGGTTTATGTTCAACTGCAAAACGATCACAGTAAAAGTATCCAAATTTGGTAAAAATAGTTTTGTATCAATACACGAAATCTGTCTTTAACCCTTATGTGTGTGGACAGGTACCTGTGTACCTATTGCGTTTTCAAATCGAAATTTTTTATATAAGATTTTAGTCTACAACTCTACAATTTCATGAGAACTCCTAACTTTTTGTTATTATTATATTTTCATAGGTGTTTATATACAATATCAGTTGGTGGGGGGCGTGGCATATCAATTTGCTTTTTGCACCCTTAATAGGGTGAATAGGTACCTGGGTACCTGTATACGTTTTATATGGAGGCACATGAAAAAAATTAATTAGTTGCTTTACTAACGTGTGATAATCTTAATTATTTGACTTGGTTTTTAGAAATTCTATTAAATAAAACTTTATTTGATAAAAGAAAAATTGTTTTACAATAAAAAAAAATTTATTCAAGGTTTATTTTTGATAAAAAAAAAATTATTTTTCATAAAAAAATTTATTTCAAGGTTTAACACAAAAAAAAATATTATTTAAATATAAATAAAAGACATAGAAAAATTAATCCAAACAGTTGTTACATATGGGACGATTGATTGAGTGCTCGTTACAAATAGGCTTGAAGCAATTTTTGCAAGCCTTTCGAGTTTTTCTCTGCTTCTTTGTAAGCTTAGAGCATAGGTAACAACTACCCACAACCGCAATATGGCCACTCTTATCTCGAGTTTCTACATTAGTAACAGCTGTTGTTGAAATATCTCGCCCCAATACAACCTGAATTGCTGATCGAGTGGAATCGATTTTTATTACATTTGAATTTTTGGCACGTCTTTCAATGTTGTCCTTACATAGTTCAAAACTTAAATCTTTCAAAAATAGTCTGCGACGGTCAGTTGAAATAAATTGGGCATTGTACTCCATGTAAACGATGTATGCTGCTAATGCTGCTACATCGATAATATTGAAAAATAATGCTAACGGCCATCGACATGTCCTACGTTTAGAAGTTTATTCTCCCAATAGCTTATCCATATTGTCGACACCTCCTTTAGTTTGGTTGTAATAAGTTATAATTTCTGGTTTAGCAGCTGTAGTGGGTTCTGTTACAGGCTTTGTGTGCATAGTAGATAACATTACTACTGCTTTTTTCTTTTTAGGAACGTAGGAGCACAAAGTTCCTCATTTCTGAAGGCAAAGTTGGTGAAATTTATTTGCCTGAAATAATAATATTTGCTTTTCAATTTAATTTTATTTTTCATAGTCAGTGTATCATGCACGCATTTCTTTTTATGTGTAAAATTAAATTAAGCAAAAAACTTGCTGAGCTTAGCAATTTTTTTGCTAATGTTAGCAACTTTTTCTGCAAAGATCCTCCCAGCAAAAAAGTTGCTGATATTACAAATTTTTTTTTTGGTTGTAGGATTTTAAAAAATATATGAAAAGGGGAAAACCAGAGTAAAATTCTAATATTATATCATTAACCATCGATTTTTTGTACAATACAAGACAAAAAATTAGATTTCTCATACAATTTGCATGAAGGTACCCAGGTACCTATCCACCCTATAGAAGGTGTTTCTTTTTCCACACACATAAGGGTTAAAAATTTTACGTTTCTTTTTATTTAAATACATTAAAAAATTATTTACTTTAACACTTCCAGGACAACGATAAAAATCGCGTCAAACAATTTAAGGACATTAAACTTACTAAAGGCGTTTTTACGGAAAAATTTCAATTATCTCAACAGCCGGTAATGGGCGAATGGGAAATAAAAGCTACAATAAGTGGAAAATATTCTCATGAGAGATCTAAAAAAATTTCTGTACGATTGTATACTCTGCCAAAATTTAGTGTTTACGTGGACACTCCCGAAAACTTTGTACTCGACGACGGTCTTATTAAAGCAGAAGTCTATGGAAAATATACTTTTGATAAATATGTTGAAGGCAATTTGATCGTAGAGTTACGCAAAAATAGCAATAACGATTTAATTGATCAAAAGACACTTCCAGTTGACGGTTTGGCTGTAATTGAATTTCAAGTGGAAAATGCACAAAAACTAAGAGATGAAAGTTTTCTGAATTTGATCGCTTCACTTGAAGAAAAACATACAGGCATAAGGCAAAATAAAACGCAATACTTAAGAGTTCGCACAGAACGTTATAGAATTGTAATACCAGACGAAGAAATCGAGTTTCGTGATTTTAAACCGTTTCGTTTGAAAGCTCATATTGATGATTGGAATAATGGTCCGGTATGGGAGACAAACACCCCTGTAATTTTGGAACATGGTCAAAAGTCTTTTGAAACATCTCTAAATGATGAGGGGGTGGCAGTATTTGAATTTGATCATCAGAAGGATGGCGCATTTACGGTTTTCTTTAACGATTCAAAACAAGTTTTGCCAAATATTTACACATATCCAGAAACTAATAAAACGGTGTATTGTAAATTAAAACTAAAAGGCAGGTAAGTTTATCTCCATTTTTAAAGCGACAAATTTGTGATTAGGAAGAAAGGAAACAAATCCGCAGTTTCGAAATGGATTGAAGATATCACTATGCCAAATATCAGCTTTTTAAGTTTTTAGTTTATCAGTAATTAATTTTGGCCACCTAAATTTAAAAAACGAACACTGCGCAGCGCCAAGGACAAAATGTAATAAGGCTTCGTTTATGAAAGGCTAGTTTACACGGTAATACAATGTATAACGACCAGAGATGCCAGACGATTTTGATAAAAAATCCGCATATTTTCAAAAAAAATCGGCAGTATCGGCAATTTAATTTAAAAAAATAAAAAATTCCTATTTTTAACACAATAAAACCTATTCTTACTAAGAAATTCAGCATAAACTAATGTTAACAACTTATGAAATTGCAAAAAAATCAATCAAAATAAACGTTTTCAACCATCAGTGCAAAAATAAAACAAAATGTAATATAAAAACAAAATATGGAAAAAGTAACGGCACTATCCCTATAACTATTTGGCTGGAGATTAGTTCAATTAATTGAAAGTAAATAGAAAAAATATCATAAAACGAATTAGAAAGTCGTTAGTTGATTTGTAAATTTTGTGAAAATAATCCTAATTAAAGAAAACTTTAATTTTTTCGTCATTTTTCTGAAATCCAAATTGAAAAATCTTTTGATTAAAATCTTTTGTTTTTAAGACAGTAAAAGCTTTCGAAAGTAAAAAACCGTTTAGTAGAAAACGACGATCCGGTGAAAATTTTTGATACAATACAACCAAACTCGAGCTATATTGAAGGTAGAAATTGCCGGAAATACTTTAAATCTTACCATGCGTTGGCAAATAAATGAAGAGTTAAAAATTAGAAGTACGTGGCACATATCAGAGTAGTCAAATGTGCAAAGAAACCCGTTCCAGCAGTCTCAGAAAAGAGTCAGTTATCATCAAACATCTAATACGGGCTTTGTTACAAAATGTTTTATCTGCAGGCTGGCCATGAATCGTGTCATGGATTATGGGAGCTTTCTTACAACTGACGATCATGAATGGACACCAATTCAAACTTTTTAGGCGAATTTGAAAAAAAATTTCTATAAATAGGGATAGGAACCAAGAAACCTAGACCGTTTTATCACTCAAATTAAATGGAAGTTATAGAAAATGCACACAGCCATCGCACAGTGATCGATTTTAAGTATTTAGGCGGCCAAAAGTCAAAATCTTAAATACGTAGTAGGCACAAAATATTGACGTCTTCGTATAGTAAACACTTCCGCGAATTACCCCCCACCCTTTTTTTCAACAACCATACGTCACCGCTTCCGTGCAGTTAGACGCAATTTGATCGTTGACTTGATACGTATTTCTATTTGGGTGCCCAAATTATATCAAATTTCGCACTACGCATGTATGTTTATTTTAAGTTGTGTATAAAAGTGAAAGTGAAAGTGATTCCCATAGCTCAAGTAAGCTTCTATTAAATAAATAATAGTTTTAACTTTTATTTTTAAGTTTCGTTATATTTTTCGGTAGTTGAACATAACCTCTTTTTCACATAAAAAATGTAATTTTTTTAATTTCAAAAGCAATTTTGTTATGTATCAGGATTCGTCCGGATCAAATTTTTTTGTTTATAGAATACGTTACACATTCAGCTTTTCTATAAAAAAACAAGAGCCGCAGAATCCCGCTTATTCCTTAAAGACAGCAGTTCAAAGTATTTTGTTAAAAAAATTTAAAAAACCATTTTTTTTTCAATTTTATGTTTTTTTTAGTTATGGAGATACCTAGTTCGTCGGGGGTGAAAATAGTGACCCGTAAATGTATGTTTGAGCAAATGCAACTACAAAATTTGCCATCTATGGATGAGAAATTGGAGTTTTTAGAAAACCACTTGCTATTGTCTTGCGGAGACACTGTGGAAAGAAAAAAGAGCCTTAAGCATAAATTTTCCTACATCAAACACGAATTTAAACAGAGATGGCTAAAAGCTCATAAAGTTGAAGAAGTTTTTATGAAAAACAACCAGAAGTGGCTAGAAGGCACTTTTGAAATACCAGTGCATTCGCTTAATCAACCAGGTCGTCCGAGCAAATCATTTTCGGATTCGAGTGAACGAAGCAAGAGAAGAAAAACTGAGGAAATTCGATCAAATGTTGATGATGAAATTATTATACATGCCGCACAAGTCATATTGCAAACGAAGGGAAAAAGAAATGCCTCAGAAGTGCTCAATGATATACAAAATTCACCAACAAAGGCTAGTAAATATAGAAAAGCCTATTTCAAGACCAATGAAACAATTGCTCCTTTGACCCCGTTCCAAGCACTCAAAATGTTCGTAGAAGCTGATCTAACAAGACGACAATATGAAATAATAAGGGCAACTAACCCAAAGCATTACCCTTGTTACGACCTTTTGTTGACAGCAAAACAAGAATGCTACCTACCAAAGACGGCATTGCGAGTAACGGCTACCTGCGCAGAAATTAATTTACAATGCCTAATGGATCATACTATCCAACGATTATCAATCTACCTGGAAGAAGTGTTATCAATCCTTAACGAAATTGAAAGAAAGTCATTAACGATCATTTATAAATGGGGGTGTGACGGGTCACAACAAGCACGGTACAAACAAAAATTCTCGGAAGACACCGAATCCGATGCTAGTATATTTTTGAGTTCTTTTGTCCCACTTCAAATTATTTGTGGTAAAGAAAACAATAAAGTGTTATGGCAAAACCCAACACCATCATCGCCACGATTTTGCCGCCCCATCAGATTTCGGTATGTAAAAGAAACTACAGATGTAACAAAAGAGGAAATAAGTTATGTGCAAAATGAAATTAAGAACCTCACTCCTACAAAAGTAAATATTGATGGAAAAGAATCACATTTTAAAAATGACCATGATTGATGGTAAAGTTTGCAATGCTGTAACCAACACGACCTAAACTAGCCGATGCTATATATGTGGCTTCAAATTTGGCGCCACTTCCAAAGATTTCAATAATTTAACCAAAAATAACGAGATAAGTCCCGATGCTCTTGAGTTTGGCATTTCGGTATTGCACGCAAAAATACGTATTTTTGAAAGCATTCTGCATTTGGCATATAAATTGCGCGTGAAGAAATATGGAAAGAAAAGGACCAAGGAAGAGAAAGCATTAGAAGAAGAAAGGAAAAAAGAAATCCAAGAAAGATTCCGCTTAGAAACTGGGCTGTTGGTGGACATGCCTAAAGCCAATTTTGGTAATACCAATGATGGCAATACGAGTAGGAGATTTTTTGAAAACACAGAATTAGCGGCGGACATAACAGGCATTAACTACGAATTAATACACAAATTAAAAATCTTATTAGAGGCGATTTCAAGTGGACACAAAATAAATACAAGAAAATTCGAAGAATATGCCTTCAACACCGCGCAAATTTATGTGGAATTATACGGATGGCATCCCATGACTCCAACAGTGCATAAATTTCTATTACATGGGGCGACCATCATAGATAATGCACTGTTGCCAATCGGCCAATTGTCGGAGGAGGCTGCAGAAGCACGAAATAAACATTTTCGGTCATACAGACAGAATTTTTCAAGAAAATTTTCAAGGGAAAAATGCAACCGTGATATATATCAAAGATTGCTTCTTACTTCAGATCCACTCGTAAGTAGTGAAAGATCGTTAAAGAAAACTTCACACAACAATTTTTCCAGTGAAGTTATAGAACTATTAGAACCTGCCGAGCCCCACATAAAATCAAGTATTGAGCACGAAGAAGTCGAGATAGAAACATCTTTTAATAAGACAATTTAATGCATTTTTATTTATTTATGATTTATGAGAATAAAATGTGTTTTTATTATAAAATATATGTTTTTCTTATTTATTTCTTAAAATAAATAGATAGTTATCAAAAAGTAATTTCAATTTTTGGGAATACAAAATTTTTAATTTCAAAAGATTTTGTTATTCGTGCTTAATTCCCAGTTTTTATTATTGATAAAAACACTTGAAATTTATTGTTGATGGGATAAGCTATTCCTATGCGCATTTCACTGGTTGCTTAGGCCAGATCATCAGGAAACTTCATCCATAAACATTTTAGAAAAACTAAAGATATTAAACCAAATAAAACTGTTAAGCGTATGAGACTCATAGCAACAGTTCTACTTGTAACAATATCAAAGTTTAAACAAAACACATCAACAATAAACAGTGGGTTTATCTCATCTTACATTCCCCACTACAATTAGTTGAAATTCTCTCAACATTAATTGTAGTTGTAAGTAGGTTAAGAAAAACAAAATAAAAACAACAACAACTTACAAAAGATGTTGTCAATTAAGTGTTTTTTAGGCCGTGCACTGCCTGTTTATTATCAAAAAGTAATTTCAATTTTTGGGAATACAAAATTTTTAATTTCAAAAGATTTTGTTATTCGTGCTTAATTCCCAGTTTTTTTTATTGATAAAAACACTTGAAATTTATTGTTGATGGGATAAGCTATTCCTATGCGCATTTCACTGGTTGCTTAGGCCAGATCATCAGGAAACTTCATCCATAAACATTTTAGAAAAACTAAAGATATTAAACCAAATAAAACTGTTAAGCGTATGAGACTCATAGCAACAGTTCTACTTGTAACAATATCAAAGTTTAAACAAAACACATCAACAATAAACAGTGGGTTTATCTCATCTTACATTCCCCACTACAATTAGTTGAAATTCTCTCAACATTAATTGTAGTTGTAAGTAGGTTAAGAAAAACAAAATAAAAACAACAACAACTTACAAAAGATGTTGTCAATTAAGTGTTTTTTAGGCCGTGCACTGCCTGTTTATTATCAAAAAGTAATTTCAATTTTTGGGAATACAAAATTTTTAATTTCAAAAGATTTTGTTATTCGTGCTTAATTCCCAGTTTTTATTATTGATAAAAACACTTGAAATTTATTGTTGATGGGATAAGCTATTCCTATGCGCATTTCACTGGTTGCTTAGGCCAGATCATCAGGAAACTTCATCCATAAACATTTTAGAAAAACTAAAGATATTAAACCAAATAAAACTGTTAAGCGTATGAGACTCATAGCAACAGTTCTACTTGTAACAATATCAAAGTTTAAACAAAACACATCAACAATAAACAGTGGGTTTATCTCATCTTACATTCCCCACTACAATTAGTTGAAATTCTCTCAACATTAATTGTAGTTGTAAGTAGGTTAAGAAAAACAAAATAAAAACAACAACAACTTACAAAAGATGTTGTCAATTAAGTGTTTTTTAGGCCGTGCACTGCCTGTTTATTATCAAAAAGTAATTTCAATTTTTGGGAATACAAAATTTTTAATTTCAAAAGATTTTGTTATTCGTGCTTAATTCCCAGTTTTTTTTATTGATAAAAACACTTGAAATTTATTGTTGATGGGATAAGCTATTCCTATGCGCATTTCACTGGTTGCTTAGGCCAGATCATCAGGAAACTTCATCCATAAACATTTTAGAAAAACTAAAGATATTAAACCAAATAAAACTGTTAAGCGTATGAGACTCATAGCAACAGTTCTACTTGTAACAATATCAAAGTTTAAACAAAACACATCAACAATAAACAGTGGGTTTATCTCATCTTACATTCCCCACTACAATTAGTTGAAATTCTCTCAACATTAATTGTAGTTGTAAGTAGGTTAAGAAAAACAAAATAAAAACAACAACAACTTACAAAAGATGTTGTCAATTAAGTGTTTTTTAGGCCGTGCACTGCCTGTTTATTATCAAAAAGTAATTTCAATTTTTGGGAATACAAAATTTTTAATTTCAAAAGATTTTGTTATTCGTGCTTAATTCCCAGTTTTTATTATTGATAAAAACACTTGAAATTTATTGTTGATGGGATAAGCTATTCCTATGCGCATTTCACTGGTTGCTTAGGCCAGATCATCAGGAAACTTCATCCATAAACATTTTAGAAAAACTAAAGATATTAAACCAAATAAAACTGTTAAGCGTATGAGACTCATAGCAACAGTTCTACTTGTAACAATATCAAAGTTTAAACAAAACACATCAACAATAAACAGTGGGTTTATCTCATCTTACATTCCCCACTACAATTAGTTGAAATTCTCTCAACATTAATTGTAGTTGTAAGTAGGTTAAGAAAAACAAAATAAAAACAACAACAACTTACAAAAGATGTTGTCAATTAAGTGTTTTTTAGGCCGTGCACTGCCTGTTTATTATCAAAAAGTAATTTCAATTTTTGGGAATACAAAATTTTTAATTTCAAAAGATTTTGTTATTCGTGCTTAATTCCCAGTTTTTATTATTGATAAAAACACTTGAAATTTATTGTTGATGGGATAAGCTATTCCTATGCGCATTTCACTGGTTGCTTAGGCCAGATCATCAGGAAACTTCATCCATAAACATTTTAGAAAAACTAAAGATATTAAACCAAATAAAACTGTTAAGCGTATGAGACTCATAGCAACAGTTCTACTTGTAACAATATCAAAGTTTAAACAAAACACATCAACAATAAACAGTGGGTTTATCTCATCTTACATTCCCCACTACAATTAGTTGAAATTCTCTCAACATTAATTGTAGTTGTAAGTAGGTTAAGAAAAACAAAATAAAAACAACAACAACTTACAAAAGATGTTGTCAATTAAGTGTTTTTTAGGCCGTGCACTGCCTGTTTATTATCAAAAAGTAATTTCAATTTTTGGGAATACAAAATTTTTAATTTCAAAAGATTTTGTTATTCGTGCTTAATTCCCAGTTTTTATTATTGATAAAAACACTTGAAATTTATTGTTGATGGGATAAGCTATTCCTATGCGCATTTCACTGGTTGCTTAGGCCAGATCATCAGGAAACTTCATCCATAAACATTTTAGAAAAACTAAAGATATTAAACCAAATAAAACTGTTAAGCGTATGAGACTCATAGCAACAGTTCTACTTGTAACAATATCAAAGTTTAAACAAAACACATCAACAATAAACAGTGGGTTTATCTCATCTTACATTCCCCACTACAATTAGTTGAAATTCTCTCAACATTAATTGTAGTTGTAAGTAGGTTAAGAAAAACAAAATAAAAACAACAACAACTTACAAAAGATGTTGTCAATTAAGTGTTTTTTAGGCCGTGCACTGCCTGTTTATTATCAAAAAGTAATTTCAATTTTTGGGAATACAAAATTTTTAATTTCAAAAGATTTTGTTATTCGTGCTTAATTCCCAGTTTTTATTATTGATAAAAACACTTGAAATTTATTGTTGATGGGATAAGCTATTCCTATGCGCATTTCACTGGTTGCTTAGGCCAGATCATCAGGAAACTTCATCCATAAACATTTTAGAAAAACTAAAGATATTAAACCAAATAAAACTGTTAAGCGTATGAGACTCATAGCAACAGTTCTACTTGTAACAATATCAAAGTTTAAACAAAACACATCAACAATAAACAGTGGGTTTATCTCATCTTACATTCCCCACTACAATTAGTTGAAATTCTCTCAACATTAATTGTAGTTGTAAGTAGGTTAAGAAAAACAAAATAAAAACAACAACAACTTACAAAAGATGTTGTCAATTAAGTGTTTTTTAGGCCGTGCACTGCCTGTTTATTATCAAAAAGTAATTTCAATTTTTGGGAATACAAAATTTTTAATTTCAAAAGATTTTGTTATTCGTGCTTAATTCCCAGTTTTTATTATTGATAAAAACACTTGAAATTTATTGTTGATGGGATAAGCTATTCCTATGCGCATTTCACTGGTTGCTTAGGCCAGATCATCAGGAAACTTCATCCATAAACATTTTAGAAAAACTAAAGATATTAAACCAAATAAAACTGTTAAGCGTATGAGACTCATAGCAACAGTTCTACTTGTAACAATATCAAAGTTTAAACAAAACACATCAACAATAAACAGTGGGTTTATCTCATCTTACATTCCCCACTACAATTAGTTGAAATTCTCTCAACATTAATTGTAGTTGTAAGTAGGTTAAGAAAAACAAAATAAAAACAACAACAACTTACAAAAGATGTTGTCAATTAAGTGTTTTTTAGGCCGTGCACTGCCTGTTTATTATCAAAAAGTAATTTCAATTTTTGGGAATACAAAATTTTTAATTTCAAAAGATTTTGTTATTCGTGCTTAATTCCCAGTTTTTATTATTGATAAAAACACTTGAAATTTATTGTTGATGGGATAAGCTATTCCTATGCGCATTTCACTGGTTGCTTAGGCCAGATCATCAGGAAACTTCATCCATAAACATTTTAGAAAAACTAAAGATATTAAACCAAATAAAACTGTTAAGCGTATGAGACTCATAACAGGCAGTGCACGGCCTAAAAAACACTTAATTGACAACATCTTTTGTAAGTTGTTGTTGTTTTTATTTTGTTTTTCTTAACCTACTTACAACTACAATTAATGTTGAGAGAATTTCAACTAATTGTAGTGGGGAATGTAAGATGAGATAAACCCACTGTTTATTGTTGATGTGTTTTGTTTAAACTTTGATATTGTTACAAGTAGAACTGTTGCTATGAGTCTCATACGCTTAACAGTTTTATTTGGTTTAATATCTTTAGTTTTTCTAAAATGTTTATGGATGAAGTTTCCTGATGATCTGGCCTAAGCAACCAGTGAAATGCGCATAGGAATAGCTTATCCCATCAACAATAAATTTCAAGTGTTTTTATCAATAATAAAAACTGGGAATTAAGCACGAATAACAAAATCTTTTGAAATTAAAAATTTTGTATTCCCAAAAATTGAAATTACTTTTTGATAATAAACAGGCAGTGCACGGCCTAAAAAACACTTAATTGACAACATCTTTTGTAAGTTGTTGTTGTTTTTATTTTGTTTTTTATTTTGTTTTTCTTAACCTACTTACAACTACAATTAATGTTGAGAGAATTTCAACTAATTGTAGTGGGGAATGTAAGATGAGATAAACCCACTGTTTATTGTTGATGTGTTTTGTTTAAACTTTGATATTGTTACAAGTAGAACTGTTGCTATGAGTCTCATACGCTTAACAGTTTTATTTGGTTTAATATCTTTAGTTTTTCTAAAATGTTTATGGATGAAGTTTCCTGATGATCTGGCCTAAGCAACCAGTGAAATGCGCATAGGAATAGCTTATCCCATCAACAATAAATTTCAAGTGTTTTTATCAATAATAAAAACTGGGAATTAAGCACGAATAACAAAATCTTTTGAAATTAAAAATTTTGTATTCCCAAAAATTGAAATTACTTTTTGATAATAAACAGGCAGTGCACGGCCTAAAAAACACTTAATTGACAACATCTTTTGTAAGTTGTTGTTGTTTTTATTTTGTTTTTCTTAACCTACTTACAACTACAATTAATGTTGAGAGAATTTCAACTAATTGTAGTGGGGAATGTAAGATGAGATAAACCCACTGTTTATTGTTGATGTGTTTTGTTTAAACTTTGATATTGTTACAAGTAGAACTGTTGCTATGAGTCTCATACGCTTAACAGTTTTATTTGGTTTAATATCTTTAGTTTTTCTAAAATGTTTATGGATGAAGTTTCCTGATGATCTGGCCTAAGCAACCAGTGAAATGCGCATAGGAATAGCTTATCCCATCAACAATAAATTTCAAGTGTTTTTATCAATAATAAAAACTGGGAATTAAGCACGAATAACAAAATCTTTTGAAATTAAAAATTTTGTATTCCCAAAAATTGAAATTACTTTTTGATAATAAACAGGCAGTGCACGGCCTAAAAAACACTTAATTGACAACATCTTTTGTAAGTTGTTGTTGTTTTTATTTTGTTTTTCTTAACCTACTTACAACTACAATTAATGTTGAGAGAATTTCAACTAATTGTAGTGGGGAATGTAAGATGAGATAAACCCACTGTTTATTGTTGATGTGTTTTGTTTAAACTTTGATATTGTTACAAGTAGAACTGTTGCTATGAGTCTCATACGCTTAACAGTTTTATTTGGTTTAATATCTTTAGTTTTTCTAAAATGTTTATGGATGAAGTTTCCTGATGATCTGGCCTAAGCAACCAGTGAAATGCGCATAGGAATAGCTTATCCCATCAACAATAAATTTCAAGTGTTTTTATCAATAATAAAAACTGGGAATTAAGCACGAATAACAAAATCTTTTGAAATTAAAAATTTTGTATTCCCAAAAATTGAAATTACTTTTTGATAATAAACAGGCAGTGCACGGCCTAAAAAACACTTAATTGACAACATCTTTTGTAAGTTGTTGTTGTTTTTATTTTGTTTTTCTTAACCTACTTACAACTACAATTAATGTTGAGAGAATTTCAACTAATTGTAGTGGGGAATGTAAGATGAGATAAACCCACTGTTTATTGTTGATGTGTTTTGTTTAAACTTTGATATTGTTACAAGTAGAACTGTTGCTATGAGTCTCATACGCTTAACAGTTTTATTTGGTTTAATATCTTTAGTTTTTCTAAAATGTTTATGGATGAAGTTTCCTGATGATCTGGCCTAAGCAACCAGTGAAATGCGCATAGGAATAGCTTATCCCATCAACAATAAATTTCAAGTGTTTTTATCAATAATAAAAACTGGGAATTAAGCACGAATAACAAAATCTTTTGAAATTAAAAATTTTGTATTCCCAAAAATTGAAATTACTTTTTGATAATAAACAGGCAGTGCACGGCCTAAAAAACACTTAATTGACAACATCTTTTGTAAGTTGTTGTTGTTTTTATTTTGTTTTTCTTAACCTACTTACAACTACAATTAATGTTGAGAGAATTTCAACTAATTGTAGTGGGGAATGTAAGATGAGATAAACCCACTGTTTATTGTTGATGTGTTTTGTTTAAACTTTGATATTGTTACAAGTAGAACTGTTGCTATGAGTCTCATACGCTTAACAGTTTTATTTGGTTTAATATCTTTAGTTTTTCTAAAATGTTTATGGATGAAGTTTCCTGATGATCTGGCCTAAGCAACCAGTGAAATGCGCATAGGAATAGCTTATCCCATCAACAATAAATTTCAAGTGTTTTTATCAATAATAAAAACTGGGAATTAAGCACGAATAACAAAATCTTTTGAAATTAAAAATTTTGTATTCCCAAAAATTGAAATTACTTTTTGATAATAAACAGGCAGTGCACGGCCTAAAAAACACTTAATTGACAACATCTTTTGTAAGTTGTTGTTGTTTTTATTTTGTTTTTCTTAACCTACTTACAACTACAATTAATGTTGAGAGCATTTCAACTAATTGTAGTGGGGAATGTAAGATGAGATAAACCCACTGTTTATTGTTGATGTGTTTTGTTTAAACTTTGATATTGTTACAAGTAGAACTGTTGCTATGAGTCTCATACGCTTAACAGTTTTATTTGGTTTAATATCTTTAGTTTTTCTAAAATGTTTATGGATGAAGTTTCCTGATGATCTGGCCTAAGCAACCAGTGAAATGCGCATAGGAATAGCTTATCCCATCAACAATAAATTTCAAGTGTTTTTATCAATAATAAAAACTGGGAATTAAGCACGAATAACAAAATCTTTTGAAATTAAAAATTTTGTATTCCCAAAAATTGAAATTACTTTTTGATAATAAACAGGCAGTGCACGGCCTAAAAAACACTTAATTGACAACATCTTTTGTAAGTTGTTGTTGTTTTTATTTTGTTTTTCTTAACCTACTTACAACTACAATTAATGTTGAGAGAATTTCAACTAATTGTAGTGGGGAATGTAAGATGAGATAAACCCACTGTTTATTGTTGATGTGTTTTGTTTAAACTTTGATATTGTTACAAGTAGAACTGTTGCTATGAGTCTCATACGCTTAACAGTTTTATTTGGTTTAATATCTTTAGTTTTTCTAAAATGTTTATGGATGAAGTTTCCTGATGATCTGGCCTAAGCAACCAGTGAAATGCGCATAGGAATAGCTTATCCCATCAACAATAAATTTCAAGTGTTTTTATCAATAATAAAAACTGGGAATTAAGCACGAATAACAAAATCTTTTGAAATTAAAAATAGATAGTTTTTTAAAATACAGTCTTTGGAAGCCATTAACGTCCAAAAATATTTTTGGCCGCCTAAATACTTCAAATCTATCACTGTGCATCGATGTGGCTAGATACATTTTTGTAAAATAAGTTTAAGTTGTGTATTTTAACAATTGCATATTAACTTTGATTTTCTAATACCTGATATACATTTTTTGTTACTGCTAATGTGTCAGTCTATATTTTATTCCGCAAACGTTAGTAATTAGTCAGCGCATAGTGAACGAAAATTGGGTACCAAATATAGTGTGTAAAAGCTGCTACAACCGTCTAATGGATTGGAAAAATAGAAGACGTGAAAGTATGCCATTCGGTATCCCAATGACTTGGACTAATCCTGGCGAAGGTCACAATCCATTGAATTGCTATGCATGTGCGAATAAAGGAGCCGCAAAAAGGATAAGAAAATCGTATAATTACGTTGGTGTTACAAGTGCCGCAACACCATTGCCTCATTCGGACCACATTCCTGTGCCAAAAGCTTCTAGCCCAGATATTTTCTCTTCTAGGACTGCTCCGACATATCATGCACGTGATGATCCCCCATATGAGCCATCAGTATCCAATGAGCCAATTTTAATAAATCAAAATAAGCTTGATTCAATTGTTGCCAAGTTGGAATTAACACAGCATAAATCGGAAGAGCTGGCTTCCATTTTGAAATCAAACAATTTGTTGGCACCCGGTGTGAAAGTCGCAGCTTATCTAAGTCGTCAGACAACACTCCAAAGTTTATTCCTTGTGAATGATGAAAAAACTTCTGCATATTGCGGCTCCTTTATTCGCACATGCATAGCAATTCAATGGATTGTGACCTTCGCCAGGATTAGTCCAAGTCATTGGGATACCGAATGGCATACTTTCACGTCTTCAATTTTTCCAATCCATTAGACGGTTGTAGCAGCTTTTACACACTATATTTGGTACCCAATTTTCGTTCACTATAACATTTTGGTTGAAGTACATCTCGTATGTTTGAACAAAATCAGTACTGAAATTTCCCCTTTTTTTATGTGTTGAGACATATTGACCACAGCAGTAGCAAAAGCAATTTATATCTGCCTTGCACAGTTCCATATTCTGTTCTCTTTTGTTCACTTTTAAAAAACTGGAGAAAAATCACTTTTACTGTTCGCGTTCGTCGGCACTTGTTGAATGACAAAAATCACAGAACCAGTGTGAGAAAGAGAAGAAGTATAATGACAATGCATGTTTTATGTGAACATTACAGAACCAGTGTTGCCACATCAATATTTCTCTTTTAGTGCAGTAGAAAAATATGAGAGAGTTCGGCTTGTGAGTGTCAATGTTTTCTCCAAATAATGTTGTGCATATCTGGAGCAAATTTTTGAAATTCATACATTTACCTAATTGTGAATAAATGAGAAACGCGTGCATCGATTTTCATGATCTATGCCTTTTTTTGCTCATGAATTATGTGACTTTACGCGAAAGTAATTAGTTTTGGCACTTTTTTCCATTTTATTTTTTATTTAAATTTTTAGGCAAAAAATACTTTTTTCCCTTCATACATTCATTTTTAACTTCGAAAGTGTTGCACATATAGGAAAACGGTATAGAAGAAATTGTAATTCTTAATTTTTCTAAATTTGTTTTAGCAAAATCGGACAAGTGGTTCTCGAGTTATGTTAAACTACGTTTTTGCCAAAATGTTACAACTAAGCGAAAAAACATCAAGATATGGAAAAAATTTAAAAGGTCATAAAAAGAAACTGACACATACGAACGCCAAACCCTTTGAGGGTTTTACTATACTGACCTAGTACCATCACCCTGACTTGGAATTTCTCACCAATATTCTCCGGTTTATTGTAGTTTTAGTACAATTTAACAAGCTTTTTGATATTTAATAACGTTTAAAAAAAAAACGAAAAGTAGTTCAAAACTAAATAAATTTTATTGACAGTTAATGATTGTCATATGAATTTGTGTTTAACAAATACCCAAAAAAGGAATATACCTGTTATTTACCCATACATCAGGTAAATACCCGGTAGAGTCCCATCTATAAGAATATAGTAGAGGTTAATTTTTTTTAAGCAAAATTAATGCTATTTTTGTTTTAAAAAATTCAGAAAAAAAATTATAAGAACAAAAATTTTACATACATATATGTATATAATTTATTGGAAAACTAGGAATATAATGAATAAAATAAGCCATTAACCATGAAAATAATTATTCTATTCAGAATTCATTGAAATTTTTATTAACAATACGTATACTGAAATTTCATGAAAGTAGTGTAAATGCAGTGTTACATAAAAAATCAAAAATCTTAAAAAAAACAAAGTTTGGCGAATTTTGCCAATTTACGCTGTAAAATTGGCAGCGAAGATAAAAAAATCTGACAACCCTGATCAACATAGAGATAGTTTACGCAATCATATACGCATTAAAACAAGTGGCACTTTCCAAGTGCACTTGCCTGCAAATATGTACATGTTTACATAATTTATTCGCAATAAATACATAAGCTAACCACGCATTACAAGAAAAAAGGTTTCATATAAGCTAGCTTACATATATATGTAACTTTCATTTAGAATGGGGTTTTAATAAAACAGAAAGTCAAAAAGTTTTCTCTACATCTAGTAAAAGTATCAAAAAAGTGGCAAGAATTGCAAAAAGTATCACATTTGGGTGAATTTTGCAAAATTAGCAAAATATAGTATCCAAGCAGTCGAAAAAGCAAATGGCAAATTGCTACTTTAGTAGCACCAACGGTAACGCTGGTAACGTGGCGTTAGAGTTATGCCCAGAGCACTTTTACCAATCTGCACAAACTTTTTGAAATGCTTTTATAAGTTTCTACCAGACAAATTTTTTAAGGAAACAGAGCCTTAAGCGGTTTTTAAGATTTTGGTTTATTAAAAGTTTAATATTTTTGTCAATATTTTGACGATTTTAAAAATACCCTCTACCGACTGTTTCAATTAAGCAAATTAGAAGCCTAGCTAGCCTAGTGGTGCAGAGATTAGAACTCAAAGAATTCTGATGAAAGAATGTGGTGATTCTTGAAACATGTAAATTCAACCCTGGTTCGAGCCGCAGCTCAGCCCAGAAAATAAATTTTAATAAAAATTTCATGTTGTAAAATTCCTTTCTTCAGTAAAAAACAATTTAATGAAAATTAAGTTTGATCAACTCAAGCATAACTAAAAATATTGATATTAATTTTTTTTTTCAAATGTTTTAAAAATGACTGCTCATATTAGATAACAGTTTTACCTTTCTTTAAGGAAGTTTTATTGCGGAATTTTGGTATTTTTAGTTATTCAATAAACTAAGCCGATTTTGAGTTACGCGAATATGTGCTGTGCAACCTCCTCCATTTTCGAAATAACAGTATATCTCGAAAACCAGAGCCAATCTAAAAAAACGGCGAGCACCAATGGATTCAGCGTACCCAAATTATGTTTAAATGCCATGTGCCCGGCTTGTCTGTTTTTTCAACTAGCATAGTGTTATCAATCATCCCAAATTCTGCAGAGTGATTTTAGGTATTAAAAAATTATATATGTCCGGGCTCTTTAAAAGTTATATGTTATTTTTTTTTTAATTTTTAAAAATTTACTACATATAAAAGTTTTGCAAAAGAAGAAAATTTTGAATGAGTACGAAGACACCTGATCATAAAAGAAATAATTAATAAGTTAATAAAAGAACATTTGATAAGTTTACAACGAGTAAAATTAAATTAAAATAAATTAAAGAAAAAATTTTATATTTTATGTTTGAATTGTATCAAGTCAGCTAATTAGGCCTATATTATTTAATGTAAATAAAAAACTTTTCTTTACATGTTTTCCAACGTTTCGTCAGATATTTGTTGACTTCATCAGGGTAACGTAAATTTAACAGTAATTTTTACATAAAATAAATATAAATAAATTTTACAAAAACCAAAGAACATTTAACACAAAAAATAAATTAAAACCACAGAGTAAAAATTAATATCACAGAAAAAATTTTAAGTTTAAATATATTCAATATAAAAAAATTATAGTCTACTAGCGGATGGCCCGGCGCACAGTGGGAAATTTTACGAGAAGGCGGTCAAAATTCCATAACTTTTGACTGGATCGGTATTTTTTATGCGATTTTTTTGCTCGATAGGTGCGATGTTAGGCTTTAATTTGCGCTATAAAACGTAACATTCGACTGATAGGAGCAAAAGTTATGGGGAGTTCAAAATGCATTTTCATTTTTTTGTTGAGTTTCGGTGTAAAAGTTGAATATTTCAAATATGATTTTTTTATAATTTATCATTATTTCTCTTGTATTTTACAACTGATACTTATTTTGTATTGTCGGACTTAGATCCTGTCAGAAAATGCCAATATTTGGCCCCTGTAAATTTTTAAGTCCCAATATTCACAGGGGCCAAAGGTTGGCTTTTTTGGGAAAGACGAGTTGTTATAAGGATAAAACTGAAAAGGAATATTTTGAAAAATGACCAAATAGCATTCTTAGCTATCGATAACATTTTAGGTTATTCAACTTTTATTTTTGGTTTGAGATGTATGTGCATTTTATTTTTATATATTAATACAAATATATACTTAAATCAAAAACAAATTATAATCTATAAACAATTATAAATTAAACAATATTGGTACAAATTTCTTCTAAATAGCTTTGGGTTTCATTTTCTAGAAGTTGTTTAGCTTCTTCCTCTAATTCGATTGAGGTTGATTTCCATTTTTGTCGAATACTGGACATATATGGATCTGATGTGCACAACAAAATAGTAATAAGATCTTCATTAGTACAACATCTGGACATTTTTCTTGTGTTATGCTCACGGAAGAATCTGTAGTCTTTGTTCCTTTTTTCTTGCGCTTCAGATAGATCTCCAATTGGTAGCATATTGTGTTGAACTATTTGTTCCCCATGGTATAAAATTTTATGAACTGTGGTTGGCATATGTCTCCAAGAGTTTATTTTGTTATAAAGAATTGCTGTTTTATTTGCACACTGGCCAAATTTTTTTGCATTTATATTTCTGCTACATGATATAACTTGTAAAATGATCTGAAATCGTCTTATTAATTCAAAATGTACTCCTGTGATAGATGCTGCAGTTTCTGGATCGGAAAAGAATCTCCTTGCAGTGTTTCCATCATTTGAATTTCCTTCTCCTTGTTTTGGCTGATCAATTATAAGGCCTAGGTGAAGGTATTTTTCTTGAATTTGTTTTTTTGTTTGCTTCCTTTTTTCCACATTTTCTTTGTTTTTTCTCACTGTTTCGCCTAACGGGCCAAATTCCATATCATAACCCAATTTAAGAATATGCTCAATTTTGCAGCATCCGTTCACCCACAATAAGTTCATAACAATGGCAATACCTTTACCTTCTCCAAATTAATTGATAACCTGACGTGCTAGATAATTTATGTGGCCTGAACTGCATTATTTGTCGAAAATTCTTTAAGATTCACCTTCTTTAATTTCAGTAATGTTTCCTTGCAGGACTTATTTTTTGAACCGAATATCTTACCTTGGGTCACAGAAATTGCTGTAGTTCGCAAGGCCGTATCCAGATGTGTGTACAGAATGTATAGAAATGTAGGTTAGATTCTGGACTACAAGAGAGTATAGATTTTTTTTGACGCGTTTTGACGCTCAGGACTTATGCTCTATAAAGTAGGAAATTTCCGGGAAATTTTGACATTAAAAAAAATTAAATAGTTCTAGAGGTCGCAGAGTTTAATGCTTTAAACCACGTATAGCTAATAAAAACTAATACACAAAACTTATTCTGTCAAAAAATCTTAAAAAACAAAAAAGTTATGAGCATTTCAACTTCAAAAATTGACTCAGAAATTCAAAACTATAACCAAATATTGAGAAAGTCCATTTCGGACCACCCTGTTCTCAATGAAATAGTTGAAATAGGGTTGAAATTTTTTGGCTCCCGAGGTTCACTAGATTTACTTTCACATAAATAAAAAAATTTTAAAATCGGAGAACAAAAAAAAAAAATAATTTTGGCCGCCTTCTCAAAATATGAACCAGTGTGCGGCGTGTGTTACTACCCTGCAAATAACAGGACTAGTTCAAACACGCGTGTAAAATGTAGCCCACAAGGGACTAGGTCTAGTCCAAAAGTAACCCAAGCGTATAATTACAAAGCAGTAGTCTTAAAACTACTCCATGGTATACTTAAGAGGATTAGTTTTGAAGTCGTTTAAAAACGAAAACATGTCGTTAAAAAACGACGACATGTCTTCTTATTACAAACACTTTTTAACAATGACATGGGCCATGCTTGCATTACATTAGACCAGTCCACGTAGTAGTCCATTTGATCAAAATGGATCAAGTAGTCCAATATTATTTGCAGGGTATGCCTAAAAAAGAAAAAAAATTTGTTTATTTATCATTGAGGTTATTTCGGTCGGGCAGAAATTGCCCCCAATCTTCCCTCGTGGACCGTATTTGTACGAAAGAAAGAATTATTTCGCACATCGGAAATAGGCAGTTAATGGTTTAAAATTTAAATTAAATATTTTAATGGAAAATTAATTTTTAATGCATACTCTAGGGTGGCCCGAAAAATTCAAATTCACTCTAAACCTTAGGGTAATCCTAATTTTTTACTTAAGTTTATAGTAGAAAAGAGCCAAAATTTCGATGGCATAAGTGAATTAGAAGGCAGTGCTTAACGTATCCAAAGTAAAAAAAAATTTTGATATATTCAAGCTTATAAATATTAAATTCTGTGTACTTGTAAAACATTGCATTGATAGGCTTGAAAAATTAAGAGCACAGTTGACGAGGGCACAGAGAGGACGGAGAAGAGTATGATTATTTTATCAGCAGACAAGAAATACAACAAGAAACAAGCAAAATTCTTAAAAAAAAAATAGAAGAAGAAAAGATACTTCAAAAAGGGAAAAGGTAATTTCCTCTTTCGTAATGTCGCACAATTGTAACTATTTCAGATTCAGAAAATGAATTTTACATTAGTAGTAAAAAAAATCACAAATAACTTGAAGGTTGTTGATGATATAACTGAGCGTGGTGTCAAACTGTTTGAAGAGTTTTATAAGCTTCTGACAAATTATGAAGAAAAGAAACAGTTGCTAATCCAAGTAATTGAAGCTAACAGAAGGTGGGTTCCGACCAAAACTACAAAAGAAGCAGTTTTTGAAAGTTTGAAGCTGTCGACTTCAGAGGATTATTGTCCATCAAATTTATACTAAAATATAATCGTATTTCCTACTTCTTAACAAGTTGTATTTAGTTTTAAACAACCCTAAAGATTACCGATTTTTATAATTTACTATTAATGTTACATGTCTTCGAGCACTTTCTTCCTATAGAAATATTATTTCCAAGTTTTGCCAAGATACTTGCTTTATTACCAGTAAGAAATTAGGAGGTGCCCAGATATGTTAACTAGTTTTGAAATTAATTTGATTTGATTTTATTGTTTCCAAAATTCATATACACGTTTGATCTTAACATAGAACTTTAAATTAGCATTTTCCTTACATACTAAAGTATTTTACATGGACTTTCCAATACAGCCTATATTTACATAGCAATTTTTACAGTATCACATATGTTTTCCTTATATATTCTTAACATTTAAAATAAAATTTCCAAAAAAAGGAAAATCAATTTTAACTAATTCTAAACTTAAAACTAACACACAAATAAGACAAGAAATATATATATAGAAAAGAAAGGAAGAATATTTACAAAAGGGGTCTATGACCTATTGGACAATGCTGTACACTGTGTTAAATATATCTAACGTATTTACACGTCTGTGGTAGAATAGGAGATCTGCATCCTGATGAAGGAGCCCAGCTTCATTCAGTGCTAGAAGGTCCGACGGGGACATATATCTCGACGAATGGACCGACTGCATATTTTCCGATCTCTCAAAGCATGCCTGTACGAGACTATTCTCAAGAGAAACAGCCTTGTCCAGAAATGCAATGCCTGAATTTGTTTTGAAATTTTGAGTGTTTCACATTAATATAAATCCTGCGGACAAGTTTAAAAGCTTCGCAGGTCTAGACTAAGAAATTTTATACACCGACTCTTTAACTAAATAAAGAAATGAAAAAAAAACTTCTCAATACCAACAACATACATTTTTGCAATTTCAGACCACTCCTCGGAAAGCCGGTTGAAGTTGAAGTCCGATCTTCTTTCGATATACCATATTTGGTATACACTGTTGTAGGTCACGCCTCTATAGTCCGCTTGGAACATGTTAAACTTCCAGGAAATAAAAAATTTCATACCATTAAAATAACTCCATCAATAGAAATGATTCCAGAATCATTTTTATATGTTCACTATATACTTGACGGTAACTTAAGGTTCGAGGAAATATCTTTACGATTTCCTATGGAATTAGAAAATCAGGTGAGATTGCTGCATATTGTTTGAAAGTTTTCGATTTGATAACACTAACGAATACTTAAAAGGTTTCAATTGCAGCTCCCAAACAGGTAAAACCTGGTCAAGTGGTAACTTTAAAATTGCAGGCAGAACCCAAATCATACGTTAGTATTCTGGCCGTTGACATCAGTGTATTTTTGTTAGATAGCAGCTATGATATATACAAAAAGACAATATTGGAAGATCTAAATAGGGACAGATCGTATGTAACCGATAGCCATATAAGAAGACCGGGTGTATTATCAGGTCTTTTAACTCTAACCAATGCCCACTATCCAACTTATGAGGAAAGTAAGGTTTCTCATTCACAAAACTATTACACAATTGAAATAACTTAATATTTTATTTATTCCAGATCCTACCGCTGTTTTAAGCTCTAGCCCGGGAACTCTTGATTTCCGTACAAAGTTTCCGGAAACTTGGATATTCAAAAATTATGAAATGTACGAATGCAGAATGAGCTATATAGTGCAAAGTGTTTATAAGCTTTTTGTTTATTTCTGGGATTATTCATTAGCTTTGAATAGAGAAATTCCGTTAGTGGTGTCTATTTTCTGCTGACATTTCACAAAATTTCGATGTAAGTTTTTAGTTTAGGGGATTGTTATTGACTTTTTAATATTTTTAACCATTGTTCGTTCCATAGTATTTGGTTCGGTAGATTTAGTGAAAACGCAAACGCTAAAAGTGTTTTTGTGGTAAGTCATTAAAAAATAACGTTTCTCTTTTTGTGATCTTTTAACACAAAAATAATACTAAACTTTTCCAACTCAACAAAAAGATGAGAACATTTAATTGCAGGGTTTAAAAATACATACTAATATCCCAGTAAAAACTTCGCTTACTTTTTCAAAATGAATAGCTTCTTTAACTCATTATTTAGTAGCTTTTTTCTATAACTACATCTATAGCAACTTCTATAACTACTTTTTTCTGAATGTATTTAAGTAAAAAAAAATAATGAATTACTTTTGAATGCGTTCATTTTGGGGCATCCTTTGTAAAATTCATTGGTTCTTTCAGTAGAATTGTAAGTAGTGCTTTTATGTTTTTCTGATTACTCAACACATTACATATTTTGTAGGCGAAGTTTTTACGGGGATATTAGTCAGAAATATGCATAATTTCAAACACAAGCTAACAGAAAAGGGGATGTAAGAAAAGATAAACTCACTGTTTATTGTTGGTGTTTTGTTTAAGCTTTGATATTGTTACTTACAAGTAAGACTTTGAGTATAATATTTTTAGCTTTTCTAAAATCTTAGGAAAAGGTTTCCTGATGAGCTGGCCTAAGCAACCAGTGAAATGCGCATAGAAGTTAGCTTTCCCCCAACAATAAATTTCAGTGTATTTATCAAATATGAAAAATTGGGAATTTAGCACGTCATACAGAAATCGTATTAATGATAAATTTTGTATTCCCGTAAATAACTTTGATAATCTAAAAATATTAAATTATAATCCAACGTTATATATTTAAATGCATGGCGGTATTAATATAATTTCTAGTTATACTCAAAAATATTTAACAAGTGGTAACTTTTTGATTTTACAATAATATTAAAATATTAAATATTTCGCCGTATAAATATATTTTATATGGAAATATTCAAGGTATATTTACACAAGGTAAGCTCGTTGGCCCATATGTTTGTCAGCTGTTTACCCATATTTGGAACCCCAATGTCAAATTGCGTGTATATGAGCCAAAATTTGTACATGTGTGCGTTAAATTGTTTTTGTTTTATATGAAGACAATTTTGACAACTTGGTTCCTTTTATAGAGCAGCATGTCTACACTCCCAAATGAGTCTACCTTGTGTAAATATACCTTGGAAATATTGAAATATTTTTAGTCACCATAAATATTAAACATTTGGGGTATTCACAAGGTGTCATAAAGTCATAAGTCTTAAAATAATAACATGAAAAAATACGACTGTTGTGAACAACCCCTCATAATGAAGTGTGCTATTTTAAATTTAAATCAGCTGATTTAAAACAAATATAAAAAATAAATATTTACCTAACAATAAAATATTTTGTTCAATATTTATTGTTGACCTGTCGATAATCTATGTTGTTGTTTTTGTTTGGCTTAAGGTCATATACAAATTAAAATAAAAAATTCCACAAATTTTTGTATTTTTAATTTTGTTTTTTATTTTTCATCCGATATTTCGACCATACATCGATGGTCATCTTCAGGGGATTAAAAACACTGTCAAATTAAAAATTACAAAAAAGTTGATACGTCCTCACTGTTTGTCATATTTTCATCAAATATGACAAACAGTGAGGACGTATCAACTTTTTTGTAATTTTTAATTTGACAGTGTTTTTAATCCCCTGAAGATGACCATCGATGTATGGTCGAAATATCGGATGAAAAATAAAAAACAAAATTAAAAATACAAAAATTTGTGGAATTTTTTATTTTAATTTGTATATGACCTTAAGCCAAACAAAAACAACAACAATAAAATATTTTTTAATTCTAAACCATGAATTAATAAATTAAATTAGATGCTATCTGACTATTTTCCATTTTTTAAACTCAAATCACAAATAAATTTTATTTTGTTTGTTTACCAAACATCAGAGTCCTAAGCCGATATAATTTGACGCCGCAAGTGTTTTGTTGCAAAAATTGCTAGCCGCAGGTTAAATTCGGATATTAGCCGGATAAAACTAAGCCATCAAAGGCGACGGCTACAAAAACTAATGCGTTCGGCTCAGCCGCTCAGCGCAGGTCTCTTCTGATTAATTACGACAGCACAATAAACATTTCAAGCAAAGTTCTATTAATTTAAGACACTTTTTGTTGACAAAGCAACAACAATATTTTTAAACCATTGTAAAATGTTAGAACATTATGACAATATAACATGATAGCACACCTTGTGAATACCCCAATTGTGTTTCTTCAATATCAATATATTACTGCCACACATTATAAAACTGCCGAAGTATATGCGAAATGTACGAATATAAATAACATAACAAAACAAAATACGCCGTCTATGCCGACTGCCAAAATATGCGACACAAAATATGCGACTATTACACACGAAATATTTAAATATTTCAGTGTGAATAGTAAACATATTATAAGTCGAAAAATAAACTAATAACAGTCACAAAAGTAGTGATCATGAAAATGTCTATCCTTTTAAAAGATACTTTGACTTTTGCAAATAAATTTCTCAAAACACAAACGCACTTTTGAACCTTAACTCTATTTTTGATATGAAGAAAAAAAAAACTATTTTCTAATTTTTAAACCCTGTTTAATTGCGTTCCGTTTTTTAAGCACCAAGCTTCGTTGTGTTCGGTTCAGCACATTAATGGTTGTCCGTTTCCGCCTCTTTGGCTGATTAAAAACAAAATTCAAATGTTATAGTTCGTTGTGTGATTCTTATTGAATTATTAGACTGCCAACAATAAATGTCAGTGTATTTATAAAGAATGAAAATTAGGAATTATGTAAGCACGAAAAACAAAATCTTATTAATTAAAAATTATGTTTTCCAAAAAAGTTAAAAAGAATTGAAACAATATAGCTCATTCTGCACTTGATTAGTTTTTTTTTTTTACTAAATGTACCTTATTTATTTTGTAGTAACGAAACAGATACTGAAATAGTGTTAAATATCCCAGAAACTATAACAACTTGGCGTATAACAGTATTCTCCAATCATGCTGTTAAGGGTTTTGGTATAGTCGATGGACCTACCGACATAACTACCTTTCTGCCATTCTTTCTTACGCTTAATCTGCCATATTCTGTCAAAAGAGACGAAGAAGTTGCCATACCAGTAACCATTTTTAACTATCACAATGAAACTGTAGACACTGAAGTAACACTGTTTAATAAGAATATGGCATTTCGTTTCATGGAACCTCCTTCCAAATCTACGCCTAGAGATCTACAAACAAAAAACTCACAAATTCCTGCAAATCGTGGCAAGACAATTAAATTTGTTATACAGCCGATACAAGTAGGTGATATTGAATTACGATTAGCAGCCAACAATTCCTTATATTCCGATGGAGTTGTTCACAAGCTAAAGGTTCTACCCGAAGGCATTACGAAATACAAAAATAATGCTCGCTATTTGAGTGCAGCTGACGAAAAGTCATCGTTATCTTTGGACATACCACTGGATAGTGTAAGCGATTCAGAGTTAATAACATTGTCGGTGGGGGGAGATTTTATGATACCTTCTCTGGAGAATCTCAATAAAATGCTTATGTTGCCCACCGGCTGCGGCGAACAGAATATGGCAAATTTTGCTTCCAATGTTTTAATATTAGATTATTTAAAAGCCTTCGGAAAATTGTCTAAGGAAAAACTACTTGTCAATGATGCTAGATTTAACATCGAAATCGGTTATCAGCAGGAGTTGTCGTATCGTCATAGAAATGGTGGCTACAGTGTTTTTGGCGAGACGAAAAATGAAGTTGCCAGCACTTGGTTGACAGCCTATGTAGCACGTTTCTTTATTAAAGCCTCAAAATATACACCAATTGAAACTCGAATAATTGACTCGGCCCTAGAGTATTTGGCAAAAGAACAATGGTTTGATGGACGATTTCCTTACACTGGTTATTTGTTTTATAAGGAACTGCAAAATAACTATGGTTTCTCGGCGTTTGTATTACTGGCATTTATGGAAGATCGTGTAAGTAGATTAAAATTATTTCCACTTCTATTTCATAAGAGAGTAGTCAATATTAGATCGAAGGAAACTCTTTCAAATTTTGCTGTGACTAAAATATATTTAAGGTTAAAACTTCAAATCGGTTGCCTTTCTGTATTTGGTAAAATTCACAATCGAAAATGAGCAATTGTGATTACCTTTAGATCAGGGAGCACTAAACAGGTATGCGCGTTCGCCCAGCTGACTGTTTTTTATATCAAAGCTTAGTTAATCTGAATTTAAAAATACTATATAAAATCAATGGACAATCGGGCAAACTCTCTCGGATGCCTAAAACTTAGGATTGAAATCCAGCAAATCGGTTCGGTAGGATCAAGGTTATGAATCAAACTCCCATAAATGGTGGAACAGTGCACGGAATGATATTAGATTTTTCAAAAGTTCGTTTTATTCGACTGGAATCACGCTGTAAAATTTCGTGAAGATCCGTTTATAATTTACCCTAGGCCCCATATAAAACCTTCTCCCGAAAAGCAGTTTATTACGCCTAAAACCGTAATAAATATTGATATCATAATAGAATTTGGTACGTCACAGTTTTATAGGACTAGAAATTACACTAATAAATTTCGTGATGATCGGTCCATAATTTACTATAGGCCACATATAAAGCTCACTCTGGTAAATTAATTAAATAAGCCTTAAGCCGCAGCAGATATGCATACATAGATATTCCGGTAAAATTTCTTCCAACTAAGCCTCATATGACCAGAAAAATGTCATGCAATTTTGTGATATACGGTCCATAATTTACTTAATTTACTGTAAACGCTAAAATTAATTTCACCGCTATATTGAAATTGATTGACATTTATGTTTTTTAATACAAGAAATCACTCTATTCGGGTTAAACTGTTACGAATCATGATATTAAAGCTTAAAATAGCTACAAAAAAAGCATACAACTTTCTGATTTCGGTCAATAATTAAAAATTTTTCTAAGCCGCAACCAATTTTAATCCTGAAGTCTGTTTTTATAAAGGTAAATTAATAATAAATAGATATAAGGTAGATATCACTCCTGAAATATTCAAACTGTCGGTGGAGTGATCAAAGATTCGGCACAGCCGAATATAGTTATGGACCGATCTTCACGGAATTTTACAGTCCTATTTCTAGTCCAATAAAACTATGATGTACCAAACTTGTTATGATAGCATTATTTTTTACGGTTTAAGGCGTACTAAACTCTTTTCCGGTAGTAGGGTTTATATGGGGCCTATGGTAAGTTATGGAATGATCTTCATGAAATTTCACAGTCTTATTTATAGTCCTATAAAACTGTGACTTGCAAAGATTTGTTATGATAGCATTGTTTATTACGGTTTTAGGAGTACTAAACTGTTTTTCTGGAGTAGGGTTTATATGGGGCCTAGGGTAAATTATGGGCCGATCTTCATTAAATTTTATAGTGTTATTTCTAGCCCTGAAAAACTGTTACGTGCTTAATTTTATTATGATAGCAATAATAATTACGGGGAGTAGGGTTTGTATGGGGCTAAGGTAAATTATATACCGATCTTCAAGAAATTTCAAAGTAGGAACCTTTGCAAAATCTCATATCATTCCGTGCATTTTTCCACCATTTATGTTAGTTTTTGTATCAAAATTATCATTTTTTTTTAGGTGATGGTTCCACATTTTGATTCATAGCTCTAATCTTACTGAACCGATTTTACTGGATTTCAATCGCCAACTGCTTAGGATAACTACAAGCAATTTCACACTAAGTTTGTTTATTTCTTTTAAGTTTTTCGAGAGTGAGCGTGTTTTCAAAAGACGGACAAACGGACATGGCTAAATCGACTTAAAATTACTCAAGGACCCAGAATGTATATAATTTATATAGTCTGAGATGAATAATAAAAAAGTTTCACACGGAATGACAAACTTAGTATACCCTCTTCGCAACCTATTGTGGTGGAGGGTATAAAAACCTAAAAAAACTATAACCTAACAGAAGTGATGATTTTATTAAATTTTAAATATATTTTCATAGATATGACAAAATTAATAAAAAAAACGTGTTTTTTATTGAGCTTTAAAAAATCTTGACATAACATACATTTTCTTGATTCTTGACGAGCAGTGAAAATTCTTCAAAACAAGAAAAATACAGACCGTCTGGCAGACCAACTCTCGATTCATCATATTGTTACGTCTTGGCTTTAATAAGCGCGTTTCGGGTTGCTCCCTTTATAATAAACTTTTGAGTTCTTTTAATTGCAAATCAAAATTAATACACACAATAATTATTCAACTTAACAAACTTTATTAGAATTAGCTATAATGGCCACAATATTTATCCACTGTAAGTTACGAACTAAACGGTTTAATTTCTCCAATCAAACTAAACTAAACTTTGATGAGTTAGCCTGTATGAAGTCTAACACAACCAAAAGATTATAGAACCTTTAGTCGATTCTAGAACATTCTGTTCGAAATCTTAATTCTTCAATTAAATCTAAAGTCTACAATGCAGTGGAGCAAAAAACTAATGCGACTATAATTTACAAGATAACTTATTAATAATAATAATAATAAAATATTAAAAATTAAGATTAAAAACCATGAATAGTTCAACAAAATAACTACAATACTAAATTTGGTTAAAGCTAAGGCACGATCTCTATGTGTACATTTGTCCTTCAAGTTGTGCTGAAAAACTTCAACAAGAAAAAGAAAGACAAAAATGAAAAAAAAATATAATTGTAGAATTCTTGACAAAAGTACGGGAAAAACAGAAGTAAGATAAAAGATGTAAAATCAATTAAAATGGATAATCATTCAAAAAAGCAAACTTCGATCTACCAAAGGTTAAAAAACAATTTGGTTTAAGGATTGATGTTTGAATATTGCCGTCAGCAGTCGTCGATGGCTGCGAGTGTAAGACGGCAAATCCATCTGACGAGATCGAGTGGTTGCGATCGAAACATGTCATGGTAACCTGCCGGCCGCGGTTCATTAAATTTAATTTAATGAAAATTAAATTTGATGAACTTAAGCCTAATTAAAAATATTAAAAATTTGGAATAAAAACCATAAATAGTTCAACAAAATAACCACAATACTAATTAATAATAATAATAATAATAATAACAATAATAATAATATATATAAATAATCTAAGATAAATCTAATTTTGTAACAACTTATGCGTAAGTGCCACAGGGTTTCAAAATTTTTCATCTGGAACAATATCTAATCGGTCTTTTATATTATCTAGTTACAAAAAATTATTCTTGCTTTGATTTGTAGTGTTAATTATTTCGTAAACATAAAAAACACAATATTAAAATAATTCCAGAAAACTGCTCGCAAATATCAAACTACTATACGAAGAGGTCTGGAGTATATAAGTTCCAATTTGGATGACAGCAACGATGTTTACGCCCTTTCCATTATAGCAGCAGCACTAAGTAAAGCCGGACATGCAAGTGCCGACAAAGCAATAGAAAAATTGCAAGGTTTGCGCAAGGAAGATGAAAATGGTCTTATGTGGTGGAGTGGAGATGGTAATGAAGTCGAAACTACGGCTTATGTTTTAATGGCTCTCCTTAATGCTCCCGGTAATCATTTGCCCATTTTAAAATGGTTAATTGAACAACGTAATAAGCAAGGCGGGTTTAAAACAACTCATGAAACGGTAGTGGGCCTTGAGGCTTTAACGAAATTTTCTCAAAAATATAAAAATGCCAGTAACTGGAATTTAAGAATATTGTACTCAGCTCAAGATCACGAAGGCAAAGAGACAAAAATTAATGAGTTTGTTATAAACAAGAACAATGCGTTAGTTTTGCAGCAGCATAAGGTAAAATACGTTTAAATATTTATTTCCGAATAGTTTTTTATAATTCTTTTACTTTTAGTTGCCAAAATCTGTGCGTCGCGTTAATTTTGAGATCGCTGGCAATGGCTACTCTTTAGTACAACTCTCTTCTCAATATAATGTCAAAAAGGATGCTGAGCTTAAGTATTTTATTATGAAAGTAAATCCCACCATTTTTAACCAAGAGGAATTGGAATTGGAAGTCTGTTTCACATATCATGCATTAAAGGGTATCAATAATAGTACAAATATGGTCATCATGGAGGCAAATCTACCGTCAGGTTTTAAAACTGAAGCTCAGTTAAATCGAGATTTGTTGGAAAACAATTTCATCCAAAGACTTGAATCTAAAAATGATGACACTACTACGATTTTATATTTTGATAAATTATCCACAGATGTTAGACATTGTGTGAGTATTGAAGCATACAAGGCCAACGAGGTAATGGACCCAAAACCGGCAGCCATAGTAATGTACGATTATTATAATACAAAACGACTTAACTCACAATTTTATACAATTTCGTAGGGTCTTGAGTATACACAGAATGATTAAATAATCGTAATAATAATCTCTTAACAAAAAAATTAATTATAATATTAAACTTTTATTTTTCATCGCTTTGGGTTTTCAGTTGACTAATTCTTGTTTTATGAAACTGTGAAATAAAAAGTTTTTCACATTTTCGTATCACTTTGGATTCCTGCACGCAAAGAAAAAACATAATTGATACAATCACAAACGCAAACTATCATTAATGTTTTCGGTTATGATTGTGTCAATCACGTCTGTAGTAACAATATATGTTCAAAAATAATGTTTATAGCTAATTATTGTCTCAAACATATTATTATGTTCAGAAGAAATACCCAAACGATTATTCAAACTATGTTTATCTTTTTCCCATAAACATGCAACATGTCTATTTCAACATGTTATATGGTTCTCAGAATAAAACAAAAACATTTAATTTAAAAAATTTATTTTTTATTAATATATAAAGGGTAATCACGATGGTCATTGTGCAAATTTGCAATGTGTAAATTTGCAGTGCATATTATGATTGATCGTGAGCATACCACTTTTATTTTTTGTGCAAATGTGCTCTTTTTCTAAAAATTTATTCTGGCAGCACTAAAAACTTCTGGCAGCACTGTAAAAAATCTGCATTTGTTTACAATTATACACAAGCAAATCAAAATAAATATTTTCTTTTTAATTAATTTAAATTTAATTCTCTATTTAATATTAAAACCCACGAAAATGTTCAATTTATAAGTTTCCTTAAAAACAATATGATGCTTAATATGTCAAATGTTGTTGTTTACTTTTGTTTGCAACGGAGCAAATATGCACTACTAATCTTGCTCATGGTTTTTTTAGTGCAAACGTAGTAAAATAGAGCAAATTGCAAATACGTACATTTTGTTGTTTTATTGTGCAAACGTGTGTATTTTTGCACGCATTTGCATCGTTTGCACACTTTGCACTACCCATCGTGATTTCCCTTATAATAAATATATGCTAATATTAATAAATCAAATGTACCATATGTATATTTAAAAATAAAATTAAATAAATACATTTAAGACACATTTAAGAAAAGTAAAATAAACGATAGTACAAACATACAAACATTCCTTTACCTGTATCAGTATACTGTAGAACGGAGATAGTAACTCTACAGAATGTTATGCCATGTTTCCACGGTACGTGATTCGCTCTCTATTCATGCTTCGCATGCCAATCATGAACAAAGCAACTGCTTCGCCATACAAAATTTTGAGAGCGAAGCAAGTAGATTCATATTGAATCTACTTGCGAAGCACGAAAAATTACTCTCTTCTCCAATTTTTATCGCAAGTTTATCTGAACTAGCTGTAAAAATCGATTGTTTCAGAGTTGTCAACTCGGTGCGTTTCGCACCATTTTTGGTGCTTTTTTAAATTTTTTCTGCGATGTCAATAATGATGATAATATTAACTATTAATTTGGAGTTATTATAATAAATTGTTGATCTCTTTTTAAAATGTTTTACGCAGAATTTATTAAATTAATTTACAAAAATATATCATCTCGTACAAATGAATGCAAACATAAATGCTATCCCCCATATTCATAAAAAATATTTTTGATTAATAAAAGGTTTATAAAACGAATTTTCTATGAAAATTTGTTTAATAAACCTGTCACAAACCCAAAATATTTTTTGTGAATATGGGGGTTTGTATTTATGTAGAAATTAGTTTAATTTTTTTTATAAAGTTTTTGGTTTTTCTTTTTTAACTATGTTAAATACGATAAATTTTGAACTATTGTTAATTTTGAATCCTTAAGCTTCGTACAGACGATGGTCAGATCTTGCAATGTTGTCATTAAATTTGCCTTAAAATGTCTTGCAACTGTTTGAACATTGTAAACTCATTTTCATTTGGCAGATGTGTAAAATTAATGCATCTGACAATGGTGCCATTGAAAAATGACAACATTGTAAGATCTGACCACCGTCTGTACGAAGCTTTACTAGATATTTATAGTTGATCTCTTTATAAAAAAATTTGTATATATTTTATGTAATTAAAAAATATGTATCTAGTACATATGAATACCGAGTCGAATTCAACAGGGTAAACTCGTCGCTACAACAATTACAACTCTTACAAAAACAACAGAAGTGTACATACTTTGTAATCAATTTTAATAAAAGTTTCACACAAAATGAGTTTTTTCTCAAAAAATTTTAAGTCTGAGTTCATACGGCTCATGTCTTATTAACAAGATTCTTCCTTTTTCTTCTTTGAACATGAATTGGCGTTCAAATGCTTTTTTGATATTGAAAACAATAACAAAATTAAACAACGAAAAAGCAAAACGTAAAGACTACATGCATCTGTGTACTCGTTTCATTTCCCCTCGTCCATCTCGCCTATAAAGTAGCAATCATGTCAATAAGACATAAGCCGTATGAACACAGACTAACTTCGACAATTTAGTGTACATAATTAAAACAAATAAAATAAAGAAGAAAATTTTTTCACAAATTGGACTTAACACCTTACGAGCAGTTGCTCTTAAGAGTACCTTGTTGAATTCGCCTTGAATGAATACAAACAAATTTGTGTAGTTTTTTTTATGTTTGTTAAATTTTATTTTTTTTCCTAAAAACTCTGAACTGTAAAGACTGTTAAATTGTTTCACAGTAGAATCGTTAAAAAGGAAACAGAAATATTCCAAGGGGTTAACTTTTTCGAACTATTAAATTTTCTAAGCGGTATTTAATTGTAAAAAATGCAATAATAAACACATTCTGCTGTATTTTTAATATAAAAATAAATATTTTAAATAAAAAAGAAATTCTAAACTTGCTGCGTTTTTTTCTCCATTTTGGTGCGTTTTGAAAATGCAAAGTTAACAACACTGATTTGTTTATTAAAGACAACTGTCAATTCGAAGCAAGTAGATACGTCGTGTAAACACCATGATTCATTAACATGATTCAGAGAGCGAAGCAGGTGATTCAAATCGTCGTGGAAACATGGCATTACTATCTCATTTTGATCCCTTTTACATTTTTCGATTCTTTTAGTGTCATCACTAGAAAAGTGGCAAAAAATTCTATTATTATTGTGGCATCACTGACAAAATGGAAATTGCTTTAAAAGCAGCGTTACCATTTCTCAAGTTTTTCCCTTTTTTACAAGCCTTATTTTGCTTAATTTTGCTAAAATTATTAAACAAAAAGAATGAGAAATACGTTTTGGTGTTATCTTTTAAAACGTTGGCACTTTTGTAGAAAAAAAGTATTAAAAAAAATAAATTTTTTTTTTTTTTTCAAAAATGGTGATATTTTTTATTGATGGGATATGTTAGATGTTTCAAGTGTGAACGCGTATTTCACATTTTCAACATCTTACATGCGTTCCTACGAAATGTATGCAAGTGTGCAAAGGGTATAAAAATGTTTTCACATGAAAAGAAAATGGAACGAAACAAAATATTTTTCACAGTTATGCATTATACACATTCACCACAGCAGGCTACACGAACACACGACTACAAATGCGGCTGGGTGCAAATATAGTCGTGTAGTCAGCTACTGAATTATTTTGAAGACGACAGCTACAATTAAAAAATTATAAACAGCTGTTTTATCATCAAAAAATTGTAAAGTGCCACAAAATAAGAAATCGATGCAAAAAAATTAAAATTTTTTTTCTGTTGTGAAAATGGTGCTGTATCATAATATGATTACTTCTAAACTTAAAATAATTAAAATGACAATAATATGACTACTTCTTAACTTGTTATGATTAACATGACAATCAGGAAAAAAAATTATGATGTAATATTACGAATATATTTGGTCATTATAATATAATGATTGGATAATGATCGTAATATGATGACTACAATCATGAATCTTATCATAATATGTTGCTCTTAGAGTGTGTTAACCACAACCAAGTTTTTTCTTAGCGTGTACGTACGTAAATGCATAAAAACTGTGCATCACTACTGCAGTGATGCAAAATGTTGCTGCTGATGCGTGATTACCAGTTGCAGTTGTGAACAATAGCTGTGCAAAGTTTGAATATTTGAACACGAGCTAAATTTCAAAAGTTTAATAAGCAAACATAATTTAATAATAATAATAATGTTATCAACAATAACGTTCACAAATTTTATTGAAAATATTCAACCAAAAAGTGACAGTTTTCTTAACAATGACAAGAAAAAGGCATCATAAAAGAAAAATAAAAGGATTTATTTTATGTCAAAAGTTATTGCTTCAAAATTAACTAAAGTAATAATTTCCAAAATTTCCTGCAATGCTGCGGCATCACTGCTTAAAAAACTTTTGACATATAAGAGTGATGCCAAGTTTCTTACAGGTGATGCTCTTACGAAAACTGGACCTAAGAAGTATTCAGGGGTGTCATAGAAACCAATCTTATCGGTATTGGATTTGAAACCGACAAAAAATAAAATACGTTGGTGTCATGATATCCAATGTTGTCGGTTTTTTGTTCGATCTAAAATTATTGTCGGTTTTAAGTGTCACAGAAACTAATGATATCAGTTTTTTATTGAAAATAAACCAAGCAGCTTACAGCTCTTGTCTTTTATTGGAAATAAATACAGTTGTTAAAGGCTTAGTTTTTTATTTTTTTCAACAGTTATATTTTTCCACAGAATAAAATTGATAAATTGGTAAAATAGTAATTTTTGCAAGCTTTCGGTAGTCTGCGGCAGCGGGCTGCTGCAAATTCGTAAAAGTCTTCTTTCTCACTTTTTCTGCCAACTGCAAATATGCAACAACAACAAATTTGTTTGTATTTTTAATAAACTCGCCTTATACTTACATATGTTTACAAAACAATAAAATTACACAAACTAAAACAACAAATGCAGTCCATATTATACAACGATGGCATTTATTTCAGATGTTAATTGTATTACCACTTCTTATTTTATTTTCTGTAAATTTCCTTTAATTAAAAACTCAGATTTGAGCAATATTTTATCGCAAAAATTATAATTTACAAAATTGTCAAACAAAAATTGCATTTAAAGATGTAAACACATGAGCCAAAACATTAAACAGCTGATTCGATACCGGTTTTATTTGTATTCGAAAATAACAAATCCGACTTGTTTTCATGACACCAAATGAAACCAATATTTTGCAAAACAGACAATGAGCAAAACCGACTTGGATTCAATGACACCCTGATTGTTGTTATGTATTAGAAACTACTTCGAAATATCTTTCACATGATGTATTAAAAATTCCGATTTATAAGCCCAGAGACAATTTAAAAAAAAATATATCTTGAAAGATTTTTCTACAAAACTTAAAATTTTGTCAAATAACACATAATATGTTTAGGGAAGAACGAATACTTCAAGCTTTAATATACCATATTCTTATTAACTTCATCAAATAAATTTTAAATTTATTAAGGTTTATATTTTGGAAAATTACTCAATTTATTTACAAGTTTGAGTAAAAGTATAGGTGTCGTAATAATTTATGTGCTTATTAGATATTTAATTTTATTTGCGATTATATCGTTAGCGACAATTTATCGGAAGCTGATTCTTTTCTGTTAAACGAAAAAAAAGAAAATTTGTTTAAGCACTTATTCTTTAAATATTAATTATCACTAGCAACACTGTTTCTGTTTTGTTGTGGACAAAAATAGAAATTAGTTTAATTTAACTACAACGACAAAATAAGCACAGACAACAATCTGCAGCTACATATGTAGACGTGTTGGCGTGAAAATAATCATTTTCGTATGCACACATGTATTTTTTTTTTTTTGGACATATTGAAGTCGGTAGCCTGCTGTCTCGAATGTGTTTTTAGCATTATACCCTTTGTACACTTGCATACACTTCGGAGGAACGCATGGAAGAAGTTGAAAATGTGAAATACGCGTTCACACTTGAAACATCTAACATATCCCATCAATAAAAAATGTCATTTAAAAAAAAAAAAACTTTTATTTTTTTAATATACTTTTTTTCTACAAAAGTGCCAACGTTTTAAAAGATAAGACCAAAATGTATTTCTCATTCATTTTGTTTAATAATTTTAGCAAAATAAAGCAAAATAAGGCTTGCAAAAAAGGAAAAACTTGAGAAATGGTAACGCTTCTTTTAAAGCAATTTCCATTTTGTCAGTGATGCCACAATAATAATAGAATTTATTGCCACTTTTCTAGTGATGACACTAAAAGAATCGAAAAATGTAAAAGGGAACAAAATGAGAAAGTAACATTCTGTAATCTTATGGGAAAATTACATCATCTTCGCGAATTGATGTTAAATATTGCAAGAGTGAAAAGGCTATTACCCAACTCTGTCGATTCGCTTTGTCCGAGTTTAGAAGAGCAACAATTGGAAGGAAAACATCTGTAATTCTGTTTTGTTTTTTCATTTGCGGTCACACAGACCAAGGTCTATCCAATAGGTCTGCGCAAGAAGCCAGATGTTAATTTGGTTCATACATGAATATTTTTGTTTACGTTTTTGGTTTTTTTCCACACATAGATGCACACAAAACACATTTTTCCTTTTGTTTCGCCTATGTAGTACTACATACTTACTACGTAGTAAGATTTTGACAACGGCGAGAAATTTTACACAAACAAAATGCCTGTTGTTTTTTGAATTGTTGTATTGTTGTAGAAGTAAGCAGACCTATTGGATTGGCCTTGGATTGGCCTTGACATGTTGCCGTAAACATTCTGTTATAGTTGTTTTTTTTTCTCAAAAAGCAAAGTAATGCTATAAACACATTCGAGACAGCAGGCTACCAGCTTCAATATGTCAAAAATAGAATACATGTGTGTATATGAAAATGATTATTTTCACGACGACTTGGCTGTGGGTTGTTGTCTGTGCTTATTTTGTCGTTGTAGTCAAATTAAACTAATTTCAATTTTTGTCCACTACAAAACAGAAAAAGTGTTGCTAATATAAAAAAATATTTAAAGAATAATTGCTAAAAAATTTTTTTTTTTTTTTTTGTTTAACATAAAAGAATCGACTTGAAACAAGATTATTAACTCGGCTCAACATCAAACTAATATTTATATGACTTTTTACTATCCCTAAAAGAAGTTCTAGTTTAGGAGTTACAGATTGTAAAAGTTGCAAAATATTTTATCCACTTCTTTTAAGGTATAAAATGAATCTATCCAATATCGTTATCATTGGAAAATGCTTCAAAGTGTGTTTCACATGTCGTTTAAAGCATACTGACTAAGAGCCAATTATATATAATCGTACTACGTGACTGACGTTTTTTTTTTACAAAATTAGCTTTATCCTAAAATGATGTCGATATAACTATATAACTATATTTCGATAAATTGTCGCTAACGATATAATCCCAAATAGGGCTCGATATTACAATAATTAAATATATAAATAAATTATTACCACATATATACTTTTACTCAAACTTATAAATAAATCAAGTACACACCCAGCTAGCATAGGCTGTTTGTTAGACGATTATGTTTAATATACAACTCCTAAAAGAATCTTCTGATGATTATCTGACGATTAACAAAAACAAAAAATTCTAATTTTTTTATTTATTACTTTTTTTATAAATTTTTTGACACGCTCGTCTTTTAATCTTGGAATGAACCTTTTGCGACTCTCTGTAAGAGTCATATAACAATTACTAAATAAGAGCGTTTTTGAAATATGAAAATTCTATTGTCAATACAATTTCAATAAAACAAACCGACCTAAGGATCTGTAAAAAAGGATTTTCCGACAGGAAAGTGTTTGCTTTCGCAACCTTAAAGGTTTATTTCATGTAAATTGTAAGAAAATTCGACGTTTTAACATGAAAAAGACGCATGATGCCCCTTTTTAAGGTAGCTCAGTTATACGGCTGAGCATTTCACGAGTTGTAAAATAATCCCTACATAAGTCTCATACGACTCTTGGCATGCTTTTTAAAAGACTCGTTAGATAATCTCCAAATACATCACAAACAATTCCCTTTACGATTAATATAAGCGTCTTTAGCTGCGTTATAGAAGAATCTCTCATACGAATCAGCACGTGTAACAGTTTCTCCCGTGCTAGGAATCGTCTACAATTATAAAATGAGCTCGTCGACGATCAAAAACACTCTTTGTGAGATTCCCAATAGACTCCTAGACGATTGAAAATGCTAGCTGCCCAGCAAAAGGTTCATTCCAAGATTAAAAGACGAGCGTGTCAAAAAATTTATGAAAAAGTAATAAATAAAAAAAAAATGTTTTGTTTTTGTTAATCGTCAGATAATCATCAGACGATTCTTTTAGGAGTTGTATATTAAACATAATCGTCTAACAAACAGCCTATGCTAGCTGGGAAATTTTCCAAAATAGAATTTTTAAAACCTTAAAAAATTTTAAATTTTATATGATGGAGTTACTAAAAATATGCTATAATAAAGCTTGTTCTGTGTTCTTTCCTAAACACATTCACCCGTATTCAAAACAAAAATTTAGTTACTGCATATCTACTGATTAAGGATTTCTTATTCAAAACACTTTTAAATAAACTATGATTATCGAATGATCAATAACTTTTTAACTCCTAATTAACTGCTGTCAATTTGATATTTATGTCAATAACAGTTGTAAAATTAATAATATATAAATAAAAAACATAATTAAAAAAATGTGTGAGTAAAATTTTTTCAAATCTTCGTAATGGAAACGTTTAATACACATTAATTAAAAAATCAATTTTTCTTCATATTTTCAAGCTCCATCTTAAGCTTTTGAATTTTTAAGGAATGTTCTTCATTAATCTGCCTGATTTCCAATTCCAGCTTTAATTTTTTTTGCTGATAAAAACATTTTTTTGTCTCGAATAGAGTTTGACTGTATGTAATTTCTTTTTCATTTTGGGTGATACTTATTTCCAGCAGTTTCATTCTTTTTGAGGTTTCATTGTCCTTAGGTCTCATTTTTGTAGAAGATTGTTTTTGTGTCTCATCATCGCTTGTTAACAATTCGTGTATATTGTGAGACAAATCATCGCTTCTCTCTTTCTTTTTTTGTTCGCTGGCTTCCAGTTGATCCATTGAATTACTGTCATACACGTTATGATCTTGCTCAAAATGTTTTGGCAGGCGATTTATTAATTCCTCTTCCACCATATTAAGGGGTTCAGGGGGTGGACCACCTCCAGTCTGTCTCACTTGTTTTAAAAATAATGAATTTTTGGTTTTGGCCACGGATTTTATTTTTCGCCACTGGGTTTGTAGTTGCTCCAATGTTCTCTCTACTTTTGAAGCTGAATTGAAAAGTGTGTGGATTAAATTCCAAGTTTCCTTTTTCATTTTGTTGGAATTGGTATCTATTTTTGCGTTTTCAATAATGTCCAACTTATCCAAAACTATTTGTGATAAAATATCCTGTAAAAAAATACATTTTGTTAATCTTAAATCATCTGATATAAAAATGACACATATACTTCTTACCTTTTCATCCTGTTCCCAGTTTGATGATCTTTTTTGTTTATTTTTCTCAATTTGTTCCATTTTTTCCCAAATTTTTAATTAAAACTTTGTGTAACGTTCAAACTAAAATTCATATATCAAAATCAATTGTCATTTTAACAAAAATCATAGTTGAATTTAACTAAAACAGAGATGTAAAAATGTTTCTTAATCGGGCGATTTAAAAGTGTTTTGAATAAACTCATGACTAAATGGTGATTAAGCTTAATTAACATTTTAGTTGCTCACTCGATGAGCGGAGTATAGTCGGAGTACACAAATTTTCGTTTTGAATACGGGTGATTATGTTTGAATAAATATATTGACAAAATTTAAAGTTTTGTAGAAAACCCCCATCAAGAAATATTGATTTTTTAAATTGGCTCTTAACGGTCTAAAGGCCCAAATATAATATGCATTAGCTTCCTTAAGCTACTGTCAAAAATTAACAAAAAGTCTCTCAAAAGCATTTACAAAAACAAAAATACAGTAATTTTGACTTAGCTGCACAATCTCCTTTGCACGATTTTTTGTGCAGGTAAATCAAAAATGCAGCTAACTTTAATGCATTTACCTGCCTTAATGTGCAGGTACACAATTGCGGTTACCTGCACAAAAGTGCAGCTAAAGGAAAATGTTTGATTTAAAAGTGGAATAAAAATGCTTTTTATTAATACAGTAATTCCCGCTTAATTAAGTTTTTAAAAATGCACGAATTCAATGAATCGCCGACGCAAGTAAAACAAAAATCGCTTAATTAATTGAGCAAGATGTGCAATAAAGCGAAACAACCATGTGTAGATGGAAAATAAAACTCATTTCACTATTTATTAAGTTAAAAAATGGTTTAGGTTTTTTTAAACAATATAGAAATCAGGTATGCCATCTAAACATTTGCTTTTGTTTTTCGCTGTGCGGTCTTATTTTGCGAAATAATAAAGCAGGTGACGCCAATAAACGGAACTCAACATAACGGGTATTTTTTCATTGACAGTTATACTGAATGATTTCGTTCCATGATTCATTTTATACATGTATGAATGTATATTTAATATAAATGAACATCAACAAAAACAATGAGAATTCACAAAGAACATAAAAATTAATGAAAAGAAAACCAAAATAATGTCGATTTATATTTTTATAAACCGCTTAAATTGGATATTCATGTGAAAAAGTGGCCACCATTTTTTTTCATGTGTGCAGCTAACTTTGATTTTTTATATGAAAATATTTTAAAGCTGCCCAAAAATATGAAAAATATGCAGGTATACAAAATGCACGTAAACAAGGATTTTGAAGAATAATTCCTGAAAATATGTATTTTGGGCAGTTAAGTCAAAGTGCAGCTAACTTAAATTTTTTGTATGAAAATAATTTTTAAATGCCAAAAATTTTGTGCATTTATCTTAAATGTGTAGGTATAGAGAGTGCACTTAAAAAAGGAATTTGTATGGAATTATAAAGAATAATTCCAAAAATTATCAATTTTGTGCAGTTAAGTCAAAAGAGCACGTAAACAAAAGGCACTTAAGTCAAAACTGCTGTAAAATAAAAAAATATTTGATTCCGTACGGAAAGTGCGACCTGTTTCGTACTTTGCTTAAGCAAATGACAGTTTCATAAAATTTAACAAAAAGTTTCCTTAAGTTCAATATGGTTCTACACATATTAATCTTATGTATTCGCACATTTGCTTGAGCCAACTTAAGCATATTATAGTTGAGCCTTAATAAATCGGAATTTTTAATACATCGTGTGAAAGATATTTTTCGAAATAGTTTCTAATAATACCAATACTTCTTAGATCCAGTTTTTTACAATAAAGTTTAATGTTCGTAAAAGCATCACTTGTAAGAATCTTGGCATCAGTCTCATATGTCAATAGTTTTTTAGTTTTTTTTTAGCAATCATTGCTTCGATTAATTTTCTGATGCAATAACTTTTGACATAAAAGAAATCGTTTTATTCTTCTTTTGTCATGATTTTTCTTGTAATTTATAGAAAAACTGACACTTTTTAGTTCAATACCCTGAAGGAAACCTGGGTGCAAGTGTATCCAAGTCACCAGTTTTGTCGACAATTTTGGTGACATTGTCAACGAAGTGTCTACACTACACTACATTTGCCACTATATTTCGCTTAAATACGAAAATTTTTTTATCAATAACAACTGAGAAGCAGTGTTGCCAGTGGATTTTTCGAAAAAATACCTACACATGCTAAAAAAATCCGATTTGTACCTACACGTTGAAAAAATTTCCCCTACAAAAATTCCTACGCATTATTATCAATAAAATAGAAGAAAAAACATTAGTTATAAAAAATAAATTTTATTCGAATATGTATGTATATTAAAGCTTTAACATAAAATAAGTACAAAACTAAAAAAAAAATAATACATATGTATGTTCTTTTAACAAAATTCAATTAAGTCTTTCAACATAAGGTGTGATCCCGTACTCAACGTTGGGAGCCCGCGGGATCCCAATCTTACCGAAAACTGTAATCAAAGTTTGGTAAAGTGGGAGAGCTTTTAAGAGAATAATATTCTTCTTTTTGCACGAAGTAGCCCGTACCGTTTCTTTGGGCAAATTGATAAAATTGTATAATAATCAGCTGTGTCAAAAATAAATAAAAAACTGCAAGCAAGTTAACAAAAAAAAAAAATTAATTTAAGAAATATTTATAAAATAAACAATAGAAAATGTTGAAAAATTCAAGTAAATGCTTGAATTTAAATTTTATGCACTTAATGTGTCATTTAAACATTTTTCATATTAACGTTTTCTTTTGGATCAGAAATTTGGATTTTATTGTTCCCGTAGTTTTGTACATTTTTGTCTATTAGTGAGAGAAGTTTTTGTTTACTCTCATTTTGCCGAACTTTACCCAAAAAGTACGGGATCACACCTATTCAGGCGCGGATTCAGGGGGGGTGAAAAAAGGAAATTTCCCCCCCGTAAATTATAAAAATATATTTTGTTTATTTCGATAATACAAGAATTCACAATAATAATATTTTTTTAAATGTACAAATTTTTTGGAAATCACAGCAAGGTTTTTTTATTGAATCTCTAACGAAATTTTCAACAAGTATTTTTTGTTTTTTTTTATTGAATCTCTAACGAAATTTTCAGTAAGTATCCAAATCTTAATCCTAATAGTTATTTATTAGATATTTCCAATAAAACATCTAGTTTGCCGTATTCAAATACTTTTTATTCTACATTCAATCCCAGCAGGTGCCATCGATATCCAAAGACGTAAACGTTTGACTTGATAATGCGAACGGTTGAATTATTAATAAGACTTAGTATATGCAATATTTATGTATATTTGTGTTATATGAATCAAAATTCTATTCTATAATTTTTGACGAAAGCACGGATTTGTCGGGGAAAGATTTCCTTATCTTTAAGATATTTCAACATACAACAAAAAGTTGTTAGGGAAGAGTTTATTGGCTTTGTTGTAAACGCATTTGAAGAGGCTTCAAAGGATATTGATAATGACGTTGATGTGTCAATTGATGCGAAGCCACTATCATCAATAGTTCTTAAGGCTTTGACACATTTTGGTCTTGACCTTAAAAATTGTGTATGAGTTGGAACAGATGGGTGCCCTCTGATGTCAGCAGAAAATGGAACTGTTAAAAAATTCTGGAAACCCATAAATCAAACAACTTAATTTCTAAAAGCAATAAAGTGCCATTAATACAAAAATTTGTATCATTTGTTAAAGAAACGACAAAATTTTTTAAATATAATTATCCCAAGCGAAACGCAATTTTAGCAAAGTATTTGGGAGCCAAACTCTCTACATTATGCGAGACACGATGGGTGGACCGTCACGACTTAATTTTACACTTTGCAACAAGTGTACATCATATAGTAGAAGCTTTGGAAAAAATATCTGAGTGGAAAGGTAGTTTCTCTACCTTTATATTAAGGAACTCAGTTAGTACTTTTGAATTTATTTGCGGAATATACACATTAAGTGTGATACTTATTGTAACACAGCCGCTTAGTATCATTTTACAAAAGCACGATATAGATCTTAAAAAGGATCAAGCCTTATCAAAACTTTAATCATGTGATTTGAAGAGAAAATAAATAAAGCCGAAGAACAATTTAAAGCGATTTTTGAAAAAGTAAAAGTTATTTGCGTTCAAATCGAGGTTCCAATCGAAAAGACAAGATTTGAACGAAATAATCACATCCAAAATGTTGAAGATTACTACCGAGTTGTAGGTTACATTCCTCTTATTGAATTTATTTTAGAAGATCTCAAAACACCTTTCCCAATAGATATCCTAAATGTAAACTTCTACCTCAAAGTGAAATCAAGTCATATATAGAGATACAAAACTTGTAAAACCACAACTAGCTGAAACTGATTATATTTGATAAAAGAGATAAACACCTACTAACATCTAAACTTGAGCCTGAACTGTTGCATTGGCAACAAACATGGAAAATATCTGAAAATCTATCAGATAACGTTGTAGATGCTTTAATAAACTGTGATGAAGATATCTACCCAAATCAAGGAAAAATATTTCAAATTTTCGTTTCAATGCTCGTCAGTAATGCTACGAGCGAGAGGTCATTTCCTACCCTTCGTCGAATAAAAACATGGCTCAGATCAACAATGACAGAAGATAGACTGTACTACCTAAATTTGCCTCACAAGGAATTCATAAATTGCTTATTTAAAAAGATTAATTTATTTCAATTTATATTGAACTGATCTTATATTTTATTTAACCTTATTGTTGAGTTTTTTTTAAATATAATATACACATTTTGTTTTTAATAAACTTTTAAAAACAAATTTTTTTTTTTTTTTTGTATCACATTTCCCCCCCCTAAGGCTCAAGCTGGATCCGCGCCTGCACCTATTGAATGATAACTTAGATAAAACATATATACATAATATTTGTGTCGCCAACTTTTTAAACCACAAACAACTCTGGAAATATATTTTGAAGCTATTTTAGGGGAAAAAATTTTTTTCAACCGTTTTGGACAGTAAAATATCATTAAAAAACGGGGTTTTCAACATTTATTTTATAAATAATACGATATGACGAAAAATCCCTACATTTTGGAGATTATGAAAAATCTTTCCGATTTTCCCTACGCTTCTATTTAAGTATCAATAATACCTACATGTAGGGACTTTCCCTTACATCTGGCAACACTGCTGAGAAGTACAATTCCTATAAAAATGAAAAAAATATTAAAAAAGAAGATTGTTATGATACATTTACTACATTTACTAAAATGTACTAGTGATTCTCTGGTTCCAATGTCTACATATGTTCCCAAGGGAACTACCAAGTCAGTAGTACCAACGTCAGTAGTAGATTTCCAATGACACGCACATGTTAAATGTCTATGGTAAATAACATTGTCTGGGGTATAATAAGTCACTAGTACTGGTGACTGTGTCAATAGTGCATCAGTACAGATTCACTAGTGACATTTCCTGCAGGGATATTTTCAATAAAATTTCAATTGTAGCTGTGGTCTTCAAAATAATTCAGTAGCTGACTACACGACCTATCAAAATGTTTCCTTTCCAAATCTTTCCCAGGGCACTTTTTGTGATAAAGTGAAAACTAATGCCATGAAATTTTATATGAAAAAATAAAATAAAAATGTTAATGCAAAAGATGGAAAAGTTACTTTGAGGAAAGTGAGCCAGTGGAAATCAAAGTAATAGATGATCAACTATTTACAAAAGAGTGTGGACATTAAAATAAACATTACTGATCACTAGGGATGCGATTTCCATGCAAATGCATGTTTTTTGTCGATAGTCTTATTTTGACATTTTTGAGTGATTTTTTTTCCATTTTCATATTATAAAAAAAGTTCTTAACAAAGTTTTTAAATACGCAAAAAAAACCTTCCAGAAAAATTTTAAAATCAATAAATAAATCTGTGGCATTTTTACAAAACGTCATTTGTCAGTTGAAGCCAAGTTTTTGGTGTTATCATTGAAGTGTATCACACGTCTGATTTTCTCAAATTTTTTTAAAAGCATTACTTCTCGTATCATAGTGGTCCCAATATTGTTGCTCCAGTGACTTGCTGCATTAGGAAGATTAATCAGCGACATCATATAAATAACTCCAATAAATTGTTGAATATCTATTTGAGCTACGCGAAATGAATCACTAATGTCCTTTTGAGTAATATATAAATTTGTTTGCTCAGCAATGTATTGCAACATATCTTTTGAAAGGAAGTAAAAAAAATATTGTATTGGCGTATCAAGGCTTTTGATTTCTTCGGGCAATGTGATATTTCCTTTAAAAAGGAGCTGCTGTTCATTCAATACCAGATTTTTCTTTTTCCAAAGAATGTTCTCATAACGTTTTTTTTGGTCTTGTGTGTTTTCTGCCTGATTTGACAGAACAATTTCGGTTAGTACCTCTGTGCTTTCGTTTCCAACATATTCTATTAAATCGTCAACATCTGCATCGTCAATGTCATCTACATCTTCGAAATAGTCAGGATCAGCCAAACTATCGTCATCAAAATCAAGCCCGTCCTCACTTTCTTCGAGCAGATCTAAAATTTCTGCATCTGTCAACGACTTTGACATATTTATACCGGTGCTAAAAAATATAAAAACAGACACACCACAGGGCAATGTGACATAAATGTAACACACTAATATTTCACGTACAAAAGTGGAATATGGTTTGATTTGAGTTGCATTTGATAAAAATCACTTTGATACATACTTACACACTTATTTTAAACCAAGAAGATAATATTTATTACACAAATCTGATTTTATAAAAAAAAAAACTTGAGCACTTGTTGAGCTTCTGCAATTTTTAAGCAAACAACTTTTAGTGCAAAAAAAAATGTGATAATAGTACTATCTCTTTCTATTTTATTTGTTTCTTATAGAGTACGGTTTGTGTTAGTTCTGTTACAATGCCTAATTTAGTAATATCAGTAAAACACAACAATTTATAGTCAATTTAAGGGTATGTGACATTGCTGTCACATGGCCAGATAAAGGGTTAAGTCAAATTTAAAAAGTTGAAAAAAATGGTATAGCAAAAACGTAATCTACATAAAATTCTAAGAAAAGTCTCTGAAGACACCATGGGTCTAAAAAAATCCTAATCCTAAGCCTTTGCCAAAAAGAAAAATATTTTTTTAAAAAAATAGCTTTTTCCAAAAGAAATCGAATTTTCTGAATAAAATTGTTTAGTAAGGTAGTTCTTTTGCAATTTATATTTTTTCTACACCTAAAATTTTTTTACATTAAAAAAAAATATTCAACCAAGTAAAAACTTTGTATATAATTTTATCTATATATATAAAAACTTGAAATTTAAAATTTGGATCGGGTCGGTCCACTAAGACGGGAGTTTTGGAAATTCGAATGTTTAGTTGGTAAAAACAGGCAAGTTCGATAGCCTCATATCTCCAAAACTAAAAGAGATATAAAAAAAACTGTAATACTTATCGTTGTTATTTAGAAAAATAAGCGCACAGGTCTGGGGCCAGATTCTGGCATTCGTGATCGAGTACTTTCTCGATTCGAAAGCAATTTAATATCTAATTATTTTAGTCAATACTGAACGAATCGGAATTATTTTTTCGTTATTGTAAAGCATTCATTTGAGTTTCACAGTACTGAAAAAATAATTTCGATTCGTTCAGTATCGACTGAAATAAAATTGCTTTCGAAATGAGAAAGTACTCGATCACGAATGCCAGAATTAGGCCCCTGGTATTTTTTTGAAATTCGGCTCTTTCAGGGAGAAAACGGGTAAGCCCAGAATTTCGGTAATATTTTGTCACCCCATCTGTCTTTTGAACCAATAAACCTAGAAATAAAGTTTATACCACATTCGAAACTTATCAAAAAAATACGAATATAAATTTGGTACTTTTTCGAAATTCGCACGTTTATCGTTACTATTTTTGGTACTTTTTTTAAAAAACATTTTTCTCCATTCATTGACATATCCGTACTAAATTATAGGCCCCCACTACAATACTGCAATTTTTGATACTTAAATATAGGGGAAAATAGTACCAAAACGGGAAATACGGGAAACTTAATATCTTTCTTCAGCTTTTTGGTTCCACAACTGGTATTTTTTTGATTATCGTAAATATTAGACCTTAAAACATAAAATTCAACATGCAATTTCCTGAATGGATACGAATCTATGAGGGAACTTTTTGGTACTTTTCTGTTCTTTAATTGGTGCTTTTGGAATTTCCGTAAGTATTGGACCTATAAACATAAAATTCAAGATGCAATGTCCTGAGTGAATGAATCTATAAGAGGAAAGTTTTTTGTACTTTTTTGTATATTAACCGGTACTTTTTGAATTTCCGGAATTTAAACAAGTTAAAACCTAGAAAAATAAACTTTGGCATACAGATATGATCACGAAGAAAAAGAAGACGCTAACGAAGTAGCGGGTTAAATGCTAGTATTTAATGTTTTTATAATGAACATAGAAACAAAAATGTTCTTTCATAATCAAATAAAAAAGTTTAAAAACAAACAAAAAAAATACACTCAAAAAATTGTTTACAGGATTTATAAAATAACTTTTTTTTGTTTCAATAAGCAATTTTTACTTTATAATGCAAATAAAAACACAAAAAAGTGTTTTCACTCAAATAATATTTCAGTAGTGTTTTTGCAATTATAGAATACTAAGAAAACTTCACTTATTGGTTACATGTTAATTTTTTTAAGTCTTTTTTCCTCTCCATTCTAGGTACTTCGGCACGACTTCCTAAAGTTACTGCCAGGACATCATCTCTATTCTTTTCTGTGACACGTCGGGACACATGAGTTAACAAAAAAACGTTATTTTATAAATACTGAAAACAATTTTTTGAGTTTAATATTTTTTTATTGTATTTTCAATCTTTTTTATTAAATTATGAAAGAAATGCTTTGATCTATTTTCCTTATAAAAATATTAAATATAAAATTATATACAAACTTTTTTACTTGGGTGAATATTTTTTTAATGTAAATAAATTTAGAGTGTAGAAAAAATATAAAGTGCAAAACTAAACAATTTTATTCCGAAAATTCGATTTCTTTTTGGAAAAAGCAATTTTTTAAAAAAAAAATTTTTTTTGCCAAAGGCGAGCATATAAATTTTCAAGTCGAGGGGCGCGGATTAGGATTGTATTTTAGACCCATGGTTTCTTCGGAGAATTTTCTTAAAATTTTATGTAGACTACGTTTTTACTATACGATTTAAAAAAAATCGACCCGCCCTAATGTACATGCCTTCAAAGCTTTTCGTGAACGTGATCGGTGCCGTTTAGCTGTAAACTTGTAATATTCGATGACGAAAAACGAACAGCACTTCTCTTTTAGTTAAATTCGTTGAAATAGCAATTGATAAATGCAAGTTTATCGATCATGTTGGAGATAAAAACCACCACCATGTGTTTTTTAATTTGTGACAATTCAATAAAACGAAATCTACTATTCCATCTCATCTATACCGTCCCTACGTTTATTTTTATTCTGAAAATAGTTTGGAATTTTCACACTGAGCTACGAGATCCCAACAAATACTGCCATTACATTTTGGCCAACGTTTTATTATCAATAAAATATATCCCAATTCTATAACGTATGTTCTATGTTATATATGTTCTATGTTCTATGTTCTATATGTTCTATGTTCTATAATAAAAACCTTAATCGATAAGGTTCCAAAACTTAAATCCAAAACTCGATTAATTGTTTGATCGAACAAAACAAAAACCTGATTAAATGAATTTTTTTGCACATAATGCTAAGTAAATAAGATTTTATTACAAAAACGCAAAAAACGCTAGTTTCATTCATCATCATCATTTCCTATTTAGAATTTAAATTATTGAAAATATACTAAGCAAATATTGTACGTGTATAAGTCGTTTGTGCATTTAAATTAAGAAAAAATCGGCTTTAAATCTCAATTATAGTTGAATATATTATTATTTTTTTTTTTTTTAATTGTAAGATGTGAAAAATTGCTTTATAAAATAGCTTTACTACGAATGCTGACGTAGTGTACACAATAGTATAAGTGCGGTATCCAGAGGCGTGTCAGAAATTAAAAAAAAAAATATTTCTACATTGTTTTCAACTTAAATTTAATGGTACGATTTGGCTGAAATTCACATATATATTTATTAAACAAAAATAAGTTTCCTGACAAAATTTTGACCCGGTACAGAGCATTGGGGTGAAGGTTTTGGTAAAATTCTACAGTTATTTTTTATTTTTTGTTTGAAAAATCCCGAGCAGCGCCGCACACTACTTTGTTCCATATACAAAAATTAGGTGAAACAATGTTGTTCCAATGTTTAAAAAATTACTGTACTGTATTCTTTGAATGCGTTTCGCAGCTAGAGGTCGCTCAACTTGTCCAAATTTTTAAAAAAAATTTACAAGAAAAATTAAACTTAATTCATGTACTAGGAAAAAAATCATTAAACATTTATTTTAAAAAAGTACCACAATTTTTAAGTTAGCATTTGGTAAAAAAGACGTTCTTCTTTGATATGAGCCCACACTTTATTTAAAGTATGTATTGGTAACGCTCCGGATGAATCTCAAAAAAGTGTTGCCGTTACTAAAACAAAATTAAGTAAAAAAAAAAATTTTTGATGGACAAATAAAAAACTGAGTGAATCCTTTTTTAAATTTTCTCTGCCGTTTAATAATCCAAGTGTCCGCCATTAAGAATCAAAAGAGAAACTAACCACATTTTAGTTCTAACCTAGAGATATATGATTTTTTTAGAGGCCCAAAACGCGATTATTATTTTTTATGATTTAGTACTTTAGATTAAAAGCTATAAGTACTTTTCTGTACGATAAAATTATCTTATTTTCTTTGTACTGTGTTTAAAAATTAACTTTCTAAAGAAATTAACTTCAAGAAAATTCCTACCGCTATTAGACATTATAATATAGCCGTAAAAAATGCAGGTTTTTGCAAAAAATACGAAAATCGTCAATATTTACTTTAAATTTAAAAAAAAAACTGAGTGCACCGTCTTTTCAGTTTTTTTAAAGAATATGTGCTCCGTTGTCCTTACTATTGAAGTAAAGAAACAAATTTACCACATTTTAAGCTTAAGTGTAATTTTTTGCGCTTTTCCCGGAACACCAAATTGTACTCGTTTTTTATATTTTTGTATGAAATATTTTAATTATGAATTATTTAAATTGTTTGTATCATTGAAAATTCCTTGCTAGAATTTATAAAAAATTAATAACATAAATTTTAACAATTTATTTCAACATAAAAAGTGTTGCCGAATTGAATTTTTTTAAAAAAAGGATACATGGGAGGTACATAAATCCTTTGACAGAATTTTTTCAAAACTAGAAATTTTGTTTCTTATTATCATATATACCTCCATGCAAAATATTATTAGTCTGGGTCAACTCCTTCTATTTTTGCACAATTTTGTTCCACATCAAAGTATTGTGCGTCCTGTTGAAACCACATATCGTCCACATTCATGTCTTCCAATTCGGGCCATAAAAAGTTCGTTATCATCTCACGTTAGCGAACACCATTCACAGTAACTGCCTGACCGGCCTCATTTTGGAAAAAATATGGCCCGATGATGCCGCCAGCCCATAAGCCGCACCAAACAGTCACTCTTTGTTTGTGCATTGGTTTTTCGACAATCACTCTTGGATTATTATTCGCTTAACTGCGGCAATTCTGCTTATTGACGAATCCACTGAGGTGAAAATGTGCCTCATCACTGAAGATGATTTTCTTCGAAAATTGATCATCTACTGTTGCCATTTCTTGCCGCCATTCTGAAGTTTGGAATTGTCAAGAGGCTTTAGTTCTTGAGTCAATTGCACCTTGGGAGGTGCTATAGGATATATTTTTTTTACATTTTAAGTGGGCGGAGCACCTTCCGTACAAAGACTTTATAGATTTAGGTTTATATGTAGAACGACAAGAGCTAAAGTTTCCAAATTTGGTACAAATATCTTGGTTTTCAGTACTCAACATCTGACAAAATCTTGGCGGGATTGGAAAATTTTTTTAATAAAATTTTAGCATAATTTAAAAATATATAAAATTCGAAAAGAGAATTTTGTTGTTAAAAAAAGGGAAGCTTGATATTGATTTTAGATACATGGTTTCTTAGGCAAACCTTCTTAGAATTTGTCGTAAATTACGATCTATATATTTTAAGAAAGTCGTTTTTCACAAATCATTGGTATGGGTCTTTTTTGAGTGCTTTTGGTGATTAAAAACTGATGAATCACTTGCACGCTTAAAAATCGACACAAAAATTTGTAGCAAATAACTATATTGTCTTTTTGAAGCTAATTTTTGTAACACTAATGTCCAAGTAGCATGCATCAATTTCCGGCTCTATCTCGTCGGCAATCGGAGTAGGTTCTTTTAATTCTGGACACAATTTTAGCTGCAGATACGTTTATTTAAAAATAAATTGCATGCTTCGCATAAAGGAAAGTAAGAAATAGAAACAGAAACAGAAAAGAAGGAAATGTCGTAAATAAGGGTTAGCTTTGTTGACCTGTGCGTGCATAGATGTTCACACGCTAAGTCCCCTTCCCACCATGATCATGCTGTAGTTCGCAACAATTTCTAATTTGCATGATCCCAATGTTTGTTAACCCACCGAAAAGATTTATCAGAAATCAGAAAACGTTTTTATTTAGAGATTCATTCTAAGTGAAACTTTATTATAAAAAAAAATCCAATTCTTCAACTAATACTCATATGAAAATAATCTAAATTAAAAGTAATTAATATTAAAATGTAATAACTCATGCTACAAAAAAAAACTTGGGCAAATGTCGACAAAAAAAAACTGGAAAAGAAATTAAATATCATCCAGTTCGGATGTAAAGATAGCACAATAAAAAAAATAATAAGTGCAGAAAAATAAGAATTTAAAAGAAATTGTGTACTCTAAAAAAAAATAATATAATGATGTAAAAAAAAAATAAATCAAAATTCATGAACATAATTAAATAGCAAAATGTTCAATAACTACTTGCCCGCACTCGAATGACCGACCTTGGAACCGAAACAAAGGCAAATTTTAAAATATAGCAAATAAATACATAGTTTTATGATGAAATTAATTTAATTTAAAACATAAAATGCAAATAAGGTTTTAATGTCGGACAGGATTCGATTTTCGGACATCATTGAACCGTAAAAATTTAATTAAAAAACTTTTATTTTCGTAACAGGTTTCGAACCCACGACCCACCGATTACTATACTCGACGGTTAACCACTAGGCCAACGAGACACACGAAATATTTTGATTAAAAATGGTATTAATGGTTAGCAATTCATATAACGCGGCGAATTTAATTTAATGATACCGTTAATTATTTTTCTTTTAATTTACAAAGATTTTTATGTTAGTTAATAAACAATTAGGAATAAAACTACGAATAAATAAATTTCAAACACATGATTACATATCTTGTCTGATACCGTTTTGTTTTATTTTTAATTGTTTAAGTGATTTTAATATTTATTTTAAATTGCAACACCCGAAACAAAAATATAATGCCCTTCTTTAGAACTGGCTTTACAGCGACGGTAAAACAACATTACTTAATGTTAATAAAAGTAATATTTGTAATTTAACATTAATTTTTGGATTAGAAGAATGGCATGATATTTCCTGTTCTAAAATTACACCAATACGAATAATAATAAGGATATATTCCACTTACTTGTTTTGCTGGAGTCCAAGGAAAGATCTTTCGCTGGGTCCTTTTTTTTTCTAAGGATAAAATTATTGGTCGGTGGTCGATTAGTAGTTCAAGTACTATGTTGCATATTTTAGGGGTTATTTTAAAACTGCGATAATTGACAATTATTTGTTTTTATTTTTATATTCATAGGTATTTATTTTTGTTTTTGTGAGTTTTGTCAATTTTGTCAATTTTTTTTTTATAAAGAATATTTATAATACACTGAATTATTTCTTTTGTTTTGATAGAAACCGGTTTTTCTTTATGCACTTTTATTTTATTAGCTCACGTTTATTTTGCTTATCTTGCGATATCATCGACGTTTGCCCACATTTTTACAAAAAAAAGTTACTTTAAAGGAAAAAAAAATGATTATAAAGACTAAAAAAAAATTAAAATAAATTGCTAATTATTACTATATATGTAAAAAAATCGAAGTAAAGATCAAATAAAATAATTGAATTTAAGAAAATAACTTTCAACACTGTTTTTTTTTTTTAACTAAATTTTAACTAGTTTAGAAGTATTTTTATGCAAGCACTTTCCAAAAATATTTGATGTTATATTTTCTTCCTTTACTTGTTTGTTTATATTATATTGACTGTGATTTTAAACCAAACTTTGATTTTACTGTGATATTAGGTTAAGAACATTTCATTATTTTTCCCTTTGGATTTAAAAATTTTACTGTGATTTTAGTTTTAATATTAAGGTAGAGCAATTCGTCTACTCAGTTTTTAATTTCCACTGAATTCTTTCTATTTTTAGTTTTAACTTTTGAGTTTCTTTGACTCTTTGACTTTTACGCTGCTAATTTTTTCCCGTAATTCGGATTTTTTTTTCCTTTTTGTTTTTAATAAAAATAATTTTTTAATACTTTTTGCGATCTATTTTGTTTTGTTTTTTTTTTTTTAAACTTATTTTATTTCTTGCCACGGATCACTACGAACAGCACTACACTTTTATTAAAATTTTCGCAGCCTTTCACAGACAAATATATGCATGATGGTTCGTTGGTTGGTTAAAGGTGGTGAGTGTGTAGTTGCCCGTTTGGACAGGTTTCCTATGCCCTTGGATTTAAATATATTTGGTTTTTTTTTTCCTGATTAACTAAGCAAATTAATCCTTTAGCCTTTTGGGGTAAAACCAAATATAGAAACCACAACTTGCCAGAAGCAAAATTTAATGCTTGTAAAAAAAATTTACTTTCTTAAATAGAAGAGAAATTAAAACAATTCGAAGAAAAATACCTTCAAAAAAATAATTTTTCCTGTTAGAATTTTCCTCAAGGTAGTTAAGTGTTCCCTTTTCCCATGAAATCTATATTTGCCAAAAAAATTAAATTTATTTAAAAACACACTTAACAATTTAAAAGAATAAAACTTACTTTTCCCCATGAAAATGTGCAAAATTTAAAAAAAATTCCAAAAGAATTGTTCTTCCTCCTTAGAATAATTAACAGCGCCTTTTCTAAATGAGGTTAAATTCGAGAACATTCGCCCTTTTATACCTGATTTTTTTTCCTGTTTTTTTTTCCTCCCTGGAATTAAGACGTTAATTCAGCTATTTTCTAATTAATTACATGGTTAAAGGAATTACATACATTAACATAACTACATAATGCACCTAAATGAACAAATCAAAATACCAAAATTTTGCAACTACACAGCGACTGCCTTATCATTTTATTCCCAGAGATGTTAAACGAAAATTGGGACATATATATGTTGTGACAAACGATAAAAATGTCCTGTTTTCCCCACCTGCCCATAAACGAAATTTTAACGAAAAAAAAATAAAACAATTGTCAGAAAGTACAGAAAATTCCAATATTCACTGTACCTGCAGTACTTGTCTTTTACTCTAGTTCAATGCCGTGTTTTATACATTCTAATTTTTGCTAAAAAAAATATCTGTATTGCTAGAAAGCAATTTCATGCTACAAGCGTACTTTACATTTACCCCCCACAAAGATCAGATTTGGGGTCGCAAAGGCTCCAAAACTGATTCCGCTTGTAGCCTCTTAGTCAAGAGTATGTAAATTATATCAAGGTTTTATATCCTTGGCGTGATAAGTACCTATATTTTTCCCATCCATGTCCTCCAGTTGGTAATAGCAATACCCTGTTCTTTTTCGAATTCTTGCTTTGACAAATGGATGTGCCAACTTCGCATTGTAGCCCTTTGCCAAGTCACTCTGCCTAAAATTCCTCCGAAACACTTCCTGTCCAACCTCAAAACTATTCTGTCTAGACCGAAGATTATAAGATTTTTCATTTCTTTCCTGCTGACGTGCCATTGCCTTCTTAGCCCTATCACGGATAATGTAAAACGAATCCTCGCGATTAAATCTCACGGTTCTATCATCAAGCATCTCCAACTTTCGCAGAAGAGAATATGATTTCCCATTGGTAATCATATGCTGTCCGAACGCCATGTAATAGGGGGTAGTACCTATAGAAGCATGCACTGCTGACCGTAAAGCACAGCTAATGCTGCTGAGATACTCATCCCAGTTACTTTGGTCCGATTTTATATATGCCCTGACTGCGGAAAGAACTGAGCGATTAACCCGCTCAGATGCGTTAGCTTGGGGCGAGTATACTGCGGTATATATATGAACAATGCCATAGTCCTGCAACAATGCATTAAATTTCCTGGATTTAAACTGAGAACCATTATCCGAAACTATGGACTCTGGTGTGCCAAAAGTATGAAATAGCTCCTCCAGATATTTGGTCACTATATCAGTGGTAAACTTCTTAATTGCCTTCAGAAAACAAAATTTTGAAAAGTGGTCTAAAACAATTAATATACCTACATTCCCCGCTTTCGACCGAGGATATGGGCCCAAAAAATCAATGAAAATTTTCTGGAAAAACCGTTCAGTCTGAGAAGTTTTCCCCATCGGAGGTCTCATTATAAAATTTGGGTGTTTGGTTCCATTACATATCTCACAAGCATTTACATAGTTTTTCACATCACCGACCAGGTTTGGCCAATAATAAAAACGTCTAAGCTTCTCTAACATTTTCGTGATTCCCGCGTGTGCCGAAACAGGACTATCGTGAGCCCTTTCCAAAATTTCTGGTACCATATCTTTGGGTATCCAAAGCTTCCATGCAAGATCGTCCTGCAGCTGTTCTCCTGAACAGTGTTCAGTTCGTCGGTACAAGTAATTATCGATGATTTTAAGGTCAGGAGTTTTACTGATGTTTTCCCTAACATTTTCCAGAAGTTGTCCGTACTCAGTACTCTTGAAATGCAAAGATTCTAGATCTATGAAAACCCCCGAGTCATTTATTTCGGACAGTTGTAATCCTAGGATTTCGGACAAATCTTCAGTGTTGGTACGTGAAAGTGCATCAGGAACCACGTTTCTGCTACCTTTCCTATGTTCAATCTTAAAGTTGAAGCCCTGAAGTTTTAGAGCCCATCTTGCCAAGCGTGAGTTTAGATCCGTTTGGGACATGAGCCACTTTAGTGATGCATGATCGGTAATCACTGTGAATTCATGTCCTTCCACATAAGCCCTAAATTTTTTTATGCTTAGCATTGCTGCTAGACATTCTTGTTCGGTAACCGAATAATTGCGTTGGGCTTGGTTGAGTTTCTTTGACATAAATGCTATTGGAAACTCTTCACCTTCCGCAGTCTTCTGCACCAATACACTTCCTATCCCAGTGTTGCTAGCATCACAGTGAATATAAAATGGCTGTGAAAAGTCAGGGCTGTGCAACACTGGCGCTGTGGTCAAGATTTTCTTTAAATCCTCAAAAGCTTTCTGAGCCAATTCGCTCCAACCAAATTTCTTTTTGCCCTTTAACAAATCTGTTAAAGGTGCAGTAACAGAAGCGTAATTCATAATGAACTTTCGGTACCAACCGGACATACCCAAAAACCGTCTGAGCTGACGTACAGACCTAGGTGTCGGGAAATCAATAATGGCCGATATTTTATCCGGGTCTGTTTGAATAACGCCGTTCCCTACTACATGGCCAAGATATCGGACTTCTCGTACGCAAAATTTTGATTTTTCAACATTAATTGTCAGTCCTGCAGAACGAATTTGCTTCGAAATTTCCCGCAATACTTCAAGATGACGATGAAATGTGTCTGATACCACCAGCAAGCAAGACTCGTAATAAATTCTGCCTTAGGTAATCTACTTAATATGCCATCAATATTGGGCAAAGGATAGGCATCCTTAACCGTAACCGAGTTAACCCTCCTACTATCTATACAAAGACGCACCTTTCCAGATTTCTGTACAAGTACTATTGGAGAAGACCATGCACTGTCGGAGTCTTCAATAACATCGTTATCCAGCATACGATCTAATTCCGCATAAATAAGTTTTTCCATTGCTGGGGATACGGGAAAATGCCTTTGTTTAATAGGTGGGGCGTTCCCTACATCTATAAAGTGAGAAATAAGCGTAGTGCGCCCTAAACCTTCCCTTAAAAATGATGGAAATGTGTCTACAACCTGTTGCAATTGGAATCTCTGTTGATCAGATAACTCACGTTGGTCTGAAATTTCCGAGCAATTAAGCGATTTTATACATGAGTCCATTTCAGAAACCAGTCCCGCAGGTAATATATCAAACGTCTGCCAAAAATCTATGCCCAAATATAAATTTTGTGACAGATTTGGTACTAAATATAATTTTACTGATTTCGTAACCCCGCGAAACGTTATGTCGGCATTCAAATATCCGCATACTTCCTGTGAGTTGCCATCAGCCGTTTTTACAAAAGATCGTATTTTCCTATAGTACCTTCCGGAATTTTCAATTTTCTAGCAGCCGTAGAACCTAAACAACTAATGGATGCGCCAGTATCTAACAGACCTGTATAAATTTCGCCAAATATTCTAACATTTGCATATGGCCGTATATCGTTCGGATTATCAAATATTGAGCTGAGTAAATTACGTCGTGTGTTATTCACGTTAGCCCAAAAGTTTCTCATTCGTTCAGCAGAGCGTTTTCTTCTTAAACTGGGGGTGAACTCATTAAAAATTTCAGCTCTTTTAGCATTGTATTCGGCCAACCGAATATGAAACGGTTTCATATATGTTGGTATAGGTTGCATTTTAGAGGGAAAATTCAATTCGGGATTTTCCATATTAACAATATTTTTTTGACCAAAATCAGAGTGATCAGCTACAGGGGATGAATCAAAGCCTGCATTTGAAATTTTTAATAACAACTTAGGATTCGTATTTGGAGACAAATTGGTATGTTTAGTTTCTAAAGATAAATCAGAGTTAAAATTTTTAAGATTTGAAGACAATTCAGGGTTTGTAGTTAACGAAAGAACTGGGTTTGTATTTGAAAAATTAGCAGAAGAAATCGGTTCTTTAACAAAATCAAATTGGTTAAAATGAGTTTCATGTAGCCTGTGGGATGGATTTTCACTTCTAGTCAAGGTCTGGTAATTAAGTTTTATTCTGTGCTCGTCGATTGGGTCTGTTTGAGAGTATTTCTCAGAGCACTGGATCGTAAGTTTTTTGAAGCATTACACTTTGAGCAGTTAGGCTTATAAATTTTCGGCGTTCCACACCCATAACAAAAAACCTGTCGATCTTCTAAACAGTCCTGGTAACGATGACCCACCTTTTGACAGTTCCAGCATATCAAAGAAATCGCGGAAACCTCTTCATCATCTAACATTTCAGTTTCATCTTCATGTAGCTCATGAACCTGTCGACGAGGTATTATTGGCTTAGTAACCATGAGTCTTTTGCCTACATCCATCAAAAAAAAATTCCCTTCTTCGACATAGGTCACGTAAATGTGAGACCGAATAAATGGGTAAGTTGAGAATTTCATGTTGGATTTCGGGTAAAAGGTTTCTCCTTAGAATTTCCACTAAAACTTTTTCAGGTAAAGGGGTGGATAGTCGGTCGGAAATATCAACAACAGCTTCGTAAAATGTATCGAAATTTTCATTAGGGCGCTGTTTCCGGTCTCGTATCATTTCCCGGAAATCCACATCGGTGCGAGAATCTTTTTATTGATGTCGTAAAGCGTTACACAAATCAGGCCATCTAATTTCGTTTACCGATCGGTGATATCTCCAGTACCATTCTGTTGCCTTTGAGTCAAATAGGGTAGAAATGTGCCCACAGAGAAGGTCAAAATTTCCGTCTAACGTTTGTGTAGTTAGTGCTTCCACTCGGTAAATAAAACTATCTACGGACATTCCCTTGTGCTCCCCGGAAAACCTAATTTTCCAATTATGAATTATATGTCCTATTTTATCAGGCCTTAAAAATGGGCCAGATAAATGCGAAGTGTTACCCGCATTCGAATTCAAATTATCGTCCCCCGATGCCAAAGGAACAGTGTGAGTTAAACCGACATTTGAGGGTAGCCCTAAAAGTTGCTCTAGCGTTTGTTGCTCTACTGAGGGCAAAGTTCGCATACGTGGATCTACGTTCGCATCACTATTCTTATCCTGCAAATGTTCATTTCCCGACTGACCTACACTAAGTCTCCTAAACCCAGCCTCTATGTTCGATTCAATTATCCTTGTCAATTGTTGACTAAGGTTGGTAAGCATTTCCGCCTGCTGAGCACCTACGGCAGCTGTTACGAGGTTTCTTATCTGTTCTCGCTGGTCCTGAGGTGAACTGGTTGACAAGGATAAATTTGACTCTAAAGTTCTTTCAGTTCCGGATTTTGGTGTAGATGGTGGATTGCAAACTCTGTTTAAATCAAATTCCTGTGCTCGTTGAGTCTGAGATCTTGTTACAATTGGAGGAGGTACTATCGGACTATTAATTGGTAATGTCCTTGAAGTTTGTTACTACAAATTGGACATACTTGGTTAGTCTTTGAATACTTCTGAAAACACGACTTGTGAAAGTAATGTCCACAAGTGGATTTGCATAAATAAGCCGAACTTGTGATAGCATTTGCACAGACCCCACAATTTTGTAACATGTTACCAAGGTTGACTAAATCTTCACTACTCCTTTCAATCGACATCTCAAGCAAAATAATGTAAAAATAGAAATAAAAAAAATACAATAAAAATCTAACGAGTTATCAAAATTCACAGAACTTTCGCTTATTTTGTCCCCAAATACAGCTGGGCTTAACACTCACCAGTACGTAATTTAATTATCAAAATACCAAAGTGTGAGAAAAAAAAATTAAATAAATCGAAAAGAAAACCCATGAATTGAATACGAGAAATTATGACTTAAGAAGTATTAAAACAATAAAAAAAATTATAATAGTATATCTAAACGCTTTCTTTAAAAAAAAATATGTTTATAACTTAGATCTGATTTCTGATTAATCTATCGTTAAGGTTAAAAAAATGTTGGTCAACAAGGCTGACAGTTACAAAGGAAAAAAAATGAAAATACATGTTTAGTTAATAGTTGGTACGTATTTAGAAATTTTCCCAAAAACGTCATTTCCAAACTATAATATATATACGCTAGAAAATTGTAGAGAATTATCAAAATCAAGTTAGATGCCCCGGTCTAAATTTGCATGTTATCGACAAATATTATTATTTCCGGAAAACTAAACAAGACATTGGATAAAACGGGTTATTAGAATATTATATTGAGAGGTATAATGGCGGTTAAAAGCTGCAGAATGCTTACTTAATACCTTTCCGCACAATATAATTTCCACTCAAAAGAGAACAAGATGCAGAGTTTAAAAATATAGAAAAAATACAAAAAAAAAAGAAGTAAAGAAGAAAAGTTGAAGAGCCACACAGTGCTTGAATGAAGATTCAAAAGATGTTAAAGTTTTACTTAAGTTGTGTGGGCCCCACGTTGGGCGCCAAAATAATTATATCTGTAGCAAATAACTATATTGTCTTTTTGAAGCTAATTTTTGTAACACTAATGTCCAAGTAGCATGCATCAATTTCCGGCTCTATCTCGTCGGCAATCGGAGTAGGTTCTTTTAATTCTGGACACAATTTTAGCTGCAGATACGTTTATTTAAAAATAAATTGCATGCTTCGCATAAAGGAAAGTAAGAAATAGAAACAGAAACAGAAAAGAAGGAAATGTCGTAAATAATGGTTAGCTTTGTTGACCTGTGCGTGCATAGATGTTCACACGCTAAGTCCCCTTCCCACCATGATCATGCTGTAGTTCGCAACAATTTCTAATTTGCATGATACCAATGTTTGTTAACCCACCGAAAAGATTTATCAGAAATCAGAAAACGTTTTTATTTAGAGATTCATTCTAAGTGAAACTTTATTATAAAAAAAAATCCAATTCTTCAACTAATACTCATATGAAAATAATCTAAATTAAAAGTAATTAATATTAAAATGTAATAACTCATGCTACAAAAAAAAACTTGGGCAAATGTCGACAAAAAAAAACTGGAAAAGAAATTAAATATCATCCAGTTCGGATGTAAAGATAGCACAATAAAAAAAATAATAAGTGCAGAAAAATAAGAATTTAAAAGAAATTGTGTACTCTAAAAAAAAATAATATAATGATGTAAAAAAAAAATAAATCAAAATTCATGAACATAATTAAATAGCAAAATGTTCAATAACTACTTGCCCGCACTCGAATGACCGACCTTGGAACCGAAACAAAGGCAAATTTTAAAATATAGCAAATAAATACATAGTTTTATGATGAAATTAATTTAATTTAAAACATAAAATGCAAATAAGGTTTTAATGTCGGACAGGATTCGATTTTCGGACATCATTGAACCGTAAAAATTTAATTAAAAAACTTTTATTTTCGTAACAGGTTTCGAACCCACGACCCACCGATTACTATACTCGACGGTTAACCACTAGGCCAACGAGACACACGAAATATTTTGATTAAAAATGGTATTAATGGTTAGCAATTCATATAACGCGGCGAATTTAATTTAATGATACCGTTAATTATTTTTCTTTTAATTTACAAAGATTTTTATGTTAGTTAATAAACAATTAGGAATAAAACTACGAATAAATAAATTTCAAACACATGATTACATATCTTGTCTGATACCGTTTTGTTTTATTTTTAATTGTTTAAGTGATTTTAATATTTATTTTAAATTGCAACACCCGAAACAAAAATATAATGCCCTTCTTTAGAACTGGCTTTACAGCGACGGTAAAACAACATTACTTAATGTTAATAAAAGTAATATTTGTAATTTAACATTAATTTTTGGATTAGAAGAATGGCATGATATTTCCTGTTCTAAAATTACACCAATACGAATAATAATAAGGATATATTCCACTTACTTGTTTTGCTGGAGTCCAAGGAAAGATCTTTCGCTGGGTCCTTTTTTTTTTCTAAGGATAAAATTATTGGTCGGTGGTCGATTAGTAGTTCAAGTACTATGTTGCATATTTTAGGGGTTATTTTAAAACTGCGATAATTGACAATTATTTGTTTTTATTTTTATATTCATAGGTATTTATTTTTGTTTTTGTGAGTTTTGTCAATTTTGTCAATTTTTTTTTTTATAAAGAATATTTATAATACACTGAATTATTTCTTTTGTTTTGATAGAAACCGGTTTTTCTTTATGCACTTTTATTTTATTAGCTCACGTTTATTTTGCTTATCTTGCGATATCATCGACGTTTGCCCACATTTTTACAAAAAAAAGTTACTTTAAAGGAAAAAAAAATGATTATAAAGACTAAAAAAAAATTAAAATAAATTGCTAATTATTACTATATATGTAAAAAAATCGAAGTAAAGATCAAATAAAATAATTGAATTTAAGAAAATAACTTTCAACACTGTTTTTTTTTTTAACTAAATTTTAACTAGTTTAGAAGTATTTTTATGCAAGCACTTTCCAAAAATATTTGATGTTATATTTTCTTCCTTTACTTGTTTGTTTATATTATATTGACTGTGATTTTAAACCAAACTTTGATTTTACTGTGATATTAGGTTAAGAACATTTCATTATTTTTCCCTTTGGATTTAAAAATTTTACTGTGATTTTAGTTTTAATATTAAGGTAGAGCAATTCGTCTACTCAGTTTTTAATTTCCACTGAATTCTTTCTATTTTTAGTTTTAACTTTTGAGTTTCTTTGACTCTTTGACTTTTACGCTGCTAATTTTTTTCCCGTAATTCGGATTTTTTTTTCCTTTTTGTTTTTAATAAAAAAAATTTTTTAATACTTTTTGCGATCTATTTTGTTTTGTTTTTTTTTTTTTTAAACTTATTTTATTTCTTGCCACGGATCACTACGAACAGCACTACACTTTTATTAAAATTTTCGCAGCCTTTCACAGACAAATATATGCATGATGGTTCGTTGGTTGGTTAAAGGTGGTGAGTGTGTAGTTGCCCGTTTGGACAGGCTTCCTATGCCCTTGGATTTAAATATATTTGGTTTTTTTTTTCCTGATTAACTAAGCAAATTAATCCTTTAGCCTTTTGGGGTAAAACCAAATATAGAAACCACAACTTGCCAGAAGCAAAATCTAATGCTTGTAAAAAAAATTTACTTTCTTAAATAGAAGAGAAATTAAAACAATTCGAAGAAAAATACCTTCAAAAAAATAATTTTTCCTGTTAGAATTTTCCTCAAGGTAGTTAAGTGTTCCCTTTTCAAATGAAATCTATATTTGCCAAAAAAATTAAATTTATTTAAAAACACACTTAACAATTTAAAAGAATAAAACTTACTTTTCCCCATGAAAATGTGCAAAATTTAAAAAAAATTCCAAAAGAATTGTTCTTCCTCCTTAGAATAATTAACAGCGCCTTTTCTAAATGAGGTTAAATTCGAGAACATTCGCCCTTTTATACCTGATTTTTTTTCCTGTTTTTTTTTCCTCCCTGGAATTAAGACGTTAATTCAGCTATTTTCTAATTAATTACATGGTGAAAGGAATTACATACATTAACATAACTACATAATGCACCTAAATGAACAAATCAAAATACCAAAATTTTGCAACTACACAGCGACTGCCTTATCATTTTATTCCCAGAGATGTTAAACGAAAATTGGGACATATATATGTTGTGACAAACGATAAAAATGTCCTGTTTTCCCCACCTGCCCATAAACGAAATTTTAACGAAAAAAAAATAAAACAATTGTCAGAAAGTACAGAAAATTCCAATATTCACTGTACCTGCAGTACTTGTCTTTTACTCTAGTTCAATGCCGTGTTTTATACATTCTAATTTTTGCTAAAAAAAATATCTGTATTGCTAGAAAGCAAATTCATGCTACAAGCGTACTTTACAAATTACTCGCGAAAACATTTGTTTAGCTGATGAACTACTGTTTAGCAGTGTTAAAAAAAAATGTGAGTGCTATTTCCAAAAAGGCGCAAAAATAGGTGAAACTGATACAAAAGGGTAATTTAAAAAAAGGGTCATAAAGGGTATCAAGACCTTCGAAAATGGGTCAAATTGATACTTTAGTATCACAACGGTAACGCTGCTTGTAAGCGTTTTAATGCAAGTTTTTATGCACAATGTTCATCAACGACGAGCGTGAGAGGTGCAATTGTTGGGCACGACGACGAGTTGAGGTGGACGGCTCTTCAGCCACCCTATCGCGAACAGCAGCAATATTTTCTGCAGTACGAGCATGCACTGTTGTTTTCACATCTCCTTCAGAACCGGTTTGCTCAAATTTTTGCACTATCTTTCCGATTGCACGCACATTTGGCCGATTAAATTGTCCGAAAAAATCACGAAGTGCACGATATGCATTTTGATTTGAACACCAATTTTCATAATAAGCCTGAATAACTTTAACGCGTTGCTCGATTGTGTATCTGTCTATGGTTTAAATTAAGTTTGTCTGAAACTGAGAAATGTCAAATGAAATGTAGAAAAAACTTGACGTTTAGGTGTGGTTCACATTTAACATCGGCCCTTCAAATTTAATCATCCTTTATAAAAAATTTTGACCACGTATCTTAATACTCGTAAGATCAACGTTGCCTATGGAAAATTATGAATCGATCTTCACAAAACTTTGTTGTATGATTTCCAGTAATAAAAAACAAATTTGTGCCAAGCTTATAATTAATTAATTAATTGCATTATTGAAATTGTATTGTTACGTTACTGCCTTTTCAATAACGTTTTTGATTTATTTCCTCAATTTCAATTTTTATGTTACCACCAACATTTATAAGGAAGTTATGTCATGAAAAGCTATTTTCGGGAATAGTATTTGCATCGAAGCTATGGTCAAATATGTGTTTTCAGTGTTATGAAAACTCAAATAAAAAAACTCAAAAATTCGAAAATAATTTCGATTCGTTCAGTATCGACTGAAAGAATTAGAAATAAAATTAAAATAAATAAAATTTCGATAATTGATATTAAAACTATTTTTTTCAGTTGATTACAAATAGGTTGCGGTTAATAATGAAAAATTATGTCCATCAAGTGAGGTTCCCTACTGCCTCTGCAGGCTCCCATCCTTTTACCAAAACTCTCAGTCACGTTTTTCAACATACTGTTGTCAATGGTTGATATCGGCGCGATAACCAGGGTTGCGGAGTCGTCAAAAATAGTTCTAATTCAAACTAAGACTCCAACCGCTGAAATGTTTTAAGTCCGACTTCTACTCTAACTTTGATGCTTAATGTAAAGGAGACTGGTCCTTATTTTGCTCTAAACTCTTTTTTTTAATGCAGTTCCTTTTAAGTGGTTAAATATATTCAGACAATTATTCTGTACAAATTTCAAATCCATATATTATAAATAATTCAAAGTAAAAATTTTTTTGTGCCGAACATTTTTGGAGTCAGAGTCGCTAGTTTTTGTGTGTACTTCGACTCCGGCTCCAGCACAAAAACCTCAACTGAGGATCAACAGCCCTGGCGAAAACTATAAGCTGTAGTGTGATTATTGCGGTGCACTTTCAGTTTCAAAATAGCCCACAAAAAATATCTTAAGGTTTCAAATAACACGATCTTGGTGGCCAATTCACTCCACCGCCACCCTTTAGTAATTTTTTTTTGTAAAAAAGTACCAAAAATACTAACGATTTTACCCCTTAACCATTCGAATTTAGAAAAGTACCAAATCATTATTTGTATATCTTAGATAAAAGGGCAGAATTTCTAAAGAGCACCAGACACCTATCCGCTTATTTTTAATGAACAACGGTAAGTAATACTTTTTTGGGTTCTTTTTCAGTTTCGGAGATATAAGATTAGCGGATTTACACGTTTTTACTCCCCTAAAAATACGAATTAAAAAAATCCCTTCTTAGTGGATCTGCTCATTAAAACATATGAATAGGTACCGAATTTAAAGTATCTAGACTAAGCCGTTTGGGCTGGGCGTTGATGACTCAGGGAATGGAAGAATGAGTAAGGTCTTGTATTTTTTATATACACTAGCATTTAACCCGCTACTTCGTTAGCGTCACACACATAAATGCCAAAGTTTATGCTTCTAGGTTTTAACAAGAAAAACCCAACATGTTTTATCAAAAAGTACCACATGAAGAAAGGAAAAGTAAAAAAAAGAAATTTAATTTTCCGTATTTCTCCTTTTGATACTTTTTCTCTCCCTATTGAAGTATAAAATATTTTAATATTGCTTGTATATGTCAACGAATGGAGAATATTTTTTTGCTAAAAAGTACCAAACTAGGTACGTTCGAATTTCGAAAAAGTACAGTATATAGTATATAGTTACGAATATGATATAATCTTTGTTTCTATGTTTGTTGGTTTAAAAGATAGATTTACCCGAATACATTCTCGAATACAGTTTAAAGTTCACACTTTTAACCCAATTTAAAAATGTTTGTATTTAAATTAAAAGTTAACACATTCAATCTCAAATTAACAGCGTTAGCTTTTATTTTAAGAGTGAACACTTTCAAATTGCATTTGAACTTTTAAATTGCATTTGCAATTGTTCACTATAAACTTTAAACAGATTATTTTAATTGTTTTTAATTCACATTTTTGTTTATTCAAACATATTTAAATTTAAATTTATTTTATATTTATAACTCATTAATAATTCATTAAATAAAATAATTTAATTTAAATTTAAAAAATAAATCATCATGTTATCATATCTTTTTTAATCTTGCATATGTCTTTCCATTGTTAATTTGATGTAAATTCAGGCTTGTGAAATGTTAATCAGTTTTAGGCAATTTTGTTTTATACCAGTCTCGTGAGATTGAAAATGTACATCAAATTTAATAATTTCAATTAAAAAGTTTGATTTTATAGTAACAACAATTTATTTCATTCAGTAATGCTAAAAAATTATTTTGTTTATATGTACTCGATTCCTTTATAATGTTTTATAGTCGAAACATAAACAGATTGATAGTTAATATTTTCAAAGTTCAATATTAGAGGAAAATATTCTTCTTTTGTTAAGTCTTTTGTAATAAATGTTTCAGTGTTGAAAGCATGCGGAAACCCATTTTTATACTTTTGTAAAAAATTTAAAAAACAAAAGGAACTTTTTATAGCCGCTGTATAAGCAGGATTTAATCGAGATGTTATATTATTACAATATATTTTTGCATCTTTATGTTTTGCCTCGAAACGCATCGCCCAGACAAACTTAAAAGGACCACATTTCTCAATTGCGCGTGGGTAGTGCACCAAAAAATTATGCTTCATATAACCGTAAAGTAGAATATATAATTGATAATGTGTTTTAATTAAATTTTTCAACTTATCCAGATCGAAAATAGAACAACTTGAATCAAATAACAAATCTACTATTTCTATTAGTAACACCAATAGTTTCCAATGCTTCACATCCGGTGAAATTAAAACTCCTATCATAAGTGGAAGAAAATTGGTAAAGCACAAAACCTCACTAGCTGTCATTTTTTAGTTGTACGATTGAAATCGGTCCATAAGAAGAGGCTGCGAAAAATTTCCTATTTTTTTTTTATAAGTATTATTTTTTTTGTATCTTTTTTAGTTTTTAAGATATAAGGTTAGCGAATTTTCAAGTTTTTACCCACCAAACATGCGAATTTCAAAAAAGCCCTTCTTAAGCTGGGATCACACGATTGCCGCAAATGCACCAATATGACACAATTTTTATTGTGTTTTATTGACGCACAATAATGAAATTGGACCAAAAAAATATTCTGTTGTGGTAGCTTTTTTATTTTTTTGAAATTTCTTGTTGGTTTGTTCATTAAATCAAATCAAATATGTATCATATACGTATGTACTTAAACAAATTTTTGTTGAATATTTTTATTTAAATTTTTTAAGAAATTCCAAAAATTAAGTCTGTTCAACAATTTCGTATGTTAAAATTCGCTTAGAAACTTAATAAAAATATTCGCACTGAACAGCTGAATATGCTTGTGAACATACATACATATTTTGGTAATAGCAATAATTAAAAAAAATTAAAATGCATAATAAATAAATAAATGTTTATCTTCATTACCTACTAAAAGAAACAAAAAAGTAAATTTATTTAAAAAAAAAACATTGGTGCGTATTGTGTTGTTTGATTGCCGCACAAAAACACAATAAATGTTGGTGCATTTTTGTTATTTTTATTGACGCGCGGTTGCATAGAAAACAGTCACACGATTGCCGCACCAGGGTTGCATTTGATTGGTAAAAGTAATCACAATATTGTCCTTGATTGGTACATGAGCCAATTGGTTGTGCAGTCACACGATTGGGGTATTAAAAAGTATGAAAATTGGTGCATTGCGGCAATCGTGTGATCCCAGCTTTATTTAGTGTATTCCAAATAAAGAATGGAGCATCTAATGAAGCAGGTTTGTAAGGGAGAAACTTAAAAGTCTCAGCTACCATATCGCTTACGGAAGACATGAATTTAATATGGTGGGGCACTCACTTTAAAGCAATATATTTTTGACACAAAAATAACTTTATTCAGCGCATACATTTTGCATACTGAATTTTTTGTTTTTACCGTTATTTTTTAATATGCTCCCTTACAAACCTGCTTCGTTGAAGGGAATGTGTTGGATCTTTAAATGTTAAATTTTTTTTAATTAGTTAAGAGTTCGTTCACTTACCTTTCTGGAGCTTTGTATGTCTTATTGCAAATCGCATAAATGTGAACTTACTTTTTAAAATTTACTAGTAGTGCTGTGCAAACAAAGAAAATTTTTAATTGGGTCTGTTCATGAAAAGAAGTACCTGTGTATCAAACTTCAGGTCTCCAGCTTTAGCCGTTTGTCCTGGGCGTTGATAAGTCAGTGAGTGGGTGAATAAATGAATGAATAAGTCAGGCCTTGTATTTTTAAAAGTATCTAATTTGCTGCAACGACGTCGTAACTCAAATATGTATAATTTGGGGTTAGAGATGCAGAATTATTCGCTATGTTTTTCTTTATATGGGTAATTCCAAAGTGTTGAACGTGACAGTCCTACGCATCAAAAATGCAATAACATTTTAAACAACAAATATTTTTACTTTCTTTTAACCCTTAAATTATAGCACTTAGAAAGCACTATTATCTATAATAAGGTTTGTAAGGGGCGCGATTCTAGGTCAAAGATAATGGCAAAAGAAGTAGCGGTTCGAACGTGAAAAATAGAAGTAGTTTTTGTGGCCATGTATAAAAAGGCTTAATTCAGCGAAACCTGGCCCAATTTTTAAGTCAAAGTACTTTCAGAATTTTACGTAGCAATGTAACATTAAAATGTCTTTGGTTTGATTCCAAAATCTTCCGTATTTTTTTTTGTTTAAGCCAAAATCTGGTTCGATACGTGACATTTCGAGCTTGAAATTTTTTCCATTATAATTTAACGGAATAATGATTAAAAAAAAAATAAAAATTTTGCGTTATTCCGAATAACATATTGCTCTTCGAACTCTTCCTTAGATTAAGTTTGCACAACTTTGCAGTCTGTTTGTTCATCTAAGTGAACAAATATATGGGTAAATTTATAAAATTAGTAAAATCTAAATATTTCTCTATAACAATATCGTAAAATAATCAGATTTTAATAACATTAAAATTTTCGGTCACGGTGGACTTTGGTTAAATTCATGTTAAGTCATTTGTTCTAAGTGATTCCAGAAAATGAGAAACCTTCAACACGTTTATTCAGAAATATATTTTTTAGTTATGGCGATGTTGCAGCAAATGAGCGATATATGTATATTAGGGAGGGTCAAATTATACAGGACCGAAAAAATGCACAAAGGCACATCGCGATTCTTGTTCTATGGGTCATTCCAAGAAACTTTGCCAAAGAAACCAAAGGTCAAAAACGAATATGAAGCCCCCGGATTTTTAAAAATAGGTAGTTTTCCAAAATATTCAAGATTAAAGACAAACAATTGTATTTGCTTAAGCCAAACGTGTATGTTGCGGTTTTGTGTGTCGAGAAATCCATTTATTTTTATATTGGAATTGCCGCTAGAGGGCGCTTTCGTAAATTTTTTGATTTCTTCGTCTTTGTTGTAGAAAATTGACGAAATTGTTCTGAAAATTGACGAATATTAGACCTTCTGAAAATACAATCTCAAATTTTAAATACCTTAAAATTTTTAAAAGTCCGATGAAAAGAAAATACGCTACTTAGCTTTAAAAATATTTTTACACTATCGGAACCATGTGGAAGATCCGATGCAACTGAGAGTTTATAAAAAACATATCATAAAACTTCAATTGCAGGCACTATACAAATATTATTGACATAACTGATAACTCAGTCATATTCGAATTACCAGTTTCTCTAATAATTCCTTTTGAATATATGGAACAATATCTAGAAGACAATGATCCACCGCTGCCTGATCCGCAAATTCCGTTAAATGTAATAAGGCTTGCCAGACGTACTGTTTTCAGCAGTACGCGTACTTTCTTTTAATAAATATTTGTACTGCTTTTTGCATTATTATTAAAGAAGTACGCAATTGTACTTTTATTTAGCTTTTGTACTTCTTTCTGTCCTTTTTATGCACTTAAATAAAACACGATCTCTGCACATTGTATATAAAGTGCAACAAACCAATTTTCAACAAATTTTCGACATCAACTAAAAATACTGCAAATCTGAAAGAAATGTTTTGCGATTTGTCCCAAAACTGATGTTCAACTGTTTATTGAAAACGGAATTGCTGAAGCAAACCTTGGCTTTGTACACAACATAGCAAATACTATATAGCAGTGTTGCAAAATTGAAATTTTTAAATGGTACTTAACTTTAACTAAAAGGGTACTTTTCCCACGAAATGGTACTTTTTGTTAAAAAAAATAAAACAGTAATTTTTAAAAATAAAAGGAACAGAAAATACCTATTTTATTGCAATGCATTTATCTATGTATGTTTATAAAAGATACACATAAAATATGTCTATTAAACAGCGTAAGCTATGTTTTTAAGTATTTTCTAAAGAATAAAAAATATTTAAAAGTCTTATGAAAAAAATTTTGGCTATATTTTTCCAAAAAAAATTTAAATATTTTCAGTTCACGGAATTGAGAATTGATATCTTCATAGTTTTTCTCGTTCGGAAATAACATTTATAACAATGGTATTACGCTTTTGGTTTTTCCGGAAACAATATATTTTGGAGTGAATCTGCAATTTTTTATAATTTATTTTAAAAACAAAATTTAGTTCTTTAAGCTTCGTTCACAATCAAAAAAACATTTTCACTTGGTTTTTATAATAGAGCAACATTTTTTTTGCAGCCATACACATTTTGCATTAAGAAACCATTTGCAAATTTTAGCCACAACAATATTGTGCATTTATTATTAATTTTTACAACATTTTGTTAAAATTTTCATTCAAAACAAAATAAAATTATTTTAAACGTCAGAAACAATTTCATACAAATTGTTGCTGAAGTTCTAGTTGACTCAATTTTAGTTACATTTTTAAAAAAATTTTAGTTACATTTTTGTTCTAAAAATGAAGAAAAAAAAAGAAATTTCTGTTACGTGACCTCTGCTGATCTGCCCTACTAACTTCGCGGCTTTCTCTCCAGGGGAGTTCTCAACCCTATAGTCGATCAGGTACGTACAAAAAATCATTTGTAAGGGTATACTACAATACAACAAAAAAAAACTTACTTAAACAACGATGAAACACTGTCACATAGGGAAGCGGATGTTGCTTCCAATCTGCCCTTACCCAACCATGATCGCAATATCTCCATGTTACATCTCTTACGATCCCCACAACAATATTATGCATTTATTATTAATTTTTACAACATTTTGTTAAAATTTTCATTCAAAACTAAATAAAATTATTTTAAACGTCAGAAACAATTTCATACAAATTGTTGCTTAAGTTCTAGTTGACTTAACTCAAGTTACATTTTTAAAAAAATTTTAGTTACATTTTTGTTTTAAAAATGAAAGGAAAATATATGAAATACTTTAGGAAGAAAAAATAAAGAAGAAAAAACGAAATTGTTTCTCTGATTGTGAACAAAGCTAAATGATTCGCAAAACCTCAATTAAATAGATTTTGTAGTTTCTTTGAATTTATAAACAATTTCCTTGTTAAATTTGCATGTTTCTATAAATACATATCTCAAATCGAGTTCAAAAAAATTTAATTAAAACGTTTATTTTTAATTGAAATTTTCCACTGACATTTTATCCAATGCTCAGAATCACTTTCTGAGTCGATCTAACGAAGTCCGTCCGGCTGGCTGGCTGGCTGGCTGGCTGTCCATGTAATCTTGTGCTTAAAGTACAGGTCGCAATTTTGAAAATAATTTAATGAAATTTAGTACATAAGTTCCAATTGGCACAAGGGCGAATCGGTCCATAATTTCATATAGCCCCCATACAAGCTGCTTTCCGGAATAGGGTCTTTTTGCCCACTATCAAATCAATTTTAATGAAATTTAAAACATACTATGTAGATAGATCCATATTTATATAGACCATAGGGTATGCGTTTTCTAAAAAACAGAAGCACGAGGGAAGATAGGGGGAAATTTCTGCCTACCAGAAACTATTAAACCGATTTTAATGAAATTATAACATAGATAAATATCTATTCATATAGCCAGCCATACACACTCGACAATTTATTTTTAAATACTGTGGTGTTGGATATCATATGGTCGGGATTGACCGACTATAGTTTCTTACTTGATTTTTATGTTACTCTGTCTTGGCGGTACTATAACGTACTTTATATATTGTTGTATATATTTGTTATGTGTCTAAGTTTTTACTATTAAGCCTTTTTATCAACGTATTTTATTATTTGCTTGTTTAAGTGGTTTTCTCTCGAAAATTCAATAGCTGTATTCTAACGATAAAATTTCTCAGTCACACAGTCACTTCATACAAATAATACTCTTTCTGTAACGTCTTTTTACCATGATAGTAAACATGACCCACACCAGCCTACTTTTGGCTTCAGACTACACCTTTTCCAAATTTATCACATCAATTCATATTTTTCTGTAACAACGTATTAAATGAATAAAGTGGAAAATAAACAATACATTTAAATTGCTTTTTTTTAATTTTAACAGCTTATTTTCATGTTTTAAGAGCTTAAAACTGCTTTTAGTGCTTTTTTTTTTGGTTGCCCTAGAAATAACTGCCTAATCAAAAGATTTCACGTCATATGTACATACATATATTAAATACTTAAATTAAAGATCTCTTATTATGTGTTCTTTGCATTGCATTGCATTTTTATACCCTTCACCGAAGGGTATATGCTCCAACATATTGTTCCTAAACCCTATAAAGTATATATATTCTGGGTCCTTATGAAAAGCGAAGTTGATTTAACGATGTCCGTCTGTCCGTCTGTACGTGTGTATGTTGAAATGGGTTTTCCGAAAACCCCAGAAATGATGTGGACTAGGTTGATGTATATTTATGTAACATATACTCCGTTTAAGTTTGCTATTGAAATTCAGCCAGATCGGTCCAAAAATGACGAAGATATGAGCAAAAAACCACGACTGCCTCTGATTTTGCCCAAAAATCCCTTGTTGTTGTATTTTTTTATTTCTGTATATCTTTAGAACGGCAAGAGCCAAAGTTTTCAAATTAGGTACACACATTAACGTTATCAATACACAGCATCCCACAAAATGTGGGTGGGATTGAACAAGTGGGCGTGGTATCTCCCGTACAAAAAATATCAAAAATTGTATAAAAACCTGATTTGTTGGACTGTCATATGACCTATGGTTACGCCTTTCGGAAAAATCGGTTCAGATACGAAAAAGTTATGGCCAAAATAAAATTTTTTTTTTAAATACGCTTTATCGGGAACCATAGATCATCCCGAGTCCAACTTTTATAGTTCAAATTAATTGAAAATTGTTCTTTTATACGTCGGTATCTGTCAAATAGGTTAAAAATGGTTAAGTAATGAGCAAAATACTCAAAAAAAGGACTAAAAAACATTAAATTTGTATAAAAACTAAAATTTTAGAGCTTTAATATGACCTATTCATACGTTTAAGATATCAAAATATCGGAAATCTTTAGAAGAACATATTTGCTGAAAAACTCGGAAAATCAGTAAAAAAAAGTAATGTTAAAAATATAGTTTTTTTTTAAATACCTATTTTCGGGAACCATAGAACTTCTCGACTCCAAGTTTTATTACCAAAGTAAATGGTAATTTTATTTTTTAAGATGTCGGTGTAAAAATGTGTGAAATCGGTTACAAAATGGCCGAGTTATGACCAAATACTGAAATTCGATAAAAACTAAACTTGCTATATATTAATTAAACTTTTAATATAAGTATTTAATACCACGCAAACATGTGCAAATAATTAAATAAAACTAAACGATATATATAATATAAATATACATGTACGTATATATATATATACATATATTTAGATAAATATATAAACTTCTGTTCTTTCCAAACCATGGTGAAGGGTATATAAGATTCGGCATAGCCGAATATAGCACTCTTTTATTTTAAGTTAAATTAATTATTTTTTTTATGTACTGAATTTTAAGTTAATAAAATAAAAAATGTACTATTTTTTACATTAATTTAATGCCGTTTTTTTCTCGATGCACGTTTTTATGGATTTCACATCTGGCAAGCCTACATATAAAAGACTTGACAGCAAAACAAATAAAAATAATTCCTCTTCGAATTTTTTCTAAAACTAGTCTTTCTGTTTCTTTTACTACGGAATTTTTTTGCATTATACATATCGCTGGCTTAACATGTAAAGGCTCTAAGTCCATATTTGAAAATTTTACAGGAGAGACAAAAAACAATCAAACTTTTTTTTTTTGCGTAAACATTTTTGAATTCTGTAAACGTTTTTTTTTTTTTTTTGTATATTTCTTTGTTTTCTATGTGCGTAGAAGTAAAATGAAGAAGTAAGAATTTGCCGAAATAAAAGCTTTTTTGGACTTAGAGCTTTTCCATTGCTTAGTTTGTATTTTTTCATGGACTTAGGACATTTTCTTAGAACTTGTCTTTCATTACACAGTACAACATTTTTCAGATGATTGATTCGGGACTCAATTCTGATAATTGTTTATTAAAGTAGACCCAAAAAGAAGAACTTCTGCATCATTAGTTTGGTCATGGTACATCAAATAACAATTTAAAAATTAATTTGAAGTTAGTAAGTATTGTATAGGGGAATTTTTCACGTTTTAGGCTCTTTTGTTTGTCATAACTCGAGAACCACTAGTACTAGGAATTATGTAAACAAGTAAAGATTGTTTAAATTATTTTAAAAAAAGAAACAACATTTATTCAGAATTATGAATAACGTTATTATTGCAATTTAAATGATAGTATGTACAGTAGTTTCCCGATTTAACGAACAATTGATTGTCAGCCCTGTTCGTTAAATTGAAACATTCGTTATATCCAGTACTAAAAAAAATATTTATTCATGTAACAACAAATTAAAAGAACCATTCATATCATATCGTATTACAAGTAAATGGATTTTATAAAATAAAATTAATGAAAAAATTAATTATTTAAAAAAAAATAAGAAAAAAGTACATCATTATTTAAAGAAACTTGTTATTGACGTTTGTTTTTGAGATTTTTTTAAACTTTTTTTAATTGCTTTCTCTTGAAGCTCACGTAAAATTAATACGGGTTTTCATGATATCGCTTAAAATTGCCCTTTGTGCAAATGGGCAAACTTGCGAAAGTTGTTTTTTGAAGACCCTATTTAATTTGTGTGTAATTTTAAGCAATAAATGCAATTTGTAAGAAACGTCAATAGAAAAATAAATTTAAAAAAAAAATATTTTAATTTGTGAAATTTGTGATTAAAATGTGAAATTTGTTTTTAAAAACGCATCAAGAAAGCCAAAAGACTAAAGTGCTTAAATTATTGGAAAAATTTATTTTTTGTGTTTTATAATCACTTGAATTATTCAACGGAAATAGCGGTAAGCATTTAAAAAAATGTGGTTTTATAAATGCACAATTGAACTGCAAACTTACGAAATTTGTGTAAATTAATTCTCATAAAATTTTTGACAATTCATTTGCGAGGGAGTAATGTGCACAGATTTCGAGACTTTTAAGCGATATCAGGAAGACCCTTAATGTCTTGGATATATCGATATTATTTTCCTGTCCCCCACTGGATACATAATAAAGGGCTGCATGAACAACTTCATTCATGAACACACTGAAATGCTTATTCACTGAAAGTCGTGTTCGAATAAAATTGTGATTACCGAACAAACTGTTGTTTTATTCATGCTGCTATAAACACATTTCGTTTCATATCGTAAACACACATAGGTTGTTCAATGAAACGGGCTTTGTTTCATAGTTTTCATTCTCTCTCATTTATTTTTATTAATACTCAATAGCAATGTTGCCACTTCAGTAAATTCATATAATTATTTGCATGCGTTGCCCATGTGTAATTTAAATTTTAACACATATGTAGATATACCTATGCACATACATATATGTATAGTATACATATTTGGAATATAAACAATAAATAAAATGCAAAATATGTTTGTTTTTTTTTTTTGCTTGTCATTTGCATTTTTGAATAATACAAATCTTTGAAACATGGCAAGATTTAATTGTCTTGTAATGTACTCAGTGTTGCCACCTTAGGTGTAATTACACATATCATGTGTAATTTTTGTTTTCATGTGTAGCCCTTGTGTAATTGGCTCCATGTGTAATTCATGTGTAATTTTAAATTTTAACGTTTTGTAGCACTGATTTTTGTTATTATTTTGTCACAAGATGTAAAAAGGTTTAATATTCTTGGCAAAACTTAAAAATTTAATTAATAGAATGGAAGCGTTAAAAGAGCTAAACTAAAAGTGGTTGGATCATTAACTACTAACCATTTGGCATTTAGATAGATTTTGTCACAATTTATTACCTATAACGACAAAACATCCCGGGTTCATTCTCGTTTTTTTCATTGACTGCAAAAGAAATGTTTGAGCTTCTCAAAAGCACAACTATAGAGAAATGGATTCCTTTTGAAAATTTAGTTGGATGCACCAGATACACCTAATGTTATGTTTGGGCAGTATAATTCAGATGTTAAAAGACAAAAAGCTATATATTGCTTTCATAAAATGCTCGTAGCGTCAAAGGCCTGTCTGAACCTTCCAACATATTTCGAAAATTTACTTCGCAATATTATATCTTGTTTTATTAGAAGTAATGCTCGGCAAACTTAAGTAGTTTCAAGAATACATATTTTCGCGACAACGTGCACTTTTACATTTTGAAAAACTTTAGCTTCATAGTAATTTGGAGCCAGAATATTATTGGAAAAAGGTTTTTAAAATAAAAAATTCATTGGGAGACAGATTATTTAAAATAGTTATTTTTGTTTTAGTATTTTCAAATGCTGCTGCGGAAAGAATATTGAGCAATTTAAACAATTGTACGATAGATTTAAAAAGGAATACATAGAAATGGTGACCCAAACTTTCCTATTCCAATCATTATAAACAAAAAGTAGAAGCTTTAAATAATTGGAAAAATAAAAAAAAAAAAATCTATTTCAATGTAAATGTGATGTATTTTACTTTCTTTATTTTTTTAGTAATAAATTACTTAAAAAAAATAGTATGAATTTTTTGTTTTGAACCGTTATTTTTTTAAAATTAAAAAAAAATGAATGACTAGTTAATTTTTTGAAAAAAAAAAAAAAAAAAACGCATTCGCTTTTGTTTTTAAATAAATGAAAAGTTTATACATTATAAAATTCAAAACAAAACTCGTGAGATTGCAAATAAAAGATTGCATGTGTAATTTGTATTTTCATGTGTAATTTTGGCATAATCCATGTGTTATTTACCATTTCGTTGGTGGCAACACTGAATGTACTGTACACGGCCCTGAAATGAAACGAACTCATAAAAAACACACACATTTTTAGGTGAAAGAGGAAAAACAAAAGGAGGAATGAGTTTATGAGAAATTTAATTGTTAGTTTTGTAAGTGTCTTAGGAGTCTGACCACGTAGTTGCTTTCCATGAAGTATTTCATGATAGCTTTGATGTGTTACTATGGTGGGAAATAAATAAATCAAAATTTCCTCTTTTATACCAGGTAAGCTGCAAAATTTTCGCTACACCGGCTAGCAGTGCCTCTTCAGAACGGGTGTTTTCGTCAGCAAGAAATTTACTTTGCGAAAAATGTTGCGTCATTGGGTGGAATACAGCGTCAGTCGAACAAATTATGTTTTTACATCATAATGTTTTACATCATGATGTATATGACACTTTTTTGCCTAGAATTTATCACTTTTATTTTAACCATGAATTATCTAATTTTTTAGTTCTCATTGTAATAATATCTGTAGATTGTAAAGCATTTTGAATTTATTAGCTATCTACTTTTTTATGTTTAAGACAAAAATATTGCCGAACATTTTTTAATGTAGTGAATGTTTTTGAAAATAAAATTAAATATCTTTAATTTTATTGAAAATTTACATTGAAAACAAAAATAAATTTGAATTTTTATTTCAATATTAATGTATCTCTTAAACTTGTTGCATTTACCCCTCATGGCTAATTCTATTTTTTTTTTCAACTTTCTTATGTTTTTATTTTTCTACAACTGGCAACACTGACATTTAAATCATACTGTTTTTTCATGAACTTATTCGAGATTTGTTCAATGGTTGTTCTGTTTCATGGTTGTTAATGTCCATATTCTCTTGTATAAGCAAATAAACTAATTTCATCTTATTCGTCTCTTAAATATCGAGTGTTCATTTCTTTCATTTCATTGTATTTCATCTAAAATTTAGTTCACCATCTGGTGTGTATTGTATTCCTCGAATGTCCGTTACTTTGGAATCGCCTTTTCCACGGCCAGGGCGAATATTTTTGCAAAATGGAACATTGTTAAATTTTTTAAAAAATTAATGCTCCAAATAAGTTACATCATAAGGTTCAGGTTTTTTCTTGCTGCTTTACATATCGCAGTGTATTCAGCAGGCACATCAATACAGTAGTTTTGACTTAACTGCCTTTTGTTTACGTGCACTTTTGACTTAACTGCACAAAATTGAAAATTTTTGGAATTATTCTTTATAATTCCATACAAATTCCTTTTTATACCCTCCACCACAATTAGTTGTGAAGAGGGTATACTAAGTTTGTCATTCCGTGTGAAACTTTTTTATTATTCATCTCAGACCCCATAAAGTATATACAGTACTTTTCGCTTATAGTCCACTACTATAGTTGCACAACTTTTGTGGACTATAAGCGAATTTGGACTATAACCGATTTTTTTTATAAGCCATTTTATGGATAATAAGTGAAACCTAGTATAATCCACATTTTGGACTATATAAATATTATTTTCTTCAATAAATCCACTCCTTTTAAACCAAAGAAAAGTTTATTTAAAACATAACCAAATGTTGATTTATTTTAAATAAATAGTTAAAACAAAAATATTTTTAATTAATTAATTCAAATGCTTTAAAAGATTTCAATAAAAACAAATGCGTATGAGATTCATTTTAATTCTTTGGATGATGAAATCAAACACAACATAAATATCAATTTCATAGGATATTTACATGGGGTCTCCACCTGACAGTTTTTTGTTATACCAAACGTCAAAGTCTATATAAAAAAAACTCTTTTATTTTTATTAGCGTTTTTTATGAAGTTGGACGTTTATTTAACAAAAAATTGCCAGACGAAGACACCATGTCATGAAATATAAATTGCGAAATTTGGCATTTATAATACAGTAGACGCTCAGAATCAACTTGATGTTGTTAGAGTTTAAAACTCAGTTTTTTTTGGTGTTTATATTACACATACTAAATAAAGTCAAATGAACTGAATTGTTATTTTTTATATTTCGTTAAGTTTTTTATAGTTTTTATGTTAAATAAACTAAAATTAAAAAAAAAGTATAGTTTTGTATATCTTTATGGTCAAATTTATCTAAATTTTTGTAAAAAAAACCGTCCCGAAATTCGAATAATTCGGAAACTCGAATCGACCTAACAACAAAGTGAATCGAATTTCCGAGCGTCTGCTGTAATTGCCAGAAAGGTAAATTAAAACATGTTGCCAGTTGATTAAAAATATATAAAAAACAGAGTGGACTATAAGCGAACATTTTTGCATGAAGAATTATATACGCATGCTAAGAAAATGTGGCTTTTAAACGAAAATGGACTACAAGCGAAATGGACCTTAGAACAAATAATATGTATGAAATTCGAAAAAATCTGCATGTGAATATGACAGTTTTGGCTTATATCCGTTTTTGGCCTTTAAGCGGAATGGACTATAAGCGAAAAGTACTGTATATTCTGGCTGCTTGAGTAATTCTAAGTCGATTTAGCCATGTCCGTCTGTCCGTCTGTTGAAAACACGCTCACTTTCGAAAAACTCAAAAGAAATAAACAAACTAGGTGTCAAATTGCTTGTAGTTATCCTAAGCAGTTTGGGATTGAATTTCAGCAAAATCGGTTTAGTAGGACCAGAGCTTTGAATCAAATGTGGAACCACCACCTGCAAAAACTTGATAATTTTGTTACAAAAACTAACATAAATGATGCAAAAATGCACGGAATGACATAAGATTTTGCACAAGTCCGTTTTATTCGACTAGAAATGACACTGTAAAATTTCGCGAAGGTCGGTCCATAATTTACCCTAAGCCCCATATAAACACTACTCCCGGAAAACAGTTTAGTACGCCTAAAACCGTAAAAAATAATGCAATCATAACAAATTTTGGCTTGTCACAATTTTATAGGACTATAAATGATACTGTGAAATTTCGTGAAGATCGGTACATAATTTACCCTAGGCCCCATATATGCCCTACTCCCGGAAAACAGTTTAGTCTCCTTAAACCATAATTAATAACAAATCGTCACAGTTTAAGATAATAATAATAAAAAGACATCATACAGATATTACTCCTTAAACATTCGAACTGTCGGTGGAGGGTATCAAAGATTCGGCACAGCCGAATATAGCACTCTAACTTGTTTAAGTGCACTTTCTATACCTGCACATTTAAGATAAATGCACAAAATTTTTGGCATTTTAAAATTATATTCATACAAAAAATTTAAGTTAGCTGCACTTTGACTTAACTGCCCAAAATACATATTTTCTGGAATTATTCTTCAAAATCTTTCTTTACGTGCATTTTGTATACCTGCACATTTTTCATATTTTTGGACGGCTTTAAAATATTTTCATATAAAACATCAAACTTAGCTGCACACATGAAAAAATATGGTGGCCACTTTTTCATATAAATATCCAAATTATATGAAAGGAATAGAAAATCTTAGGTCTGGAACAGAATAAAGTAGTTGTAGTAGTTTTTGAAGCTGACGAATGCTCTGTAGCGCAAAAAGTTCAAAATTACGAATTTTGTTTCCACTACTTTGAAACTGCCGTTTTTAACTTTTGACAGCTTTCAGCGCTATTGTTAACGTTGGACTACAGCGACTTTTCTGTTCCACGCTTTATTGTTACCAATTTGGCTATCTCGTTCCTTATAAAAATGCATAATAAAAACGTTGTTACTCCTCTTTCAAACACTTTACTTTAGCTGCACTTTTATGCAGGTAACCACAATTGCGTACCTGCACATTAAGGCAGCTAAATACATTTAAGATAGCTGCATTTTTGATTTACCTGCATAAAAAATCTTGCAAAGGAGATTGTGCAGCTAAGTCAAAATTACTGTATTTCTATTTTTCATGGCTCGTTCGATCATAGAGTGTACACTATCAGCTTCCATTTGAGTATGACCAATTTCCAATATATTTGCTCAATTTTTACTTTATGTTTGACTGCTGTATTCAGCAAGGCATTACTCATCACACAATTGCGGTTTTGATAAGTGCAACCGTCACTATAAAATATTATTTTCACGGGATTATTATTTTCACTGAGAATTTTTTTTCCACAAAGTAGACCCATATACTTGCAAATTCTTCAGCATGTAGTCCACCTTCGACTTCATCCCACAAAAAACAGTAACCTTTTTGGTTTTTAAGATTATAAAAAACTAAACTAAATTGTGAACCAGCAACTTTGTGCGGTAATATAGGCTGCTAACAGAGGATTTTGGAGTCATTAGGACGGCTTGCAGGTCTACTGTTAAAACATATGTTTCCTCGTTTTTGTCTTTACTCTTTTCATTTCTAGCCTCTTTTTTCTTATCTTGGTGAAGTGCGTACTGTTCATAAGGAAGGTTGCCAATTGACATAATTCACATTGATATTTTTTAGGTAAAAACAATGCCAATTTTTTAAAATCAAGTGTTTTATAAAATACGGAAACTGAAAGTAACCGCATGTTCTTCTTTTTGCACCAATCATTTACATAAAAGCCATAGAGCCCTTTTTTTGTGCGCCATTCTGGCAACAGATATTTTTTCTTGCGTATCAGCACGACAGTAATGCGATTCCATTGATGGAAGTGCATCCAAAAATGAATAAAGGCATTGTCTTTTACTTTTTAAGTACCCTTTGTTCTGAGTATTTTTTTAGAAACTCTTTTTGAAATTGAAGGCTTCTTCAACCAATTAAGCACAGCCTTTGCACCTACATCCAACGTGTTCAAGAAAAACTTTCTGCACACTCGCATTTTTTGCCTTGTAACTTGAGATAATATTTAAAAGTAAGACTTCTTTTCGATTCATTTAATACTTTTCTATTTCGCGGTTCCAAACTCATTTTCCGTCGTCGTTTATCACCGCACATTTCATGGCACCATATTTTTCTATCTATCCTTCATATTTCTCGCTTTTTTCGTCTTTTCATAATTACAAACATTTCCGTCCTTTACTCTTCCAAAATCACGTTTACCTTTTTCTCTACGAGTTCTATTTTTGGCCGAAAACCAAGCTGAATTTTCAACTTGGACTCTTTTTTTGCGAGTTTTAGTTTTGGTTGGTAACTCGTATGAATCATCGGACTCACTATGAAAACCATATGGAACCAGACCTATGATTCCGTCGTCTGACTCAATTCCATAATCGCTTTCAATGGGTTGTGTTACAAAGTTGTTGTTACCAGTAACTGACATGGCAGGCGTCTGATAAAATAATAATTAAACAATATATTTGAAGAATTTAAATATATTTTAATATTAATACCTTAACACAGAAAAAAAATAAAAATTGATTTCAATTAAAAAAATTGTGATATTAATTAAAAAATTAATTAAATTTGCACCAGTAAACAAATTAATAGTATCAATTAAACCAGTTTATAGTATTGATTAAACGTTTATTTCACTTAATTAAACGTTTAATTCACTTGATTAAATTTTTAATTAAAACTGATTATATTTTTAATTAATGCTTTAATTGGTGAATCATTTTGGATATTTTTTTCTGTGAAGCACCATAAATTATATAGCCTAATTGAGTTACACAAATTTTTTCAAACTCAAACGCTAATTTAATATTTTTATAAAAAATTTATTAACCACGTTGATATTAAAAGAATTTAGCATAGATTAATTATTTTAAAACAGTTAGTCGATTTTTTAATACACATTACTGCACATTACTGCATTAAAATGTCAATTTCTTAAAAAAAGTGGACTTAGAGCCTTTACATGTTAAGCCAGCAATATATCTCTTAAGTTAAATTTTAAAAGAAAAAAAGGCTTAAATCTAGTTTACCGACGCAGAATAAAAAAAAGAAAAAAACCAAAATTAAAATTTATGGGGGCTGAGGCCCGTGGGGCCCCCTGAAACCAAAAAACTACCCCGCCCACTTAGTGACATGTGTGGGTACACAAATTAAAGGTAATTTGCTCACGATTGCAAATCACGAGTGCCTCGGTAGGCTAGCTGGTAGCGAGCTAGTCTATCAGCGCCGAGGTTGCGGGTTCGATTCCCGCCAGAGACTCTGGTTTCTTTCCTGCAGACAAGCATAGAGCTTCGCGGAATTAGCTTAGGAAATTTAAAAAAAAAAATGTGTATTTTGTTTTTGTATTCGCATATTATTTTTCTCTTTAGGTAAATTTAAGTATTTTTAGGTGCAGAAAAGTTTTAGTTAGCGAAGCCGGTGTTTGTTATACCATAGAGAAGAAATTCTTTGCGTCCAGCCGAAGGCCGGCTAAGCATGAAGTTTTTGTTTCCGACATTGGTGTTTGTTGTTTTATAAAATGTGTATTACACTTTTATTTAAGTAAATTATAAACAAAAACTGTAATGTGAGCTTAAGAGTTAAACATTTTTAAAAAAATTCTATATATCCAGAAAGATCTAGGCAAATCATTCAAAATGATACCAATATTGGCCATAGACCTTTAGAAATGTAGTGGAAAAATTACATATTTCTATGAACACTAAAAACGTCCATAACTCGAAAACTAAGCGTTTGAGCCAATTTTTTATTTAATTTTTTCTTCTTATTTTTCAATTTTCTATCTCCCTACTTACTTTTTTTATTTGGAGCTGAGTCGGTAAGCTAGAATTGTTCCGAAAAAAATGAACTAAAAATACGGAAAATATATTCTTCGTTAATTTTTTGTCTTAAATTGTCTGAAATCTATATATTAAGGTCGCGAATGAGTACCCTATCCCTCCACCCCTCCCTAATGTTAAACGCTAAACATTTTGGGCTATTTAAAATTTGAGATTGCATTTTGAGAAAGTCTTCAAGATTTCCTAAATTTGTTCACAAAAAATTGGTATAAAATCAGACAAATGTACGAAAGCGCCATCTGGTGGCAATTTCAAAATAAAAATATACATTGTACATACATACATAGGGTGTGTGTGAAACGGTAGCAAAGTTCTATGGTGAAATGAAATTTGTGTGTGGTAGAAAATGTTCATATTTGTGCTGTGTGAAATTGTAACATTTTTGACAACGTAAAATTTTGACATAAAGAAGAAAAAAATTACTAGTAGTTTTGTGAAAGTGAATAAATTAATCAAGTTTTTACCAATAATCATTTCAATTGTGTTGGAAATGAGATCGTCCCAACTATTTGATGAATTCGTTCTGATATATTAACAATTTTTGCAAAAAGTCTTGGCAAAAAAGCTTATACATATGTATGTAAATACTTGCATGTTGTATAATTCTTTTTAATTTTTTTGCCGCTGTTCCTGCTTCCACATTATTTTTTATTTTGTTTAAACAAATTTAATGAAAAAAAATAATTTTGTGGTTGTCAAAAATTTCTACACTAATGTCAAAATTTATACTAGCCCCCAGGGCTAGTGAAATTTTATTCATCTCAATAGTGTCAAAATTTTACTTCCATGAGTACTTTGCTACCGTTTCACACACACCCATATATGAAAATTTATTGAAAAATATTTAAAAGTAAAACTATATAATTATTGTTTTATTCTGTGTACACTCGAACACCCATTAAATTGTATAAAATTGGGAGTTAGTTCGTTTTGTATTATAATAATCGTACATTACTATGGCCACCGGTTTTGTGTCCATTACCTCGTTGGCCTTGTATGCTTCAATACTCACACAATGTTTAACATCTGTGGATAATTTATCAAAATATAAAATCATAGTAGTGTCATCATTTTTAGATTCAAGTCTTTGGATGAAATTGTTTTCCAACAAATCCCTATTAAACTGAGTTTCAGTTTTAAAACCTGACGGTAGATTTGCCTCCATGATGACCATATTTGTACTATTATTTATACCCTTTAATGCATGATATGTGAAACAGACTTCCAAATCCAATTCCTCGGATTTATGAATGGTGGGATTTACTTGCAGAACAAAATATTTAAGCTCAACATCCTTTTTCACATTATATTGAGAAGAGAGTTGCACCAACGAGTAGCCATTGCCAGCGATTTCCAAATTAACGCGACGTACAGATTTTGGCAACTGAGAGTAAAGTGATTATATAAAACTGTTCAAAATAAAATATTTGATTTTTTTTTCGTTACCTTAAGTTGCTGCAAATCTAAAGCATTATCCTTATTTATAAAAATTTCATTAATTTTTGTCTCTGTACCTTCGTGATCTTCAGCAGTGCACAATATTTTTGAATTCCAGTTACTGGAATTTTCAAATTTTTTGGCGAATTTCGTTAAAGCCTCAAGGCCCACTACCGTATCATGAGTTGTTTTAAACCCGCCTTGCTTATTACGTTGTTTAATTAACCATTTTAAAATGGGCAAATGATTACCGGGAGCATTAAGGAGAGCCATCAAAACATAAGCCGTAGTTTCGACTTCATTACCATCTCCACTCCACCACATAAGACCATATCCATCTTCCTTGCGCAAACCTTGTAACTTTTCTATTACTTTGTCCGTACTTGCATGTCCGGCTTTGCTAAGTGCTACTGCTATAATGGAGAGGGCATACACATCGTCGATGTTTTCCCAATTGGAGCTTATATACTCAAGGCCTTTCTTTATAGTAGTTTGATATTTGCGAGCAGTTTTCTGGAATAATGTTGCAAATAATTAAAATAAATCTTTAAACTATAAATTTAAAAATATTTGATTTGAAACGAGACGCACTTATAACAAGAGTTTTTCAATTAAACTTTTTACTTATTAATTTTAGTAACTCCATGCGGGTCTAGTATCTTTAAAGGTTTTATTTCACCACCAATGTTCGAAAATAAACACTAAATATCGCTCCTTATGTTTGGTTCGGTGGTTTAATGGAAAACACAAACGCTACTAGTGTTTGTGTTGAAAATCATTAAAAAATAATGTTTCCCTGCTTGTCATCTTTCGAACACAAAAATAATACTGTTTTTATCCAACTCAACAAAAGATGAGAATATTTAATTCCGTAAGGTGTTCGGTTCAGCTCATTAATGCTTGTTCGTTTCATTTTTGCGTAGCGCCCTTTAGGTTGGTAAAAAACAAACATTTTTTACAAAAACAAAATATAAATACGAAAAAAAAGAAAAAGCCAGCAAAATAATTTTGCATAAATAAAACATACATAGACAAACCGTTCGGGCTGAGGTCGCTGCTGAATTTTTTTTTTTTTTTTTGATCAATCCTCTATAAATGTAAAAAAAGAAACATTATAGAACATAAGAATATAATATTTGTCTACAGCATCACTACAATTGTTCTGTTTTTCAACGCAGAACAGAACACTATATAATGTTCGGTTCTTTCTTGAAAATAGTAACGAACTATATTAAGGGTTGTGTTGGTCTACACAAACACTAAAAAAATAGATATCGTTAATGGGTGTGTGAGCCGAACGCTAAATAACGTTCGGTTTATTTTCGAACACTTTTAACTATATCAATATTTGTTGCGGAAGGCTTATTTTGCTGATTTTCGAGAATGGACTTTATAAAGGGCCTACGGTAAAATATAGTTCGATCTTCACGAAATTTTATTTCTAGACTTTCAAACTATACGGCTAAATTTTACAATAGTGTCATGACAAAGGGTGGACCAATTAAAATGCTAAATTTGAACTACCGACTACTTTGACTTTGAAAGGTAGAATAACATTAATTTTTATTTCTGTTTTCAGGTTTATGTTCGACAAAATTTTACTCATCCCAATGGGGGAAAGATTTCTGGACAGGAAAAATCGTGTTATTTGGATGAAGCTCATTTTCATCTCGGTGGCTATTTCAATAAGCATATGTGGCTTAGAGAACCCACACGTGACTATTGAGAAGCCAAAGTATACACAACGAGTCATGGTTTGGGCTGGCCGCGTCACAAAGTCAACGCAATCATCGTTATTTTACGCAATGTTTTCGAAAATCGAATAATCAGCAGGTTATTTGGATTATTTTCTGTGGGGAGCCATAAAGGATACATGTTACGCAAGTCGTCCAGATACAATTGAAGCGATGAAACATGAAATCGAAGTTGCCATTGAAGTGATTCGAGCCAAAACAATCGAAAATGTACTGACAAATTGGGTCGATCGGATGAGGTACTGCCGGGCCAGTCGTGGTAGTCATAGAAATGATATTCTGTTTCATTATTAAATTACAAAGTTCATCCTTTCAAAAAAAACCAGAAATTTTAAAAAATAATCAGTACTTTATCTAATTAAATTTTAAATGACCCACCCTGTATATTACCGTTTAAGGCGTAAAAAAGTGTTTTTTGAGAAACGGTTTTATGAGAATACTTTTATATGCGTGCTATGGTAAATTATCACTCGATCTTCACGAAATTTCATCGTGCAATTCCTAGTCATATAAAACTTATTTTTTGCAATTTAATGAGAATCGGTTCATTCCGCGACCAATTTATGTTAGTTTTTGTCCTTTTTTAGGGAGGTTTTTCCACATCTATGTGCATAACTCTTTTTCCACTGAACCAATTCTGCTAGAAATTTAATCCCAAACTGCTTATGATAACTAGAAACAAGTTGGCATCAAAATGAGTGTGTTTAGAAAAGACGGATATGACTAATTCAACTTAGAATTACTTAAGGTATTATGATACTTGCTATTTTTTGTATTTTTTCAATATTGGAGAACAGTGCAAATATAGTTGCATAAGAAAACTGACTAATGGCCATTTTCTCAATAGGCGATTATCTTTTTTCCCAACGAAAAACTGCACATTAAAGAAATTTGGTTTTCTCAATGTCTCATTTGCTTCTATTTTGTCGCAATGCTAACCGGCACTCATCTGACAATTATTTATTTGCCTTTTATTTGACGTACAGATAAATTCAATCAGCTGACTCCCAACTTTTACATGTATTTTGAGTGGTGTTGCCAACTCAAACCAATGTTTTTTGTCGGTATATTGAGAAACCCAAAATCGTTAAAGCTGGAGGTCCACACCACGCGTTACTCGCTCTTTCGCTGCATACGCAGCTGTCAAAAAAGTAGAATCTGTGTAGTTATACGTAGTAAGTTACATGCACAAAAGCGTAGATGCCTTGAGGCGAAAAGTAGGTTTACTTTCTACTTTTGTAAGCGTCACAAGCAGCGTTCGAACTAATCAGCTGATTTTGACAAATTAAATTTTATTTTTACTTGTTCTGCTGCTGCATAAAAAGCGTTGCATGTAACTTGAATCGTAGAACTCAAGTAAGGTTAGAAAAGCATGCACTGCGTGGAAGCGAAAACGCGTGGTATGGACCTTTAGCTGAACAGACAGTTTATCGCTATAATAAATTTATGTTGACATTAGGTAACAGACAGTTTGTCGATACGTTGAGAAAATGGCCATAAGTGTAAAGAGTAAGATTATATCATAAAAAATCTTTAAATGTCAAACGCATATACGTGTGTTATCGATAAATAATCTAACAGCCATATTCATAAAAAGTTCTTATTGTAAGCTTATAGTATGTTATAACTATTAAACGCTTTTTGTCTTATAAACCTCTTATAAAAATTTGTATTCATAAACGTACAATAACAGCTTTTTTACTATTAACTGTTTGCAGCGATTTTCTGTTTAAGTATGGCAACTTTCTTTATATTTGGCTGCCATTTTATTGTTAGTGATGCATGAAACTTCTATTCGGCTTACATGATATTCTATATACATTTTTTTAATTTTTTTTTTTTTAATTTTAGACCTTCAAAATTATTCTTATCAAATAAAACTACATATTATTTTAGTTTCTGAACAAAATGTTTCCGAAAGCTACCATAAAAACTTTTGTTTGAACCTATTTTAAATATAAGATAATAAAGTATTCGAATAAAAAGTTTGTTTACTTTTTATTAACATCACTATTATAATAATTTGTTTATTTTATTTTTTTTAATATTTTTGAACAATAATTTGTTGTTTTAAACTAAAGAAACAACTAGTTGCAATAATTTAATAAATAATTAAAGAGAATCGGCCTAATTTATAAAAAATAAAACCGGTTAATAAAGGGTTAATAAAATGGATTTTCATACAAAATCCGTTTAATAAACCCTTTATTAACATGTTTTATTTTTTATAAATAAGGCTGAATATCTGCATTTGCCCCTGAACATATTCATTTAAATCATAGAAATTTTTTTTAAATAATTGTCAATATAACTTTAAATTGGCTGTCTAAAATAAAAAAAAATTATTAAAATGTATTTAACATGTCCCTTGTAATAAATTGTAAAACATTTTTGTCATTATTTTTCAACATATTTCACAAAAATATAATCATAAAATGAGAACACCTTTCAAAATGTCATTTTATTTTTGGTTTAAAGAAGGGCAAATCCAACAATAAATTTTCTTACTTTATGAATGGTTTATTAAAGGTTCAATAGACTATTTTTCGTTTATGAATACAACTTTAGCAATTTTTGCTTAAAAACGGTCAATTAATCATCAATAAGTTTTTATGAATACGGCTGTAAGACTGTCAAAAAAAATATAAAAATTTTTAACTTACATAGCGTCTTTACCTGACAATTTTTTGTTATACCAAACGTCAAACTTCATATTAAAAAAACGCTGACAAAAATTTTCGAGTTTTTTTTTATATAGACTTTGACGTTTGGTATGACAACAAATTGTCAGTTGAAGACGCTATGTTAAAATTGACACTTCCAGATTAAATGTTAGCACTGTTGCCAATTTTTTTCGTTTTTGATCGAAAGTAGCGGTTTTTAACTTTTTTTTGCGATTTTTAGGTTTTTTTTTACGTGTTTTTGTGGAATCAAAACGTGGGCGATATTGCTTGTTTTGTTTACATTTTTTGTCTGATCAATCAGAAAAAAGGGTTTGTTTACATATTGTATTTCTTGTTCTTTCTCGCATTTGTTGTTTCATTCAGTCAATCCTAAAAAAATCCAATACCTAGCTGTATACAGCTAGGTATAATTTATGGGGTCTTAAATGCACGCAGAGAAAAACTATGGTTAATGAGTGGTCACTACGACCATTTTTATTCATAGTTGCCTTATATGTTTACCCTAATAAATTTATTATGGTTCTAATATAACTTGACAAAATAATTTTTTCCCTTAACATTTTTGAATTCACTTTAATAATATTATATGGTGTTTAACACGTTAAAAGTTACTCTGATCTAGCCAAACATATTAAATTATGTGAAAGGTTTAAACTAAAAAAATATAATAATAAAATAAGTCGCCCATAAAAGGTATGTTTAATACCATAATTTTTGTTTGCTTAAAAACACATTCTCTAAAGGAGCAAACATTTATTGTCAAAGTATTCAGTGTGTGATTATACGTCATTTTCCGTTCGTCAGTTAATCGGGAAACATGAATTACAAAATAATTAAAACTTGTTTTTTCTTTGCGTGTGGATATTGAAAAAAATTTTCACAGAGAATGACAAACTTTGTATACCTTCATTAATATAAATTTTGGGCGAGAATCCCGAAAAAATTATTTTTATTTCCCGCTTTCCCGGGAATCAGAAAACTCTGACAAAACAAGAACCCTACTCAGAAGGTAAATGCATCCGAAAGGGTTATTCCGGATGTCAATTGTTGTTAAATGATGTTGTGATATTTAAATAACTTAGTTCATAAATAATAAAAATAAACAGCCAGCTGGGCGGATGCTTATGCCTGTTTAGTGTAGTCTGACTTTAAGTTAATTACAAATGATTATTTTCGATTATGATATGTTCTTATGCGAATATTGGAGGGCAACGTTTTTGAATTTGTAACCTAATACATAAGGTATATTTACACAAGGTAAACTCGTTGGCCCATATGTTTGTCAGCTGTTTACCCCTAGTTGGAACCCAAACGCCAAATTTCGTGTATATGAGCCAAAATTTGTAAATGTGTGCGTTAAATTGCTTTTGTTTCATATGAAGACAATTTTGACAACTCGGTTCTTTTTATAGAGCAGTATGTCTACACTCCCAAATGAGTCTACCTTGTGTAAATATACCTTGCTTATACATAAATATTTTAATCACAACAATGTTTGAAAAAGTTACTTTTAGTCAGATATTGACTACTGTCTTATTTGATATGGAAATAACTTTATTTTACTTACATCATGTTCCATAAATGTTAGTAACACATACGCCGAGAAACCATAGTTATTTTTCAGTTCCTTATAAAACAAATAACCAGTGTAAGGAAATTGTCCATTGACTTCTTGCTTTTTTGCCAAATACTCTAAGGCAGATTCAATAATTCGAGCTTCAATTGGTATATATTTTGAGGCTTTAATAAAGAAACGTGCCACATAGGCCGTCAGCCAAGTACTAGCAACTCTGGTTTTCTTCTCGCCAAAAACACTAAAGCCACCATTTCTATGACGATACGACAACTCCTGCTGATAACCGATTTCGATGTAAGATCTAGCAAGATTGGCAAGAAGATTTTCCTTTGACAGTTTTCCTATGGCTTTTAAATAATCTAAAATTAAAATATTGGGAGCAAAATTCACCATATTCTGTTCGCCACATCCGGTTGGCAATTTAACCAAATCATTTAGACTCTCCAAAGAGGGTGTCATAAAGTCTCCACCCACTGACAATGTTATTGATTCCGAATCGCTTACACTATCCGCTGGTATATCCAAAGATAACGATGACTTCTTGTCATCTGCACTCAAATAGAGAGCTTTATTTTTGTATTTCGTAATGCCTTCGGGTACAACCTTTAGTTTCTGAACAACTCCATCGGAATATAACGAATTGTTGGCTGCTAAACGTAATTCAATTTCACCTATTTGCATCGGTTGTATAAGAAATTTGATTGTCTTGCCACGATTTGCAGGAATTTGTGTGCTTTCTGTTTGTAAATCTATAGTTGTATTTTGCGATTGAGGTTCAATGAAACGAAATTCCATCTTATCATTAAACAGTGTGACTTCAGTATCCAGAGTTTCATTATGATAATTGAAAATGGTAACGGGTATTGCAACTATTTCATCTCTTTTGACAGAATATGGCAGATTAAGCGTAAGAAAGAATGGCAGAAAGGTAGTTATGTCGGTAGGTCCATCGACTATACCAAAACCCTTAACAGCATGATTGGAGAATGCTGTTATGCGCCAAGTTGTTATAGTTTCTGGTATATTTAACACTATTTCGGTATCAGTTTGATTACTGCAAAATAAGTAAGTTATATTTACTTAAAGAACTAAACATGTTTATACAGGGTGGCACAGAATGGGATATATTGTTTTAATTGTTTTTTTTTTTTTTTTGTTTCATCATTTTCTTATGAACCCCAATGCGAATTCTTCAAGGGAGAGTGCTTGCTAACTGTATTTTTGCATATAGGTATGTATAGGTATTTGCATGTCAAAAGTTGACAGCCAGCATAATTCACTCTCATGCGATCTGGTGCGATCACCTATATGAATTGATGAAAACTTACTGCCTGTTAAACAATTTCGAATATAAACGTTTGTATAGAATTTTATATAAAAAAAATACATCTAAAACTGGGTGTTTTACATAGAAACTTTCTATACCTTTAATCTAGGGCTTCACTGGTGGACATTTTTTTGTTTTGTATTGGGTTCTACCTGTTTTTATGTATTATGTACCTATGTGAAAAATAAAGAAGGTGTTTAATTTTGAGGCATGTCATAAAAGTGAGTACATTAAAAGCTTTGCATACAAAGTTTTAGGAGGACTTTTCTGGCACGTGAAAAAAGTTGAACATTTGGGGGAACTCGAAATTTGGCGAAAAGGTATGAAAAAAATGTTAAAAGTAGCACGAAGGACTACGAATCAGCAAAAAAAGCCACCACTTACAGAATGTCAATTTTTAAAGCTAATTAAAAATTTCCATAAATAAATGAAAAAGTCATCAACAATTTCAACCATAAGCTCATTCTGCGCCACAATATTCAAAGCTCTCGTACATTTCATAATTTTTAAATATCCAAGTTTCCGGAAACTTTGTACGGAAATCAAGAGTTCCCGGACTATAGCCTATTTGATCGGTAGGATCTGGAATAAAAAAAATATTAAGTTATTTCAATTGTGTTAAAGTGTTGTGAATGAGAAACCTTACTTTCCTCATAAATTGGATAGTGGGCATTGGTTAGAGTTATAAGACCTGATAATACACCCGGTCTTCTTATATGGCTATCGATTACATACGATCTGTCCCTATGTAGTTCCTCCAATATTGTCTTTTTGTAAATATCATAGCTGCTATCTAACAAAAATACACTGATATCAACGGCCAAAATACTAACGTATGATTTGGGTTCTGCCTGCAATTTTAAAGTTACTACTTGACCAGGTTTCACCTGTTTGGGAGCTGCAACTGAAACCTTTTAAAAATATAAATCTTATTAAATCGAAAATTCTTAAACGAAATGGATACATCTCACCTGATTTTCTAATTCCATAGGGAATCGCAGAGATATTTCCTCGTACCTAAAGTTACCATCAGCTATATAGTGAACATATAAAAAAGATTCTGGAATCATTTCTATTGATGGAGTTATTTTTATGGTATGATTTTTTTTATTTCCTGGAAGTTTTACATGTTCCAAGCGGACAATAGAGGCGTGACCTACAACAGTGTATACCAAATATGGTATATTAATAGATGATGTGACTTCGACTTCTACGGGTTTTCCAAGACGTGGTCTAAAATAACAAAAAAATAAGTTGTTATTAAGAAGTGTAACAAGAGGTACTACTGCAAACGGGGTAAAAGTTTTTTTATAACAACACTTGTCCTTATAAGTACCAGTACTTGATCTGTAGCAAAACCATAATCCGAGTACATATTTATTTTGATACTGTTTCTTAAATTTAATTTTAAAGCATTTATTTATGCCATTTTTATTATAATAAAATTTTAAAATGCAAAATGCTATTTTTTCTTTACATTGTAACAAACTGGTTCTTAAGCACCCAATGTGATCCAAGTGTACTAGTACGCGTCTAAAACCAATATATATATAAATATATGTATCGATTCCTATGGTTCCAAGGGCCGTATCTAAAACCAATAGTACTACGGATTTTCCCTGCACACTCAATGCTAATTTGAGCATTAAGATGGTATAGAAAAGTTAACAGTTGAGTACTAGTACTGTATATTTTTTTACTAGTTTGGTACTAGCTAGGTACTAGTTCCAATCTCCGGCGGGATTTTGATTCAAAAAACATTTTTTCACAGAGTTTTTTTTACAACTTTTTCGCTATCTTATCTCAACTTAAGATGTTTAATCAAAATGCCACAGTTAAATTTACCCTTAAACACACACAAGCTGTAAGCGATTTTTTCAGCTCGCCCCAATCGATTAATGTTGGACTCACAGAGGGAAGTAATTTCCCATCGCTTCAAACCTGCCGATTGGATGCCTGATTTTTGTATAGGGTGTTCCCGGTTTGGAGGACTATTTTCTCCTGACAATAAGCGCTTTTTTTTAACATACAAACAAAGAACACCTAAAGTGCTTTTTTAAGGGCTAACTGTATTAATATATTCATTAATGTTTTGCTTTTACTTGATTAAATGCCCCTTTTCAATAATTTTCGTAAACCATAATATATATATTTTTTCTCGCTTTAAGCCCTTCTTCGCTGTCAGCACTAAAATATCAGCTTTTTTGTATATATTATTCTTTATCATTTACTGCTGTACAAGAGCTCTCTTATTGAAGCGCTCGAGTATGCGCTTTTTTCTTAAGTGCTTCAAAAACCCCAAATTTTTTTTACTGGGTTAGGGCCTCAATTGCATTTGATATATACTTCAGACACGCCAGTCAACAACTCTACCCACACTTAACTTTTGCTTATGATACATCTTTCTAAGCATCCACGAAAGCCACTATCAAGCTTCTAGATCCTTACAGGACCACATATTTCAAAAATTGTGAATACAATGAAAACCATTAAAAAAATAAACTTCAAGGAACAAAAATGCATACATATCACATTTACTTTGCGTAGAGACTCATGAATGATGAAGATCGACGTAGAACGTTGGAATACCATATAGCGACAAAGTTTACTGAAATGGCTTATTGGAAGAACTTCGGTCCTTAGTCTAGATTATAAACTCATACTTTACAATTCTATCTTAAAGCCAATATGGTGCTTAAGTATTCAGTTATGGGGCACTGTCCTAGCCTCCAACATAGATAAAATACAAGGGAGCCAAAACAAAACTCTTGAATCATATCGGCGTTGCGAAATATCGCCCCAGGCGGTATGACCCCAAATAGAAAATGAAAATCGACCACACGCCGTATTTGGGGCTATATTTCACAATGCAATATGACCCAATTTTTTTTTTATTAAAATGACACCCCAAAACACGAAATATATCCCTAAAAAAATAAAATAAAATATGACATTAAAATTAAAATAAAAACCCCAAAGAAGGTTATCTTTTATAAATGTGGTATGTGGTCATATGCCCGAAACTTACGCTCCCAAATTCAAAACACCGAATTCCAAACCCCGAATATCAAAAACCTTAGTTTAAAAATCCGGAATTTTAAAATCCTGAGTTTTAATATCCCTAATAATTGTATAGTTTTGGTTTAAAAATCGATTTTCCCCACTATGGTATAACAAACACCGGCTTCGCTAACTAAAGCTTTGTTCATAGACGGCATTTGGCCGGGCTCAAGAATGTTCCGCTCTATGGCATTACAAACACCGGTTTCGCCAAACTAAGGCACCTCTACATCGGCCGTGGGCCGATGGTATAGCAATTTGGGTTTTTAATATAAAATTGTTGGAATTGTTGAAAAATTCGAAATTAAAAACAAGTTAGAAAGTAAAGTTCTATACACCACAGTATATAAAAACACATCATGCTTATGTGTTCATATATATATGGACTTATATATGTTTATAAACTTCTTTAAAATCGGTTTGAAAGTTTCTAAGAGGCAGAAATTTCCCCCAACCTCCCCGTGTAGTCCTATTTTTGAAAAACCTCAAAGCTTATGTGTCCATATAAATATGTGTCTATCTACGATTTAAATTTCATTAAAATCGGTTTGATAGTTTCTAAGAGGTAGAAATTTCCCCCCCTCCACTATTGTGGTGTGGGTATAAAAACTGAAGAATTAGATTTATGGTGTTTTCTTTTCTAAAAAAATGTGCCATTTTAATTATAAAATTTAATTTGGTGTTCGCTCTCTAAAAGGGTTGCATAGTTTATTCTAAAACAAGGACCCTTACTTTTGGCATATGGCATTATACTTTTCGTCCCGAATAAATCGAGAGTGTTGATAGTGCCCTGTAAAATTCGGAAAAGTTTAAAAAAATAGTGAAAATTCGCGAAAAGTTTTTATGAATCAAACAAGCCATAAAGTGTATGAAAAATTTCGGTAGAAATTGCTAAATTAGCGGAAATCCGCTAAAAATTTGCTAACAGCGGCATGATAGGAAAGGGTAATATTTATAAAAAGTCGTTAGAGCTGTAGAGATTAAGAAGACTTCGCTTCTGTCGCGAACAGATTTAAAATTCGCGAAAAATTGGTTAAAACACAATATGTTGGAAAATAACATAAAAAGCTTTAAAAATGAACTATAAGGATGAAGAACAAACTTTTTGTCGGAAGTTTAATTCGGTGCATTACACTTTTACATAACTTGTGTTTTGTTTTCGTCAAATAACTAATAGCATTATTACAAGGTTGGTAAGACATTTTATACATGCACCTTTGCAGAAGGTGATAGTTTTTGTGTAGAAAAGAAAACACCATAATATTGCGCCCGAAATAGGGCAGTTATGCTTAAATACTTCACCATAACTTGAAAACGCTTTGGCCGATTTTAATCAAAATGGAAACATATGCATTTGATATGACATAATTTTTTATATTTTGAATTATTTCGGAGTTATGTATATAGAAATAAGTGCGTATAAATATTTTTTAATGCAAAATAGTATTTTTTTTTTTCAAAAATTCATAAAAAAAAACTATAGAGATAAAAATTCAACACTTGTATTATTTATCAGAAAGCCAGGTAAATCGGTGGACAAATGTAAATTTTGTTCACGATGAAGTGAAGTGTTTTAACTTATTAGGGATGCCAACCGGGACTGGTTTTCGCAAATCCCGGGACTCGGGATTACAAAAAATCAAATCCCGGGATTTTTACGGGATCCCGGGATTTTACGGAATATCGGGATTTTTCGGGATTCGGGATTTTGGAAAATTAAGAAATAAATGCTTTTTATAGATATTTATTTAAAAAAAACGTCTTTAAAAGAATTTTACAAACGAAGGTGTTGTAATTAATTTATTATTTTAAAGTTAAATATTACTTAAATTTGTAAAAATTTTAAATTGTGACTTTTCTTATTTAATGACTAATTTAATTAAAAATATAATAAAAAAAAACAACATTCAATAAAAAAAAATACCATAAAAGCTATATTTGATTTAATTACCTCAGTTCATTCAAGCTAAATAAAACAAGTTAGAGTGCTATATTCGGCTGTGCCGAATCTTTGATACCCTCCACCGACAGTTCGAATGTTTAAGGAGTAATATCTGTATGATGTCTTTTTATTATTATTATCTTAAACTGTGACGATTTGTTATTAATTATGGTTTTAGGAGACTAAACTGTTTTCCGGGAGTAGGGCATATATGGGGACTAGGGTAAATTATGTACCGATCTTCACGAAATTTTACAGTATCATTTTTAGTCCTATAAAATTGTGACGAGCCAAAATTTGTTATGATTGCATTATTTTTTACGGTTTTAGGCGTACTAAACTGTTTTCCGGGAGTAGTGTTTATATGGGGCTTAGGGTAAATTATGGACCGACCTTCGCGAAATTTTACAGTGTCATTTCTAGTCGAATAAAACGGACTTGTGCAAAATCTTATGTCATTCCGTGCATTTTTGCATCATTTATGTTTGTTTTTGTAAGTCTGGGTTCACACTATGAAAGTTTTCTTTCAGAAAGTCTGAGTTTATGGGTGAGAGAGGAGAGAAAAAAAGCATGTTTTCTTCCCCTCTGACCAAGAAACTCAGACTTTCTGAAAGAAAACTTTCATAGTGTGATCCCAGACTAACAAAATTTTCAAGTTTTTGAAGGTGGTGGTTCCACATTTTGATTCATAGCTCTGGTCCTACTGAACCGATTTTGCTGAAATTCAATCCCAAATTGCTTAGGATAACTACAAGCAATTTGACACCTAGTTTGTTTATTTCTATTGAGTTTTTCGAAAGTAAGCGTGTTTTCAACAGACGGACAGACAGACGGACAGCAGCCAGAATATACTTTATGGGGTCTGAGATGAATAATAAAAAAGTTTCACACGGAATGACAAACTTAGTATACCCTCTTCACAACTAATTGTGGTGGAGGGTATAAAAAAAAATTAAATAAATTGAACTGCGCATCATAGTAAATGATTTATTTGTAAGATTCTATAAAAACTTTAAAAATAATTGAAATTTTAATTCGAAAATAACTAACAAAATCAATTTATTTAGTTAACCATTAAAATCTCATTTTAACAAAAACACATTTTTATACCCACCACCACTTGCGGTAGGAATTATGTAGTGTATAAAATACATTACTTAATAATGTGAAATCGCTCCATTAATTACCGTAGGTTTGATGTCAACTCTCGGAAAATATTATGTTAATAATCTAAACCCTGTAAAGAGTAAAGTTTAAATTTTGAATTTGGTGCACCAGTGAAATGTTTTGTGCATTTCAAAAACATTTTTTTCTTTAATAAATTTGCTTGTTTAATTATTTTCAGCACTTCTCACGTTAAAAGTTCTTTATAATTATTGAAAACACGCTTGAAAAGAAGAACAAAGTTTAACTATTTTCTTACGTTTTCAATGACAGTATTAACAGAATTAATCAAATATATATTAAAGAGCAATATTGTGTTCCCTCTCCTCTCATGGGGAATGTCATAATGAATTTCTATATAAAAAAAAAGGTAAAACAAAAAAATTAAGTTAACAATTTGACAAAATCCCGGGATTTCGGAATTGGCATCCCTAATTTTTATAAACAGTTTTTTATGAGTTTTTAAAAACAAAAAATTGTACTATATTTGCATGAAAGAAGAAAATGTATCGCAAATAACTTCTGAACAACTCTGAAACAGTTGAAAATATAAAAAAATCTTATTTGGATGACTTAAATTTTATTCCTGATCATTTATTGGTGTTTAGATCAAAATCGTACAAATCGTTTGACAGTTATGAAGCATAACTGCCTTAAAGCGAAATATTAGTCGCACCCATAAAAAAATTCGAGTCCGATAGAAGAAAACTAAAAACGGATTTGAGTTAATCGCGTTAAGATCTTTTTATTCTATATAGGGTACATATAAGTTTGTCATTCCGTTTGTAATTTCTATAATATTGATGTTAGACTCTATAAAGTATACATATTCTGGGTCCTTATGAGGAGCGAAGTTGATTTAACGATGTGCGTCCGTCCGTCTGTCCGTTGAAATGGATTTTCCGAAGACCCCATATATGATGGGGGCCAGGTTATTATACATTTATGTCACATATGGTCCGGAACTTTGAATTGAAATTCAGCAAGATCGGTCCACAAATGGCTGAGATATGAGTAAAAAACCACGACTGCCTCAAATTTTTTCCTTTAAAGGTCCAATTAGACGTGACATTACCATACCAACACTGTATTACCAAAACGACATAAACATACCATACAAACCAATTCAGTTTTGGTTTCTACGGTCATACAGTGGCTATGGTAACACAGTGTTGGTAATGTGGTTTTTTTGTTGTTTTTTTTATGCCCTTCACTACAAGTGGTGGATTTTATTTTGTAATGTGTTTAATTTTACGCATCCACATTCGCATTAATGCATGCATATGATATGCCGCTCAAATAAAGAAACAAACTAATAGACTCAATATATTTTAATTTAACGCTTCTTCAGTAAAAGCATTCGTAGCCGAGTTGTTAAGTTCTCTCCTGAGACTGATAATATTGCCAGTTCGAATCCCAAAAAGAATTTTTGTTCATTTTTTTTATTTAATTTTTTTATGTTCTAAAAAACGATTTTAAGATTATAAAACGAATTTCAAATATCATCTTTGGCAAAAGAGGAAACGGGCTTAGGTACATACATATATAAATTTTTGGTTTTTTTTATATTCTTCGGCATGACGAAATGAAAAGTTGGCGTGGCTCAATTAATATTTATTTATACCTATCCAAAGAACGTTATTTATGTATATAACTTTTTGTTCTTATCTCATCATGGTGAAGGGTATATAAGATTCGGCATTGCCGAATATAGCAATCTTACTAGTTTTAATTAAAGGTGATTTTTGCTGCAGACCAATGTTGTTGTAAGAAAAAATTAAAAATTGTTCACCAATTAAAGCATTAATCAAAAATAAAATCAATTTTAATTAAAAACTTAATCAAGTGAATTAAACGTTAAATCAAGTGAATTAAACGTTTAATTGATACTATTAATTTGTTTACTGGTGCAAATTTTATTAATTTTATATTTAATGTCACAAATATTTTAATTTAAATCAATTTTTGTTGTTGAAGATTCAATAGATAAATAAGAAAACAAAAGTGACTTTGCTGTTGAAGGTGTAACTTAAATCAAACCAAATTAAAATTTTACAAAAAATAGTTGTCGATATGCCAATATTTTATGTAAGTATATATAAAAGTGGAGAAACTTTTCTTAATTTTTTTTAAACAATATTCTTAAACGTCTTTCAGAAAGATTCATTATATTTTAGGCTGAACCGACACCAACAACAAACAAAACAGTTTTTTGACAACAGAACATTAGTTCGTATGAGAGAGACATTCTACACCAAAAAAACTACCGAAAATCTGTGTTTTTGTCTTAATGCAGAAAATACATGTCGTCGTCCGAAAGTTTAAGTGATACGCCATTTTGACGATTTTGAGTTAAGGATGTTACCTTATGTTTTCGACCCCAAATTTTTCAAATCTGCAATCCGTTTTCGGTTATCTCGTCTGGTGGCTGAGATAAATCGTGTCCATTTTGCTCTATATCCTTCAAAACAAAAATGTTTTCTGAAATTTTGCACTATATGCCATTTAGTGGCGTATTGAGCAAAACATGGAAATTGATTGCTGATGGACATTTTGCTCTACGTGGAGTTAGTATTGTTAAATGCAAATATTTTTCAGTATATTTCTCTACAAAAAGAATAATTAGGAATATATTTTCTCTTACTCTTAAAAAAAACAAGTTAGAGTACTATATATGGGATCTAAGGTAAATTATGGACCGTATATCACAAAATTAATAACATTTTTTCAGGCCATATGAAACTTAGTTGGAATAAATTTTACCACAATAAATATATCTGCTACGGTTTTATACGTATTTAATTAATTTACCAGAGTGGGCTTTATATGGGGCCTATAGTAAATTATTAACCGATCATCAAATTTTACGAAATTTTACAGTGTCATTTCTAGTCCTATAAAACTGTGACATACCTAATTTTGTTGTGATAGCACTATTAATTTCGGTTTTAGGCGTATTCACGAAATTTTACAGCGTGATTTTCAGTCGAATAAAACGAATTTTTGCAAAACCTGATATCGTTCTGTGCATTGTGCCATCATTTATGTTAGTTTTTGTATCATATTATCAATTTTTAAGGTGGTGGTTCCACATTTTGATAGCTCTCATCCTACTAAACCGATTTTGCTGGATTTCAATCCCAAATTGCTTAGGATAACTACAAGCAATTTGACACATAGTTTGTTCATTTCTTTTGAGTTTTTCGAAACTGAGCGTGTTTTCAACAGACGGACAGACAGACAGACGGACATTGCTAAATCGACTTAGAATTACTCAAGGAGCCAGATATATATACTTTATTGGGTCCGAGATGAATAATAAAAAAGTTTCACACGGTAACTTAGTATACCCTCTTCACAACTAATTGCGGTGCGGGTATAAAAAGAGGTTTCCGGAATCCGTTACCAAAACCGTTAAATATTTTTTAAGCACAGTGCAACATATTTAAGAGAAAAGAAAAAATTCAAAATAAAAAAAATTCCGATCTAAAACTGTTATTCAATTTTATATCTGAAAAAGACAAAAATGACTACCTAAGTCAAATAAATTAAGAAGTTAATTAATAATTTTGTTATAATAACTTAATAAAATGTATCTTATAATAACTTATGAATAGTTTTTATTTCATTTTTTTTTTAATGTTTGCTTTGTTAATGCCATTTTGCTCTACGTGTATGTATTTGCAAAGAAATATGACTATGGTGGCGTATAGAGCAAATAGGAATTTTATTACCATTAGAAAATATACCGTTGTTGATGCGATCTAAAGATAAAAACCATCTATTCAGAATCATCTTTTTATGACGAATATGTGGTATAAAAATCAAAAAATCCTATCGAGTAGTTTTTTTTTCAGAAAAAATTTCTGAACCTTCAAAATCGACTATCTCAAAATTGATGTTTTGAATGTAGAGCACTTAAACTTTCGGACGACGATGTGGTTTGATGCAGCATACCCACACAGAGTAAGACAAAACAGACTAAAAATAAATATCTCAGCTAGTTGGCAATAACGTCGACAGAATAACAGAACAATATTTCTAATTGCTTAAGCGGCCCATAAACTTGCAATATAATAGCTCAATTTGCCGCATTGTACAATTATATCGCCTATGTGTATGTGATATTCGAAGGTGGCACAATATATTTGCAAAATCCTTTTGATTTTTTACATAACGAAAAAAAGTGCAATATACTGTAAAATGTGTTGGCAACAATGTATGATGTTGTTTTGTTTTAAAGGTTATGTTTTTATTTTATAAGAGTTGCACCATAATTTAATTGAAAGAATTGTGACACTTATTGAATAATATAAGGCAATATAGAAATAATATGGCGAACAACATATACAATAATATGGTAAATGGATTGGATAAGCTTTAGCTTATGTTAAAAGCATGGGAACACTTATTTATGTTAACTCATAATTTGAAAAAAAATCATGGAAGAAGTTGCAGTGTAAAAACTGACACCATCTTGCAAAACCTATTTTTCTTAATATCAATTCATTCTTAGTCGACTTTATTATTAAAATGTATATTAATTTGTTTTTTATATAAAAATATTCGTTTTTTTTTTATATTAATTTTTTTTTTTTTTTTGTAAATTAGTATTTTTATATAAAAAAGAACTCAAGCTTAAATCAATTAATATAAATTTAAATAAAAAAGATCGAATAAGAAAAAAATTATATTAATAAAAATAATTTTTAAAATTTTATTTAAGTGTTTATTTAATTTTTTAATTTAATTCATTTACTTCAATTACAATTTGCTACCATTTCATAAACTTAATTTTTTCCTACACAATTTGCTTCTTTTATTTTCCTTTTTTGACGTTTTATGTTAGCAATAATTGTCAACGAAATAAACATGTACAGGAAAGTGCTGTCTGCATAACATAATTTTGATATTTACAGCAATTTATGTTGCAATATTTATCTCTGTTATAGACGGGCAGTTAAGATGTAACCCATACCAATTAAAACGAGTTAAAAAACAAAAACAGACAAAAACATTGTCGCATTGCTGTGTAATTTTTTTTGGTGCGGGTTGGCATTAACAAATGTCTTTGACCTAAAAGACAAAAACTTTTTGTCATTTGTTGGTGTGGGTTCAGACTTAGAAAACTTAATTTTAAAATCCATTTAATCTTAAAAAAATCGTTTTATTTCCGTAATTTCACATCTTAAAATTCGAAAATTACAAACGGCTTAGCTTAACATTTCTTACCAAGTGGGGACTATTGAAAGAAAAATAAGCTTCAATAAATCGGGTTTTATTTTTGTTCGATTAAACGATTAATCGATATTTGGCATTTTTAACTTATTCGATTAAACGAATAAAATTTAAAAATTAATCGATTAATCGAATAATTCTAAATCCAGAAATTTTCTAAATTACGGAATTTTTTTTCGATAACTTTAGAAAAAATTAGTACTTTTTTAAATAAAACTTGTTGATGTAGCTCCAAATTGTTGCTTCACTTTCGGGCACTTAGATTTTAAAAAAGTCAATATAACTTTGGATTTTTTAAATCTATTTACGCACTTTCCATCCTCTGCTATGCTTCTGCAAATAATTTCCTCTAGAGAATCGATCGAGGTATCTTGTTTAAAATATTAATTCATTGGACAACTTGTACGGGCGAGTTCTAGAAATCGAAATGAAGTGGATTTAAAATCGAGCAAATTTGAAAAACGACCCTGTAATGAATGTTCTTAAAAATATTCCATTTTATCTACTTCATTCTTTAAGTATCTATAATTTTAGTAAGAACAACACTTAAAACCACGAAAAACTGGTGTCATTTTGTTAATAGAATTTGAATTTTATTTATCGTTCGACTTCAATCTCACTTCATTTCGATTTCTACCCGATAAATTAAAATAAATCTTTGGCATCAAAGTTATTTACGGGAATACAAAATTTATCATTGATACGATATCTGTATGACGTGCTTAATTCCCAATTTTTCATATTTGATAAATACACTGAAATTAATTGTTGGGGGAAAGCTAGCTTCTATGCGCATTTCACTGGTTGCTTAGGCCAGCTCATCAGGAAACATTTTCCTAAGATTTTAGAAAAGCTAAAAATAATTAGTATTGTGGTTATTTTGTTGAACTATTTATGGTTTTTTAATCCAAATTTTTAATATTTTTAATTAGGCTTAAGTTCATTAAATTTAATTTTTCATTAAATTATTTTTATGAAGAAAGGAATTTTACAACATGAAAATTAATTAAAATTGTTATTGATAATCTTTCATTCTTGACCGTGGCCGGGGCTCGAACCCAGGCCGGCAGGTTACCATGACATGTTTCAATCGCAACCACTCGATCTCCTCAGATGGATTTGCCGTTTTACACTCGCAGCCATCGACGACTGCTGACGTCAATAGTCAAACATCAATCCTTAAACCAAATTGTATTTTAACCTTTGGTAGATCGAAGTTTGCTTTTTTGAATGATTATCCATTTTAATTGATTTTGCATGTTGTTTCTTTACTTCTGTTTTTTCGTACTTTTGTCAAATTCTTCTTGAAGTCCAAAGTACATTTTAAAAATATTATACGAATAAAACCCTAAAGCGAATAAGAATTTTAAACACTCAAAGTCTTACTTGTAACAATATCAAAGCTTAAACAAAACACCAACAATAAACAGCGAGTTTATCTTTTCTTACATCCCCCTACAATTGGTTGGGTTCTTTCCGACTCGAATTGTAGTTGTAAGTGGGTAAAAAGAAAATAAAAAAAAAAATTAAAAAACAAATTGTTTCATTCTATTTGTCGTTTTTTCTTTTGTGAAATGAATTATTAAATTGTGTTGAAACAATGTAACAATAATATAAGCTTAATTACTCACTAAACATGACTGTTTTTTTTAATTCCAACGGACACATACATACATTTGGTTTGTTTATTCGACTAAAAAGTTTAAAAAAATTTTACATTTAACAGAATTACTAAATACTATTATTATTCGATTGATCGGTATAAATTCTTCAATTAAACCTTTAATCGATATAAGCAATTTTAAATTATTCGAACAATTAATCATCTAAAATTTTTCGATTAATCGAACAAGAATTTATCGACTTATCATATAAAAACTTAAATAACCAAAGAACCAAGTCAAATTAGCGATCTTCAGTGTGTCCGTGGATTGTGCGAATGATACCACATATGAGTAGATTAAATAAATAATATTCTCTTAATTTTATTAATAAGACAAAATTTGGCAAGACTACGATATTTTGTTTAATGGAAAGTCCTATCATGGTCATTAGTCGCTAATAGCATACAAATTTTATTTTTGAGTTATATGCAAGAAAAACTTTTTCTAAAAATCCTGTAGAATATGCAAAAACCTTTGTTATCCTTGTTGTAACTTTTTTAAAACTTAAACTCTTATGAAAGTCTTCTACTGGCACTGTATCAAAAATTATATATCCATTTCGAAACTGCAGATATATTCGCTTTTCTTACCATTCATTTTACTTGTCTCATAGAAAATTTAATTAAACTTACCTCCCTGTTAATTTTAATTTACAATAAACCGTCGTCTCGTTATTAGTTTCTTGATTTGCGTAAATATTTGGCAAATCTTGCTTAGAATCCTTAAACGAAACCCTGAATGCGCCATCGTGCTGATAATCAAATTCAAATACAGCCACACCCTCATCATTTAAAGATGCTTCATAAGAATTTTCACCATGCTCCAATATAGCGGGAGTCTTTGTATCCGATATCGGTACATTATTCCAATCGGTAATATGAGCTTTCAAACGAAACGGTTTAAAATCGCGAAACTCAATTTCTTCGTCTGGTATTACAATTTTATAATGTTCTGTGCGAACTCTTAAGTGTTGCGTTTTATTTCGCCTGATGCCTGTATGTTTTTCTTCAAGTGAAGCGATCAAATTTAGAAAATATTCATTTTTTAATTTTTGTGGACTTTCAACTTGAAATTCAATTACAGCCAAACCGTCGACTGGAAGTGTCTTTTGATCAATTAAATCGTTATTGCTATTTTTTCGTAACTCTACCAGCAAACTGCCTTCAACATATTTATCAAATGTATATTTTCCATAGACTTCAGCTTTAATATGGCCGTCGTCGAGTACAAAGTTTTCAGGAGTGTCCATGTAAACACTAAATTTTGGCAGAGTATACAATCGTACATTAATTGTTTTAGATCTCTCATACGAATAATTTCCACCAATTATAGCTTTTATTGCCCAGTAGCCCATTACCGGCTGTTGAGATAATTGAAATTTTCCCGTAAAAACTCCTTTAGTGAGTGTAACGTTCTCAAATTGTTTGACGCGATTATTGTCGTTGTCCTGCAAGTGTTAAGGTTAATATTAATAAATATTAAAAAGGCAGTATGCTTCGCTACCCTTATTAAAATAAATAGAGAAGAAAATTGTTTTTAGTACAAATCTGGATAAAATTGATAACAACGCTATCTGCACCAAACTTGGATAGTTTTACTGTTACCGTTTTTCAGTTATATAGAAATCTATATTGTCTTTGTTTTGAAAGTTCCACACCCACTTCTTCAATTCAGCCCAATTTAAAGCCACGCCCACTTATACAGCCCAGCTCCCTTTTCGACACATATTGTGTAGCTAATATATTTGTACAAAATGTGGATTCTGTTACTGCAATCGCTTTCTCGATATGTATGTATATTGAAATTTTTATTGTCCTTGTTTTGGAGGTGCACCTACCCACATCTCTATTTCAGATCACTTGTTGAGAGATGTTGTGTAATGATAACTAAGCAACTTGTGTCAAATTTGAAGACTTCTTCATATTTATACACCGAAAGAAAATATTCGAACTAAATACAAGTTTTACCTTCTAACTTAAGTACGAGTATGAGTTCTAATTTAAAAAAAGAAGCAATAATTCCCATATTCTATTTTTTAAAATTATTTAGTTTAATAATCAAATTTTTTAAGTAGAATGATAACGGAGACAATATTGGGAACGCTGCTGGTGTCTTATGATTGAGAATTCTTCTGTTAACAAAGGGCGGAATGCAACAAAAGTGAAAAAAAACATGTGTAACGAGTAAGTAAAATAATAATATTCACTCTGGTTCTGTGGGCTAAGCCTAATATCACTTTTGGACTATTTCAAGTACGAATCGAGAATCAGAAATTCTTGAATCAAGCACAGTTTGAGATTAATTTTATCTCACTTTTAATTAAGTGAGTCCTGGTTTCGGACTATTTTAAAGACGAATTCGGGATCAAAGGCTTAAAGCTAGAACAACGCTTCCAACTTTTGAAAACATCGATTAATCGGTGTCGGCATCAGTTACATCTCTATTTTGAAACTTTCATTTCAAAGATTTTTATTAAGCAATGCTCGAATGGATAACAGACGCACGTCGAAGAACACTCGATTATTTTAAAGAAAAGACACATAAAAAATAAAAAAAAAACCGAAAAATATACATTGGACTTCAAGAAGAGTTCTTGACAAAAAAACAGAAGTAAGGAGGAACATATATATAAATCAATTAAAATCGATAATCATTCACGACAGGAAATTTCAATCCACGAAGTAAAAACACAATTTGGTTTAAAGACTGATGTTAGACTATTGACTGCCAGCCGTTGTCAATGACGGGCGGTGAGTGTTAAACGGCAAAGATTTCTGAGGAGATGGTGTGGTTAATATCGAAACATGTCAATTCGACTAGTCGGTGAACATGGGCTCGGTCGTATGGACAGTCAAGAAAAAAAAAATTATTAAAAAATTAAATTTCATTTCATGTTGTAAAATTCCTTTCTTCATAAAAATAATTTAATCAAATTAAATTTGGGGAACTTTTTTTAGCCTGATAAAAATATAAAAATTTGGATTAAAAAGTGGAAACAGTTAAATTTCTGTATAATGAAGTGTCTATATACATCGAGCCCTTTTTGCGATTATATGGTAAGAGACATCAATAAAACTATCGTAAGCGACAGGTAGAATGATAAATTGCATATCAGCATGTTCTTGAAAACTATCGAAACGCCGTTATAAGTTTAAAAAATAAATAAATGAACAAAATGAAACCAAATAAAGCTTAAAAAAAAATTAAGCTTTTTCCTGTAGAATATGCCTTTTTTCGCTGACGATATAATCGGAAATAAGGCTCGATATAATGTCTGTTTTCAATCATTTTACCCATGTAAGGAGCATAGGGCCATAGTATTTTAATAATGAAGTGATTTAATGGTCCAATGCAGATTCAAGAGGGGGAAGTTCTTACTTAATGAGGTCTTCGATAAAAATTTGAAAATGTTGCATTAATTATTTTTCAATTTAGCAAAATCAACTTACAAATATCTCAATACGAATTGGTTCTTGTATATTAACAGGCCGCGTATGTTCATCCAATATAACAACACGAAACTGTACCAAATCCAGAGGTTTATATACAGCTTTATCAGTTTGTATGTAGATTTTTGGACCAGCATCACCATTACTTAAAAGTTTACTTTGATTTTTAAATTCGCAACCATTTAGACCTTCTGCCAGCAATTGATAGTTATTCTCGTATAGTCGCAGTGGAAAGAAATCCATGCTTTTTGTTTCAAATGGTTGCAATTGCACTTCACCGGATGCATTGAAGGAAGGTCCCGAAATGGAGATCCGTACGGTGCATGGCTCACCGGAACTGTGCCATGTTACAGCTGCAGTATATTTACGATATGATTTAATAACGCCAGGAGCTACTACAGTGTAATAACTGCAATTGAATTAATTTATAATTAAAAAAAAATTATTGTAATATATTTGTTTTTAATTTACTTTTCACATATTACAAATGCAATACAATGCAGTTGTATCAAGAATTGATAAATCGTATTGAATATCATTTATTTTTATCCGCTTAACACAACTGGTTGCACTCGCAAAGAATGCGATACTGAAAAACGCATTGAGTATGGAATAAATCTGATAAAGTTTCTAATGATTATTAGTAAGTTATTTTAATATGAGGTTCTAGGTTGGCATCGGCTGCCTGAATAAAAAAGTGGTTTTAAAAACTTAAGTTCTCGCTTATATATTTTTTCATTGTAGTGGCAATAATTTTATTAACCAAAAACAAATTGCTATAGTTGAAAATTATAAAGAAAATATAGCCAGTCAAGCTCGACCATTTGATAGCCTACACTACACTATTTTTTTTTTTTCAAACATAAGTCGCAATAATAAGGGAAAAAAATATAAAATAAATATTAAAAGATAAAAGAAAATATATAAATAAAAAAAAAAAAAAACAATTAAGAAAATATATATTCAAATTAAAAAAAAACTATTTAACATTCATATATTTATCCACATGTGAAACAATATGCAAAAAGAAAGCAAAATTTATTATGAACTTTGATTAGAAAAATACAAAATTATGTCTTTTTTAAACGATTGAGAGAGGATGAGGAATTAAGTTCCAAAGACGGGTTGCAGATAACGAATTGCCATTCAGACATGAGGCTGTGCTGACGAAATAATATTAATTTTCATCCTCTGGTTGATCCTGAGAAAACCAATCGTTCGTAAAGATGTTCGAGTTGACGAGTATTATAACCTTATGCAAAAAGATAAGAACTCTAGTTTTATTTTAATTCATCAAAACAAATGCCATATAACCGTTTCACAAAAGCTGCAGTGCTACATATCGTTTTAGACCAAACACATACCGTACAATGTTTTTAAATACAATATTCAGTTTTCGCTTACTGTGATCATCACAATTTCCAAAAATTTCACATCGATACAATAATATGGGTATGAGATAGTACGTTTTAGCTATAAGTGCTCTTATATTAATGGGTATGCAGTATTGAGATTGCCAAAGCGTTCTCAGCATAGAAAAGGTGCGCCCACAGGCATAATTTATATGGTCAGACCATGTCAGGGAACTTTTAAAATATACTCCAAGATTTTTTTGCACAGTTAACAATTTCTATTGGTTGATTGCACTGTGCCCGAAATTGAAACTTTTTTTTAGACAAGCCGGGCACATGGCGTTTTCGAATAATTCGGTAATTCGGGTACTCTGAATCCAATGGTGCCCACCGTTTCTTTAGGTTAGCTCAAGGCGAATTCAACAAGGTAAACTCGTCGCTACAACAATTACAACTCTAACAAAAATAACAGGCGTTTTGTTAGTGTAAGAGGGAGTTTACACGATGTCTTTTCAGACATGTCTAACAAACACGTCTGTTTTGTTTGTTGGCGATCGGGGTAGAGAAGAAAGTGGGGTTGCCAAACAGACACGAAATGAGCTCTCATGTTTGTTTATATGAATTTTCATGTTTTCAATTTGTATGTATATGTAAATTAGACTATTAGATATGAAAACACACATGTTTGGAAAGACATCGTGAAAAGACAAAAGGTTTTTGGTAGCATGTTTAAAAGAGAATGTCAAAAACAGACATGTCTGGAAAGACATTGTGTAAACTCCCTCTAACAAATCCAGTTTGTCAAAATAATTGTTTACAAAAATTGTGATAAAAACGTCAACAATTGAAACAAAAAATTTTTATTTACTCTTTTTTATTTTTAGTTTTGTGTTTTTGAGGATTTAATGGGTATCAGTGCATTCTGTCATTATTTCGTGTTAGTTTTGGTAACCAAATTATACATTTTTAAGGGATGTTGTTCTCCATTTGGTCTTATAACTCTTTTCCTACTAAGCTGATTGTGCTGGATTTCAATTCCAAAATGCTTAGAAGTAGTAGATAGAATTTGACACCAATGTTGTTTTTTCTTTTGATTTTTTTGAAAGTGAGAGTGTTTTGAACATACGGACACATCTAAATAGACTAAAAATTACTCAAGGACGCATCATATACATAAAAACAGTTAAGGCCCAACCAGAGTGTGTATAAACAAGCTTATGCTTCTGTGTGAACGAAAACCCTCTCAAACAGCGTTTAAAAAGCTGCAGTTGAGATAGTAAAAGTCATAAGAATGTGCTGTAACTTCGACATCTTCATTTGTCATTGTACAAAAATAAACCGTTGACTTTACTTCTGATCCATTAAATGAAAACAGTCGCAGTGAAGGCAAAACCAAAAAACGGAAAGTTGTTCGCAACAACGAACATCGGCAGTCGACATGTTCGGAAGTGTTTGGTTTGACCGACTTAAACTTTTAATAAATCCCGAAGTTAACGAAGATGCGATGTTGTGTTTTTGTTTTTTTTTTCTTTTTTTTTTATTTTGCTTGAAAACATATTGCTAGTAAAGCTGAATCCAAATTACCTCGATGCTGCTATAGAAAATATGCCACTTTTCCAAGAAGAAGATGAACAATATTAGTATTTTTTATTTTATTACCAAAACATGTTTTCATTATATTTTTTAATCTTTACAACAGTCTTTACTTATAATATCATTTTAAAGTCCAGAATTGTGAGTATGTTTTTATTTGTATGAATGTATTTATTTTAATGCTTAACAATCTTTTTAATTTTTTGAAATTAAATAAAACTTTAAATTACATTATCGTTTTCATACATATGTTTGTTATTTATTTGGTTTTTTAGGTTTGTATTTTAAAAGTTCTCTGAATTTTAATAATGTCTATCTAATTTCACTAACAAAAGAATTTTTGATATGTACAAAAATAGCAGTAAAACAAAATACATACTTATACATACATACAAACATACATAAATCAAACAACCGTTTCTTTTTTTTCTTCCAACAAGTGATTACAGACATAGTAGAAAAACGCACTTCGAACTGCAAAATAAAAAAAAAGAAAAAAAAAAACAAAAACGCAACATCCCATCTTCGTTAACTTCGGGATTTATTAAAAGTTTAAGTCGGTCAAACCAAACACTTCCGAACATGTCGACTGCCGATGTTCGTTGTTGCGATCAACTTTTTGTTTTTTGCTTTTGCCTTCACTGCGACTGTTTTCATTTAATGAATCAGAAGTAAAGTCAACGGTTTATTTTTGTCCAATGAAAAATCAGAAAGTGGAAGAAAAAGCAATTTTTTGATTTTGACTGCAGCTTTTTAAACCCTGCTCTCAAATGCTTTAAAAAAACCAAATAGAAAACATTCCGTCGGCTTAATATGCTAACCTGCTAAATCCATTTTTTAAGTTGAGATTTTGATGCCGTGTGGTAGAGAAAGACACGCCTCGTCGACCAGCATATAGTTTTTCTTGAATTTGAGTCTTGGAGTGTGTAAAACCAACTATATTTTTGGTTTTTCTCTCAAGCTGCAAATATGAAATACCTATAAGAAGTTTTTTATCTCTCCTCAAAAATGTGCTGAAAGGGAGTTAGCAGGCTTGCAAGCCATGAGTAAAAATATTAAACCGAGCGGGAATTTTTGAATTAATATTTCTTTAATTGCTCAAAGGTTACAAAGAATATAACATTCCAATGACCCATGCGTACCAAGTAGGTTTTAAACCTTTATATAAAGCCAGAAAACCTTCATTACCTTCAGTCTGTAAAAAGCGTGTATTAGAAATCAGGTAAAGATAATATAGTTACTACAAAATACCCATATAGCACGATGTTAACTAGCAGTATAGATTTTTGTAGACTTGCTATCGTAACATATCGTTGATTCATAAGGCGGGAAATTATAACATATATTGCAGCGGACGCTATAGCACTACCAAAACTAGATATACAACTAGAGCTGATAGGGGATAAACAAAATTGTTAATCAATGATTATTTTTTATAGGAAGCTTGTTATTAACTTACATAAAATGATTACAAAACAATCTTTCAACTGCAGTTTCTTTTTTATTATACCCTTCACCACAGGTGGAAAAGGGTATATATAAGTTTGTCATTCCGTTTGTAATTTCTACAATATTGATCTTAGACCCTATAAAGTATATATATTCTGGGTCCTTATGAGGAGAGAAGTTAATTTAACGATATCCGTCCGTCTGTCCGTCTTACGTTTGATATGTGTTTTCCGGAGACTGCAGACATGATAGCGGCTAGGTTGTTTTACATTTATGTCACATATAGTCCACCATTTCTTGCTATTGAAATTCAGCCAGATCGGTCTAACAATGGCTGAGATATGACCAAAAAACCACGACTGCCTCTAATTTTTCCAAAAAAATCCCTTGTGGTTGTTGTATTTTTATTACTTTTTTCTGTATATCTGGAGAACGGCAAGAGCCAAAGTTTTCAAATTAGGTACAGTAGACGCTCGCAAATTAGAACCGCTTTGTTTTTGAGGCAATTCTAATTTCTGAATTATTCTAATTTCTGGACGTTTTTATTTCGAATAAAAAATTAAAATTACTTAAATTTTTTTTAATTCAATTTTATTTGATTGACATTAAATGTATTTTTTAAAATTAAAAATACCGTGTCGTTTCTTATATTTGGAAAACTATCAATTGCTTCCACGGAATGCATTTTCATCTTTATAGGGATATTCCTCTCTAAATATTTTTTTATCTTTTTCTTCAAACCACTCATACAGACGATTTACCATATTTGGGTATTCAGCGCTGTGCAAAGATTTATTGCTTGCTTCCTGATATGTGTTGAAAACAGCATTTAATATTGCTGTTCTATGTGATTTGATATAGCTGATTGAAGATGTCGTAACATTAATATTCCCTTCAAACCCTTTGTCAAGCTTTTCTAATATTTTGACCTTCGTTTCCAATGATAAATTGTTTTTTTTTTACGTTTATTTGACATTTCGAATGATACACTTTCACTTTTTATAAACACATCTAAAATTTGGTAATTCCCCTTTTTAGTTTTACATGTTCAAACAGAATAAAAATAAATTGCGGATTTCTTGTGTTCAAATAACAAAAAAAAAAAAACGCTCTGAAATTAGAACTTTAAATTCGAATTTAAGAGCGTTTAATGTATTGCAAACACTGATTCTAATTTCTGGACGTTCGAATTACTGAAAGCTCTAATTTGTGAGCGTCTACTGTACAAACATTTAGGTTATAAATACACACCATCCCACAATATTTGGGCGGGATTGGAGAAGTGGGCGTGGTACCTCCCATACAAAAAGTATTAAAAATTGTATAAAAACGAATTTTTTGACTGTAATATGACCTATGGTTACGCCTTATATATCAAAAGATCTGAAATTTTTAATAGAAAATATTTTCTGAAAAACTCGGGAAAATCCGTTTAGATACGAAAAAGTTATGACCAAAAAATTAATTTTTTTTTTAAATACCCATTGTCGGGAACCATAGATCTTCCCGAGTCCAAGATTTATAACCAAAATAACTGGCAAATTTCTTCTTTAACACGTCGGTATATAAATCTGTCAAATCGGTTAAGAAATAGCAAAGTTATGACCAAAATACTGAAATCCCAAAAATTACTCTTTTTTATAATTACGTTTGTTTTTTATACCCTTCACCGAAGGTCCTACACCCTATAAAGTATATATATTCTGGGTCCTTATGAAAAGCGAAGTTCAAATCCGGTTGTCGCCTCTTCTCTAGTTGTAAACAGTAACCGGTCCATATTTCATTTTAATTATATTTAAACAGCGTTCCTTCATGGTTCAGTTGTCTAGGGGGTGTGTTAAGTTAGAAACTGTGAGTTCCCTGGTTCGAATCTTGGTTTTTTAAAAAGAAATTTTTTTTTAATATTTTTATGTTCTAAAAACGATTTAAAAAAAATATTTACCAGTTTTCGCTTTTAAAATTTCATTTATAATGAAGTTTTAAGTATTGTAAATATGTATGTATATGTAAAAATTATTTAGTTGCTCTGTATTCTGCTCGCACAATGGTGAAGGGTATATAAGATTCGGCACAGCCGAATATACCACTCTTACTTGTTTTTTAATTGATTTTGTTATTTCAACTTTTTCAAAAAGTTTTAACAATTAGAATTTAATTTAAAATAAAACAAAAAAATTAAAAAAGAAAATTTAGTGACAAATTGAATTTAACAGCTGACGAACAGCTACTCTAAAGAGTTTACCTTGTTGAATTCGCCTTGGGTTAGCTCTTGTTTTCGAGATATACCATTATTTCGAAAATGGAGGAGGTTGCACAACCGAAATTCCGCAATAAAATTTCCTTTAAGAAATTTAAATTTCCTTTTAATATGAGCAGTCGTTTTAGAAACATAATGTTTTTTTGGAAACAAAAAATTATTTTTTTATCGACTTTTGTGAATAAAATCAAAAGTTGGTAAACTGAAAGAAAAATGCTTCATATATTTAATAAATCGTTTTCATAAAAAAAATTTCACTGGTTAAATGAAAATTTTCATTGTCCAAATGGAATTTCGTAGTTATAATGAAGTATTTTCGTTAAAATCGATTCATTGGATTTCGTAATTACGTAAAAATATTCATTGGATATATGAAAACTAAAGTTTGTAAACATAACTATATTCATAAATTAATACAAAATTATAGTTTTCTTAAATAAATGTTTAATTGTTAATTAAAAAATGTAAGATTTAATTATTTCATACATCTAATGTAATATGCCATTAAATTTATGAAACCAAAATTTTTTTTATAAAACAACATATTTAATTGAAAAAAAAAATTATTTTTAACATTCAAATAACTCTATAGTCTCAATAATTAAAAGTATAAAAATATTTCGAAAAAGCATGCCTTCATAAATTTAAATTTTCATTATGACAATGAAAAATGTCATTATAGTAATGAAACAAAAACTTTCAATCCATTAATATGTATGTTTTTAGTTTTCTTTAATATGTACATTAGGGTGTCCCTTATAAAGCAAAAAAAATTTTTTTTGGAATTTCGTAACGCATACCCTCTGGTTTTTTTATATATAGAAAATTATAGCTTAATATTAAATTTTGTTATTCTATCATGATTCCAACCCGTGGCGAGTAAGCCAAGAAGTTTCGCAAAATGCAATAAATGAAAACAAAAAAAAAATTCATAAAAGAACTTGTTTTATTAAAAATATTTCAATTTTCAAAATTAGATGGGATAACTTCTTTTAAGTGTATTTTTTCTGCAGTCTGGAAACAAATTTCTGTGTTCCTCCACACAGCGCAATAAAAACTGTTTTTGCTCTTCATCTGCAGTAATTAGTCCGTGAAAATCTTGAACTAATTTGACTGCTCTTTCAGCTTTATCATTTACTATTCGCAAAAGACTTATTTTTCTCTTAGCATCTAGAAATGCAGCGTTATCTATCCAAGATGCCACATTTGTGCGAAGAAAACTATCATCGATCTGTAATCGAGTAAGAAATACTGTGCTCTTATTTGATACAAAACTATCCAATGTTTTATCTGAAACAAAGAAAGGTTATATTAAAAATTGTTTTATAAATATCCAGTTTTAATTTTTCAAAAATTATAATTTAATACAAAAATAACATTTTTATAAACATAATTGTGACTCACCAAACAACTTTTTTGACATTTCATCGTTCGTTGGAATATAACGTTTGTTAAAATCCGATATTTTTTCCCTGTTTAAGTTGACAATGATATATGTTTTTGTTTCATTATCAACTTCGTCATCAAAAAGTGATAAAATGACTGCCTCTTCACTTAAATACCATAAATGATTACAAAACTTACTTACAGCAGCAATCGAAATTGTTTCGTCTATTTCATTGTTGCCTTTCACTTCTTTTAAAAAACGCAAATCCTGATTAGGTACTTTTACAGCTTCTGTACATTCGAGCCATGGCTTAACGTAAATTATCGCAACAAATACGCAAATGTCGCGCAGAGCACTTTTATCATTTGCAGGTATGTTGACCTGGGACTGGAGCAAACATATTTTTAATGAATAAATCGCTCTGGCCATCCACCGTGCTTTGTGTAATGCTCCGGGAGGCTTGATTTTTAATTTCTTCTCTGGATCGCCATCCAAAAACACAACGCATTGTTCGATTAATTCACGATAATCGTCCCTTATAAAGGTTTTTTTCAGTGCTGCTTTATAAAACATTAAGTTGGATAAAATTTGTTCATCAGAAATGTGCTTTCTAACAAAATCGATGCATGGTTCAATCTTATTTGAATCGATGTTTTTCCAGTTGTCTCTGATTTTTTTAAAAATTTGTATTTCTGGAGATCCAATACTCTGCTTAATCTAGGCTTCAAATACACTTTTAAGCACCAGCTCATAAACATGATGACGACAAGCGAAAAGCACCAAGTCTCTCTCTAAACTTTGCTCCAATAGAGCACAAGCACCATTAAAACGACCAGTATTCGTTGATGCTGTATCACAACAGATTATTTGTACCTTGTCAATGAGATTCCAGTCATATAGGAACTCTCTAATTTTGGTACTGCAAGAAGTTGTTCCTTGTCGCTATAAGAAATTACAATTGGCAGCCGCTCTTCTTTTCGGCTTCTCACATCTAAGCCATCCCAATGGATGGTTACAACATTAGGTACATTGTTCTTAAAGTCAGTTTTAATAGTTTCTGCCCTTGATTTTCTCATTTGTGTACGAATTCGTTGAATTGATGATTTATTTATCGAATATTCATCGCATCTCAGATCCAGTGCCTCTAGGATAGCCTGAATAATATACACTGAATCTCTTATACTTAGCTGGCACCTGTCTAAAACTGCGACTACCTTAGGTGTTATCAGATTTTTTTCTTCCTCTTTTAGAACTGTCACGCTGCAAACTTGGGCTTGTCTCTGTCAGGATTTCGTCCTCGTGTCAATATGGTGGATCTTCCGTATCAGAATTAAATATTTCGTCCTCGTCTGAAACTTGCCTGTGTTCAACATTTGATGTAGAAGTCGATGCTACTGTGGATAATTCTTTTTGTCTCAATTTTCTTGTTTCTTCGTGTAATAGTCTTTTTCTGGATCTTCTTTGTCTGTCATATTTTTGTCTATACCAGCTAAGCAACCCGGTCTACCCGGCTCTCTCTGTAGCTTCAAAAATATTTTATCCTCTTCTATTTTCATAATTACGAGGGCATCGGCATGAGCAATATCAAATAGATTATCAAGATCATTTTCAAAATCATTTTCACGGGTTCTATAAATATCGAGACTTTTCTTACAATTTTTTTGCAACTTTTTCCAAAGTGTATATTTATCTAAAAGTTTCTTCACACAGTTCGGAATTGCCTTTATGGGAATTCTTGATTTCTCCCAAAAGATTACGCACTCCCTAATTCTAACTCCCTCAGTCTAACACTGAGCTTGACTTCGCGAATATTGTAAAAATACACAGCGAGAACTTGTCGATTAGATGGTAGTTTAGCACCATTAATTTGATGACAAGGCATTCCGATGAGAAAAATTGGTTGCTTTGCACTTCGTATTTCGACACACATTTTTATAATTAAGATACTGCACTTTATAAAACACACTATTGAAATGACAAATTACCATCGAAAACAACACATTAATTTAGCAGTTAAGTAGAAAGGGGAATCATTTTTAGATGGATATATGTGTGGTATATGAAAGCTCGCTTTTTATTAAAAGGTATGTAAACTAAAGCTTTTTATTATTAGAGCTTTTAAGAATGCCACATAAAATTAAAATTCCTATGTATATCAAATATACATAGCTGCTGTTTTAAGTTTAAAGTTACAGTTTAGTTTAAAAATAGTTGCTGCTAATTTTATTTCGTTAATAACTAGAGGATGCACCTTTGATATATATGTGTGTATATTGCTAAGTTACGATATATTGTTTTTTTGTTTACCTTAATATAAAAAATAATACTCTCCGACTTAATTAATATAGAAACAATGCAACGTATCCTAAATTTAGTTTATTGTGGTTAACATTATATCATTTAATCGTTGAGCCACAGCTGTTTATGCATATTACTGGCACATATTAATACCATTGAAGTAAATCACAAGTCGCCACAGGTTACCATTCTTAGATCAAAATAAAATTTTTCATGGTGGCTTTTTAGGTCATTTCGAAACTTTTTAGCGGGTATGCGCAAAAAAAAATTACGTCGAAAAATAAGGGACACCCTAATGTACATATTAAAGAAATATTTACTTATTAAATAAAATATAAAAAACACCATTCTTAAGATACACATATTTATATTTTGTGCCAAGCCCACTTATCCAAACCTTTCACATTATGTCAGATGTTGTGTTTTAATAACCAAGATGCTTGTACCCAATTTGGAAACTTTTTCTCTTCCCATATATACAGGAAAATAGACGGACATCGTTAAATAAACTTCGCTGTACATGTATGTACTATTTGTTGTGTGTAACAAAACGCAAAAGTCATATAAATCGTTACTGTTTGTGAAAGGTATAAAAAAACAACAGCAACATGGAATTTTGCTTATAAATTGCCCATTGTCTAACCGATTTGATAGATTTATATACCGGCATGTTAAGGACGAATTTTACCATTTACTGAAGTAATATATATATATATATATATATATATTTTTATATTTACATTTATATATACTTGTATATACATATTTTAAAAAACTTAATTATAAAAAAAGAGTAATTTTTGGGAATTCAGTATTTCGGTTATAACTCAGCCATTTTTAAACTGATTTGACAGATTTATATACCGACGTGTTTAAGAATAAATTTACCATTTACTTGAGCTATAAAGCTTGGACTCGGGAAGATCTATGGTTCCCGGAAGTTGGTATTTAAAAAAAAATTTTAATTTTGGGCATAACTTTTTTGTATCTGAACCGATTTTTCCGAGTTTTTTGGAAAATATGTCCTACTGCCGATGTTTTGAGATATAAGTCGTATCCATAGGTCATATAACAGTCCAAAAATCCAGGTTTTTATACAATTGTTGATATTTTTTGTACGGGAGGTACCACGCCCACTAGTCCCGCCCACATTTTGTGGGATGCTGTGTATTAATAACCTAAATGTTTGTACTAATTTGGAAACTTTGACTCTCGGCGTTCTCCAGATATACAGAAAAAAAGTAATAAAAATACAACAGCAACAAGAGATTTTTGGAAAAAATTAGAGGTAGTCGTGTATTTCTTCTCATATCTCAGCCATTTTTGGACCGATCTGGCTGAATTTCAATAGCAAAATTATAATAAGAATACCTGACATAACCAAGCCCTCATCATATCTGGGGTCTTCGGAAAACCTATTTCAACAGACAGAAGGACAACCGGATTTGAACTTCGCTTTTCATAAGGACCCAGAATATATAAAATTTATAGGGTGTAGAAATTACAAACGGAATGACAAAGCTATATATACCCTTTTACCTTCGGTGAAGGGTATAAAAATAGAAAGATCCCTATTCATACAGCCATACTCTCTACTGTATGTGTTGTTGGCTATCATATGGTCGGGCTTGTCCGACTATACTTTCTTTCTTGTTTTATTTTATTTTTATGTATATCTGCAGAACGGCAGAAGCCAAAGTTTCCAACTAAGGTACAAGCACCTTGGTTATAATAGTGTTATTTAAATAAGTTTGAGATTTCATGTTTGCATCTGAATTAGAGTTTTTCTTTCCCGGGAAGGCGGGATTTATTTTTCAATTTTCCGGGATCCCGGGAATTCCCGCTCATTGCAAATTGATGCAAAATATAATTTAACTTAATTTTTTTGAACAAATTACATTTCCTGAGATCAATTAAATAAGTTTAAAATGGAATGTGCTTAATGGCACCTTAAGATCATTTTGTTCAAAAATACACATGGCCAAAATTTCCATTATTTTGTAGTATTTTTGAGGAAGTTATAGTAAAATGACTTTATTCAATGTGCAATAAAAACTTCCGATCGTTGACTTTGGGAGTGTTTAGAAATAAAAACTTAAAAAACTATAACCGCAGAGAACTGATGATTACATTAAATTCGAAGTAAATTTCAAAAGTCCAGCCCACATTGAGGATCTGTACATAAAAAATGTCATATAGGCTTTCGACGACTGCAGTGCTTTTCAGGCGGAGGTTCTGGGGGTTTTGAGGGCCGTTGTACTGACGAGGTACAACATTGATAGGGGCTCGGAGGTCACTATATATGTGGACAGCCAGGCAGCTCTAATGGCCGTAAGGGGCTGTTATGTGAACTTCAAGCTAGTTGATGATTTTAGGAGGGCTCTAGAGCGAGTCTTAGGGGAATATATGTTAGTGTTGTGCTGTGTGCCGGGTCACTGCGACATCGGTGGCAATGAGGTGGCTGATGAGTTAGCGAGACAGGGCTCAGAGGTGGAGGAGCTGGAGCTCTTTGGCGTTTGGCAAAACTGTCTTAAGTGAGAAACTGTAGTTTTTCGTTATGTTAAATTGATAAACATTTATTTGGTGTATTTTATAGACTTTTTTCCTAAAGCCTAGTACTCTGTTCAAATATGTGAAAAATGTTGAGCAACATTAATTATTTCACACGAAAATTTTGACATGTATCAATGTTACCTATCATGCGAGTTTGTACAATTTGACGTTTTTATTCCTGCAAAGTATGCGACATTGTTTTGCGTATGTAAACAAACCCAACATGTATTTTACTAAAGCTGCGTTCGTTTACCCCAAAATGTGTACAAATTTGTACTGGATTTTACTGAAATGCGTTCGCGTACACATAAATTTGTAAAATTTTCATATTACTCACCTACTGGATTTTACTGGAAAAGTAAACGAACGCACATTAAAAATGTTTTGTTTTAACAGGGCTGCCAGGTACTTTTTTCCTTGTCCCCAAAAATTTTTAAAAATATACCAAAAAATCCCCAAATTCCCAAAAAACAAAACCTTAAAAAGTTAATATTTTTTGTTTGTTTTTTTCTGACCAAATTTTAAATTTTTTTTAAAAAATAGTTATAAAAATGTTAATAAGAAATCCCAAAAATCCCCAAATAAAAATTTTTAGTCTAAAAAATCATTTCATTTTGTTTGTAGCGACTGGTTTTGGCATGTTTTTTTAATTCCTTTTTATGCGATTCCAGTAAGAAATAACTAGCAGATCAATATGCTGTTATTAAAGACGAATGAGCCAATTTATAAGAATTTGGAGCTTGTTCAATCGGTTTAAACCATCCCTATAATCAACAATAGAAATATATACATATATCCGGCATTTATTTAGTACTTCGATGCATCATAACTACTAACCAATAGCCTAGTATTTTTTCCCAATCTTTATTATATTGTTTTTCATATTTACTTATTTTTGGGGAATGCATACATATTTGCTTCAAAATTGTCTTTAAAAAATCAAAAATTTTATGTGTTGTCAACGGTTTTAGATTCTATTTTTTAATTCTTTTGTTTTAAACGCTCACTCAAGAAAAATAACAAGTTTATAAAGTACATTTTACACACTTAACAAAAATGGTAATCTTTATTAGGACCCTTTACACTATATAAGGGTAAGATAAAAATTTTGCTGTATTTTTTTTATTTCATATACGAAACAAAGAAAAATAAGCGTTAATAATAAAAAAGTGTAAAACCCCCAAAGTTCCCCGAAATTTTTTTTTAAATCCCCAATCGCCAAATGATTTTTTTGTCCTTTTTGCTCACATGACAGCCCTGCGTTTTAATAAAAAATTAAATAAAAAATTAAATAAAAAAGCGAAACGCCGGGACACGTATAACTTCTTTTTTACCAATACAACAATTCCCGTTGGTTTTATCCCATCCCGATTTTGACTGTCGCATAGTGTAATCACTTCATACTTTTTTGCTTCTTTTAAAAATTCCACGTGAAATAAGTGCAGCTTACATTATTCGGAACTTTTTCACAAAATGAACAGAGTACAACTCTATCAACATTATTTCATAGATATTCCGCACAAGTTTATTTCATATGCGTTTTGACAGCATTTGACGTGAAATGTTGAACAGAGTACTAGGCTTAAGAGCAGATGATAACGATTAGAAGGAGTTGTGCTAGACTAAAGTGATTTAAACTAAACAAAAGAGAAAAAAAAATTGATTATTAAATTCAATGAGTTGACATTTTTGCATAAAGCCTAGTACTCTGTTCAAATTTGTGAAAAATGTTGAGCAACATTGATTATTTCACACGAAAATTTTGGCATTTATTTATGTTACCAATGTTATTAAGTTCATATTTTTTGCTTTTGCTTAAAATTCCACGTGAAATAAAGGCAGCTGACATTATTTCGCAGTTGTAAGAAAAATGTTGCCAGAAACATTTCGGAACTTTTTCACAAAATAAACAGAGTACAACTCCATCAACATTATTTCGTAGATATTCCGCACAAGTTTTTTTCATATGCATTTTGACAGCATTTCACGTGAAATGTTGAACAGATTACCAGGCTTAACGGTTAAGATCTGTTTTTTGAGACAACTTATTTACAATTATACCAGCAGTATAGTTGGCATATTTAAATTAAAAAAATCCCGGGAATTGCCATATGAAAAACACTAATCTGAATACACAGAATTAAGGCTCAGTTAGTCTTTACTTTCTGTTCTGTTACGAATCAGCTGATTTGTTTTTGTTATTAAAAAACCTGTGAAATTGTTTAGTTTTTCTGTTCTGTTGCGGTTCAGTTTGTTAAAATCAAAAACTTGTTAAGTAATTGTAAGTGACAGAAAAATAAATAATAAAAAATACATATTTATTTTTTGATTTTAAGAATTCATAAAATTAAATTTCTTCAAATTTATGTGCATTAAAGTTATTGAAATAAAACAATGGACGGTGCAAAACTAATAAATTTGTCATAAATGGCTGATAAGTTGCTACAGAAAAAGTAACTATTACAATTTTGTAACAGAACGGCACGGAACAGAACAAAAACAGAAAGTAAAGACTAACTGAGCCTTTAATTGTTTACAATGTTTAAAATCCATGATAGGTATGTATTTTGTGAAATTAATTTACAATATTTTGTTTTTGTTTTCTACAAAATGCTACTATGTGCATACATACTATACATACTATCAACCTAGGAAACCAGTTTTGTAAGTTTCATTTTATTTCAATAATTTTTTTTGTTGCAAATTATAAGTACATATTTGTTAATTTGTAAATTATTTTCAATATTTCTGAGGCCCAACGTTACAGTCATAAGTAAGCTTATATCAATGGTTTAACTAATAAAATATTATTTCCAGCTTTTTCTTAACCATTAGATGAACTATCAAATGTTATAGACAACAGCTTTTCTGTTGAAAATTATTGTTAACATTTGTTGTTTTTTTTTTTAGAAAATGATATACTAAATTTTAAAAATGGACTAAGTCAAACCCCTATTTTTTTATTTGGCTGATTTTTTTTATATAATACCTCAAACCTAGGGTTTGAATGTATTCATTAAATAAGTTGAAGACAACAATTTTTTCTTTTTTAAAAGAATATACACATATACAACAGTCTAAAAAAATTAGCTTTATTAATTCCACTGAAAACCAAAATTGTTACATTCATATGTACATGCATATTATATACGTATACATACGTATGATGAATTTCATTTAAAAATCGAGATAAAACTGAAATTTTGAACCCGACCCCCTCAGATATCGATGAAATTTTGTTCATAGCTAAATTTGATCAATACAAACAAACTCTCATTTTTAGAAATGACTGTTTTGCGATTTTTTGGGCGTGACACAGTGGGAACGTTTTCGAAAAAACGCGAAAATGGTCGAAAAGAGCTCCATTTAAACTACAATAACTCAGAATCGGCTAAACCGATTTCCATGATCTTGGTATCATTAAAAAGATATTTTAACAGGCTTTATGACACGTTAAAAAAACAAAAAAAGAAATACACTGTAAAAAAATTTATAACAAAAAAAATTTTAACTGACGAAAAAACCAAAAAGATCAAGGGTTTTTTTACAGTGTATTAATTTTTTAGAAAGGTTTATCCTTCATCTATACCATATCAAAAAATAAAAATGGGTTCTTTTTTAGTTTTTTTTATATAATTTTTTAAGTAGTGTCACTTCTAGTAATTGCCCTTATATTTTATAACAAAAAAAAATTTTAGGTAACGAAAAACCAAAAAAGATCAAGGATTTTTTACAGTGTATTACTTTTTTAGACAGGTATTTCCTTCACCTATAACATATCCAAAAAGTAAAATGGGTTCTTTTTTATTTTTTTTTTAAATAATTTTTTAAGTGATGTCACTTCTAGTAATTGCCCTTATATTTTATAAAAAAAAAAAATTTAGGTAACGAAAAACCAAAAAAGATCAAGGATTTTTTACAGTGTATTACTTTTTTAGACAGGTATTTCCTTCACCTATAACATATCCAAAAAGTAAAATGGGTTCTTTTTTATTTTTTTTTAAAATAATTTTTTAAGTAGTGTCACTCCTAGAATTTGCCCTTATATTTTATAAAAAAAAAAAATTTAGGTAACGAAAAACCAAAAAAGATCAAGGATTTTTTACAGTGTATTACTTTTTTAGACAGGTATTTCCTTCACCTATAACATATCCAAAAAGTAAAATGGGTTCTTTTTTATTTTTTTTTAAAATAATTTTTTAAGTAGTGTCACTCCTAGAATTTGCCCTTATATTTTATAAAAAAAAAAAATTTAGGTAACGAAAAACCAAAAAAGATCAAGGATTTTTTACAGTGTATTACTTTTTTAGACAGGTATTTCCTTCACCTATAACATATCCAAAAAGTAAAATGGGTTCTTTTTTATTTTTTTTTTTAAATAATTTTTTAAGTAGTGTCACTTCTAGTAATTCCGCAAAATTCTGAATAAAAAAATCAATGTATTCTTCATAATAATTTTCTATTTTGTCATAAACATTTATTACTTTACCCATAATAAAGAGAAATATATATAGAACAAAAAATTCATAATTCATAATTATAAACAGTTTCGAGAAGCCAAGATATCCCATTACAATTTTTACGCGTATATTTTAAAAATTTGAGTGAATATGAATTTAAACAATAAGTACAGATGCATAAAAATATCTCATAAGTGTTGCGCTTCGCTTCGTAAATAAGTGAAAACGAGGCTGCAAATATAATTGAATATTTTCCAGCTGTCGCCAACATTCATTGTAGCCGTATTTGCGAAACTTGCCGGAATACACTGAGAAAAGCGCGCAGTCGTAATGAATCCAACGTGGAGCAGAATGAAGTCTCAAATTATTTACCAACAACGCCCAAACATCGAAAGGACGGAAGTCATTGAAAATATAAATGATCATATTATTCCTCATCTACCAAACCAAATGTCGCCTCTTAAAAGGAAATATATGAAACAAGATGCATACAGAAATAGAAAATCACTGCAAATTTTCGAAAATATAGCAGATTCACTTGGAGCTGATCCATTATCTGATTTGTCAGCGCAACTTGAAAACGTCAAAGCCATTTACGAAGAAATTTTGGAAGACATCAAATATCAAATAGAGAACAGCTCAAATCTTTTGGAAAAGCAAAAACTTTTATCTCTCTTACCAATCAATATGAGTCACGCAGAAATTAAAGATCGTTTTGGGGATGATATATGTATCTCACGATTGTATCAAAAAAAGTAAAGATATCCAAAGGAATAAAACGAAGTTTGCAGATATCAATCTTTTTAAAATGAGCAGACGTAGTTTACCAACCGAAACTCTAAGCACAGTCAAGTTATTTTATGAAGATGATGAAATTAGCCGAATGATGCCTGGATCGCAAGATTCAATTACTGTTAAACAAGGAAACTTACGTGAAAAAGTTCAAAAAAGACTTTCGGTACGTATTACTAGAAGTGACACTACTTAAAAAATTATTTAAAAAAAAAATAAAAAAGAACCCATTTTACTTTTTGGATATGTTATAGGTGAAGGAAATACCTGTCTAAAAAAGTAATACACTGTAAAAAATCCTTGATCTTTTTTGGTTTTTCGTTACCTAAATTTTTTTTTTTTTATAAAATATAAGGGCAATTACTAGAAGTGACACTACTTAAAAAATGATTAAAAAAAAATAAAAAAGAACCCATTTTACTTTTTGGATATGTTATAGGTGAAGGAAATACCTTTCTAAAAAAGTAATACACTGTAAAAAATCCTTGATCTTTTTTGGTTTTTCGTTACCTAAAATTTTTTTTTGTTATAAAATATAAGGGCAATTACTAGAAGTGACACTACTTAAAAAATTATATAAAAAAAACTAAAAAAGAACCCATTTTTATTTTTTGATATGGTATAGATGAAGGATAAACCTTTCTAAAAAATTAATACACTGTAAAAAAACCCTTGATCTTTTTGGTTTTTTCGTCAGTTAAAATTTTTTTTTGTTATAAATTTTTTTACAGTGTATTTCTTTTTTTGTTTTTTTAACGTGTCATAAAGCCTGTTAAAATATCTTTTTAATGATACCAAGATCATGGAAATCGGTTTAGCCGATTCTGAGTTATTGTAGTTTAAATGGAGCTCTTTTCGACCATTTTCGCGTTTTTTCGAAAACGTTCCCACTGTGTCACGCCCAAAAAATCGCAAAACAGTCATTTCTAAAAATGAGAGTTTGTTTGTATTGATCAAATTTAGCTATGAACAAAATTTCATCGATATCTGAGGGGGTCGGGTTCAATGCATCTCGATTTTTACATGAAATTCATCATGTATGTATGTGGGATGCACCTAGATGGGTCAAATGTATGACCAACCCCACTTTATTACATATTGCGGAATTTCGGTTTTTTTTAGTAATTTCAATAAACTGAACCGTTTTTTAGTTACGCGAATAAATGCAGTGCAACCTCCTCCATTTTCGAAATAACGGTTAGCGCCACTTGATTCAGCGTGCCCGAATTAGGTTAAAAGGCTTAGTGGCCGGCTTGTCTGTTTTTTTGCAACTAGCACAGTGTACTTATTGCTCAAAATTACAGTATTAAAATTCTTTTTTAAGATTATTTTTTTAAAGGCTGTGAAAGAAAAAAATCATATCTTGAAAAAAACACCTCCTTTAAAGTTTCAGGATTTTTAAAGAACAGTTTCAGGTATTACATAAAAAAAAAAATCAGCCATACAAAAAAAATAAGTTTTTGACTTAGACCGTTTCTAAATTTAATATTTTGCAGATATTAAATTTTAAAAAAATTTTTTCAATATATAGTTTGTATTTTCTTTAAAATGACATTGGAATCATCTTCGTATGTAAAGTAGTTTTCGAGATATTGAAGAAATAAGCTCAGCACATTCGGCTAAATCTGCGATATTATGACATTTTGAATATGACAAAACTTTTGAAAGAAAAATTAAAAAATTTTTTTTCGTTCATATATGTTCCTTATAAGATAAAAGGAACCTTCTCAAAAAAGTTCATTAAAATCGGAAGGGGTCGTGTCCCACTCTTGGTCGTTTTGACATGGAATTACCCTATTATAAACTGTACACTAGTGTGTCCCAAAAAAAATTTTGGGGCTCAAGCATTTTTAAATTATGCTGGAGCTTATGGGGTAAAGTATTTTTGAGATTTTTTCAGATTTTTCGGAAGAGGTTTAGAGGTCGCGCAAGTCGATTTTTGGTCAAAAATCGGGTGTGCTGGCCTTTACTTAAGTTTTCTTCATAACTTTGTCTAAAAACCACGATTTTGTCACCTTTAAGTAAATTATTCAAAAATAATTCGTTATTTTTCCATAAATTTTGTAAATTCCGCTTTATAACTTTTAAAATATCCATGAAAATGAAACAAACCAACAATGCAGTTTGAAAAATCAATTTATTCTAAATAACTAAGAAACAAAATTTTTTTTCATGTTAAGAAATAATAAAAATGTAAAGAAAAACACTGCTACCAACATTGAAATTTGGTATTTTTATAGAGCTACCATTTTTTTCTCTGATAAAAATTTTCAGTTAACCAATTAACCGTAAATATGACATGCTAGTTAACCAATAGTTAATAATTAACTAATAACTGTAAATTTGGACCTTATTAGTAGTTATATAAATTGTATGAAAATATTTTTTAAATAATGTTTTATACATTTGTAATAAATTTCAATGAAAGATTAATAAATTTAATTATAATCAAATGTTAATGAATATAAATAAGTAAGCGTGCTAAATTAGGCTATGCCGAATCTTTTATACCCTTCACCATGGTGCAATTAAAACAGAACGTTATGTTAATACCGGTATGAATAAGATATAATTAAATCTATTTTGGGCCACGCACACTGCTCCAATACCGCCTACATTTTTTCGGATGTTGTGTACCTAATTTGGAAACTTTTGGTATTTCCGTTCTCCAGATAAATATATAGAAAAATAGACGATCAGACGGACATCGTTAAAGCAACTTCACTTTACATGTATGTAAAAGGGTATTACATATGTGTAAAAGGTCTAAAAAATAATAATAAAAATACCGAGGGCCTGATTCTGGCAGTCGTGATCGAGTACTTTCTCGATTCGAAAGCAATTTAATATCGAATTATTTCAGTCAATACTGAACGAATCGGAATTATTTTTTCAGTGTTATAAAGCATTAATTTAAGTTTCACAATACCGAAAAAATAATTTTGATTCGTTCAGTATAGACTGAAATTAAAATGCTTTCGAATCGAGAAAGTACTTAATCACGACTGCCAGAATTAGGCCCCAGATATACAGAAAAACAGACGGTAGATGTTAACAAAACCCAACCAAAAAAGTCAACCAAAGAAACTGTTATTTGCGGTGATGGATATAAAACAACAACAAGAGATTTAAATGTGAAAAATGAGAGGCAGCCATGTTTTTTTGCTCATATCTCAGCCATTTGCGGGCCATTCTTAGTGAATTTAAATATTAAATAATTTCGGACTATATGTGACATAAATATATAACTACCAAGTCCTCATCATATCTGGTAATAACGGACAGGCCGATATCGTTAAATGCTCATCATAAGGAACCAGAATATATATACTTTATATAGTATAATATCAATATTGTAGGAATTGCAAACGGAATGACAAACTTATATATTCCCTTTTACCTTCGGTATAACGTCCAGCCCTTTTTGAGATAGAGAAACGATTGATCCCAGCGCTCAGCATTACTAAATACAATGCGCCATTTTTAATTTTTATTGCCAGGGTTGCTTCGTTTTCAAAAAATTTCCCAAAGGAATAGAGAGTACCAAACAGGTTTTTTTGTCGCATTTAGCTTTCGTTTCGAAGTTGCAATCGCATAGCAATAGAGAGTAGCCCCTAAAACTACAAGAAATTCCGTTAATATAAAGTGGTTAAATAAAATAAATTTTTATTGTCAATGTAATTTCAATGACTGAATAACTTTATACAAGAAATTATTTACTGAGATTTACGGTTCACCTTTCATTACAGTGGTTATGGTGGAGCGTTGCGGGCGATCTGACCTCTGTCTAAAAAACAGTTGAGTGTATGAAAAAATTTTTATACCCTCCACCACAATAAGATGGGAAGAGGGTATACTAAGTTTGTCATTCCGTGTGAAACTTTTTTATTATTCATCTCAGACCCCATTAAGTATATATATTCTGGCTGCTTGAGTAATTCTAAATTGATTTAGCCATGTTCGTCTGTCTGTCCGTCTGTCCGTCTGTTGAAAACACGCTCACTTTCGAAATTAACAAACTAGGTGTCAAATTGCTTGTAGTTATCCAAAGCAGTTTGGGATTGAAATCCAGCAAAATCGGTTCAGTAGGACCAGAGCTATGAATCGAAATGTGGAACCACCACCTTCAAAAACTTGATAATTTTGTTACAAAAACTAACATAAATGATACAAAAATGCACGGAATGACATAAGATTTTGCACAAGTCCGTTTTATTCGACTAGAAATGACACTGTAAAATTTCGCGAAGGTCGGTCCATAATTTACCCTAAGCCCCATATAAACACTACTCCCGGAAAACAGTTTAGTACGCCTAAAACCATAAAAAATAATGCAATCATAACAAATTTTGGCTCGTCACAATTTTATAGGACTATAAATGATACTGTGAAATTTCGTGAAGATCGGTACATAATTTAACCTAGGCCCAATATATGCCCTACTCCCGGACAACAGTTTAGTCTCCTTAAACCATAATTAATAACAAATCGTCACAGTTTAAGATAATAATAATAAAAAGACATCATACAGATATTACTCCTTAAACATTCGAACTGTCGGTGGAGGGTATCAAAGATTCGGCACAGCCGAATATAGCACTCTAACTTGTTTATACAAAATTTGTACAAATAATTTTTATAATAAATTTTAATATCAATGGAGCTATAGAAACCAAAATACTCACTAAAAACTGAGTTTTGTGACCTTTGACATTGAATAACTTACGGCGCAGACACGAGATTTTATGAGACCTTTGAGACAACTTTTAAAACGCCAAAGTGGAAGTTAAGAATAATGGAACCAACCTAAATGGTTTGCCGCTCTTAAAAAATTAAGAAAGCTTTGAGCTTTGATCTGTGTAGCCGAATTTTTTTTTAAAGTAAGCAGTGATGCCAATAGTAAGGAATTTTCCCTTTTTGGAAGGATTATTTTTTGGAAAATTTCACCACTATCGTAAATAACAACTATAATTTTTGTTCCCATCAATAATATTTTTCAAAATTTTGCTACCACGTCTTTCGAAAGCTTCACAAATCCGCAGACAATAGACCTGTTGTTTTGCATTTTGTTGAGCAATATATCAGTTTGTGCCTTATTAACGGAAGTTGCCCTTAATTTTCGAATTATGAGAAGTACTATTTGCATGAATGTTATGTTCGCTAGCAAAAATAAAGTGAGAGAATCAATAGGAAAAGTGAACAAATTACGGGGGAAAAAACTTTTTACGATAAGCGGAATTTTTCCTCGAAAAAATTTTTTATGTTATTAGTCTCCTTTGAATTACCTCCAAAAAAAGATTTTCATGGGAGTTTTTCATGATCGCAAATATGTTGAAAGGGAAAGAATTACGATGGAAAAATTTTTCACGATCATCTCATTTTCAATATATTGTAAAATTACGAAAATGTTCTTATTATTTTCATTTAAAAGTCAAAATTTTCCTATTCAATAGCTAAGTTCCAATGTAGTATTTTTTTACAGAAACCCTATGCTATGAGTCCTTACAGCTTGATAATCTTTAACAAGTGCCTAAAGTATGTACGTATGCCAATATTCGGGTTCGAATATGCGAACTATACGCTAAAGCGAATATCTAATGAATGAAATTTCTACATAAAAACGAATTTTTTACCTAGAAATAATCAAACCCACTAATAAAAACTTTTAAAGATATGGAAAGATATATTTTATAAAGAAAATATTTCGTCAGGGGAACTTAAGTAAATATTTTTTTAAAATTCTACAGATCCTTCCCTTTTATTTGGTACCGAGCTTGCAGAAACAAATTAAATACTTAACTTAAAAAAAATATTAAAAATAAGTATTATTTAAAATTATTAAGTCCCTAAAAAAGGACAAAAGATTAACAAATGAAAAATAAAGCATGCAGTTTGACTCAGTGTTGTCTCCAGACTAAAGGAAATATGTGTGTGTACATTTAGAGCGTACCACCTTACAAGGAAAACAAAAATGAGCCGTACTCCCTCTAATAAAAAGTATTTTTGCAAGGAGGTTTCGAAAATAACGTTTTTGCTGAAAGAATGGGTCGCCTGGGGTCATTGACCTAAAGTATCTGGTTCTAGTATATATTCACACGATATTCGTTCGTACCACGATAATGTACAGCCTTAATGTCAGAAAATTAAAGCTCGCAAGTAACTATTAAATAATTCCAGCAGAAACATTTAAAATTTTATTATACAAAAATATATACTGTTATTTCGAAAATGGAGGAGGTTGACAACATAAATTCGCGTAACTTAAAAACGGTTAAAAAATTAAGCAAAAAAAATTAAAAAATGGAGGGTCCAAAATTCTTAAATTTGGACCCTGCAGCGCGTAGAATCCTTCTAGACAGGTCAAACGTATGACCAACCCCACTTTATTTTTCATCTTTATCATTTATTTTTAACAAAAATACCCGCTATCTCCATTCCTTAAAGGGGTGGGCTCCCATACAAAATGTTCAATACACACTAAATAGTATATATTGAAGAAAAAGTCCCATAACTGCACCTAGGGGAATAAAATGTATGACCGTCCTCAATTAGTTTTTCGTCCTTAACATTTTCTCGAGACATACTTGCCCCTTATCCCCACTTCTTAGGGGGGCTCCCATACAAATATGGGGTTTTATGAAATTCTTAAATCTATTTTTTCGTCTTTTGTGAATAAATCAAGAGTTGCAAACAGATTTTAATCATTTATGACTTGTTTTGTTTCTATACATGTAGAAAAAATTAGAAGCATAGCTGCATTTTCCATTTTTTATGATTTTTTATATAACACAAATTTCGAAATTTTGCTAAAAAAAATAATTTTGTTTTGCCAAAGAATTATGTTTCTTATGGCTATTTCTTTTCTAAGAAATATTTTGCATTAATGTTACATGTTCTACATTTTTGTGTTCGTTTGTACAAAAACTACACCTGTGGGTAAAATTTTCAAGTTCTTTTGTGAATATGTTGATGAAAAACATGCAAAACATGTTGCATATTTTACCCTTACTTTTACCTTTGGTGTTCATCCTGCCCTGTTTTACAAAAAAATTGTTTCAAAACAAAATATAACAATAATTACACATAAAAATCAAAAAAGTCTATTTATATTATAATGGTTTTAATTTTTCTAAGCCATTAGTGATGTCAATATTTGTTTCCAAACTGCAATAGCGTGCAGAAACCGCTCAAATAGCTTTAAAAATCGCTCATGAAGTACATTAATGATGAAAGTGTAACAGTTGTAGAAAAGCATTAATTGTGTTCTATTGAAATTGCATAACATGTAACACTTCGAGTGGTTATAGGTAATTAGAAAATCGCAATTAAACGACTGTGCATATAATTTCGGTTTTTTTTAGTTTATTCAATGAACCATTTTTGAGTAATGCGAATTCATGTTGTGCAACCTCCTCCATTTTTGAAATACCGGTATATAGTTTTGTATAATTAAATTTAAAAATGTTTCTGCTGGTATTATCGAATTACTTCCTTAGCAGAAGCTTAATAGTTTCTTGCGAGCTTGAACTTTCTGACATTAGGGCCGTACATTTGGGTGGCACGAACAGATATCTGGTGGATAAATTCTAGAACGAGGTACTTGAGGCCAATGGCCTCGAGGGCAAAAAATTGGTCCTCACGCGATTTTTTAAGATTAGACTGTAAATGCCTAAGATGAAACAAAAAATTTAAAAAGGCGACCCCTACGTTGGGCAAAAAAAAAAATTTTTCGAAACTTCCTCGAAAAAATACTTTTTATTAGAGGGAGTACGGGGAAACTTTTTTTTGAGATACGGTCTAATGTACATATTTATTTTGGTTTTTTTTTTCTTGTTGTTTATTAATCATTTATGTAATTATAAATGTTAATAAATGCTTTAATTTTAATACTTACAAAATGCTGATAATTCCTTTTTGTTTAGTTTGCTTTGAAATTTCATTATGAATCGACTTACACAGGAGCAACACGTGCAAATGTTTGAAAATTTTAATGAAAACAATTGTTCTATTCGTCATACTCATCGCGCGCTTCTTCCATTTTATTGCGAACAGATTTGTCCTTCAGAGCGGCTAATTCGAAGAACAATAGACAGTTTTCGGACCACATTTACTGTTACTGATAATGTTTATCCCGTGACACGCCGAACAGTGCGCACTGAAGAAGCTGTAGCCGCAGTACAGGAAAGCATTGAAGATGATCCTAATCAATCAATTGGCTGCCGTTCTCAGCAGCTGGGGTTGGGTCCCTCCACTTTATAGAAGATTTTACGAAAGGATCTTGGCTTGAAAGCTTTCAAGATTCAACATGTGCAGGAATTAAAGCCAAACGACCATCGTATGCACCGCCAATTCGGCGAATGGGCTGAAGCACAAATTTATATTAATTTTGGATTTCCATTTAAAACTTTATTTTCCGATAAATAAACAGAATTGTCGCATTTGGAGTGGGGAGAATCCTCAAGCTTTTGTCGAAACACCATTACATCCACAAACAATTACTGTTTGGTGCGTTTTATAGGCTGGCGAAGTCATTGGCCCATATGTCTTCAAAAACGATGATGGTCAGAATGTTTCTGTCAATGGTGAATGGTATAGGAACATGATTCGAAATTTTTTCGTACCTCAATTACGTGGCATTAATCTGGCTGATATATGGTTTCAACATGCAACACAGCGGGCGCTACAATTGATTTACTCAAAAAACAACTTTTGATGAAGAATTATTTCACGTAATGGCCCAATTAATTGGCCACCAAGACCGTGTGAATAAACGCCATTGGATTATATTCTTTGCGGTTATGTTAAGTCACTTGTCTACGTCGATAAACCACAAACAATTGAACACCTGGAAATCAACATTCGAAGAGTTATCGGCGAAATACGGCCGCAAATGCTGCGAAAAGTTGTTGAAAATTGGTGTTTCAGATTGCGCCTTCTACGCGCCAGGCGTGGCGGCCACATGGCAGAAATCATATTTAAACATTAATTTCATTAGATTTTTTTCCAATAAAGCCCGTTTCATTGATATTAAAAATATATTTCATTGTCTTACACCCTTGACTGAGCTTCCTCAATAATTGCAAGAGTTGCAAGATAATCCCTACATGAGTATCAAACGATTCTTGGCATACTTTCTGAAACACTCACTAGATAATCTTTACGATTAAAAAATGCGCTCGTCGACGATCAAATACGCTCTTTAAGAAAATTCTAGCTTTGATATTTCCTACAGTACAAAAACAGAAACTAAGGAATTCGGAAATAAACTTTTTTGCAATATGTTCGGTGCTAAGCTTTGCCAGGATGAGTCAGAAGATGACATAACGAACAGAAGAAACCCTCGATAGTAACACAAATAATCTTTAAACAGAAACAATAAGAAGTGTTGAAAATTTTAAAAAATTAAAATAGGACTTTAATGGCATAATGGAAGAATGTAAGTGCTTAGAGATATCCAGGAAAAGGACTGAGAAATAAGATGTTCTTATTTTGGGTTGGTTTTCTCCAACATCAAGGTCGCTCGTTTTAGTTCAAGAATTGTTACGTGTTGTTTTTTTTACTTATAAAATCCAAAAAATAAATAATTTATGCCTATTTATTTATTAGAATTACTTTATCTTAATTATTATTGGGGTTATTTTGTTGAACTATTCATGGTTTTTAAACAGGAAATTTACAACATGAAAATTAATTGAAATTGTCATTGATAATCTTTCATTCTTGACCGTGGCCGGGATACGAACCTATAATCTATAAAAAAAACTTTATTAATCGGTTAACCGATCAATAACAACATTAACCGATTATTAACCGACTAAACCAAAACCTCTGTTAATTAATCGAGCGATTAACCGATTAAAGCAAAAGCCCGATTAAATGAATACCCTATTATTTACTGAACAGCATAACATACAATACATAAGTATGAATATACTTTGAGCTAGAGGTTTTTACTATATATTACGAAAACTATAAATGTGGAGATTGCAGTCTTAGCATCTATACCCCTCACATGTTTTACATTTTCAACATCTTCCATGCGTTCCTCGGAAACGTATGCAAGTGTACAAAGGGTATTCTCTATTATCTCTCCTTTTTTGCGTAAGTGGCTGAACTAGCGATGAACGAATAGTACGAATATATTTTTTCGAATGTGCGCCACAATACCAAATTAAAATTAGTTTGATCAGCTTATTCGACTGCTGTCGAAAATCGAATTAAGTTTGTAATAAGCAACTCAGTTTCTAAATCCGAATACTTCGAACGCAGCTATTTGACTTCTTAATTTATAATTACATATAATTATTTTTAATTTTCTTTATTAAATTATGTCTACTACAATTAAAAAATTTTATATTTTTAAGGTAAAAGCCATGTCTCCAGTCTTTTAAAATTATTTTGTATAGAGGCAACCGATGTCAAACTACCCCTCGCATTAGAATAACATGGTGACTACAAATCATGAACAACTTTTACATCTTTATTTCCGACTGCACGAGTCATTATCAGTATTGAATTGTTTGCGAATTCAACCAGTTGTGTTGAACGGTAATACAAAATTATATTTGCAGTGTTTTTTAAAACAAATATGAAATTCAATACGATTTATCAATCCTTGATACTACTGCATTGTATTGCATTTGTAATATGTGAAAAGTAAATTTAAAAAAGTCACATCTTTAAATATCAATAATAATTTTGCATTATATATTAATTCAATTGCAGTTATTACACTGTATTAGCTCCTGGCGTAATTAAATCAAATCGTAAATATACTGCAGCTGTTACATGGCACAGTTTTGATGAGCCCTGCACTGTACGTATTTCCATTTTGGGACTTTCCTTCAATGCATCCGATGAAGTGCAATTGCAACCATTTGAAACAAAAAGCGTCGATTTCTATCCACCTAAATTGGTCGGGTATGACTATCAATTGCTGGCAGAAGGTCTAAATGGCTGCGAATTTAAAAACCAGAGTAAACTGCTAACTGATGGCAATGCAGGCCCAAAAATCTACATACAAACTGATAAAGCTGTATATAAACCTCTGGACTTAGTACAGTTTCGTGTTGTTATATTGGATGAACATACGCGCCCTCTTGATATAGAAGAACCAATACGGGTTGAGATATATGTAAGTTTATGTTATTTTATATAAAACAATTACTGTTGCTTATACTATCATTTAAAACATTTAAAAAAAAAACAAATTTTTTGTTCTTTAAAAATTCATTAAAAATAAAAATGCGATACAAATCTTAGTTTTGGTCTAAAAACATTAATCTTGACATAATTTCGAATGAAATGAGGCTTCTTTTATTGTAATCGGTGCACAACTTTTGATTTTGTTCACAATTTACTGAGAAAACTGAATATCGATTTTCATACAAGAAGAAAAAAATTTCATGACACACACATATGGGTAATACCAAAGTGTTGAACGTGACAGTCGTACGCATCAAAAATGCAATAACATTTTAAACAACAATATATTTACGTTCTTTTAACCCTAAAATTACAGCACTAAGAAAGCACTATTATCTATGCTAAAGTTTATGGAGGGCGCGATTTTAGGTCAAAGATAATGGCAAAAGAAGTAGCGGTTCGAACGTGAAAAAAATAGAAGGAGTTTTTGTGGCCATGTATAAAAAGGCGTAATTCAGCGAAACCTGGCACAATTTTTTAGTCAAACTACTTTCAGAATTTTACGTAGCAATGTAACATTAAAATGTCTTTGGTTTGATTCCAAAATCTTCTGTATTTTTTTTTGTTTAAGCCAAAATCTGGTTCGATACATGACATTTCGAACGTGACATTTTTTCCATAATAATTTAACTGAATAATCAGGTATGTGATGAAAATCGATCGATTTCATAACGAACGTTTTTAAAAGGTGTGATGAATTTCGAAGGATTTTAGAATCCATTACTGAATTATACTCCTAAATTTTCGTTCAGAATACACTTCAGCTAACGTTTATAATATAAAATTTAAAAGAATAAAGACTGAAAATCAAAGAAAAGAATTATTTAAAATCCATTTTAAAGATACTGAAAACGATATTTTCGGTTTCAAATCGTTTCGTTTTTAAAATCGATTTCCATCACATACCTGAATGATTACAAAAAATAAAAATTTACCGTTAATCCGAATAACATATTTCTCTTTGAACTCTTGCTTAGATTATAGACCATGTAAGAAAATTTTTTGGAATAATTTTCATCAAATATCACCTCTTTTAAGGAAGATAATATTACAGAAAACATGCAATAAAACATTCTCACAAATAAGAAATTACGTTTGCACAACTTTGCAGTCTGATTGTTCATCTAAGTGAACAAATTAATGGGTAAATTTATAAAATTTGTAAGATCTAAATATATATATATAACAACACCGTAAAATAATCAGCTTTTAATAACTTTTAAATTTTCGGTCACGGTGGACCTTTTGACGGAAATGCCCATATTTAAAATGTTATTTTTGTATTGAAATCGATATTCAGTTTGCTCAGTAAATTGTGAATAAAATCAAAAGTTGTGCACCGATTACAATAAAATAAGCCTCATTTCATTCGAAATTATGTCAAGATTAATGTTTTTAGACCAAAACTAAGATTTTTGTCGCATTTTTATTTTTTATGAATTTTTAAAGAACAAGAAAAATTTTTTTTTTAAATGTTCCCTTTTTTCTTTAAAAATTCAACCATATCTCTGAGACGATAAGTCAAATTTAAAAACAATGTAGGCACGGCTTAAAGATAATACTATTGTCGAGTTTGGGATTTTTTTGTTAACGTTTCAAGTTATTCCAATATGTGTAGTGAAAGTGCCTTAATTTTGGAAATAACGGTTTATCTCGAAAAGTAGAGCTGATAGAGAAAAAATGAGATAAGAATTGAAATCAGCGACCTCAAATTAGTAAAAAATCTGCTATCAAATTCCAGAGCGCAAAATGTCTGTTCCGCAATGTTTTTAATTATGGTTGTAGGCGTACTAAGCTGTTTTCCGTGAGTAGCAAAATCGTTTTTAATCACGCGTATGCACGCATACTGGTTTTCGAAATTTATCTCATTAAGATTGTTTTAAGTACTTTTTAGTGTTATTCGTATTTTAATTTTTGGGAAAGACTAGTACTCAAATTAGGTAGAAAAAAAAGTTTTATCTTTCTCTATAGAAAATATATTTTAAGCGTTCAATTGTTAACTAAAGCTTCGTACATACGATGGTCAGATCTTACAATATTGTAAGCAGGCGTTGCCAACAGCAATATTTTTCTGACAATGGTGCGATTGTCAGATGCATTAATTTTGCACTTCTGCAAATACAAATGAGCTTACAATGTTCACACAGTTGTAATACATTTTAGCCAATTTTAATGCAATTTAAGCATCGCTACTTACCAATATTGTAAGATCTGACCATCGTCTGTACGAAGCTTAATGCATGTTTTTGTCGATAGTCTAAGAAGGATAAATTTCCATTAAAGTGGCATCGATTTGTTTTGGAAATTGTTGCATTTTTTGGTGAATATGCATATTTTTGCGTATTAAGGTTTTAAAAGCATATTTTTGCATATTTTGAAATTTTTTTATTTTTTTTTTATCCATGTTATAAAAAAAGTTTTTAAAAAAAATTTTAAATACACAGAAAAAATTTTTAAAATCAATAAATAACTTCTTTTGGAGCTTTGCTTTAAAAATGTTCAAGATTTCGACAAAAGATCCTTCATTTTTAAGCTTTTGCAGCACCCTACATATTTAAAGCCTTTAAGGCCTTATGACACTACATTTTTAATGCATTGTAATAGAAACAATTACCAAGTGCAAAGAGCTGTATTAAGATAAATAGCAAACTGTCAAAAATTTTAAAAAAGTTATCGATAAAAAATGAAGATATGTCAAAAAAATGTAAAATTGTTCAACTTATTATTGACATTGCAAGATTGAAATATGAAAAGTGTTGCTGAATCAGAATAATTCTCAAAAACCAAAAGTTGACAACATTTTATAAAATAAACAACATCATTACAAAAGAAAAACTGAAAAAAATTATTTTGTTTACATTTTTTATAGTTTGCTCTTTCCATCATTTACTGTTTCTTTCTATCAGTCCTATATTAATTCAATGAATAAACAAGTTAGAGTGCTATATTCGGTTGTGCCGAATCTTTGATTCCCTCCACCGACATATGACATATATGATGTCTATTTATTATTAATTTATCTTTATAAAAACAGACATCAGCATTGAAATTGGTTCCGGCTTAGACCTATAATAAATTATTGACCGACAATCTTGAGTTAAATGTCTTGATCCGTAACAGTATAAGCCAAACACAAATGATTTTCAGGAGGGGGACTTATATTGGAGCCATGGCAAGTTATGAACCAATCATCCCAAAATTCCGCAGAGGTATTTCTTGTATTAAAAAACATAAATTCCAATAAATTTCAATACAGTGGTGAAATTAGTTTAAGCGTTTACAGTGAATTTCAGAAGACTGCTAAATATGGGATCTAAGGTAAATTATGGACCGTATATCACAAAATTGCATGACTTTTTTTCTGGCCATATGAAACTAAGTTGGAAGAAATTTTACCACAATAAATATATCTGCTACGGTTTTAGACGTATTTAATTAATTTACCAGAGTGGGCTTAATATGGGGCCTAAAGTAAATTATGGACCGTTCATGACGAAATTTTCTGGTGCTATTTCTAGTCCTATACATCTGAGAAGCATTCAATTTTATTCTGATACCATTATTAATTACGGTTTTAGGCGTACTAAACTGTTTTCGGGGAGTAGGGCTTATATGGGGCGTGTAGGGTAAATTATAGACCGATCTTCATGAAATTTCACACGGCCATTACTTGTCCTAAAAAACTGTGACGCGCCAAAGTTTGTTGTGATAGCATTATTAATTACGGTTTAAGGCGTACTAAACTCTTTTCCGGGAGTAGGGTTTATATGGCGCCTAGGGTAAATTATGGACCCATCTTCATGAAATTTCTCTGTTTGATTTCCAGTCGAATAAAACGAACATTTGTAAAATCTCATATCATTCCGCTCATTTTTCCACCATTTATGTTAGTTTTTCTAACAAAATTTTTTTTGGTGGAGTTCCCACATTTTGATTCATAACTCTGATCCTACTGAACGGATTTTGCTGGATTTTAATCCCAAACTACTTAGGATAACTACAGGCAATTTTACACCCAGTTTGTTTATTTCTTTTGAGTTTTTCGAAAGTGAGCGTGTTTTCAACAGACGGACAGACAGACGGACATGGCTAAATCGACTTAGAATTAGTCATGGAGCCAGAATATAAATACCTTATGGGGTCTGAGATGAATAATAATAAAGTTTCACACGGAATGAACGAAGTCAAACATCGCGCTGATGATCGAGATCATTGGAATCAACTTGTGGCGGCCCTATGCTCCCCAGAGGAGTAAAAGGAACATATATATATATACACGGAATGACAAGCTTAGTATACCCTCTTCACAACTTATTGATGTGTAGGGTATACAAATGTAGGCTCATAAAGCCCTTATAAAAACAAACAGACAAAAAGCGGTAAATCGCTGAATTTGCCCATAAGCCGCTGATTCAGCAACACTTTAAATATTTCAGGCTTGAAATGTCAATTTTAAGTTGAACAATTTTACATTTTTTTGACATATGCAACTTCATTATTTATGTTAATGCAGCTGAACTCTTTGCACTTGGTAAATTTTTCTATAACGCTATATTTGCACTGTTCACCAAAACTTGAACAATGCATTAAAAATGTAATGTCATAAGGCCAATGGGCTTCAAATATTTTATCCAAAATTTTACAAATTGCTTGCTTGGCACATGGGTTGTACCGCGTTGCAGAGGAAATTAGAAGCCAATTCTATAATATTGCAATTTTTAATGAAATGTAATTTTTTATATTTTTGTTTTTAGTAAAACTAAAAATCGATTTTTTATGGATATTTTTCAGTTTTTAGAGCATATTTTTTATATTTTGTTGGTGCATATTTTGGATTTTTTAGTGCATATTTTAAGCGCATTTTATCGATTTTTTAGTGCATGAAAAGCTGATCCCTACTAATTAATGACTAACAGCTACCTTAAATAATAAATAATCTGTTTCCCTAGACATTACGTTATATACATATATGTTTTTGTATTTATATTGATGAAATATTAACTTTAATGCTTCCAGGACAACGATAAAAATCGCGTCAAACAATTTAAGGACATTAGACTCACTAACGGTGTTTTTACGGGAAATTTTCAATTATCTCAACAGCCGGTAATGGGCAATTGGGAAATAAAAACTAAAATTGGTGGAAAATATTCTTATGAAAGATCTAAAAGAATTTCTGTACAATTGTATACTCTGCCAAAATTTAGTGTTAACGTGGAAACTCCTGAAAACTTTGTTCTCGAGGACGGCCTTATTAGAGCTGAAATCTACGGAAAATATACATTTGATAAATATGTTGAAGGCAATTTAAGCGTAGAGTTACGCAGATTTCGCAATGACCATTTAATCGATCAAAAAACACTACCAGTTGACGGTTTGGCAACAGTTGAATTTCAAATTGATCCAAAAGAACTAGAGAGGGACACTTTTCTGGAGTTGTTCGCTATACTTGAAGAAAAAGATACAGGCATCAGGCAGAATAAATCGCGTAACTTAAGAGTGCGCACAGAACGTTATAGAATTGTAATACCAGAAAAAGAAATTGAGTTTCGTGATTTTAAGCCATTTCGTTTGAAAGCTCATATTACCGATTGGAATAATGTACCGGTATCGGATACAAAGACTCCCGCTATATTGGAACATGGTGAAAATTCTTATGAAGCATCTTTAAATGAAGAGGGTGTGGCAGTATTTGAATTCGATTATCAGAATGATGTGAAGTTAACGGTTTCGTTTAATGATTCGAAACAGCATTTGCCAAATTTTCACGCAAATCGAGAAACTAATGAGACGGTGTATTGTAAACTAAAATTAAAAGACAGGTAAGTTTAATAACATTATTTTGATACAAAGAAGAAGATCTGCAGTTAAAGTTTCATTAAGATTTAAGTTAAGGAAAGGTTACGATCGGGCAATCTTTTCAAGCATTTTGCTAAAAAGATGTTTTTTCATTATTACGTTTTATTTGCGCATAATTCTAAAAATATCTTATTTTTGCATTAATAAATATTTGGGATCTCTCAGGACTCTCAGTAAATCAAAACATAGTACTGTTCTCAAATTTAGTACAATTACACTGGTCAACCAAATTTTGTAACAAGAAAGGTACATACTAACATTGAATAACCTATCTGTCCTAGGGTTGCCAGAAACCATCATTAAAATAACTGGACAATGTAAAAAATTCACCCGGATTTTGAAAAAATAACTATACAATTTAAAATACACTTACCCCCGTATTCATAAACGATTATTAAATTTAACAAACGTTTTTTAAGGAAAATTTTCTAAGAAATTTTGTTTTGTAAACCTTTAGTACAAAAAAGTAAAATTTGTTTTAATTTTTTTACACGTAACAACTAAAGTTCCGTCTTACGTCATATAACACATGTATCGTCACCTAAAATCTAAAATGCCATATCGTCAGCTCATTCTTGGTTTGGCGCATATGCCAAAAAGTCGTAGTGGAGAAAAACAACAATGAAGGTTTACATGAAGTTTTCTAAAAATATACCTGATTGATTTTTTTTGTATTTTCACTTCTGCTTCTGCTATTTTTGAACGTTCATTAACGAATATAGAAAAGTTAATTTGTAGCATATTATGTTGTGCCGCATATGCCACTTTTATAAATTAGTTTTTAAAATTACAAATTTTCATATTTTTCGAATGTGTATTTTAAGTCAAATTACAATCCTCAAAAGCTTTTATACTATAATAGTCTTATTCATTGCTAGCCAAAGGATAGCTAAAGAAAGCTTCGTAACAGAAATATACAAACAAAAATTTCTGATTGTGCATAGAAAATATTCCTGAAAAATATTGAAGGAATAAGACTATTAAAGTATAAAAGCTTTTGAGGATTGTAATTTGACTTAGAATACACATTCGAATAATATGAAAATTTATAATAAATGTTACTCACCATGAGAAATAAAAATTCCTAGATTCAATTTTTTAAAAATTAACTAACTTTTTGTGCTGCATACGTATACTTACTGCTGTGTTTTGATTTGTTGACATTTTATTTTGCTTTTGCGATGAAGCGAAGCATGAGTAAAATTTTTTTCTTGTTGTCATTTTGTCTTGATTTCGCTTCAACTATTTTTTTCTTACGACAATGAAGCAAAGCAAGAGTTAAATTTATTTTGTACATTTTTGTAAGAGAAATTTGCTGCATTCGCCAAACAGTAGCGTGTAGAGCAAAACAATACTTAATAAACTTAAAAATAGTTGATATGGAGCAAAATTAATGCTCTTTCTCTCAGAAACCATAACAATTTTGGTTAAACCAGGTTTGAATTCAGAAAGTGGGTGCTTAAAATGTATATACTTGTTTTAGTTGTAAGTAAAAATGTTTGAAAATCTTTAAAACTTTCATCAAAATTTAGTCTTATTAAAATTTTCGAAGGGCTTTCTATCGCCCCTGTGATGAGAATCACATTTCGCCAAAAATGTGATTTAAATTTGAAGCCACTAAATTGGTGTGTTGGAAATCACGATCAAAAAAAATGTTGTTATTTCAACACGCTTGCAAAGACCAGAGTGACTTCCCAGTGAACTTATATTTATTATAAAAATTGAGTACATTCAGCAGAAAAAAGAGCGATGTAATACAATTTAGTGTGCTTTTATTGAATATCAACTGGGAATTTATTGCTCATGGTGAGTAACATTTATTATACAAATTTTCAAATTTTTCGAATGTGAAGGAATAATGCCCAATTTCTAGGATAGTAATTAAATCTAAATTAAGTTAATTTTCATAAAAACTTAAAACGTATTTAAATACAGATTGATTTTTTGAGTTTTATTTTAAAAGTCTTATTTAAACAAGATAAAAGTATGGTAGCACTACTTAATACAAAAAATATCATAAAAAAGTATAATTATTTACAAGGTGGTCTCAAAAAACACCTGATTTTTTTTGCTTTGCCTCTTGCTGTTGTATTGTCGTGATATTAAGGCCACCTTTTTAAAATATTACAATAGAAACTTAAGTTGAAATTAAGCAGGGCTGTGGAGTCGTTAAGAAAAAGTTATAACTCCGACTCCGACTCCTTTTGGTGAAATTTTTTAAGTACGACTCCGACTCCGACTCCAACTCCGACTCCGACTCCTACTCTAACCTAGCATTATTTAAGAGACTAGTTTTTATTTGACTTTAAACTCTTTTTTAATTTAGTAGCTGTTAAATGGTTAAATATAGCTACAAAATGATTCTGTAAAAATTTCAAATCGATATTTTAATTCTAACGTGCCGCGCATTGAGCTTTAACCTACTATATGAGTAGGAAAGCTGCAAAACATTTTATTTGGATTTTGGAAAAAATGCAAAAAACATATAGCGCCCGATTAAATAGACTAAATGAGTTGAACCTATTTTAATTCTAATGTGTTATGACATTCTTGACTTATAACTCAACAGTTGAGAACTTTAAACCAACTGAAATATAGAAAAATAATGGATTTGATTTTGGAGCGAACGAGTTTTGTTACGAACTTTCGAAAGAAACGAGTTTTGCTTCAATCCGTATGGGATCATTGAACTTTAGTATATTTTAAAGGTTATATAAATTTATTAAAATTATGCAAACAGTGCTACAAAATGTAAAAATAGTTCTGTAGGGGAGAGATACACTACACCAATTCACATCTTTTTCAAATAACGTTTTTTATACTGTTGAAATTTATAGATGTGTGAATTTCCATTAGTCCTATCTAATGTAGCTTTCGAGATAGAAAAGTTGAAAACAGCACCAAGTCCAGTTGGCTTAGACGTTAAGGCATCAAGTGTACTTTCTGTTGTTTACCACAATATTAATAGAGGCAAAGGACAGTCCTTTTTTGTAAATTGTGAAGTGAGGTCTATTGTTTTTAATATACATACATAAATTCAGACACTGCCATTTTGGTCTTGTTTTATTTATTAAGTCAAATCATTCTCAGGAAAATTTAATATAGTTTATTAAAACATGCAGATGCGCCTTCAGTTGTTAGTTCTACAATTTATATAACACATTTTGAAGAGAAACGTAATGTAAAAAAATGTTGTTAGCCTTTTATTATTTTTGGGAAATAGCACCCCTTTTGTTGTTGGACTTGGTGCTGTTTGTCTCAAGGCATGGAACAGTACCATAGAAGTACCACGAACCTTTTATGACGTAATTTTTTAAGTATATCAACGACATAAAAAAAAAATGTTAGGATCATATAAAATATTCGTACAAATGCACATTTTTATAACATAAACATCATTTGCGATTATCAACATGTTTTCGCGGTCTGCTGTAAAGCTTTCAAAATGTGGCTTGATGTAGTTTATCTCCCACCTGCAGAGTTAAAAAAAATGTGAATTTTTAGACAACTAAATTTAAATCTTTTTCTTCAGTGTACTCGCTATTGCATTTTTCCGTTCCTAATTCAATATTATTATTATCCAAGACCGAAATTTGAAATTTTAAGTCTTTATTATCTCTCCAATTTTCCCTAAAGTGAGTAGATAAAAGTATTCTCAAGCCATTTTTCGGGTTAACCCCCACATTGATGGGAATTATATCTGGAACAATGTCATGTATTTTTCCGAGTTCATTTTCCTTTTATTCTATTATAATTCACCTTGAAGGTTGGAACTTAAAATGTAGTTCACTTAATGCTTTCACCACAGGAGCTACAGTTGATTTCATGTCATATTCATGGACATGGCTACAAAAATATTCGTTAATATGTATACGATAAATAAAAAACAACATCTTTACAAATTTAATTTTTCAATTCCTTAATTCGGCTTTATTTCATTAACGATATCTTGGCGAAATTCAAATAGTGAACCCGCTGGTTTTTGTTACAGAAATTTGAGGTCACATTAAAACATAGAAAAGGACATGCTTCGATACAATCTATATAACTATTCTTATAAATTGTCGAAATAAGATGTTATCTCAATTTTTAATTTTTGAAACTCACCTACTCATATGAAAAGTATACTGGTCCTTATTTTCTTACTTCACAATTTCAAAAAGCAGACCCTCTTATGGCCAATTCCACTAATTTATTTAAATATCAACTTATGTTTAAAATTTGTTTTTTTATGTCAAATAAAAATAAAATTATTAGAAAAATTATATTAAAATATGAATTGATATTTAAAAAGAATTGGAGAAATTGGTCATTAAAATTTTTTATTTTAAAAAATATTAGAAAAATTTTAATGCAAAAAAGTCGGAGTCGGAGTCGCTAGTTTTTGTGGGTACTTCGACTCCGACTCCGACTCCGGCACAAAAACCTCAACTCCGACTCCTCAACTCCGACTCCGACTCCGACTCCACAGCCCTGAAATTAAGTGTACATACAACATCGGTGAATTAAGTATTTAGTGAAGAAGAGAATTTTGTATTTAAAACGATTTTAAACACAAATGTGTTTTAATATCAATGCTGAAAATTGACCATAAGACTATTTAAGTATAAAAGCTTTAAAAATTGTAATTTGACTTGGAATACACATTCGAAAAATTTGAAAATTTATTGAATATCTTTTAAAAAATTACAAAATTTTGATCAATGACAATAAAACAACACTAAATTAAATTTGTTTGCTTTTAAAATGGTTTGTGCTTCTTTCAATTTAAATTAAATAAACAGAACTCGCGAGCCTCAGTACACGCAAAATTTAAAGTGGCGATGTTGAGCTCACAAGTGATTTTACAATCCCGCGTTTTTCAGCACATGGGTGAATTCCTTTCTGGCGAATATAGATTACTTAAAATACTTAAAGTACTTTCACAAAAAGGCTTTCTTTTGGTATGGAAGAAAAACGAAAACAATTTATATAAGTAGGTTTTATAATTTATTTATTTTTAGTATATATCCAATGATTAAAAAAAAAAATTTTAATATAAAAAATTTCTTTCAAGACAAATGTTAAGTGCATATTTTTTAAATTTTTAGCGCATATATTTCTATTTCTATTTTTATGCGCATAAAACGCGATTTTAACTGCATTAAAGTCCAGGCCCTAATGATAACTTTTGAGGCATGTCTTTTTATTAATTATTTTTTTTTATTTGAATAATTAAATTTAACAAACGAATGAAAATAAAACAATATAGCAAAATTCAAATAAGAACTAGAAGGAGGAAAAACACTTAGAACAAAAATCATGTCCCTTTTATCTAGCCCTATTTCTTATCTACTGAATTCGTAAAAGTAAAAAAACATGTCTTAAAGACGAGTCTTAAGAATTATCGTATAATCGCCGCCTTTAAAAGTTTCTGAATTTTTTTTCGTTATATTAACGTCGAGTTGTTTGCCCAACTTAATGTAACATTTCTTTGTTTCAGCGTTTGACAAATTCAACCACGGTGAGGTAAACAATTGAGCAGTGCGTTAAGATTGTTAAAGCCTTTCACGAAAATGGGCGTTCAACCCAAAATATATATCGTTCACTTCGTGATTTTTTTGGGCAGCATAATCGACCAATTGTGCGCAAATTTCAGCAACCGGATCTGTAGGAAATGTGAAAACACCTGTGCATGCTTGCGCAGTTCTTACTGCGGAAAACATTGCTGTTGTTCGCGATAGTGCGGCAAAAGAGCTGCCAACCTCGACTCGTCGCTATCGCGAGATGATAGCGGACTTCTTGTGGTTCGAAATTGTCCATAGTGGCAATGTAAACGTATGTGGCTCCAACAGGACAGTGCAACTTGCCACACAGCCAACAAAATAATGGCTCTTTTGCGCTAGAAATTCAATGGCCGTGTTATCTCACGTCGTGGCGATGTTAATTAGCCACAATGATCACGTGATTTGACACCGTTGGGCTTCTTTCTTTGGGGATATTTAAAAGAAAAAGTAAACTCAATTAGCCCAGACCTATTCAAGAGCTAAAGGATAAGATAATTCGGCACATTAAGGTCATTGAACTCGAATTATGTCTCAGAGTCATTACAAATATGTACTATCGGATAGGGCTATGCCACCGAAGCCGTGGCGAGAATTTGGCCAATATTTTGTTTCACACTTAATTGTCATAGATCCTTCTATCATAATAAAAAATATGATGATAATTCTCTGAAAACTTTTTGTTTAATTTACAATTAACATCGTGCGTTTTGGTTGGACCACCCTTTATATCAAAACCTGGTCCATCATATTTGGGATCTTCGGAAAATCCATTTCAGGAGACGGCTTTTTTTGGAAAACTTTGCTACAGATTCCAAAGAAACGAATTTCTTTACTTAGTTGTTAAAAAAACCAGTTGTTTATTCTCGTAGTCAAAAGATATTACCGAAAAAGACAATTAGGCTCTTATGAATTGTTGAACGAAAGAAAGTCAAAAAGTTAAAGTTGAATTAGGCTATTATTCCAGATAAAATAAAAAACTTTCAGGGCGCCTAAATTGATATAAGTTATTATTCTATGCCAAGATATTTCAGATTCGATCTCTCATGTTGAGTTAGACTGTTATTCCTTTATAATAATTCATTAAGTTTAAAGAATAACGACTTAAGCTGATTTAGGCAATAATGAAAAAATAATGTTTATATATGTTGTAATCCTGAATTGACTTATGCGGTTATGCCAAAACAGTCATTTAGAAAAATAACTTAAGCTTTTAGGGTTAATTGCCTTTTTAGGGTTAATTTCCTTTCAATAACAGATACAAAAATAAAAAACTTATAGCAAATAGATTTAGACACGCTGAATACGATTGTGTCCTAACTCGAGTAAGGCTGTTATGGGTTTTAACCACAGATTTTATTTTAGAGGGTCTTAGAAAACTATTGTAAAAAAAACAAACTTAGTGAAAAAGTTATATAAGAAAAGATCTTATATACATATACCCTGTTCAAATGTCGCAGACGTAGGACAACAAGGTTCTATCTTAAGCAGCCCATACACGATTCAATTAAATTGTCAACTGAGTCGGTTGTTGTCCAAATCAAAGCGTGTATGGCTTTGTCAATTGATTAGTTTGACGGTTGTCGAGTTGGTTGAAGAAAAATCAAAAGATTTTGATTTTTTCAAGTTGACTACTAAGTTTTCCAATTCAATTGTACTGTGTGTGCTTGACTCTTTTGATCAGTTGTCAAAATTAATGTTTTTAGTTTTCTTTTGCAAAAAAAAGTTAAGTATTTTAAAAATTGTCGTTTTTTAAACCTTTTCTTTAGCTTCACTTTGGAAAATCAAATCTTGTAACGTTAATTTAACCGCCTTATACTCAATGCAAATGGATGAAACTTTGCAACCATACATATTCCCGATGACAGTACACGAATACATGGGCGTAGCCAGGCTAAAATCTAGGGGGGACAGGCAAAATTTTTTAAAAATGTTTTTTTTTAAGAAAAGCGTTTCTTAAAACAAAATTTTTTAAATGTTCTTATTTTCATTAAATTTTAAAATTAATTTAAAATCTTTCAATTCAGTTGATGAAGTGTGTTGTGTGGCCAAACATCAATTCAGTTGAAAGACTCAGTTGACAATTGAATTGAAACGTGTTTGGGACGCATTACATTTAGTTTATGTCCAAATAGCACTTTGTTGTCCTAAGGCCGCGATGTGGTGAATGTTGTACTTAAATATGTTATTGAAAAAGTGTAAGTCTATGTACAGAAAAAATTCTCCAAAATTTTTCACCAATTAAAGCATTAATCAAAAATATAATCAGTTTTGATTAAAAATTTAATCAAGTAAATTAAACGTTTAATTAAGTGAATTAAACGTTTAATTAATACTATTAACTGGTTTAATTGATAATATTAATTTGTTTACTGGTGCAAATTTAATTAATTTTTTAATTAATATCACAAATTTTTTAATTGAAATCAGTTTTTATTTTTTTCTGTGTGACGTCTTTTAAACATTTACTTTAATGTGTAAATGCAGTTTTAACTTCTTGTAATTGAATAGAATATAACGTTTTATCCACTCCTTATAACATTTTTTCGTTCTCTTAGACCACGCCTTGGAAAACCCCTCGAAGTCGAAGTCAGCTCATCTTTTAATATACCATATTTAGTATATACTGTTGTAGGTCATGCCTCTTTAGTCCGCTTGGAACATGTGAAACTTCCAGAAAATCAAAAAACTCATACCATAAAAATTACTCCATCAATAGAAATGATTCCAGTATCGTTTCTATATGTTTACTATATAGTTGACGGTAACTTTAGGTACGAGGAAATATCTTTAAACTTCCCTATGGAATTGGAAAATGAGGTGAGAATTGTTACTTCTGCTTTAGAGTTTATGACGAGAGAGTATTTCTGTTTTAAAGATTTCAATTGCAGCTCCCAAACAGGTTAAGCCTGGCCAAGAGGTGACTTTAAGATTGAAGGCCGCACCCAAATCATTCGTAAGTATATTGGCTGTTGATCTAAGTGTTTTTCTGTTAGATAGAAGCTATGATATTTACAAAGAAACAATATTGGGCGATCTACGTTATGACACATCGTATATTACCAATAGCCACATAAGAAGACCGGGTGTAATATCAGGTCTTATAACTTTAACCAATGCCCACTTTTCAACTTATGAGGATTGTAAGGTTTCTTTTTAACAAATTGTTACTTGAGATCAAAAAAAACTTTGTTTTTATTTATTGCAGCTTCAAGCGCGGGTGGTGGTGGCGGTGGCGGGGGAGGTCTAGTTTTTCGTACAAAGTTTCCGGAGACTTGGATATTCAACAATTATGAAATGTACAAGTCCTTTGTATAGGCATGATTATTTTTTTCACTAAATGTAACTTATTTATTTTGCAGTAACAAAACCGATACCGAAATAGTGTTAAATATACCAGAAACTATAACAACTTGGCGCATAACAGCATTCTCCAATCATGCTGTTAAGGGTTTTGGTATAGTCGATGGACCTACCGATATAACTACCTTTCTGCCATTCTTTCTTACGCTTAATCTGCCATATTCTGTCAAAAGAGATGAAATAGTTGCAATACCCGTAACCATTTTCAATTATCATAATGAAACTCTGGATACTGAAGTAACACTGTTTAATGATAAGATGGAATTTCGTTTCATTGAACCTCAATCGCAAAATACAACTATAGATTTACAAACAGAAAGCACACAAATTCCTGCAAATCGTGGCAAGACAATCAAATTTCTTATACAACCGATGCAAATAGGTGAAATTGAATTACGTTTAGCAGCCAACAATTCGTTATATTCCGATGGAGTTGTTCAGAAACTAAAGGTTGTACCCGAAGGCATTACGAAATACAAAAATAAAGCTCTCTATTTGAGTGCAGATGACAAGAAGTCATCGTTATCTTTGGATATACCAGCGGATAGTGTAAGCGATTCGGAATCAATAACATTGTCAGTGGGTGGAGACTTTATGACACCCTCTTTGGAGAGTCTAAATGATTTGGTTAAATTGCCAACCGGATGTGGCGAACAGAATATGGTGAATTTTGCTCCCAATATTTTAATTTTAGATTATTTTAAAGCCATAGGAAAACTGTCAAGGGAGAAGCTTCTTGCCAATCTTGCTAGATATTTCATCGAAATCGGTTATCAGCAGGAGTTGTCGTATCGTCATAGAAATGGTGGCTTTAGTGTTTTTGGCGAGAAGAAAACCAGAGTTGCTAGTACTTGGCTGACGGCTTATGTGGCACGTTTCTTTATTAAAGCCTCAAAATATATACCAATTGAAGCTCGAATTATTGACTCTGCCTTAGAGTATTTGGCAAAGAAGCAAGAAGTCAATGGACAATTTCCTTACACTGGTTATTTGTTTTATAAGGAACTAAAAAATAACTATGGTTTCTCGGCGTATGTATTACTCACATTTATGGAAGATGATGTAAGTAAAATAAAAATATTTCCATATCAAATAAGACAGTAGTCAATATCAGACTAAAAGTAACTTTTTCAAACTTTGTTGTGATTAAAATATTTATGTATTAGCAAGGTATATTTACACAAGGTAGACTCATTTGGGAGTGTAGACATACTGCTCTATAAAAAGAACCGAGTTGTCAAAATTGTCTTCATATGAAACAAAAGCAATTTAACGCAAACATTTACAAATTTTGGCTCATATACACGAAATTTGACGTTTGGATTCCAACTAGGGGTAAACAGCTGACAAACATATGGGCCAACGAGTTTACCTTGTGTAAATATACCTTGTGTATTAGGTTACAGATTCAAAAACGTTGCCCTCCAATATTCGCCTAAGAACATATCATAATCGAAAATAATCATTTGTAATTAACTTCAGGTCAGGGTACACTAAACAGGCATACGCATCCAGCCAGCTGGCTGTTTTTTATTTATGAACTAAGTGAACTCTAAATATCACAACACCATTTAACAACAGTTCACAGCCGAAATAACTCTTTCCGATGCATTTAATTTTTGAGTAGGGTCTTTTTTGCCGGAATTTTCTGATTCTGAAGATCAAATGATAATTTACTATAGCCCGAAAATTAAAGTTTTATCATAAAACCCACTCTAAAAAAGCACTTTTATACGCCCTAAATGGTAAGCCTAAAGGTGGGCCATCCAAAATTTTAAATTTGAATCGGTTATAAAAAAGTGCTGATTATATTTTCAAATTTCTTGTTTTTTTTTTTTGGAAAGGTTGTCATTTGTCGTTTAATAATGGAACACAATATCATTCATGTGACTACCACGACTGGCTCGGCAGTACCTCATCCGACCAAATCATCTGTAGTCAATAGCGACAATTTTGCTTATTGACATAGCCACCGATATAAAGATGCGCTTAATCCAAAAACCACGATTTTTCGGTCAAATTCTTTATATCCTGCCAAACAATATGCAGCCCAACCTGAATATAAAAATGCATGTTATTCTACCTTTTAAAGGCAAAGTAATCGGTAGTACAAATTTGGAATTTCAAATGGCCCACCTTTTATATTAACACTATTGTAAAATTTAGCCCAGTATAGTTTGATAAGTCTAGAAATAAAATTCTGTGATCGAACTATAATTTACCATAGGCCCTTTATAACGTCAATTCTCCAAAATTGATATTGTGAGGAAATAAAACCTTTAAAGATACGAGACCCTAAAATTTAAAAAGAAGTTTTCGTGAAAAACTCTACTTATGATGTGACCCGTTTTAAATCAAATATTTTTAAATTTATAGTTTAAAGATTTATTTATATTATTTGTAACATTATTCCAGAAAGCTGCTCGCAAATATCATACAACTATAGAAAAAGGTCTAGAGTATATAAGTTCCAATTGGGAAGACATCGACGATGTGTATGCCCTCTCCATTATAGCAGTAGCACTTAGTAAAGCCGGACATGCAAGTACGGACAAAGTAATAGAAAAGTTACAAGGTTTGCGCAAGGAAGATGGATATGGTCTTATGTGGTGGAGTGGAGATGGTAATGAAGTCGAAACTACGGCTTATGTTTTAATGGCTCTTCTTAATTCTCCCGGTAATCATTTTCCCATTTTAAAATGGTTACTTAAACAACGTAATAAGCAAGGCGGGTTTAAAACAACTCATGATACGGTAGTGGGCCTCGAGGCTTTAACGAAATTCGCCCAAAAATTTGAAAATTCCAGTAACTGGAATTCAAAAATATTGTGCACTGCTGAAGATCACGAAGGTATAGAGACAAAAATTAATGAAATTTTTATAAATAAGGATAATGTTTTAGATTTGCAGCAACATAAGGTAACGAAACAAAATTCAAATATTTTATTTCAAACAGTTTTTTATAATCAATTTACTTACAGTTGCCAAAATCTGTGCGTCGCGTTAATTTGGAAATCTCTGGCAATGGCTACTCGTTGGTGCAACTCTCCTCTCAGTATAATGTGAAAAATGATGTTGAGCTTAAGTATTTTGCTATGCAAGTAAAGCCGACCATTCGCAATTCAGCGGAATTGGATTTGGAAGTCTGTTTTACATATCATGCCTTAATGGATATCAATAATAGTACAAATATGGTCATCATGGAAGCAAATCTGCCGTCAGGTTATAAAATTATAGCTGAGTCTAGTCAGAACTTGTTGCAAAATGAATTCATCCAAAAACTTGAAACCGCAAATGATGAAACTACTATGATATTATATTTTGATAAGTTATCCACAGATGTTAGCCATTGTGTGACTATTAAAGCATTCAAAGCCAACGAGGTAATGGACCCAAAACCGGCAGCCATAGTAATGTACGATTATTACAATACAAAACGACTTAACTCACAATTTTATACAATTTAGGTTCAATTCAGGTTTTACTTTAAAATATTGTTTAAGGCCGTTATACACTATCCCACAAAGTCTTTGGTAATTTATGAAAATGCAACCCTGTCATGATAAGTTGTTATTGTTTTTTAAAAATGTTCAAAGAATAATTGGGTCATTCTACGTAAAGAGATTATCTGATATTAGGAATGGCGGCGTGATAAAAATATTTAAAATAATAACTTTTTTCAATATAATCGTATTTAATCAGGTTGTTTGAATGCATGTTTTGTAATGTTTAGAACAAAAAAAATTAGACTTAAATTTCCATACAGTCTTCTTTTATGTAACATGGAAAACCAAAATACTAAGTATCTGCTTACATAAACGTAGTCGAAAAAAAGTAAATTATTTAATTGCATATATTTTGAAATATAAGGTAACAAAAACATATAGAGCATCTATGCTCCAATAAAAACTTTAAACTTAAATAAGAACTTCTACTTATAAAAACAAACATTAAAAAATATAACGATTGATGATAGTAAAAAGTTGGTTAGCACGATTTTTTATAATTTTTTTTATATTAAATAAGGCATACATACATTTTTAAAGCGTTAAAACACTTATAACGTATATAGTGGATATGTGTTGGCTTAACGTAAAATAATATACATGAAATACTAAGAAAGAAGTAATATCTCACTTCCTTATCTACCCTGGGCGCAGATGAAGCAGGGGAAATACGGCAGGGGAGAGATTTTTTCATTAAAAAACAAGCACAATCAGAAAAATATGTATCGTAACGAAAAAACAAACTAGCACAGTAAATTATACTGAAATTGAAATAAATAAATATTACAAACAAACTTAAGCCACAAATAACAAGCGAATAAAACTCACCAGGGGAGATACATCAATCACTGACACGTGCGAGCGATCCGAGTGGTGTGGTCGAATTATCGGCCCAATAAGAGTACGCTAATGGCTCGCTCGATTTTTATTGTTAAATTCACTTCGAAACAAATGTTCTGCAATTTAAATTTTCAGCGACAACGCATTTTAGCGGCATTTTTAAAAGGTCGAAAAATGTGCAGGGGAGGAGACTTAAAATACGAGGGACAAAAACTATGTAATTTTTTTAAATAGAATATGAAAGTAATTTGAAATTTTATTTAAACGACTTTTATTGTTATTTATACTACTTTATGTAATAAATAACGATTAGTTGTTTAATGAATTAGTAATGTGTTAAATTTCAAAGATTTTGTTACAGAATAGTAAAGGGACAGGCCAGGGCAGATACTTTTTTTAGGTAAACACGAAGTTATGACTAAACTAAGGTAGTTTAGGTATTGCAATTTATTGTCAAAAAAGTTTACTTTATTTGTTATTAAACACGTTTGATATTTCCACAAATTTTTTAATTATATATGATTTTTTAATGTAGCCGTAGATAGTACATCTTAACGTAGAAACACCCAATTACATAAGGAAAGCATTTTTGAAAAATACGTAAGACTTTGTGGGATAGTGTGTAGCGGCCTTTAGGAATTGGGTTGGTTTGTATTTGTTTTCTATTTAATGAAAAATAAAACTTTATTTTTTGATTTGTAATTATATGGAATTATGGTTCGAGGATTCGTCTGATAAATCTGATGAATACCATGTATGGGTATAAGTGTACAACGGTGGTGGTATTTTCATATTGAACCAAAAAATACGCAGCTGTATATAAAGTTAAAATTTTTTATATAAATTTTTATAATCAAAAACAATAGTTACTTAAAAAAATATATTTAATTCATATTCGTTCCTTAATATATTAAATCTTTAAACAGTGCAGGTAACCGGGTACCCCAAGTGATAAATAGTGTTAATAAAGTTGGTTATTAACACAAGGGTTAAATCAAGCCACAAATATATTTAGAATAAAAATGGTTCGACTTGAACTAGAACCATGCAAAATTTTCTTGGTTCAAGCCATATTTTCTAGTGATTTAGTAAATAGTTCATTCCGTGTACTATGCGTACCATTTATCACTTTAATACAAAATATAGATACCTAGATAATATTCGGCGTTAAGAATTCTAATACATATTATTAATCTTAACGCTAAAACAGAACTTTGTTTTAATGTGTTCATAATTGCAAATGGGTCCCAACAAGGGAACACTCTTACAAATTCGTCTTCATAATTTTTACTTACATTAAAAATGTTTTCGAATGTGCTTCTTTCTATGAGTAAAATTTCAATTTATAACATCCTTATGCAAAAAAAATAGTTAAAGTTTACATTAATTTACTAATACTTTTTAACTTTTTTTGCAAAAGACGGTGGAGCTTTCTTAAAATTGTCCTATTCTCTCAATATTTTACCCAAACAGCCTGCCTGCCCGACGGACGGTCATGGTAAGATCGACTCAAAATCCTGAGTGCTTTTCATATACATTTGACTTCACAATCACCTGCCTGTCATTTGGAAATAGAACATAAGACTTCTATATTGAGTTCTGCACATTTCAAAATAAAATTTTCTATTTGTCCCACTTGAAGTGTGAGTAGTTGCATGTACCCTGTCGGAAATAAAGTAAACTTAAAACTTACTAATGGTACATTAAAAAAATTACCACAACTGAAACTGAACTCAAAATCTAGCTCGTTTCTTTAAAATGTTTCATTTGATTTTTCTACATAAGGTCTTTAGAACGAGTCAGTACTCACTCACTCTGCATAAGTTTCAACTAACCACAAATTAGCTAATTTTGAGTTTGTTTTTGGATACAAAATAAAAGAAAAAAAATTAAATTATTTTTGCTTTTTGAACCTACTTATACCAGAGAACCAGAGAGAAAGAGAATATTATTATTAAATTGCCCGTTACACATATGTTTTGTTTTACTTTTGTTATATTGCCCCTTTGTTTGGAGAAGAACTCTCAATTATCAGCATACCCAAAACGACTTTCATAATAATTTCACTTGGAAAATGAGATGTATTTAACTTAATAATTTAAAAAAATAGAATATGGGAATCTTTGCTTCTAATATTACTTTTAAAACATGAAACAAAACCAGCAAATCGTTTTTTACCAAAGTCTACTGCATCAGTTTTGTGTTAGCCAAACGCTAGTTCAATACTTATCGAGAAGAAGTCAGTTGTACAAAAGCAACTCACTAATCCCTGCATAACTTTTGAGTTAGCTAAAAGTTAATTCAAAACTTATCGAGAAATAGACAGTCATACAAAAAACTTTTGACTCACAACTGTATGAGTTAGTTTTGAAGTCTGTTGTAAATTAGTTAGCAAAATGTCAACGTTATTTTAAGCCAGCTTATAAAAATCCGACAGAGTAGATTAAATAGATTACCAAATGCAACCCCCTCAAACCATTCGTATAAAATCTTTGTGCCTCTGTAAATTTTATTATTTGTCTCTAACTAGATGATTTGTGAACTGTTATCTGTAGTTTTTGCTATCACTATTCTCCTAAACTTGTAGTGGTAGGTTTATTGCAAATATTAAGTAGCTCTCATCACATCGTTCTCACTGGTTTAATTTTAGTATGAAAATAATATATGTATTATCGTATGGTTAAGTACATAGAAGATTAGTGGCATTATAACAGAAAAACACCCTCATCGCCATTCATCTTAAACAAATGATTACATGACTGACTGCTTTGCTTAAATATTGACACGATAACATTGACCTAAACTTGATTTGCTTTTAGAAGAACTTATAATATTATTATAAGTACTTTTAAAGGAAATCATAGTTAAACCTTACGGGCATCCGAGTGCTTAATAACTTTTGTACCTAACCTACCCTATATTTGTTTAAAAGTTTTAAAAATAAAACGATCAATCAATCAGATTTTATACATCTGCCAACTGTGTTCCCCTCTCTGTCTGTGTGTAGTTTAGGCAATGTTGCCAACTTTTTACTTTTTACTTTTCTTCTATAACTACATCTATAACAACTTCTACAACTACTTTTTCTGGATGTATGCATATAAAAAAATAATGACTTACTTTTTAATGCGTTCATTTTGGGACATTCCATGTAAAATTCATTGGTTCTTTCAGTGGAATTGTAAGTAGTGCTCTTATGTTTTACTGGGTCTCTAGACACTTCGGACCACTCTTTTGAATTCCCTACTTATTTTCGTCAACCTTCCTTGGTAATGCCCTAATGTTATTACAAATGGCATCAATTAGGCAAAAAGTAACATTAATCTAATGACGAACGTCATCATAAAATTTGGTCGAGAAGCAAAAATTCTCATATTCTATTTTTTTTAATTATTTACACTGGACTTATACGCTCTAGTTTTTCTTGATAGTCTTTTACATACACTGTCTGTCAAAATTTCTAAAAATTTAAAGCTGTGACGTAGGCTGCACACAAGAAAGCAATTTGCTCACTAACCTTGAAATCAGCTGTTTTCTTGAACGTAAATTAAAATACTCACTGGAAAGGGAATTTTAAATGCAATTCTTAAAAGTATGAGTAAATTGGTAAAAAATTGTGAGTGCATTAAAACTTGATCGTGTTACCCTTAAGTTCCCAGGAAAAACTTTTTGATTTTTAGTAACAGGTGGTAGCTATTTCATACGTTACCTGGTAAGTAGTTGTCATTACATTGTCATTATTCTGAAAATTTAAATAAGTACTTACTAGTAATGACCTCAGCAACTACTTATTACTTCTATTATTTCCACTACTGAACATTTGCTTACTAATAATCAGCTCAATTGCTACTTTCTAGTTGTGTTGTTTTCAGTTCTGAATAATAACTTACCGGTAACGTACTTAATAACTACTTTTTGGCTTTTAGTAAATAAATTGTAAGTACGTACAATTGAACTTACTCGTAGTTAAATAATAACTAGATATTTTTTGACTTCTTGTAAGTGTGTTGTAAGTACTGAATTCTGTGGACACCTCGAACAAAAATATGTAAGTAGTTATTCAGCCGAAAAATAAGTATTGCTTATTTTTCTCCAACATTACTTGCTAACTTACCAGGTAAGTAAGGTTTTTGCTGGATTAGTTAAATAGATCACATTTTTTAACGTAAAATTAATACAAAAACCATATCAGGCATACTGCCGGTGTCTTATAATAAAGAGTTCTTCTGTAAACAAAGGGCGGAATACAACAAAAGTGAAACAAACATGTATAACGGGCTAGTAAATAATAATATTCTCTCTCACTTAAGTCAATCCTAATGACTAATAAGTCCCAAGTAAAAACTTCGCTTACTTTTTCAAAATAAATAGCTTCTCCCACTCATTATTAAGTAGCTTTCTTCTACTACTGCTTTTGTAACTACTTATTTCTGGAGGTATGTAGGTAAAAAATAATGACTTACTTTTAAATGTGTTCATTTTGGGACATCCCTTGAAAAATTCATTTGTTCTTTCAGTAGAATTGTAAGTAGTGCTTTTATGTTCTCTGATTACTCAACACATTGTTTTGTAGTTTTTACTGGGTCCTTTCCCCGATGTAACTGAGTCATCGCACTGATGACATGTTTTATTTAACTGAGTCCGATTCGTCATTTCCGTGAGGCCAATTTGTCATCCCATTGATGACATAATTTCAATTTTTGACTCTGATAACAATTTTACCAAGTAATGTTACGGCTGACATCACAATGATGAGAAGTGTCATTGAGTCAAAAACGAAGACACTTCTCATAGTACTGATGTCAAAATACATCAGCGTTATGACGCCTTTTCCATTAGTGTATCCGCGCGTTGGGCTGTGTAACATTTAATTTTCCAGAAACGCCAGAAAGTTTAGTTTTCTGTTTTATGATTTATTACAAGCTTTATTTTAGTGCATATCAAGTGTTTATACGAGATGTACGTGTTAGATTATTTAGTAACCAGTGATGCCAACTTTTTAAAAACAAAAAGCACTTTCAAATTTAAAAAAAGCCCTATTTCAAGCAAATTAATTATATCTTCAATCAAAATAATAACATCCAAATCATTTGGATCATCATCAGCTGAGTTTGAATTGGCCATAAAACAGTTTTAAAGTAATACAGTGCGAGCTCGAGTTTCGTTACTTGAAAAAATCTGTTGCAATTACCGACCATTGTTTATAAAACTTAATGACAGCTTATATTTAAATAAAAAGCAAGTTAGAGTGTTATATTCGGCTGTGCCGAATCTTTGATACCCTCCGCCGACAATTTGAATATTTCAGGAGTGATATTTAATGATGTCTATTTATTATTAATTTATCTTTATAAAAACAGACATCTGAATTAACCCAAATATGCCCAATGACCTATATATAGTACACCAAAATTCGGGCTTACATGATAGGTCACGATTATCAAAGTACCGTTCTTTTTGTTCACATACTCAGTACTCATCAATACCTCGCGAGACATTGTGTGATCCCATTATTTTTTGCTACTATTTTTGAGTTATTGTGTTATTAATTTGTGACATTTTCATAATGACTGAATGTCGGGCCACGTTTGTACGATAAGTAAAATTTTGTACATTTACAAAAGAATAAATACTATTTTTTGTTTGAATTTATATTTATAAAGATTAGCTTGATTGTTATATGCGTGAACGGTTCATTATTGTGTTTTAGTCTTGTTGTTGCAACACCTTAAAGTTTGGCGACCTATATGTAGGACATTGGGAATATAATATGCTATGTATTTTCCATAAAGGATTTTCCCTCCATGAAGATTTGGCGTTGAAAAAGGATGAGGACTTGGGTGTGGATAATATAACTATATTCCATCCCAATAATGCATGTGGGGACATCACAGACGAAGATTCTGGCGATGAAGCCTGCGTCGAAAGAAATAATTTACTGGCTTCGCTAATGCAAAATAAGGTGGAAATTGTAAACAAAATCAATTTTGATAGTGATAAGGACACAGAGGATAATATCTCTCTCGCAGATTAGAGAAAACTCGTCTAAAAAACGCGAAAAAAAAATGAAGAAAAATAAAAAATATGACTTTGTGAAGAAAGACTTATCCACCTATGATGCTATTTTTGAAAAACCTGAGGAGGGCTTCGATATAGAGACGCGTAATCCTAATTCTCTTTTTGTCTATTTATTTGATGATGAGCTAGTAGAAGAAATTACGGATGGAGGCAAATGGTACACATCATAAAAAATAGAGACTTGCGTGTGAATATACCCAAAACGAAATACTTCCTTGAAGTAATATTGCTTAGAGGATTCGTTCCTCTGCAGAGCTCTGATTAGAAGAAGAATGTTTTTGAAACGCTCGAAAGACTTCAACAATAAACTAGTTCCCCAAGCGATAGCGAGAAATAAATTTGAGTTTATTTTGTCCGATATTCATTGCTAGCTCCCCAAAAGTCAGGCCATTCTTCGCGCATTTGAATTAAAAGTTTATGGAAAATGCTGATGTTGAAGATAAACACAGCTTAGATGAAGCCATGGTTCCATACACAGGTATACATGGTTGCAAGCGGTATATTCATGGTAAACCAGTTCGTCATCGCTTCAAACAATTGGTAGGTTCGACCCTTACCAAGGTCTTATTACCAAGGCCTTATCCGTGAATCTTAAAAGAACTTGGGTGCCTAAATAATGAATTGCGTTATGGTCGATTGCACCATTGGTTTATTTCACAGGAGAAACAAACATGATGTGGACCCTGCCATCAAAAAACCTTAACTAGATGCCGAAAATGTGATATAGGATAATACGTAAAATGTTTTTGTCGTATCACACCCAATGAGTCATTGCCCAATGTCCTATATATAGGACGGCTTTAAAAACCACTTTTTTGCAACAAATCTTAAAAAACCTTTAATTGGACTGTTTTTATTTGTCATTTGCTTCCAAAATAATATAAAAGAACTTTTAAAATGATCATGCTCAAGCAATGGGCATATCTGGGTTAAAAATGGTTGCGGCTTACCCTATATTAAATTATTGACCGACAAATGCTATAATGATAGCATTATTTATTACGGTTTTAGGCGTACTAAACTGTTTTCTAGGAGTAGGGTTTATATGGGGCCTAGGGTAAATTATGAACCGATCTTCATGAAATTTTACAGTGTGATTTCCAGTCGAATAAAACGAATAGTTGCAAAATTTCATATCATTTCGTGCATTTTTCAATCATTTATGTTAGTTTTTGTAACAAAATTATCAATTTTTTAAAGTGGTGGTTCCACATTTTGATTCATAGCTCTGATCCTACTGAGCCGATTGGGCTGGATTTCAATCCCAAACTGCTTAGGATAACTACAAGCAATTTGACACCCAGTTTTTTTTATTTCTTTTGAGTTTTTCGAAAGTGAGCGTGTTTTTGACAGACGGACAGACGGACATGGCTAAATCGACTTAGAATTACTCAAGGGGTCTGAGATAAATAATAAAAAAGTTTCACACGGAATGACAAACTTAGTATACCCTCTTCACAACTTATTGTGGTGGAGGGTATAAAACTTATATTTTATCGTTTTACTATATCTAAATTAAAATCGTGCAACGTTAAATAAAACAACTGGCGTATGATAGTATCCAATTATTTAAACCTATGCTTCTGAAAAAAGAACACACATAAGGTGTAAAATAGAAAAACATGTATGTTTTCATTCTGATACTTAGTCAAACCTTTTTGCAATAACACTAGAGGTAGAAGTGCACAACACGCGGAAAACTAAAGCGCATGCAAAATGGCAGGTTACACAACGCTCGTTATAAAAGCATTTTCTGTCAGCTGTTTTTAATTTGTTTACCACTGCTCATACCAAGCTACGGCTCTTTTTTTTGTTTTGAAGTCTTCGTTTTTTGTACGGTTTCCGACTGCATGTTTCTTAACAATTCCTAATATTTTACAAGCCATTTTCTATTTTTGAAACAGTGTGTACATCTTTAAAAAAATGTTTACCGAATTACATAGTTTTTATTACGATTGCTAAATATGTTGTCAACGCTAAAAAGTGCAACGTTTAGTAAAATTTCCAAATTGCTAGAAAGCCTAGCTCTAACCTCGTAATTAAAGTTTTTGGTAAAACGAATGCAACTTTCTTTTATCATTTGAAATCTTCAAATCTTTACAGGCCTTCTCAAAATTGTACCCCAAATTGCAAAGCTCATCTAAATTATCCTCTATATAATCGTAGTTTTGTACAAGTAAGAGTGCTATATTCGGCTATGCCGAATCTTACATACCCTTCACCATCGTGAGGTAAGAACAAAAATTTATATAAATTATGTTCTTTAGATATAAATAAATATTAATTGAGCTACGCCAACTTTTCATTTCGTCATACCGAAGAATATGACAAAATCAAAAAAGGGTATATATGTACCTAAGTCCGTTGCATCTTTTGCCAAAGTTGATGTTTGAAATTCGTTTTATAATTTTTTGATCTTAACACATTGACTGACACGTCGGACACTACTGTGTGACAATGCACTATGTGGTTTACGCCACGTCGGACACATATGTCCGACGCGATTTGCATTCTTTCTAGCCATGTCACACAAAAGTGCTTGACGATAAATAAAATTTTATTGCAGTAATATGATGTACGGCCCCCCATGAAATTTCTGTAAAAATGGTTTCGGCGGAGCTCAAAAATTAATTAAAAAAAAAATTAATTTTATATACACAGTTAGAAAAAAAGTAAAAGAAGAGTTATTTTACATATTTTTCTTATAATGCAAAGACACAAATTAACAACTAATAAGGAAAAATATAGAGCGATATAGAGTGTTTTTTTGCCGTGCATATATGTCCGACATGGCCTTGCATTAAAAAAAAATCGGCAGGCGCCACGTCGGACACATGCGTGCGACACTCTTATTTGTAAAACACTCTTTGTTTTTAAGCAGTAAATATTACTGGTAGTATCCTAAATTCCAATATTGACGTTTTCGAATATAAAACGCAAAAAAATGCTGTGGCCACCAGCATCTAATTTGCTGAAAGTGCCTTGGCAGTCAATGTGTTAAAATCGTTTTTTAGAACTTAAAAACATTAAATAAAAATAAAAAAAAATTATTTTTCAGACTCGAACTCGCAACCTTATGAGTCTCAGGCGAGAAGTTAGACAACTCAGCTACGAACGCTTTTACTGGAGAAGCGTTAAATTAAAATATATTGAGTCTACGAGTTTGTTTCTTTATTTGAGCGGCATATCATGTTTATGGGTTTGTGTGCATAAAATTAAACGCATTAAAATAAAACAGCAAAACAACACCAACCACAAGGGATTTTTTTTTGGAAAAATTAGAGGCTGTCGTGGTTTTTTGGTCATATCTCAGCCATTTGTGGACCGATCCTGCTGAATTTCAATAGCAAGAAATGGTGGACTATATGTGACATAAATAAAAAACAACCTAGCCGCTATCATGTCTGGAGTCTCCGGAAAATATCTATTAAACGTAAGACGGACATTGTTCAATCAACTTCTCTTTTATAAGGACCAAAAATATATATACTTTATAGGGTCTAAGATCAATTTTCTAGAAATTACAAACGGAATAACAAACTTACATATATATACCCTTTTCCACCTGTGGTGAAGGGTATAAAAATGGTAGAACAAAATAAAAATTGTAAAAAGCACTAAAGGCACTAACGAAAAACTGAAAAAGCACCAAGTTAGTGCTTTTTGTAGTTTGGCACTAAGAATACAATTTTGGTTTTTGAGGCATCAAAAAGCACCATGAATAGTGCCAAAAGCACTAAGTTGGCACCACTGTTAGTAACATGCTGTCTCTCTCCTTGTTCCCAAATAAATAAAAGCAGTTTACGCCCCTTTAAAATTTCGTACAGTAGCTATATTTAGTTAAGAAAAATTTACGTTTTAAAAAAATTGGACCAAGATCGTAGAGCGTCAAAATAAAAATACATTTTCTATGTTTCTTAAGCAAATTTTAAAATAACATAAAAGTTATTGAAATAAGTTCATAATTGTAAAAATCTAAAAGCCTTCAATCAATTTTGTTTTAAAGGTCACAGAACCTTTTTTAATTAAATTTGTTTTTTATATTCAGATGTCAATTTTTGTTGTTAAATGTCATCATCACGCTCTCAACATCATTAACGACACTTTATATGTTTGCCCTGTTGGTGGAAAATTAAGAGGAAAAAAGGGCGTGGCAAAATTAAATTTTTTTAATATTTTTTTAGCTTATATTTGAGCCTTAAGGGACATAAAAATTGCCTAGCATATAGTCCTTACAATGCCTGAAGTAGTCGGATCCCAGATTTCTAGACTACGGGCGATGAATTGAGAGGAAAAAAAGGGGCATGTCAAAATACTGTTATTTTTATTTTAGCTAATTTAAAAGCCCCTTAAAGACCAAAGAATCTAAGAATTGCCTAGCATATGTTACTGACGTTGTAAGAATTAAAATTTTTGGACTATGGACGGAGAATTAAAAGGAAAAAGAGGCGTGGCAAAAATTTTCTGCTTTCATATTAACTAATTTGGACGACCCTTAATAACCTAGGAAGATGAAAATTGGCATGAATGTTTTACGGACCAAGGAGAAGATGAACACTAAGCTGAATTTTTGATATCCGGTGTTAAAGCGATGAGACGAAAGTAAAAAACGGACGTACTAAGTTAATATCTATATAATGATGGCTTAATATAAAAAAGACGTAACTGATTTTGTTTAAAATTTTTTTGTTTATTCTGGTATTTAAATGCAAATGCAAATTGCTTTAAAAATTCTGGGGGCCATAGAATAAATTTCGTTGCATCTTTTATTTGTTATTGCATTAAAACTTTTGAAATATCCAAAATTGTATGGATTTTAATAGGTTTTTTTCTTCCCTTGTAAACTAGCAAAAAATCGAGTAAGGCCTTTTTTATATTAAGCCATCGATATATCCATTTAACGTGAAATTAAGCACGACATTTATTTTAGGAATTGACCTATTTCCAATAATTCCAGATCTTCAATTTTTCTTAAGCGCCAACGACAGTTCCCAAAAAGGCTGGCATTCTTCATAATTGTAAATAAAGCGCAGGGTCAGACGTTAAAAAATATGGGAATATATTTGCCTAAGCCGGTCTTTAGTCATGGACAATTGTATGTTGCATTTTCAAGAGATAAGTTCGCAGCTGATGTCAAATTTAATGTTATTCACGAAGATGAAAAGAAGGGAATGCTTCGCAAGGGCAGTTAAGAAGTATTCACAAAAAATATTTGGGGTATTCACAAGGTGTGCTATTATGTTATATTGTCATAATGTTCTAACATTTTACAATGGTTTAAAAATATTGTTGTTGCTTTATAAACAAAAAGTGTCTTAAATTAATTGAACTTTGCTTGCCATGTTTATTGTGATGTCGTAATTAATCAGAAGAGACCTGCGGCTGAGCCGAGCCGCATTAGTAAGCCGTCGCCGTTGAAGGTAAAATTTATAGCAATTTTTGCAACAAATCACTTGCGGCGTCTAATTAGATCAGCTTAGGACTCTGCTGTTCGGAAAACATACATTTGCGTCTGAAAAATCGAAAATAGTCAGGTAAGATCTAATTTAATTTATTAATTCATGGATTAGAATAAAAAATATTTTTATTTTAGGTAAATATTTATGCCTGTATTTATAAAAAATTTTTAAATTTAATAAAGGTTTACAAAACAAATTTTGTATGAAAATTCTCCTTAATAAACGTTTGTTAAATTTAATAATCGTTTATAAATACGGGGGTTAATGTTTATATTTGTTTTAAACCAGCTGCTTCAAATTCAAAATAGCACACTGAGTTATGAGGGGTTGCTCACAACAGTCGTATTATTTCGTGTTTTTATTTTAAGACATATGATTTTATGACACCTTGTGAATCCCCCAATTGTGTATACAGAAATTTTTAAATGTTTGTTCAATTCATTTGTATTGAATTAAAAGGGAAAAAATATTAAAAAAAATTAAATAATAAATTTTTCTACTATTTCGTTATTAGTTATTAAGTTTTTCTGCTTTGTACTTTTATTTGGGTCATAAAATTCGCCTATTTGGAAAAAAAGAAATTCATGATTTTGTAAATAAATTTTTCGCTTTTTTCTGCCATTTTCTTCCTGCCTGGCAGGGACAGGCTTAACAGCTAGTATTGTATATTCTTTATAGGGCCTAAGATCAATATTAAAGAAATTCAAATGATTAAAATATTGAAAAAAATTAAAATATTTCAATTATTATGTCACTTTGTTTATAACGGAACCACAAAACCGATAAGTCCGTTTGTAAAACATCGTGTTGATCACCTAAAAATATCAAATTTGTAGGCAACCGCTTAGATTTCTTGCATTTCCGACCTTATAAAATTTATTTCAGATATGTGCCATAAGTTCATAAAATGTGACACAACTGCTGGTAAAACGAATAAACAAAAACATTTGGGAAAATTTAAGTGGCTTTAGTCGAGTTGTTAACTCTGGTAAGAATGAGCCTTTATTTATAAGCGTTGCAGAATTTAGCAAAAACTGTATTATCTCTCTGTTCCCACTGTAACATTTTACACTTGTTACTTGACACGCTATCATCTCTTACCTCTTAAAAAAAAATTTCAATAATTTCTAAAAGTAGTTCATATTGTGTTCATGTTTTCTAATCAGTACAAGTTCTGCCTTCTGACAATACATATTTTTTATGAATAGCGGAAAAATGAAATTGTATTGGATTTTTGTGGTCATGCTGTTACAGCAATTAACTGCACCCGTATTGAGTGACAGGTATGTATATTTACATATTCATACTAACATAAATATACTCTAATATTAAATCTAACAATAAATTTATAGTTATTATGCAATAACAGCACCCGGTTTAATGAAATCAAATCGCAAATATACAGTCGCTGTTACAGTGGACAATGTGGAGGAGACCTGCTTATTGCGCATCACAATTATGGGAATATCATTTAATGCATCCCAAGAGGTGCAACTTGAAGCAAATAAAGCAAAATTAATTGATTTCTATCCACCGAAATTGCTCGAAGGCGACTACAAATTGTTAGCAGAGGGCATAAAAGGAATTCGATTTAAAAATGAAACTGAGCTGCTGATTGATAGTGAGGCAGGTCCCAAAATCTATATACAAACTGATAAGGGTGTATATAAGCCACAAGACTTGGTGCAATTTCGTATTGTTATGTTGGATGAGCATACGAGACCTTTAAAAATACAAGAGCCTATACGAGTTGATATATTGGTGAGTGGGTTTGTCTTTGAACACATAGTTAATTTACTCTTTTTTTATTCCGCTTGTAACAAATCGAAATAGCCAAATGATTATTTGCTTGAAGCATTATTGTATCTTAAAAAGTTAACAGATGATCTAGCAATATTCGTGTTGCTAATGAAATCACAATTAGAGTTCTAAAAGTAGAGACCAATAGGTTTAAGATCTCCAGAAATTACTCGGACGTGTAAAAGAAATAAAAACAAGTATTCGAATGTTCTATAGGATATAAGTAAACAAGCTTAAGAAATTAAATTTAAACAGAAATATTTCCTCGGAGCTCAGTGTTAAAAAGGGGTCAAGTCAGGCTGGATTTCCACCCTACTGAAGGACACTTCTAAATAAATGTAGTTGTCTAAAATTAGGAAGCATTAAAAATATATATACTCGGCTTAATATGCAAACCTGCTAACTCCGTTTCAACACATTTTACAGGTGAGACAAAAAACTTTTTATATTTCATATGTGCACCTTAATAGAAAAACCAAAAATATAGTTGGTTTAACACACTTCAAGACTAAAATTGAAGAAAAACTACATGCTGGTCGACGAGGCGTATCTTTCTCTACCACACGGCTTCAAAATCTTGATTTACTTCAAAAGTGGATTTAGCAGATTTGCATATTAAGCCGACGAAATATTAAAAGTTTTATGTTTTACCAGCTTAAGACGGTGCCCTTTCTAAATTATCATCCAAACTTTTTTTAATATCGGTCCATATTTGACCATAGCTTAATAGTAGGGTATTCAAACTATTAACCATCGTTCGATTAATCGATTATTTTGTGCGATTATCTGTCCGAATAATTAAAAATTGCTTATTTTCGATTAAGGAATAATTCGAATAATTTATGTCGATTAATCGAAAATTTTATGAAAAGACAAGAAAAAGAACAAAGAAATTGGATATGCTTTATAACGCTTTACTTCCAATCTCTCCAACGTCAACAATAAGTGTTCATCAAAGAAAGAAATCATTTTAACTGTTTTCTCTTTTTGAAAGATTATTTTAGAAAATTCGCTTAAATTTTGATGCTATTTTTTATTTAAAAAGTTTTCCTCTTTTATTACATGAAGTACCTTTTTTTAAATTGCTGTTACTCTTTTAATAAAATTTTTATGTTAAAAAATATAATTTTTGGTCTTATTTTTAAACTTTTAAACTATACAAAATTAAAATTATTCGATTAACCGAATAAAATTAAATTGTTCGATTATTATTCGAATCAATTGTTACCTCAAATAATTACTCGCGCGATTAATCGATTAATACAAAGTATCGATTAATTAAATACACTATTCCATAGCTATAAAAACCACTACCGAAAATAGTTAAAAATACTTTGGCTTCCTTATAAATGTTGGTATTGATATAAAATTCATTTTATGTCATGACAATTGTTGTGCTGGTTCAAATTAAACCCATATGCCCCATATAAGCCCCCTTCCTAAAAGATATCTAAATAATATTCGGCACAAAGAACTTTTATGTAAATTTTAGCTACATAACTTAATTTTGCCCACAGGTCCTACACATGGTACACTCTAGAAAATTTGTCTGCATATACTGTTTTGTAGGTTATCAGATAGGCGTGCTTGACCGACCATTTATACTTTCTTTATTGTTTTTTTTTTAATGTTGTGCTTTACGCTGCTCGCTCCTCCAAAAGCGACAATTTTGTTTATTGACAAAATTATCAAGCAAAATGTGATTTTTAACATAAATGATCGTTAGCGCCCGCCATAAAGTCCCGATAAAAGGTAAACTTAAAACAAACAACACTTAAAAATTTTGCAAACGTTTTTGGAGCGTGTGATTTTTTCATAACTAAATGTCATAGAATGGCAAGTTTTAAATGTAATTTAAAGAATTTGAAAGTAAATTTCACTCCTATCGGTGAAATGTAAATGGGTGTTTCTACGTTAAGTGGTACTATCTACGGCTACATTAAAAAATCATATATAATTAAAAAATTTGTGGAAATATCAAACGTGTTTAATAACAAATAAAGTAAACTTTTTTGACAATAAATTGCAATACCTAAATTACCTTAACTTCGCGTTTACCTAGAAAAAAGTATCTGCCCTGGTCTGTCCCTTTACTATTCTGTAACAAAATCTTTGAAATTTAACACATTACTAATTCATTAAACAATTAATCGTTATTTATTACATAAAGTAGTATAAATAACAATAAAAGTCGTTTAAATAAACTTTCAAATTACTTTCATATTCTATTAAAAAAAATTAAATAGTTTTTGTCCCTCGTATTTTAAGTCTCCTCCCCTGCACATTTTTCGAGCCATTAGCGTACTCTTATTGGGCCGATAATTCGACCACACCACTCGGATCGCTCGCACGTGTCAGTGATTGATGTATCTCCCCTGGTGAGTTTTATTCGCTTGTTATTTGTGGTTTAAGTTTGTTTGTAATATTTATTTATTTTAATTTCAGTATAATTTACTGTGTTAGTTTGTTTTTTCGTTACGATACATATTTTTCTGATTGTGCTAGTTTTTTAATGAAAAAATCTCTCCCCTGCCGTATTTCCCCTGCTTCATCTGATGCCAGGGTAGAGATTTTAAGTCCAGGGTAGATAAGGAAGTGAGATAATACTTCTTTTTTAGTATTTCATGTATATTATTTTACGTTAAACCAACACATATCCACTATATACGTTATAACTGTTTTAACGCTTTAAAAATGTTTGTATGCCTTATTTAATATAAAAAATTAAAAAAAATCGTGCTAACCAACTTTTTACTATCATCAATCGTTATATTTTTTAATGTTTGTTTTTATAAGTAGAAGTTCTTATTTAAGTTTAAAGTTTTAATTGGAGCATGGATGCTCTATGTGTTTTTGTTACCTTTTATTGCAAAATATATGCAATTAAATAATTTACTTTTTTTCGACTCCGTTTATGTAAGCAGATACTAAGTATTTTGGTTTTCTATGTTACATAAAAGAAGACTGTATGGAAATTTTAGTCTAATTTTTTTTTGTTTTAAACTATCACCAAATAATGAATAAATAAAGCTGATTCTTACGAAAATAAGGTTTGTTTTCAATTTTTATTTTCCCTGTAAAGTGAGGTATCCTGTCCTGGCCTTCATGTCTTTACCCTGTGTAGAGTATCTCCCCTGGTCACTTAAAATACCGGTAAAAGTAGATTACTTGACTGGCCGTTATTCAATATTCATTCAAACTACCTGATTAAATACGATTATATTGAAGAAAGTTTTTATTTTAAATATTTTTATCACGCCGCCATTCCTAATATAAGATAACCTCTTTACGTAGAATGACCCAAATAACAAACTGCGTCGTACCTAATGAAACCCCCGTTTTAATAATTTGGTATCATGAAATACACGCGAAGAAAAAAGCATATTCTAAGAGCAACATATTATGATAAGATTCATGATTGAAGTCAACATATAACAATTATTATTAGATTCATAAAATAGCATATCATTACCAACTTAATATCAATTTCCATACAAAAATAACACTTTTATTACGCGTGTTTCATGAACGTTTTTTTCCTTTTTGTATAGAAATTTTTTCTCAGTATATTGTGAATAAAACCAAAGTTGTGCTCGGTGCACAATAAATCGCTAAATAAACTTTAAAGATTTTTAGCGATAGTGACTTAGTTTTAGCGAATTACAGAATACGGCTGCTTATGGCACGTAGTGTATATATTTATGTTCCAAATGAAATAAGTCAAACGAGATGGGAGACCTTCAGCCGAACAAAACTTAAGTTGTTGGCACAGTCGGACTTCGGCAGTTTCCGCCATTTCTCTTTCATAGTATGTTCCACAAAATTGACGTAGAAATAGAAGATATATATTTGACTATAAATTAATCATTCTGTTAAAAACGAAAATTGTTTTATTTTACACCTAAAGTCGTTGCTTAGGGCTGCCAGAATTCTCACTCAGCGTTCTCACTTTTTTTTTACAGGATCCCGATAACAATCGAGTTAAACAATTTAAAGATATTACTCTCATCAAAGGTGTTTTCACCGAAAAGTTCAAACTATCCCAACGTCCCGTGATGGGTGAATGGACGATTAAAGTAAAAATCAGTGGAAAATATAACTTTTATAGTTCTAAAAGCATAAACGTTAAAAAATATACGCTTCCAAAATTTCAAGTTGATGTGCATACAGCCAAATTCTTAACATTGAGAGATGACATTAAGATAATTAAGGCAATAATTTATGGAAAATATAATTTTGGCAATTACGTGGAAGGCAATGCGACCGTAAAATTATTCGATGGCCATAATAAAGTTCTATTACAAGAGAAAATGTTAGATGTTAAAGCTCCAACTGCTGTTGAATTTCAGTTGGAGAGTGTTAAAAATTTGTATTCTCTGAAAATAATTGCGAGTATTACTGACAAATATTCGGGCACAACTCAAAGCAATAAAGTTACCATAAATGTGTATAAAAATCGCTATTTTGTAGAACTACCATGGGAGGAAATGCAATTTCTCAATGGTAAACCGTATATTTTGAGAGTTCATGTTGAACACTGGACTGGGGCCCCGGTATTGGATTACACAACACCTGTTATTTTGAAACAGGACGAAATGGAACAGAAGGAATTTTTAGATGATAAAGGGGTGGCAACTTTTAAAATCGATTATAAAGACGATTCGCAATACAAAATAATCTTCAATGATTCTGAAATAATGCCACATTTATTTGTTGAAACTGTTAAAAATGGAGTCAGCTTTTGCAAGTTAAAGTTGATTGGAGAGAGGTAAGAAAAAAATAGAAAATTTTGTACTAAAAAAATTTTTTCAAATATATTATTCAGTCCACGTTTAGGAAATCAAATTGAAATTGAGGTTACCTCCACAGAGGTTATACCATATTTGGTGTATGTGCTAATGGGTCACGGTAGTATTATAGCTGTGGAGTACGTAACTCTAAAGCCCCAACAGAAATCCTACATCATACGTATCACACCCTCCATTGAAATGGTACCTGTTGCCTACCTTTATGTGTATTTCATACACAATGGTAATTACAGATCAGAAGAAATCAAAATAATGTTTCCAGAAGAGTTCGAAAATAAAGTAAGTATTTAAAATCGTTTGAATTATTTCCGTGATCTTCTTGTTATATAACAGAAGTTACAATTTTCTATTTTTCTTAAAAATTTTAAACTTTTAAAAATCATAGTGATAGACCAATCACTAAAAGTAAAATAATCAAAAGCATTCCTAAAATATCCAAAATTAATAAGTATATGTATACTAAGGGTATACTAAATTTGTCATTCCGTGTGAAACTTTTTTGATATTCATCTAAGAACCCATGTTTTAAATAAAAAACTCATGGCATTAAAGGTTTTAAAATAATTTCTGGCCATCCTGTTAGTGCAATTTTTCACCACTTTTTCGGTCATACCCCATCTTGTATCATATCATGGCTAGTGTCTTCCAACATCTATGTTAACAGTGAAATGCCTAAATAATACCGCGGAGCATTCCAGGGTTACGCTGACATGACACACATGTTCGTCGACGGCCTGTTTGGCATTTCAATGGTTCGCTGCAAGACAGGACAGTGATATCGGTCATTACGGGTCAGTGGGTGATAGAGAATCATGTGGGGAGAGTGGGTCTTGATTATAAAGAATACTGTAGTAGTTGTCATGATGAGGAGGAGGAGGAGACAGTGTTTCACTTTCTCTGCCAATGCCCCGGTTAGAGAATATTAGGTTTAGGCATTTTGGGAGACCGGAATTGCCATGTCTGGACGATATGTCTAATGTAGAACTGAAATCGATCTCTCTGTTCTGCAGGAAGTCTGGGTGGTTTGAGGCTGCAGTGACCTCTGGGGAATACTGGCTTACTCTTGTCACTGGCTAAGGGTATCACAAAAGGACCACTATAAGGACCCAAGTGAGCCGTCCTCATGTCGGCTGCCCATTGAACCTGACCTAACCATTTTGTATCATCAATAGTGCGTCGAATGTTGGATTTTAAATGATAAATCGTTGCTAGTTTTTCAGCATGTGCAAAGTAGTCCAAAGTTGTCAAATCACATGGACAAGCTGGCCGATTCACAGGTCCATTTCTTGAGATAATTCACTCACGAAATTGTTGGCTCAACAGTTGGAACTATTTCTCTTCCAAATGATTTGCAATGACATGAGAAATAAAAAAGATCACGAATCATTTGCCTGTAGCGTTCACCATTCAAGATAATGTTGGCAAGTGGGCTGATGACGCCTTCGGCATGTAAGCCGCACTAAACTGGAATTTTTTCGGGATGTAATGAAATGTCATGAGGATTGTGCTTTCTCTAAAAATGACGGTTTTGCTTGTTTACATACCCGTTAAGCCAGAAATGAGCCTCATCGCTGAAGACGATTTGAAGATAAAAATCTGGTTTAACTTCCAGTTGATTTTCAGAACATTCACCGAAAAAGAGACCCAATTGTAAATCCGCTGACTTCAATTCCTGCAACAGTTCAACTCTTCAAAATTGAGTTGCTAAGAACGGTGTCTGATCGATAAATTCGGGTCCTCTTTCACACTCACGTCTACAGCAGCGATTGCTTCTTCTTCTGTACGCATGATACGGGCTTGATTTGGATGAATGTTATCAAAAAAAGTAAAGAGAAGTGCACTACATATAAAATTAAGGAACAAACGTTGTTCTGGTATAAGTCTCATGGTGATTTGCCATACCGAAAAAAGTCAAACACACTTCATCAGTGTGACAGCTAACGTAACGGTTATCCCTTTCGGAAGCTCTTCACTTCTGAAACAGCACTCTCATCTGTCCATTAGATTACATCAGAAAGACTCAATAAAAAAACAATTGGGATATCAAATTGTTTCTAGTTATCACAATCACAATCAGTTGAATAGGAAAAGAGTTATAGATCCAAATGTGAAATAACCCCGTAAAAAATTCACATTTATGTTAACAAAAAAACTAGCATAAATCGTGAGCGAAACGCATCGATTGTCATTAGATGTCACTAGAAATCATACCGCTAAAGATCGTGAAGATAAGTTTATAATTTACCATAGGCCTTGTATAAAGCCCAATTAGGTCTGTCAAAGTATCATAAGACTAAATATCATACTTCGAAAAATCGTGAAAATCATGTCATTATTTACTAGAGTATCGAACAACGAATAATCGAGCAATTTTTCCGCCATTTTTTTATCGAACAATTAAAATATCCAATTTTGAATAACAAATAACTCGATTAATTTATGTCAATTAATCGATTAAAATTAATTTCTTGGAAAATTCTACTTTTTTAATGTAAAAATATTTTGTTTAGTTTTGTAACCTTCAAACTAAATTACATGTTGTTACCTTTTGCATTTATTTTCATTGTGCATACTTTTAAACCTATTTTAGTCCATTTTCAGATTTATGTAAAATATGTAAATCACTATTCACAGGGTTTAAAAAACTGCAGTCGAAACCAAAAACTGTCGGAACAAAAAACGAAAATTTTTATACAATTTTTCGCCTTTTGAGTAGCGACTGTTTACATTTAATTAATCAGAAGTAAAAGCAAAAGTTTTTGTTTGCCAATGACAAATAAAGAAGTGGTAGAAATGGCAGTTTTACTACTTTGACTGCAGTTTTTTTAACGCTGACTATAAACGTCAAATTCGTAAAAAAAAATTCATCAGCAGTTAGAAATTTGTAAATCATGTACTCTAAGATTATGGGTTACCTGTTATTACCCTACTGTAAATTTTTTTATTACCTCGTATCTTCTAATCGGCTGGATGTGACATTTGAGATGTCATTACTTCCGTCTTCAAACTCTAAAGGCTCAGTTAGCCGGGAGTAACAGTAACGTTGCAAATCAGCTGCTTCATTTTGTTGTGTGTAAAGCAATTAAAACAATTATAGTTACTGTTACTGTTACTTCCGGCTAACTGAGCCTTAAGTGTCTTTGTTTAAAAACAAAGTTGCTGGTTTTTGTCGTGAAATAGTAATAGGTTAAAAAATAAATTAAACAAACCTATAGAGTAGGGTTTTAAAATAAAGGAAATTAAAAGGCGATTTAAAAACAAAGACCCTGTTTTAAAAGATTATAAAACATTCCTTTTATAAATTAAACATTGAATTTTTATCTTTAACAGAATTTCTCTTAAAATCAGGAAAAACTGCGGTGATTTAAAAAAAATTTAACGGAGAATCTCCATCGAATTCAATTTCACTCGAGTTTAAGAAGTACTAAATTGGTTTAAAATGTTTTTCATAACTGGGTGGCGCCTCTCTTTTCTCTTTTTCCGTTTATTAATAAAATAAAAGTATAAGTTCAAATAGAGATGTTTGTTTTTCCCCATTGGATAAAATTATTTGAATTCTTCGAGTTATTCGAATTTAAAACCTTTATTCGATTAATCGAGCAATTTTAAAATTCAAAAATCAATTAATTCCCTACTCGAACAAAACCAAAAGTCGAATAATTGGATACTCTATTATTTACCCATATGAAAACCCATTTTTAACTAGGACTAAAACGTAACGAAATATGCTACTGTAGTGAAATTTGGTCTCTAATAGTTCCATTAGACAAGAAATTACATTGCAACATTTCGTGAAGATCGGTCAATAGTTTACCCTAGGTTTCACATAAAGCGAATTTTCGAAACCGTTTCTATGAAATACGCTTAAAACCGCACTGTTAAGTCAGTTTTTTGTCAAAGTTCCGATACAGCCGAATATGGCCCTTTTACTGTTTTTTTAAATTATTTTTGATTATATTTCTAAAACTAAATCATTCCTAACTTGAACTTTAATTATTCTGAAAATCTAAACATTTGCCTTTGAAATGTGCAAAATACAGGGCGCAATTTAAGTGATAATTTGATAAAATTTGGTAGGTATGTTCTAATTATCATTAGGACGAAGCCTATTGTTTCCGGAATAGAGTGCTTGTGTTCATAAATCATCTTATATTGAAATTCAACCAAAAATATATTATTGCAGACTTCATAATCTTACCAAATTTTATTGAAATCGGTCCGTATTTAAACACAGCTCCCATACAAATACTTCTCCCAAAAATAGCTTTTAATGACATTACTCCCTTCAAAAGTTGGTATTGATATAAAATATGGCAACTGTAGCTTTTATAATAGCTACTTTGTCACGACATAGTCTGGTATGTCGAATATTCATCCAGGTCACATATAAGCCCCATCCTTATAAATACTTTAAGATGAAAAAAATTTCATTTATATAGTAGAGTTAGATATTTAAAGTATATTTAGAAAAAAGGACTCTTATATTAATCTTAACCTCATAACATAACTTTGCTTTGGGTCCTGGGTCCTTGATTACCAATGGGTCCCAAAAAAGTAACCTCTCAAACATTTTTCTACAAGTTCTGTGGTGTAGGTCATCAAAAGATCGGGCTTGACCGACTATACAGTCATTCTTGTTTTATATCGAAATTTTTGTTAAATTGTTTTTATTAAATAATTTTCTTTTGCCAATTACATCTAAAGATATCTGTCACAGCTCCCAAGCAATTACGCCCTGGTCAAGAAGTTTTCTTAAACATAAATGCCCAACCCAATTCGTATATCAGTATTTTGGCTGTAGATATGAGTGTATATTTAATGGATCGTAGTTATGATTTAGATCGTAATGAAATACTACAACACTTGCTCACAGACAAATCCTACGTAAAATATAGAGATGATGACTATTCAAGGCCAGGCATACTATCCGGTCTAATAACACTTAGCAATGCGCATCACTTGCTGATTGGAGATTTCAGTAAGATTATATTTACTTGTTGTTATTATATATTTAATTAAAATATTACATCAATTTATCTTTTTTTAGCGGATGTAGATCCCAGTCATGAGGATAGGGGAGATTTTGTGTTTCGCAAAAATTTTCCAGAAACCTGGATTTTTCAAAACCTTGAAGTGTAAGTTTTTAATGAATATTATCTTAGATGTTAAAACGTATTGTTGCGACTATCAAAACTACATTTTGCCTTAATATCTTACAAACTACACATACAGCCACTTCAAATGGAGGCTTTTACGACGTCGCTTTGTCGACGTCTCTTGTCAAGGTGTTCTTTAAAGATAGTAGATGGTTCATCTGGTGTTGCTGATGGTGTATCATATACATTTTCTACTTCAAGAAGCTTTTTAGACATTTCATTAGCAATTAAAGAGACCTTTGATTTATTGGCGTAGGAAAAATAGTCCGATTTGTAGGTAGTTTTTAGTAAAGAATATATTTTTATTGCTCGTTTTTGATTAAATTAAATTTGAAATTCCCGAAAATTTCCCGGGATTAATTTTAAAAAATGTCCCGGGGTTCCCGGGAGTTCTTTCTCTAATAATAACTAATTTTTCTATTCTCTTTCAGTAATTCGTCTAACACTCAATTAACATTTAAACTACCCGACACTATAACCACTTGGCGTATAACCGCTTTTTCGAATAATGATATAACAGGATTTGGCATAGTCGATAAATCGACTGACATCACAGCAAAACAGCCATTTTTTATTTCATTAAATCTTCCATATTCCGTCAAACTTGGAGAAGTTATTGTTCTATCAGCTACAATATTTAACTACTTGCAGAGGTCTGTCTATACCGAATCTATATTGTTCAACAATGAAAATGAATTTCAGTTCATGGATAAATCCATCGACCCAGATCAGAAAAAGTTAAAAAAACATGTCAACATTTCGATTAATAGTGGTGAAGTTGTAAAATTTTTAATAAAACCCCTAAAAATTGGAGAAATAAGTTTGTATTTAACGGCCTCTAATGATTTATATACCGATGCTGTGCTTCACAAACTTAAAGTAGAGGCCGGAGGTGTAACGAAGACCGACAATAAAGCTCTCTACATTAACGTGTTTGACAATGAAACATTAACATCAAACTTTTCCATACGCTTTCCCAGAGATATTTTAAGTAATTCCGAATATATCACTTTAAGAGTGGGCGGTGATTATTTAATGCCAGCTATTGAAAATCTTGATAAACTAATTGATATGCCCACTGGTTGTGGTGAACAAAATATGATTAATTTGGCTCCAAGCGTGTTAATTCTGGAACTATTAAAAGCTACTGGCAAATATTCACTGGAAAGGGATCTGGTGGCAAGAGCTAAGTCGTATACCGAGATTGGCTACCAACAGCAGTTGGCATATCGTCATCGTAGTGGAGGTTATAGTGTTTTTGGTGAAAAGTCGGATGAGGAGGAGAGTACTTGGCTCACGGCCTACGTAGTGCGCTTCTTCATTAAGGCTTCGAAGTATACTAAAATTGAGTCGAGAATTATTGAGTCGGGTTTGGAATATTTGTCAAAGCAACAGTTAGACGATGGTAGCTTTCCATATACGGGCTATTTGTTTATGCCGGCACAGGAAAATATATTCGGAATGACGGCTTATGTGCTCATAACATTTATGGAAAATAAAGTAAGTGATTTTTTGGTAATAAAAATATGTGAAAATAAAACGTAGAAGCTCCTTATAGTCGATTTATTTGAAAAGAAGGGGGTACTTCGGCAGGTTATTTTATTGGGCAAGCTAAAATAATAGACCTAACATAACACATTTTCATAAACAAAATAGCCAGTATACAGGAGGATTTATAACTTCAAAATCAACATTCCATATTTCTTTTATTACCTTATTAGTGCAAAACCTGCACGTAGAGAAAAAACATGTTTAAATATGGTCACCTCCAAACAAATTATTTTTAAAGAAAATTTTAAACATATTATGTTTATTACAACCATATTATTGTCAGCGACAACCATATTATGGTTAAATTAGTCCTCCACCAAGAACCCACAACCATATTATGGTTCCCTCTAAAAATGTTATGGTCAAAAATGACAATACATAATTTGTTTTTAAATTTACAATGGTATTTTCCCCTTTTTCAAGAGCAACATACTATGATTAAAAACCAACCATGCTGTTGTATGTGTTTTGCAAATTTTAGTTATTATTGATCATAACATGTTTGGAGGCAACAATAATATGATTAGGGCTTCTTGATGGATGGTTATCGCTAAAAATAATATGGTTATAATAAACATAATATGTTTAAAATATTTTTTAAAAATAGCTTGGTTGGAGGTGACCATATTTAACCATGTTTTTTCTCTGGGTTTGTATTCTGGAAGCATATTTTTATTTAAGCCGTTTCTAATATTAACCTTTTCATGCACCAAACGTTTTTAGGGTTGCTTTTTTTTCAAAAAAGAAACTCCTAGAAAATTTTTTGAATTTTTTATGCCGAAAAATGTTTGAGTCGGAGTCGCGAGTTTTTATGGGTACTTCGACTCCGACACCAGGACAAAAACCTCAACTCCGACTCCACTCTAAAAAAAACACCCTTTACAAGGCCTGTGGGCTCCATTCCATACTCATATCTTTTTTCCACACGTTGTCATTAAAGGGTAGGCCTTCCGCTCTCACTTTTTTCGCAGTTACATAAGAATGATAACTGCTTAAAAAATAGAATTCTTTTGCTTTGGCTAAAAAAAACAAATCAAAAAATGTTACTCCTTCTTTTCTACCTTCGCATAGAAGGGAATCCCGGGAAAAACACTAGTACGTATGCATACGAATGGAGGAACAACACACACATACAAAGGTAAAAGCAAAAAGAAAGAAAAACATTTTGTAGAAGGTATAATCTTCTTTTTAAGACTTTTTAAAATATTCAGTTCACATTCGCTACTTTTATTTTTGTTAGTCACCTTCCTTACTCACTTCTTTGGAAAGGGAACGAAGTTGTAATTAAAGGGAGTGTGGAAGGCTTGCTCCCAATGATAACCTGTGTAGAAAAAGGATAAGTATGGAATGCGGCGAGGAGCATTTATATTAGGCCTTTTCTCATTCTTTTTACCGCTGGGAGAAAGTAGAAATTGTTTTTGCCCATGTGTGAGTACAAACTTCAAAATCAATTTCTTCCAAAAAAAATTAAATCCAACAACAAAAAGAACTATTACAAAAAAGCTTTATAAAATACATAACTGAAATGTAACTCATAGAATAAATTCGAAAAATAAAAAAAATGTTGAATATAAAAATTATTTTAACCAAAAATCAGAAAGTAACAATTATTTCTGCAAAAAATGGATATAAATTTTATTAAAATATAGTGAGAGTGGTCTTGGCTCTCAGTTATTTTCTTGTTGTTGTTTATTTCCTTTAAAAATGCAAAAATCTTATATAAAAACTGTGGACACAGTTTTTTGTTGTATGATTTAAAATATCTTATCTTCCACACATGCTGATGGAAAATATATCGCTAAAAAGTTACAAAAAGTTTTAAGTTTGCTTGGCAAGCAACAACAAAATACATGTTTAAATATGGTCACCTCCAACAAAACTATTTTTAAAGAAAATTTTATATATATTATGTTTAATTTAACCATATTATTGCTACTGAAAGCCATATTATGGTTAAATTAGTCCTCCATCAAGAAGCAACAACCATATTATGGTTACCTCTAAACATGCTATTGTTAAATATGACAATAATTTGTTTAAAAATTAACAATAGTATTTTTCTCCTTATAAAGAGCAACATGCTATGGTTGAAAACCAACCATGCTATTATAAGTGTTAAGCATATATTAGTTATTTTTAACCATAACATGTTCGGAAGCAACCATATTATGGTTGTGGCTTCTTGACGGAGTACTAATTTAACCATAATATGGTTGTCAGTGACAATAATATGGTTAAATTAAACATAATATATTTAAAATTCTCTTTAAAAATAGTTTTGTTGGAGGTGGCCATATTTAAACATGTTTTTTCTCTGGGTGTTTACTTGCAAACATCCATTTGTTACCGTTCAAAGGTCTCTGCATATTTTTGATTGACAGATAGAAAAGGAAAAGTGGTCGAAATTCGACCACCAGGCGATGCTCGCTAGCTGATACTCTAACGGCTTCCAAATCTGCATAAAATACTTGCAACATTGATATTTATTTAAAAAGGTTTAAATTTTTTATATTAATTAAAACTAATATGTATTTTGTTCGATCTTTATTATTTCAAATATCAATTAATTCTCGAGCTTAAGGTCTTTTTTTATAAAAAACTTTTAACGTTTATTTAAAACCAATATTTCGGCACTTCCTTGAGTGCCTTCTTCAAGGGCCTCGAGCTTGAAGAAAAAGCATTTTTATTTATACGTATATTAAAAGGTCGAATAAAAACAACTTAAATTAAGTTAAAAGTTTTTTATAAAAAAATACCTTAAGCTCGAAAATTTATTAATATTTGAATAAAAATTAATTTTTTTTTCAGAAATATTCCAATAAATATCGAACTACAATTGAAAAAGCTTCGCAGTTTCTTAACTCCAATGTCGATAATATTGATGACCTTTATGCCTTATCCATCATTGCAACAGCTCTTAAGGCTGGAAATAGTCCTAAGGCCAATAATGTTTTGAACAGACTACGTCACTTGAGCAAAGAGAATCAACGGGGTCACAAGTGGTGGTCTGCTAATGACAGTAGCAGTGAAAAAGATGTTGAAATAACTGCATACATTTCAATGGCTCTACTGGATACACCAGGAGAGCATACGCCGGTCTTAAAATGGCTAATTGCACAACGCAACGATCGTGGAGGATTTCAGTCAACTCATGACACTGTAGTGGGTCTTCAAGCTTTAGTAAAGTTTTCCGAAAGTCTTCAAAACGTTGATGATGTGGCAGTAGCTTTTAAATATGCAGCCAACGATGAAAACGGAAAAGAAGTTTACAAAGGAGAATTTACAGTCAATAGCGACAATATAACAGATTTAATAACACATGAGGTAAGTTAAGACATACGTTTCTTATGTCCAGCTGCAACAATTTTCTTATCTTTTAGCTTCCCCGATCAACACGTTTTGTTGAATTTTCTATGAATGGTACTGGATATGCCCTTGTCCAACTTTCCTATCAATATAACATTCTCAATGAGTCCCAAACTGATAACTCAAATAAAGCTAACAAAAAGGAAGAGCCTCGTCACACACACCTTGTTAACCAAACCAAAGCAATAGTGTTCAGTGAGTCCCAACCTGATTCCCCAAATACGTTGATCGTTCCTAGAATTCTTGAAATTAACAAAAAAGAAGAGCCTCATCACACACACGTTGTTAATCAATCCAATGCATTAGTGTTCAGTGAGTCCCAACCAGATTCCCCAAATATGTTAATCGTACCTGAAACCCTTGAAACTGACAAAAAAGAAGAACATCATCACACACACTTTCTTATTCAACCAAAAGCAATTGTGCTTAGCTCAATATTATTGGAATTAGAGATTTGTTTCACTTATCATCCTTTACTGGATCAGACCACTAAAAGCACCAATATGGTTATAATGGAAGCAAATTTACCGACCGGTTATCAATCTGATGCCGACAGCAGTATAGATCTATTGGAAAATGACCTTATAGAAAGAATTGAATCTCTTAATGATGACACTAAGATTATCCTATACTTCGATAGTTTAGTGGCAAATATTAGCCAGTGCATAAAAATTGACGGTGAGAAGACGTATGATGTGGTTGAGTTCAAACCAGTTGCCATTCAAATGTATGATTATTATAATAGAAGTCGTTCGGATGTCATATTTTATAATATTGAATCCTAAATGGGAAATTTGATTCGAATATGAGGGCGTAGAAAATGAGATTAAAATATTTTTTTATAAGGAATATTTTAAAAACTGACCAATAAAAAATTTTTTTCAATATTTAAGGTTTGTAAAAGTTTAATTGTGTATACACAAAAAAGAAGTAACGTATACCTTTAGCAAGTTACTGGAAAAACATTGTTTTTTATTTTAAAGGATTTGATTGATACCCGACACCACAGTAAAGAAAGACATTGGACACATGGGCAATCATTGAACCGCCAAAAAAAATTATGCTTATTGGTTAAGATTCATGTAAAAGTTCTTTGTGCCAATTAAATAAATATCTTCATCTATATAAGACTTTTTTTGGCTTAAAGCGATTTAAGGAAGTGGGTTTATATGGGATCTAAAGTTTATTTTAGGCCTGCCAGCACAACATTTGTCATGACATGGAAGTTGCGTAAAAGTTATAGACACCAATTTTTATGTCAACCGATATTTAAAAGGAAGTTACGGCATTAAAAGCTATTTTCAGGTTTAGTATTTGTAATGGAGCTATCGTCAAATATGGACCGACTTTAAAAAAATTTGGTTAGCGGATTTATGTTAAAAAAAATAGTCACCCTGTGGGGTAATTCTGTAACTTTTTAACAACAAAAATTTGTCGTTAAGTAGAAAGTTTTAAGTAAAAATTTTAAAAATTTACTATGTACTTAACGACAAATTTTTCGTTAAAAAGTTACAGAATTACCCCACTGATTCCATTTAGCGTCATCAATACGATATCGTTTTGTGTCGATTGTTGAAAATCCCTATGCCCACTGTCAATATTAGGGTGTTCAATTAATCGGGTTTTATTTTTATTCGATTAAACGTAAATCGATTTTTGACATTTTTAACTTATTCGATTAAACGAATAAAATTATAAAATTAATCGATTAATCGGATAATTTTAAATCAAGAAATTTTATATTTTACGAGATTTTTTTGTGTGTTCTAAAAATTTAAAAGAAGTGGATTTGAAATCGAAAAAATTTGAAAAAACCACCCTGTAATGAAAGTTCATTAAATATTCAGCTTTATCTACTTAATTCTTTAAGTATCTATTATTTTTGCAAGAACAACACTTAAAACCACGAAAAACTACGGTCATTTTGTAAATAATTGGATTTAAATTATCGTCCTATTTCAATTGTACTTCATTTCGATTTCTAGAACATACCCAATAAATTAACATACATCTTTGAGTTAACATACCTTTGTCGTTTTTTCTTTTGTAAAATAAATTATAAGATTCTGTTGAAAAAATGTAAAAATAATATAAGCTAAGTTACTCACAAAACATGACTGCTTTTTTTAATTCCAACGAACACATACATTTGGTTTGCATATGCGACTTAAACTTAAAAAAAAGTATACATTTAATATAAATCCTATATATTATTATTCGAATAATCGGTATAAATTATTCGATTAATCTTTAAATCGAAATTAGCAATTTTAAATTATTCGAACAATTAATCGTCTAAAATTGTTTGATTAATCGAACAAGAATAAATCGACCGAAAACCCTAGTCAATATCAAGTTCTATCGATAAGCGTCGATGTATTTTTGGTATGCCGTACGCAACGTTAACGTTGGCATCGATATAAATTTACACTGATTCTGTCGTCGGTCTTATTGGTGTCGAAACCGTTTTTTTTTTTCTTGTTGGGTTAAAAGCTTCGCGAAAATGGCAAAAATAGCGAAAATTCGCAAAAACTTTAAGTATTCCAGAAAAGCCAAAATAATTGATTAAAAGTCCCTAAAACTATAAGGCATAGCAAAAATTCCATAAAAATGGCTAAACTACGGGAAATTCGCGAATGTTAGCCATGTTTGCGATTTTTATTATATATTAAACTTTTCTTTAATGCAGCTTTTAGCAAATTTTTTCGAATTTCCTTTTGCCACTTTTATCGATTTTTTGCCATTCCTTATGTTTTTAGGGACTTTTAATAAATGTTATAGCTTGTTTGAAATATTAAAAATTTTCGCTATTTTTACAAGTTTCCTAAATGTTTGCAATTTTCGCGTAACTTTTCGTTGCTCTTTTTGGCAATCGTCGCCGTTATAAAGATATCCCCATATATAAACTGAAGTCTGTATTTTACAGGGCACTATCAACACTGTCGATTTATACGGTGCGGGTAGAGGTGCATTTTTTAGAATAAATCAAGCTATCCTTTTTGAGAGCACAACATTTTTAGCAAACGAACATCAAATTGCTTTTTTTAATACAAACTTATTAGAGATGAGCTTTAAAAATCGTAAAACAATCGACAACGTTACATTGCTGTTATAGAATACAAGTTTTGTATCGAATTGATAACGACGTCGATATAAATTGATATTTATATTAAATTGATGACGATTACGACGACATTAAATGGAATAAGGGTGATTTTTGAGCCAAATTTAATCTAAATACCAACATAATAAGATAGTTCATAAGCACAGTGGTTATTCCGGAAAGAAATTTGTTTGGGGGTCATGTGAAATTATGAAACGATTTTCCTAATTTTCCACAGCCAAGTGTACCAAATTTCATCAAATCAACTTAAGAATTGCGACCAGTACTTTACACCAGGGTACGAAAAAAAACTGTACATTTTCGTAACGTATTTTTCTAACACACAAACTATAAAATTTTTTTTTGTGTATGTGAATGTGTGCACAAACATATACGGTACACAGCGAGAGTGAGCTGACGCACACAAACACTACGATAACGTACATAACATCTTTTAACGTACATGTACAGTATTTTTAGCGTACTTATCTGTACTTTTTATTGAACACGTATGTGTATTTAACGTGCGTGTGTGTGTGGTATGTATGTATTTTTAATATCAAAAAAGGCCAAAAATATGATTTGAAATCGAGTTGTATAACAGGAGTGCAGAAATATAAGAAACATGCAAAAGTACTAATATTTTATGGAGCAGAGTAGTAGTATTGGTGCCTATTTCAGTAAACAAATTGTTTTTGTTTTTTACGCGAAGAATTAACGTGCGTGTGTGTGTATGTATTTTTTTAAAGCAAAAAAAATTTTTTTTATAACATCAAAAAAGGCCAAAAATATGATTTGAAAGCGAGTTTTATAACAGGAGTGCAGAAATATAAGAAACATGCAAAAGTTCTATGGAGCAGAGTATTGGTGCCTATTTCAGTAAACAATTGTTTTTGTTTTTTACGCGAAGAATGCACATGTGCGCGGCTGTGTTTAACTTTGTTCAATTACAGTGTGTAAGATAAATGGTTATATAAGGAATTAAAAACATATTTTATGATAAACAATGTCTTTGTTAATGTCCACAGTCTTTTATATTATTAAACATTTGAATGGCATAGGGAAAATGTTATTAAGAGGCATTATGATTATTTTTGTAGCTAAATTACTGAGTACACTGATAAGAAAAAAAGCTTTTTATTAGAATTGAAAAGAATTTTTGGCATGGTTAACAGGCGAAGAAAATGATGAAAATAAATCAGATTTTATTTAAAAAAAAAACAAGTTTTACAACCAAAACAATTTTTTGTGATTAAATATTAATAAAAATTTTGGGCTGGATTTTGCCTGTCACTGTACATTCTCTCGCAAAACATTTTTGTGCATCAGAGAAAATAATGTTGTAAGTAATGATCAGCGTTGTCAACTTGTTGCGTTTCGCACCATTTTGGGTGCTTTTTTAAAATTTTTGTTCGAAAAATACTTGGCAACAAAGCAAAGACAAAAATTTGTCGTTAAGCAGTCAAAATTTGTAAATCAACTATAATTGTCTTGAGGAGCTATTCTGTAATGGAATTTTATAAATGTCTATCGGTAACCAATATCGGTAGCTAACAACGCAAAAAAAGTTCTTGTTAAAAAAAACCAATATTATGTGTGAACAAAAAAAAAAAAAACATGGTCAAATCTGGTCCGCTTTGCTACGCTGATTTAGGTCGCACCACAATATGTTTGTACCTTATAAAACCTAAATACCTAAAAACCAAGACAGTTTATGGGCACAAAAACTCTATTCCGGAAAGAAGTTTGTATGTAAGCTATGTAATATTATGAACCAATTCGCACCATTTTGAATAGGATTCAACCTTGTAACAATTAACACATATCCCAAATTAGATTCAATTTTTTCCAAAATTGCGAAAGTATAGACTTGCGCACAAGGTTAACTTTGAAAGACAACAGACCTCGTTAGATCGACTCTAAAATTGATTCTGAGTCAATCGGTATACTAAACTATTTAAATGTATTACACATACATAATAGTACAAACTCATAAAATCCTCTCCACATACAGTAGTGTGGGTATAGAAAGTAAGAGCAGAATGTTGTGCTGGAGTGGCTCGGGTTTATGACAGTTGAATGTGATGCCATTTGGACTTTGCATGCTTGGTGCACTTTGACGACATTATTGTCATGGGGAAAACACTTGACGAACACTTGAAAAATTTGGAAGAAATGTTGAAACGTATATCCACGGCAGGACTTCCAAAAGGAAGTAAAGTACCTGGGACATCGCGTAACCTCCAAAGGCATTTTAACAGATAAAGATAAAATAATACCTGTAATGGATTGGATAGGCTTAGTGCATACTAGTGATGTTACGAATATTTGTATTCGTATTCGAAATGCCGAATATTCACCTGCTTTACGTTATTCGTACTCTCCAAATACAAGGGAATATTTTGCGAATATTTTGTTAATGCATTCCAAGGAAGAAAAAATACAAAAGTGTAAAAAATACATAAAATTAAACAAAAAGTATTAATTTTTATTAGAAAAGATTTTTGTCATTTTAACACAAAAAAATCTTCTTTTAGAAAAGTGAAAAACAAACAAACATTAGAAGTTTGTGCCGGTACAAAACTATTTTATGAAAATTACTCAAGTTTTAACTTCAACTTTTCCAGATTTATTATCATTTTAAGCAATGTGCTAATTATCGTAAGAAAATTATCGACAACTGGATTTCAAATTTAGTCATCGGAGTGAGATAATAAATTTAAATATAATTGGTAGTGTGACAGTTTTTTTACAATTTATTTTTTAAAACGAAAATAAAAGATTTATTATATCGAGTGGCGTTTTAGTTCAGATTGGATATTCGCTGAATATTGACGCAGATATTCGTATTCGCGAATATTAAAAATTGATATTCGTGACATCACTAGTACAAATCAATACAAATAAATTTGTTAGGTTTTTTTTTATTTTTGTTAAGTTTTATATTTTTTTCCTAAACCCCTGAAATGTAAAAGACTGCTTTATTATAATATTTTTAATACAAAAATATTTTACTTTTTATTTAAAATTACTCAAACAAACATTTTAAATTAAAAAGAAAGTCTAAACTTGGTGCGTTTCTATTTTTAAATGGCGCGTTTTCTTCACCTTTTTGGTGCGTTTTGAAATTTCAAAGTTGACAACGCTGGTAATGATCAGTTGTAGAGAGTATGCGTATATTTAAATATGTATAATTGTTTGTGCACATTTTGAAGTGGTAAACAGGGTTGCCGAACTTGGTATTTTCGTTTGGTCGGATGGTAGGCTAATCCTAATTTTAGTCGGTTTGAGAAAATTTACTTTTTCATTTTATAAATTGACTTTTTAAATGTGGTAGGACATAGTCTGTTAAAGCAACTGACTATATCGCAAAGCAGGCAACAGAAAATGGAATATTTGTTAAAAAAAAACAGAAGATCTTCTTGATTGTTGGTGAAACCTCGGATGTGACAATAAAGAAATGAAAATAAAAAATTTTTTACAACAAACAATATTTAAAAAATATTATTGAATTGGCAACAGACGGCGCTAACGCCATGGCGGGTAAAGTAACTGGACTAAAAAACTTACTTAGAAATGAATTTGTTTAATTTACATTAAGTGCGCTCTCTCCACCTGTGTTCAAGTTACGCATGTAAAATGCTGAAGGAAAATATAGAGCTTCTTTGTTGTAATATTAACAGTTTTTTCCCATAGCCCTTAAAGAATTACTGAACTAAACGAATTTCAGGAATAATGTTCGGTACCACCTCATAAGATATAAGCTGCTTCTTATACAAAACGCCTATTTTGGAAGTTGTTATTGCAAGAATTTTTGAACAGTGGAATGCTTTAGTACTATATTTTGTATCCTGTTTTTACGAAGTCAATGGTTTAAGAGCTGTAGAACTCGCCGAACATACATATGTCTTATAAAGTCAAATGCCATTTTTTATTTGTGTCAGATACAAGTATATTGCGATTCTGACTTGAAATCGAATTATAGGTGCTCTCTAAATCGCAATCGCAAGAAGTTAGCCATCTTCAAAAACCATTTAAGATCGGAAGCAAAACGCATGAGTTTTCGAACAACATGAAATAAATCTAGCGTCTTGCGACTTCAAATCGTGCGATTGTTAGAAAATGGCAGACATACTAGTCATAATTAATAATCTTAATAAAGAATATCAACCAGAAGTATATCGTTTGTCATATTATAATCATGTTTAAAGTCCAATATTTTTACACATTTTTATTAATTTTATAAAAAAGGCGACACTAACATAAGTCGATTTCGATAAAAAAAAAATAATCATGTTGATGTCTTAAATATTTTTATTGACACAGAAGCTAAAAAAGAAATATGTACTTAAATTTAAAATTGGGCTTCTATATAAAATAAAATCTACAGGGGTGTGCTCGAAATCAAAAACGTAAAACGTAAGAATTTTAACAGTCGTTTTTTACTTAGATTTCTGTAATAAAAGAATTGTATGAGAAACATTATACAAATATTTGTCTATTAAACAGAATTTAATAACAAACATTATAAAAATTGGATTTAAAGTGTATTAAAAAGAACTCCCAAATTCTTGCGTTTTAAGAAATTAAAATATTACAAATAAGTACTCCTTTTAAGTTATTGTCTAATCAAGATTTGCCTATTTATATAGTCACACATTCTCAAATTTTCCAATCTTGTAGATTGTTAGCTTAACAGAAATTAGCCTTTCAGTAGACTTAGGCAATGATATATTTTCGAATTAAGTGAATTCCATTAAAAATGGATTCAAATAAAAATATTTTACGATCATGCCAACTTTGTCTCTAATTGCATATTGCAAAAAATTAATACCTTTATCAAATAAAAATTGTGCTTTACATCAAAAAAATACATTCATATACATATGTAAATTTTTAAAAATTTGAAAAAATTAGTCGGTTTCAAAGGATTTTGGTAGGTTTTATAAACAATTTTGGTTGGATAAAAACTTTTAAGCGGCAACCCTGGTGGAAAATTGAACGTCGAAAATTGTTGTTGTGCTATACATTATTCGAGTTTATTTGAAGAAAAAAAAAATATTTTAACACTCATAAAATTATTACAGTAACTGATTGTGGGTTATAAAATTCGTTTTTCGTACTATTAAAATTGAATATATATATAGTTAGTTTTCAAATAACTTTGTTTTTAACATTTATGTTTGTTATTCAAAAAACAACTTAGCAAAAAAAAAGTTAAAGTTTTAAAAGCAACAACTATTAAATTTTACGGAATATGCTGTTTAAAAAATAAAAATTTTAAAATTAATGTAAAATTCATTTATTTTAAAGTAAAAATTAATTTTAAATTAAATGTAAAAATTTATTTTAAATTAAATAAATTTTCAGTTCTTTAAAATGAACTTTCTTTTTTAATATACATAGCTACATAATTTTTTGATTGTATGAATATTATACTTTGGGATGAGTGCTCTTGTTTCTTTTTTATAATTTTTTTTTGCAGTAAAAGAGTTTGTGTTTTTTTTTTATATATTTTAGGTAAATCCTTTTTTTTACCTAGTTATTTTTGTATGCACTTGCTTAGACATTGGTTTATTTAGCAATACTTATGGCGCCAACTTTAACGCTGTAAAATAATTGTATACAACATTTGACACAATTGATGTGCATATGTACGCCTACCTAAGTACATATGTACAAATGTGAAGATCCTTTTTATGGGAATTTTTTACTTGTGCCTTGTATATTTGAAGAAAGAAAAAAAACATTTTTATGACTGATCTTGTTTTTTATAATAAACAATTTTTTTCAGTTAAAGAATTGTACATACATTTAAGGTAATTTTTTTTCTTGACTATTTTTATGAGCAATATTTATGGCACCAAACTCTTTCAGATGAAATATCATTCATAAAAAACGTAAAAGCAACAAATTCGCAGAAAATTAAGGAATTTTCGCGCCCTCAAAACAATTGTTTGTGCACATTTGTAAGTGGTAAATCAAAAGTCGAAAATTGTTATTGTGCTTTGCGTTATTCGAGTTTATTTGAAAAAAAAAATTTAAGAGTCCTCTTGTTTTTTATAATTTAAAATTTTTTTCAGTTATTTTTTATATTCATACATACCTTTTAGGTAAATGTTTTGTATTTAATTTTTTTGTATGCACTTGCGTGGACAATGGCATATTAAACAATAATTATGGCACCAACCTCTTTCGCGAAAAATTTAGGAATTTTCAGTTGACTTCTCAATCATTATGCATTTTAAGTGATCATTTAACATTTGATTGCAAAGAAAGTAAGATGCCGCGCCCTAAAAATAATTTTTTGCACGATTATTTTAGTTTAATCAATGAAAGTGACGTATTTTGTGATAATGGAAGTTGTGAAAAAAAAAAATTAAATAATCATACCGGAAATCTAGAAAGACATTTAAAACGGTTCCACCCTACTTTATATTCAGATTATGTTGCAATAAAGTGTGCAAATATAAATAAAGTCAATGATTTAAAAACCAAAATAGTTCCAACCTACTTCAATCAAACTAACATTGAATTGGCGATTGTAGAATTATTTACAAGGAATGGACGCCTACTCCGTATGGCGAAAGATAGTGCTTTCAAAATATGAGTTCAACCGGCTTTTGATTCTTTGGGAATAAATGTTAATGAGCATAACGTAGCTGAAAGAATACATTTTTATCATACTTACAAAACGTTAATATTGTTTTATTTTGGCTTGACATTTCTAAATTTTTAAGTTTAAAGAAATTCGCAGAATAGTTATTCGTAAAATAACTATATTTTTATTAAATTAAAAACGAACTAAATAATCCACAATCAATTATCGTAATAATTTTATGAGTGTAAAAATAATTTTTTTTCTGCAAATAAACTCGAATAACGTATAGCACAACAACAATTTTCGACGATTCATTTACCGCTTACAAATGTGCACAAACAATTACCTAGCGGGAAAAGTCAGAACAGCTTCTTATTTAGGCCTTATTTAAGGCCTGATTTGACATTTTTTGATTCAATTACCATTCTGATCAAGGTGAATTGACTAGAAGGTGGGGTCAAGTCAACATATGGTTATTTTTTCTGTGGTGTAGTTGTCAAATATTGTATACAAGCTACAGTTTTTTATGTAAACAAACCTTTTTTTACTAGCAATATTTTTGACAATCGGACCACAGAAGCAGTGTTGTTGTAGTGCTGACTTCACTTTCTAGTGAATTCGCGTTGATTCTGATTTAACTGCTAAATAAGTTCTCTTATAAGGCTTCTGATCTTCCGTAGGTATAAAAGATAAGATCAATATTGCACATTCCCTTCTATGAGAAGGGAAAAGAGAAGGACTAAGATATTTAGTTTTTTTGCGCGTTATAAAATTAAAATTGCATAAAAAAAAGACAAACACAGAATACAGAACAGTTAAATGAAAAAGAATAAATCATTTTAGTTGAGTTTAATACGTTAAAATTCCTTTTTGTTTTACCTAAAAATAACTGCTAAAAAGTATTAAAAAAAGTTTAAAAATTAAAAAATAAGTGCACAATCAAAACTTAATTGTTTTCTGATTTTTAGTGTAAAAACCATTTTTACCTTAAAACCATCTATTAATTATGTATAAAATATAATAAATATCCATTAAAAGTGCACAATTAAATTTCTATAACAAAGGAATTTGGCCCATTTTCCGTAAATTTGTCTAGTTTTATTTAAATTTTGACATAAAGAGAAAATTTTCATATACCATGAATGGTTTTTAGAGCCAATAACTTGAAGCTCTTTAAAAATACATTTCTAAAAGACTCTTTAAGATTACCTTTATTCTAATGCCTTTTGAAAACCATTCTCATCTCATGACAGCCTTCTAAAAGCCATTAATTTAAATGAATTTCAGAATCTCTGGCGAATGAAGCCAGAGTGGAAGGCTTACCCCTCAATGACAACGTGTGTAAAAAAGCTTTGAGTATGCAATGGAGCTAGCTGGCCTTGTACATCCAAAAGAAAGTACTGAGGCCTTCTAGAAGGCATCTGTATGCCCTCTTTTTCCCGCTGGGTATACATACATATTTACATATACGCATACTCTTAACACTTTACAACTGATCATTACTTGTTCTTTTCTCTACTGCATAAAGAACTTTTGCATGTTTCTTATATTTCTGCACTCCTGTTATAAAACTCGCTTTCAAATCATATTTTTGGCCTTTTTTGATGTTATAAAAAAAATTTTTTTTTGCTTTAAAAAAATACATACACACACACGCACGTTAATTCTTCGCGTAAAAAACAAAAACAATTGTTTACTGAAATAGGCACCAATACTACTACTCTGCTCCATAAAATATTAGTACTTTTGCATGTTTCTTATATTTCTGCACTCCTGTTATACAACTCGATTTCAAATCATATTTTTGGCCTTTTTTGATATTAAAAATACATACATACCACACACACACGCACGTTAAATACACATACGTGTTCAATAAAAAGTACAGATAAGTACGTTAAAAATACTGTACATGTACGTTAAAAGATGTTATGTACGTTATCGTAGTGTTTGTGTGCGTCAGCTCACTCTCGCTGTGTACCGTATATGTTTGTGCACACATTCACAAACAGAAAAATGTTTTTTTTTTTATTTTGTACTCTTGTAACGAATGTGAATGTGTATTGTTCATGGTAAAATACGGTATGGTACTCTTAATTGTGTACTTTACAGTTTTTTTTCGTACTCTGCTTTACACACAAGGTTACATGGACAGACAACATGCCAGCTAGCCCGGCGACCGCACGGAAAGACATCGTAAGATCGTCTCAGAAAGTTATTCTTACTTAAAGGTGGATCTTGGACCAATATTTATTTTTAATGTTTTATACAACAGTTCAAACTATATTAAAAGTCTTTTAAAACTCTGACAGAAAAAATTTTACTACAACAGGGGGCAAATTATGGCATTCGTGATCGAATACTTTTTCGATTCGAAAGCGATTCAATTTCTAATTCTTTCTGTCCATACTGAACGGATCAAAATTATTTTTTTGCTGTTGTAAAGCATTTATTTGAGTTTTCAAACACTGAAAAAATAAAACCGATTCGTTCAGTATTGACTGAAATAAAATTGCTTTCAAATCGAAAAAGTATTCGATCACGACTGCCATGATTTGCCCCCAGCATTATTTGTTACGGTTCAAGGCGTAATAAAGTATTTTCCGACAGGGGTTTTACATCGGGCCGTTGGTAAATTCTGTGGTCACAAGTCATAACAGCCTACAGGTACGTTCAGACTGATGAAATATTTGACGAAAATATTTATTTGTTCTAATATTTGCTTCAAACTGTGTGAAACAAAAAAAATATTTTGTTTAATGTTCAAACTAAGCTCAAATATTTGACAATTTTTATACCCTCCACCACAATAAGTTGTGAAGTTTTTCATTCTGTGTGAAACTTTTTTATTATTCACCTCAGACCCCATAAAGTATATATTTTCTGGCTCCTTGAGTAATTCTAAGTCGATTTAGCCATGTCCGTCTGTCTTTCCGTCTGTCCGTCTGTTGAAAACACGCTCACTTTCGAAAAACTCAAAAAAAAATAAAAAAAAAAAACTGGGTGCCAAATTGCTTGTAGTTATCCTAAACAGTTTGGGATTAAAATTCAGCCAAATCAGTTCAGTAGAATCAGAGCTAGAATGTGGAACCACCACTTTAAAAAATTGATTATTTTGATGATATGAAATTTTGCAAATATTCGTTTTATTCGACTGGAAATCACACTATAAAATTTCATGAAGAACGGTCAAAAATTTACCCTAGACCCCATTTAAACCCTAATACCGAAAAACAGTTGAGTACGCCTAAAACCGTTATTTATAATGGTATCAGAATAAAATTTAATGCATCGCCGTTTTATAGGACTAGAAAAGCACTAAAAATTTTCGTGACGATCGGTCCATAATTTACTAAAGGCCCCATACAAAGCCCACTCTGGTAAATTTATTAAATACGCCTAAAGCCGTAGCAGATTAGTTTCATATGGACAGAAATAATGTCATGCAATTAGTTTTTCACTGTAAACGCTAAAACTAATTTCACCACTGTATTGAAATTTATTGAAATTTATGTTTTTTAATACAAGAAACACCTCTGCGGAATTTTGGGATGATTGGTTCATAACTTGCCATGGCTCCAATATAAGTCCCCCTCCTGAAAATCATTTAATTTCGGCTTAAATTGTTACGAATCAAGATATTTTACTCACGGTTGTCGGTCAATAATTTAATATAGGTCTAAGCCGCAACCAATTTTAATTAATTTAAAGTGTTCAAAAATAAAAAATATATTACACAATTAGTAAAAATTATTATAAGAATTATTGACCGATCTTCCAGAAATTTTGTACTGGGAATAAAAGTCTTATAAATATTGTACTGTAATTGAGATTCTCTTAAGACAATGACGAACCAAATTTTACTGCAATAGCAAAACATTGTAACAAAATCATAACTTTTTTTAATGTGGTTGTTCCATATTTGGGTTCATAGTTCTTATTCTACTGAACCAATTTTGCTGAACTTCAATCCTAAATTGCTCAGGATAACTAGAAACAATTTGACAACAATATTGTTCTTTTCTTTTTAATTGTTTTAGAGTAAATGTGTTTTCAACTGACGGACAGACAGATGGACATGGCTTAATCTATTAAGAATTACTCAAGAACTTTATGGGATCTGAGATGAATGTTTAAAAAAGGTTTCACACGGAATGAAAAACTTTGTATACCCTCATTCACCACCAGTGGCGGAGGGTTTATAATAAGAGCTATTAGCTGTTAAGAATATTTGAAAAAAGTCAATAAATTTTTGCATTGTCACAAGAAAATTATTTACAAATCAAAATTTTTTTATTATTACATCAAAAATTGCTTGCACATCTACTTTTTACATAATAATACAATGTATAATTACACGAAAACGTTGTATCCGATCAAGTGTAACGTTTTACTGTTGCAGTTAATAACATCATTATTGACCTTTGGTAAGTTTTATAAGTAAAAAAACAAAAACCTCAAAAGTGTAATTATACCGTTTTGTTTCACAAGTTAAAATTTCTGGCAGCAGTCCCAAATTCTACCTTTTTGATCTCAAATCTTCTGAACTAAAAGAGTTTTGTGGAAGAAAGGTAATCACCAGCATAGTGCAACCCAAGTCCAATTTAAACAAAACTAATATGTTCCGTCAAAATTTTGTGAACAAACTTGGTAATGGCGCCACAAATCTGTTTTCAGATTGACTGAACCTAGTTTCACTGAGATCTCAAAAACCCAGCCTAGAGTTATAAAGCATCAAAAGTTATATTTATAAAATTTAACTTGGCTGAACTGAACTTTAAGTATTAGATACCTTATGCAAATTAATTAAGTTTTGCTTAAAATATTGTTACGAAATTAGATTGATCTAAAAATTATTTGTAGTTTTAGTTATAAGTTGTCTTGTAAATTATAATTTATGTCGTATTAGTTTAAATTATTATTTGCTACACTGTATTTTAGAACTTAGATTTAATTACAGAATCTCGAATTCGAACAGAATGGTCTGGATCAGTGTTGCCAAAACTTGATGACCAAAAATGGCTAAATTTACGGAGAAAAATGGCTAAAAAATGGCTAAAAATGTGCTAAAAAATGGCTAAAATTTTTTTTAAATAAAAACACATTAAAATTCAATAACAAAACAGAAATAATTCATTTAAAGTTGTTTACGATGAAATTGTAAGTTAAGATCAATTTCTTAAATAAGAATAAACGTAAATTAATATTTTGATAAATATTTAAAAAATTAAATCATCGACAAAATCGATGTCGTTATTGTTCATCTCATAGGAATCACTCGTGCCTATTAGTTTTAAATAACTTGAAGGAAAATCATAATCACGACAACATTAACCCAACCTTTTGAGTCCAAATCTACAATAAAAAACAAGTAAAAAAGTATAGTCGGTCAAGAAGATACAATACACCACATTATAACCTATGTACCAATTTTTATTAAATTATCTGTAAATTTGCGACCTGCACTTTGCGCACAAGGTGTACATGGACAGCCAGCCAGCTAGCCGGACAAGCATCGTTAATTCGACTCAGAAAGTGATTCTGAGCCAATCCGTATACGTAAAGGTTGGCTAAGTATCAATATTTTAAGGTGTTACAAACATCATCATAAACGCATAGTACGCTCTCCACTATTGTGGTGTTGGTAAAAACATTTTATTGTTACGGTAAAAATATTTACCTAATTAAAAAAATCGAATTAACGGTTGCTAAATGTAACCTATTTCTCAAATTACTTTTAACGATGTTTACTTGGCTAAATACCCTCTCTACTTCAGCATTAGGCCATGAAAGTGAGAGTGCATCTCTTTATTGAAATACTTGCAACCAGAAAAAAAACAGCGTTATTTGTGTTGATCCATTTGTAAATTTAACATTGGAATACTGTCCCTTTATTTTGAAAGATGTTTCATGATTTTAGTTTATAGCGATTTTCCATATTTGTAAAAGTTGTGATTTAAATAAAGGGCGTTTAAATTGTTAAAAATGTTTGTTATACTTTTATAAATTTTTATAATAAAATAAAAATTATTCTTTTAAAAGAAAAACGACAAATAAAATTTTATGGCTAAACAATTTGAAAAATGGCTAAAAAAATGGCTAATGGCTAAACTCATTTTTTAATGGCTAAACAGGGTGAAAAATGGCTAAATCTAGCCACTAAATGGCTAAATTGGCAACACTGGTCTGGATTCGAATAGAAGGTTCTTGAATCTACTAGTCTACAGCTACTACCCAACAAACACGAAGTCAAACCTTTGATATGAAATGAATTAATCATTTGACATCAAACACAATTCTCAAACGTTTTTCAAATGTTTGATTTTAACATTTAAATTAAAATTGATAATGATTTGAAAATAAACATCAAAAATTGACATCAAATGTTTTATCAATTTGATGTCAAATTGATATAAAATGTTAAATTCAAATCAAAACTAAACTTGGCAATACTTAAGCGAAAAATAAATGTAAACTTTAAAAATGGCGATTAGTTACATTTTTATTTCGTGGTCAAATGTGTTTTGCAAGTGAACGATTTATTGGCTGTAGGAAATATCGCCCAAAGAAAAATGGCAAAAAAAAAAAAATGAAAAATCGCCCAAACGAAGAATCGCCCAACCAAACATGAAAAATGACCCAAAAAGGTAAATACGAAATTTTGCCCAAAAAAAAACGAAAAAGGGACCAAAAAGAAAATGAAAAATGACCCAAAAAGCAGAAACGAATTTTTTCCCAAAAAAAAAAAAAAAAAATTGAAAATTAATCAATTTGCAAAAAAGTGTTTATTATTCATATAAATTTAGTTATATACAAATATAAGTTTTATGTAAAAATTTGCATTGTGCCTTCAACAGCTGTTCGGCAGTATGGACAGTAATACTCATTTAAGCCCTCCGCCAAACCTTGTGCCTGCAGTTTAATCACACATTCATTGCAGCATTTCAAATGTCTGCATGGCAATAATGCTGTGTTGGGGGAATTGATAAAGCATACAATGCATTTGAAAGTATTGTTTTCGTGGTTGACTTCATTGTTTGAATTTTTTTGCCACAAACAAATTCATATTGTAATTTTTCCATTGCCACTTTTTTCCAATTGTGCACTCTTCGAAAGTTAAATATTAATTAATCACTGCAAAGTTATAATCAATTACTCAAAACAGAATATAACTTTTTTACAATATGTCCCGTTATTTTTATAATGATAATGAATGATTTGGACAAATAGTATGTAACATTTTGGAAGAATTTTAAAAATGAAAAATGGCCCAAAAAAAATGGGCTATTTTTCATATAACAATTTTTGGGCGATTTTTCATAATGAAAAATCACCCAATTTCAAAAACGAAAAATCACCCAACAATAACGAAAAATAGCCCAAAAATTTTGGGCCATTTTTCATATGAAATCAGGCCCAATTTTACATGCAATTTTTTTGGGCGATTTTTCATTTTTGTTTTTGGGCCATTTTTCTTTGGGCGATATTTCCTACAGCCGATTTATTTCTTGTCAAAAATAAAAACTATTTGTGAGTATGTAGCTACAATGGTTAAGAATACGAATTAAAAATAAATAAAACGGGAAAGTGAAGAAAATATAAGTTTGTTGTATGATCGCGGTGCTACAATCCTCAAAATAAAAGGGAGCCAAGTATTTCGTCTGTCCAAGAATTAGAGGACAGAAAGAACATTATTTCATCTTTTAGCTATGGTGCAAAATGTTTATCTCACAGTTTATTTAAATAAGTAATAAATTTAAATTAAAAAAAAAATATTTTTATTTGTGTTCCACATTGTATTACAATCCACATTTGAAAAACATTTGAGAATTACGTTTGAAAGCAAGTTGAAAATAAAGGCATTTTTCAATTTGAAAATAATTTCCTCTTTTTGTTCAGAACGCTATGATTTTCAAATGATTTTCAAATCATTATCAAACGTTTGTCGTTTGAGAAAACGTTTTATTTTAAATCATTCTCAATTTGAAATCAAACCTTCGTGTTTGTTGGGTACCTGTGGTGACTATAAATACAGGCTGGCTTGTAAATGTTTGTTTAGTTTTGTTTGGAGACATTTAACGGTTCGGGCCGAAACTAACAATATTGGATAAAAATGTGAACGTTATAATTAATTTCAATAAAGTTTGTTAAACAAGTTAAAAAAGTGTGTTTATTTATTTTTGTAATTAAAAGAACTCAACGTTTTATTACACAGTGCAGCACTAAAATCTTGACCTAATTGAGACCCCCAAAATCTAAAAGCTTATGATGGTAGAAGAAAAAAGCTTGGTTTTGAATTATTAGCTAAGGTTTTTTTTTGAATCGCTTTTGAAGTTTTCGACTGAAGGTGGATTTTATTACAATTTTTAAAAAACATGTACTGATTATTAAGTCTATATCTTGCGAACTATCCCAAATATTGCTTTTCTCCGCTCGGCAAATTTTTAGCTCTTAATCAGATCTTCAAATTTTACCTTGAGATAAAATCAAAAAACAACAACATATTACTCAAAACAGCAAAACTGTCAAGAAACGTAAAATTTCGTCATAGGTTTTTATTGTTAATGATGAAAATATAACGACACTTCAAATATTTTAAAATAGATCCTTAAGGCCCAGCTTTAATATGCTTAAGTTGGCTTAAACAATTGTGCGAATACATTTTAATCATATGAGGCAAACCATATTGTACTTAAGAAAACTTTTTGGTTAATTTTCCGTATGGAATAAAATCTTTTTCGATTTTATTTTTGTTTTTGTAAAAGGCTTTTGAGAGGCTTTTTGTTAATTTTTGATAGTAGCTTAAGCCAGCTTATGCATATTATAGTTGGTCCTTTAGAAAAATTGATGATTTTAAACATAAGGAATGAAAAATAAGGGCACTTTAAATCTTTTAAAATATAAAATGAACTTTAGTCGTCGCTTTCGAAACTAGTCACTATTGGAACCCAAGAAATTACAACCAACTTTATTTTTTTTTTTTTTTTTTCATTATTTATTTATTGAATCTTCATATATTAAATATGAACTAACAATAATTAATCAAATCTAATCCTAATTCTTTATTTAATGTCCTGCCAGGCAAGACAAAAATTTTTTTCGTCACGGGTTCTGTATCACATTTATATATGTGTTTATCGCTCGTCTTAATGGGTAAGTGCTGCAGTGTCTCTTCTCCTTAAGCGAGTGTGGCCGCTTTCATTTAAAATATTTCGAGCTAGTAGATTTGGGTGCAACTCTAGCCTTTTTAAATATTTTACCGCATACTTCGTAATAATAGTCCTTACCAGTGGCACATTGAGATCCTTGTGGATATTTGATTTTTTAACATACCAAGGGGCAGCTGTGATTATTCGAAGAAGTTTATTTTGGCGCCTTTGAATTTTTTCGATATTTGAGGCCAAGGCAGTGCCCCATAGTTGAATACCGTAGCACCAGATTGGCTTTAAAATAGAGTTGTAAAGTAGTAGTTTGCAATCGAGACTAAGAATAGAATTTCTTCCAATAAGCCAGTTAATTTGAATTGCTTTTAGTTTCATTTGGGTTAATTTTGCATCTATATGGCATTTCCATGTTAAACGCCGATCTAGATGAATACCGAGATATTTGACATGCGAGTGTTGAGGCACTAGTTGATTATTGATTTTAATAGGGGGGCCATGTTTCCCGACGCAAGGTAAATGTAATATGTACACATTTTTGCTCATTGACCTTTATTCTCCATTGTTTTAACCACAGTTCTAGTTGAAATATATGATCCTGCAGGTATCGAGATGCTTCACGACTGTTCTCGTGTACGCTTAGGAAAGCTGTATCATCAGCAAAAGTTGAGGTTAGGGTGTAATTGTTTGTCGGCATGTCCGAGGTATATATAAGATAAAAAAGTGGGCCCAGGATACTTCCCTGAGGGACTCCAGCTTCAATTGTCTGAGGAGAACTTTAAAAATCACCTTCTTTAATAATAAATTTTCGACCGACCAAGTAGCTTTCTAACAGCTTGTGTGTGTTAACCGGTAGATTCAGCTTCAATTTATGTAACAAACCTACATGCCAGACTTTATCAAAAGCTTGAGAGACATCGATGAAGAGAGCGGAGCAATATTTTCTCTCTTCAAAGGCCTTTCTTATGGCGTTTACTATCCGATGGATTTGTTCAATTGTGCTATGTTCTCGTCTGAAACCGAATTGATGGTTAGGTATACACCCATTGTCATTTAAAATTGGGGTTAATTTGGACGCTAAGAGCTTCTCAAACAGCTTTGATATATTAGATAATAAGCTGATAGGCCTATATGACTCAACTTTGGTGTGATCTTTTCCTGGCTTTGGTATCATCGTAACTAAGGAGACCTTCCATTCTTGAGGGTAGTATTAAAGTCGTAAAATAGCATTAAAAACTAAAAGAATAATTTTCTTTGCCATGCTGGGTAGCTCCAGAAGCATTTTGTTGCTGATCTTATCAAAACCAGGAGCTTTCTTGGGGTTTAAATCACAAATAGCTTTTTCGATTTCTCTTATCTCAAATCTTAGGGGAATAGCTGCTCTAGCAACAACAGGTGGTAACTCGGCCGCAATATCGTGAGATATGTTTGGGGTAAATACGTTTTTTAAATGATTAACAAACAGATTTCCTTTTTCAACATCATTTCTTGCCCAACTACCATTTAAGTCTCTTAATGGTGGTTTAGAGACAAATGGCCTTTTGAGATTTCTAGCTGCACGCCATAATGAGAAGTCTGATCTGATCTGAGTCTGCAGTAACTTTCTAAGCTTTTTTGTACACGCTTTTAGTAAGTTCTTAAGTAACGTGGATCTGTGCAATTGCCACTCTCTTCGAGCCCTCCTTTTTTCAGACAAGAGACGCTCGACATCTGTGGAATATATTTTAATATTTTTTGTTTTTTTGGGGGCAATACTGGAATGTTGAACAGCTAGTTTCAGAAAACTGTCAAAATTGGGAACAGAGCGGTCTACATACTCCGGTGTACTAAGCGGAATATTTTCTGTGCAATGGGTGCTGAGGTATTTTCTATATTTTAACTAGTTAATTTGCGTAGCTGTCGTCGCTAAGTGACCAGTCGGAGATACAATTCTAATGGGGTTTAGAGTTGGGTAGTTCATGAACGAACTAGTTCAATTGAACTAGTCAGTCAGATGAACGTTGAACTGTCATTCAGTCTGACAGTTCCTTTTAGTTCAACAGTTCACTTTTCGTCACTTTGTCTTTTGCGTCAGCAGTCTTTTGAGAGGGTTCATTTAGTTCAATTCATTTAGTTCACAGGTTCATTTACTTCAGTTGCTTGTCCACTTGATTTCTTTGTCTTTTGCGTCAGCAGTCTTTTGAGAGGGTTCATTTAGTTCAATTCATTTAGTTCAATTCATTTAGTTCACAGGTTCATTTACTTCAGTTGCTTGTCCACTTGATTTCTATTCTTTACCGCACTGATTGAAAAGAAACAACAATAGTATTAGTGTCTCTATGTCAAAGATGCCCAGTAGTGGCTGATATCAGCAAATGAAACTCACACGTATACTTACGCTCTTTTGTTTGATCGTCAATCAACCAATAGGAAATCAGCATGTTGAGTGCGAGAGACAAACTACACTGGCAGAACTTCTGTGTCTTATTTTAATCGTCATCGAGACTGCTGTGAGTTAACACATAAATTGAAATTATTGCGATTTATTAATGATGTCAGTCGAAAATTATTTTATGTTACAAAATGCTTTTGATGACATGCAATGTCTTATTTGTCATAAGACATTTAAAAAAACTAAGAAATATAATTAAAAAAAACATTTTGAAGATGTTCACAAAGACATGAATTATTTGCAAATAAATAAATAAATAAATACATTCACAAAGAGTATTACTAAATTAAGGAAAAAATATTGTATTCTATTAATTTGTAATTTTCAAATAATATCTACATTGTTTTGCATTTAAGCTAACGATATGTGTTTTGTTTGTGAAAAAAATTCTTTGTACCTGAAAAGGGTCACTTTTACTTTCGTTAAAAAGACGTACCTAAATGCAGAAATTATTAAGAAAAAATAGCCACAATAATTTGTTGGTATTTTGTGCTTGTAAAAATATTTTTGTTTCTGTACCAATCGCGTCGGTGGGTTTTTTTCTTTGAAAACACTTTTCTTAAGTAAGTAAAAATATTTAAAAAACAAGTTAAAAAAAGTCTTGTTTTCCTACAATTTATGTGTAAACCTATACACACACATAAAAGCAAATGTGACAGCAGGTAAAATTTTTGGGTAAGAAGATGTGTTTTATTGATGTATTAATGAAACTTGTTGGTTTCGCACTATTTTTATTGCTTACTTTTTTATGCCACAAACTCGAAATTTTACAGGGAAGGTTTTTTTAATAAAATCAGTTTGAAAAAAGCCATTATTTTAAAATTTATAATGTAAATATTATTTATTCAAACTGATTTTATTTAAAAAAAACCTTCCCCTGTAAAATTTCGAGTTTGTGGGATATAATTTTTCACTAAAATAAATACATTCACCAAGAGTATTACTTAAATATGTACATTCATTAATTTTAAATTTCCCTTTTGTTAAACAAAGAAACAGAAAAAAAATGACAACACCCGTCACACATGTGCTTTCGTCGCAATCTCGCTGACGACTAAATAAAATGAATAGCAAATTGTTTTCTTCCAGTGTTATTTCGTCACTCTCACCAATACTACTACCGTGGGCATCAATGCTCTTAACACTTTACAACTGATCATTACTTGCAATGTTCTTTTCTATACTGCATAAAGAACTTTTGCATGTTTCTTATATTTCTGCACTCCTGTTATACAACTCGCTTTCAAATCATATTTTTGGCCTTTTTTAATTTAAAATATTTTTTTTTTCTTGCTTTAAAAAAATACATACACACACACGAACGTAAATTCTATGCGTAAAAAACAAAAACAATTGTTTACTGAAATAGGCACCAATAAAATAATAACTCTGCTCCATAAAATATTAGTACACTTTTGCATGTTTCTTATATTTCTGCACTCCTGTTGTACAACTCGATTTCAGATCATATTTTTGGCCTTTTTTGATTTCATAAAATACATACATACATACATACATACATACACATACACACACACACTACGTGTTCAATAAAAAGTACAGATAAGTACGCTAAAAATACTGTACATGTACGTTACAAGATGTTATGTACGTTATCGTAGTGTTTGTGTGCGTCAGCTCACTCTTGCTGTGTACCGTATATGTTTGTGTACACATTCACATACACAAAAAAAAATTTTATAGTTTGTGTGTTTGAAAAATACGTTACGAAAATGTACAGTTTTTTTTCGTACCCTGATTATAACATATAGAAACTAATAATATTGTTGTCTCTTTTCTATCAATTCGGTAAAGAACATGAAAAATACTATGCATTTTGTTTTTGTAAAATGAGGAATGTCAAATTTATTTGTTGAAAAACAAAGAAAAGGAAATTTTATAAAAAATTCACAATTGTGGTTTTGAACTTGATTAAAAATTTATATTTATTACATTATATTTATTATATTTAAATATTTATTTAAAATTTAAATAAGTTTTTTTAAGTATTTAAATTTTTATTAATTTTTTCAAAGCTTGACACACACAAAAATAAACAACAACAGAATAAGAAATCAAAACAAGCAACTGAAGTAAATGAACCTTTAAACTACATTCATGAACTGACTTAAATGAACTGACTGACGAAATATACAGCTGGCTCAAAAGACTGACTGACTAAAAGTGAACTACTGAACTGGAAGAACGAACTAGTTCACTTTTTTTAAATGAACTCTATTGACAAGTCACCCAAATGAACGATTAAGCCCAAGACTAATGGGGTTCATTATAGTAACAATTGTAGGTGTATGGTCAGAAGATAATTCTAAGGAAGCTTCAACATGAATCGTTTCTATGGGGATGTTTTTAACCACACCGAAATCGATAACATCTAGAATTTTTTGATGATCAGTAGGCCAATATGTTGGTTGTCCGCTCGCTACCACATTTAAATCCATTTTAGAAATTGTGTTAAATAAAACACGACCCTTTGGTGTTATAAGTCGTGACCCCCAGAAGGTATGTTTAGCGTTATTATCGCCAGCAGCTAGGAAACAGGGTCCTAATGATTTAAAATATTTACAGTATTGGCTTTCTGATATTGGAAATCTAGGCGGTGAGTATAACGATGAAATTACTAGGTTTCTATTTAATTCCTCAACGCAAATGTTCGTTGCTTGGAGATAATCTTCACGGTGATCAAACATTAGGTAGTGTTTGACTCGGGTTTTAATTAAAATGGCTGAACCTCCACAAGCTCTATCTCGAAGGTCCTTGGTATCATATAGTATATAACCATTGATTTTAAACGTATTTCTTGAGGTCAAATGAGTTTCAGAAACCAGCATGACATCAATTTGTTTGTTTTTAAGAAAGTATTCTAATTCATTTTTTATGTTGGCGGATGCCGTTTGCGTTCCAAAAACAAATTTTTAATCAGTTCATGGCTTGTTAAGAACAGCTTGCAATAACATCGATTGCATTCTAAGAATTTCCTGCATCATATTACCCATTGTGTTCGTAAAATTATTAACAGTTTGCACTAATGTTTCCATGGTTTTTTCTAGACGACTTAAATTAGAAACTGGAGTTTCATCATTACTTGGCGAAGCGCCTTGCATTGGCACATGGTTTGATTTAAGGACGTTAGCATACGAGGTTCTGTTATTACTAGGCTGCGGAGCCTGAATGCCATTAGTGTTTACTTGATTTGGTACCTGCATTTGTGGGGGATTAGTTTTCGGCCCAGCCGACTGCTTGACGATAGTATATACAGGGCATCCTCTATAATTAGCAGTGTGATTTCCGCCACAGTTGCTACATTTTTTTACATTGGGGTCATTTTTAGACTTATCGCATTGGACTGTACAATGTAATTCTCCACATACGACGCAAACAGGGGGTAAATAGCAGTATGCCTTAGTATGGCCAAATTCTTGGCAATTAAGACATTGAACGGGACCATTTCTTTTGTGCGGCTCCTCTATAGTTATTCTTCTGTAGAGAATATATTTTGAATTATAAATAGGATGCGTTTCATTTTTTTTAAGCTTAATGTCGCCAGGTTCTAAGTCTACCCGAAATAATGGTTGGGGATTTTTTTTCCCTGTTTTTAATATTTGTAACGTTTTTTATTTTAAAACCCTTCTCTTCCAAAAAAGTTTTAATTTCATATGGGTCCACGCATGAGTCTATGCCCTTGATCACTACCTGAAGACCTTTGCTTCTCTTTAGTTTATATGTGTAAAAGCTTTTTTTAAGGGCTTCGAATTTGTTAGTTAATTTACGAAAATCATTCTCATGATTTACCTGTATTTTTGTCTCGTTTATATTTCCACGCTTGATTGCAGCTACGTAAAACGAATTTTCACCTATTACCGAGATCACGCTCTTTATTAACTCACTTGAGTTTTGCTCCCTTAGATATATCGGGGGTGGCTTAGAAGATTTTATAACGTTTGGTGCTTCCGAGGATTCATCCTCCAGAATTGCAAAACGATTTTGAGAGTTTATTTTATCAAAAGATGGTACTTTTGAAGCCGAAGCAACTGCTGCAGAGGTAGGGCTGCGGCCCCGTTTAAGCACTGTTATGTACCTGTCCATACCAACTTGTACTTGAGGCTTTTGACCACTTTTTACTTGAGATGTTTGCATTGCATCTGTGTTAGAGTTCATGGTACCATTTGTTAATAAGATTGTGTTTGCCGTTGTGGCAACACTTGCAAGTGAGAGGTTTATATTTTTTAACGTATCACCATCAACCGTCTTTGTAAAAAGAGAGGGCGAAAGGGATCGTGTTCTAAAAATTGGTTTAGCCGTTAGGTAGTTACTATTGTTTTCTTTTGTTTTATTTATTACAGCATTGTCTTCGTTAGCATGCACTGTCACATAAACATTTCTATCATTTAGTTTAATTGTTGTTTCATTGTTTTTATTCATGCAATAAATTGTTTTTATTTTTCACTGTTTAACTGTGCTTTTAATATTTTTGTTATTTATTGTATATATTTTGCAACAACAAGAAAATAAGAACTTTAAACTTAAATGTTTTTGCTCAGAATATGTATGTATACATACACATGTATGAACATTAGTACGTATATATTTTTACTATTTAATATTTTTTTCGTATTAATTGCTCACTTTTATGTTAAATAATTAAAATAACAAAATATATCATTTATTTTCAAGCGTCCATTCGCTGTTTATATAACAAAATCAAATGTGATTAATTAAAAATTCAAATTGTATGCGGAGTTAAGAATACACGTCTGTATCACAACAAAGCACGAACCAACTTTAATGAAGTTTAAAAGTAGAATAATAAAATTTATTTTATTGACATAAAATTTTCGTTATAAAATTATTTTCTTTTCAAAGGTAACTTAACTAAATAATTTACAAGTGTTTTTGTTGACAAGTAATAATATAATCTAAAATCCCCTCTCAACAAAATATACAATTAATTAATTTTTGAAGTTTTGGAAGTGGTAAGGCTTTTGTAAGAAAATCCGCTAGCTGCTCATCAGTAGAACAGTACTGTACTTGAATAATACCATTTTGATGAAGATTCTTTATATGACAATATTTTACAACAATGTGCTTGTTCTAGCACTGAACTTTGTGGATTCTATGATTTTGATACAGCTCTGATTATCTTCTTACATAGGAATCGGAATACAATTTGGAATTATTATTTCTTCAAGTAATTGTTTAATCCACAGTAGCTCTTGAGTTGCAAACGAAGCTGCTATAAATTCCGCTTCAGTAAATGAAAGCGCTACTGTTGACTTTTTTTTCGACGACCAAGAAATAGCATTTAAGCACAATAAAAATATAAAACCACTAGTTGATTTTCTGTCGCCATGATCTCCAGCCCAATTGGTATCAGTGTAACATTTTAACTTTAAATCTGAAGAAGCTTTTATAATAAGTCGTTTATGTATTGTGGCCTTGAGATATCTAACGACTTTCTTTGCTACTTATCAATCACATTTTCATGGGGTTTCAACTTTTCTACATAATATTGACACAGCTGAAGCTGTATCAGGCCTTGATGTTATGGAAAGATGAAGTAACATACCAACAACAGACCTATAACTTTCATTGCTTGGTAGTATATTTTCGTTGTGACAAACTTTAACAAAATCTGGATCCATAGGAATTGAACTGAGCTTTCCATCTTCTAATTTTGTTGCTTTTATTAGTTTCATAATCTTGTTCTCTTGATGAAGAAGAAAATCGCCATTAGAATTTTGATTAATATAAATTCCCAAATAAGACTATAATTTTCCAAGATCCTTCAAAATATTTACTCAAACGATTATTAAACTCTAATATACTTTGTTCATTTTTAGCACATACTAATATATCATCAACATAAATAAGTAGATATATTATTTCGTCACCTATTTGCTTTTTATACAAGCAAGTATCTGCTGTTCCAGCACACAGAAAAAAATACCAATGTAAAATTAACATGGAAAAATGTTGATTGAGAATCATATTAATTTCCTGCAAAAGTATGCCTTTTATTTAAATTTATCATTATTTCATATTAATTTTAAATAAAATAACCTTAAATCACGTTTATTTAATATTATTCACTGTTAAAATAAAAAAAAAATTTAAATATAAATAAATATGGATTCAATATTGAATCCATAAAAACCAGTTTTATATTAAAATCAAAAGTTGTTCTTGTTAAATTAACATGCATACAAACTTAAGTATGTCCATTTTTTATTTTCATTTTTAAAATATGTTATAAAAAGAAGACAATTCCCGTATTCTTTTAATTAAAATTATTTAGTTAAATAGTACATCAAGTTTTCAAAGTAGAATGATGACGAAAACCATATTGGGCGATTCTGCTGATGCTTCTGTTATTAAAGGAGAATACAAAATAACTGAAACATGTGTTACAGGGGTAAGTGTCTTGAGTTATTCTTAAATAAATGCATATGTTGTCCCAGAAGCTTGTTCTCACTGTTATATCACACTTGAACCAATTTGATTCCACATGAAATTCACGTTGTTTCAACTTAAAATAAGTTTCATTCAACGTGATACGGATTGTTATTTCAATATAATTGACATTTTGCTCTAACTTTACTGCATTGTTAAATTAACATGAATTATAGTTATTTTAAAAGAAAAAAATGTTGTTCGCAGTTATTGTAAAATCAGGTTGAATTAACATGAAAAACGTATAAAGCAAAATCACCACCGAAAAATTTTAAATCAACCTTGTTTTCTACGTTTTTAACTTGATTTTTTTCTGTGTGTACCCATCTTTCTTTATCTACAGCATGTAAATCCATCATTTCTATCCATGAACTAGGAACAGTTTCACAATTTGTTACTACACATTTCGCTATTTGGTTGTATTTCTTCCTTGGTTTATTTTGAAGACGCTCGGAACGCTGCAAATTAGTTGAAGGTGCTGGTACTTCTTCACCATCATCTGAAGAATTTTCTTCATGACTACTTTCGCACAAGTCAACTTCTTCAGTAGCAGATTCATAAGACTCACAATCAATCTCTTCACTTCTAATTTCTTCTTTTGCTATTTTATCTGATATATCTACTAAAATTGTTCTATCTTTTGCTTTATCGATTTTAGCTGGTTCATTAGAATTTTCCAAAAATCTGACATCCTTGCTTATAGTTATTTTATTCGTTCCTTTCATGAGTATTCTATATCCCTTACAATTTTCGGAATAACCAACCAAAATTCCTTCTTCAGATACATTACTAAGTTTTTGTCTTTTACACTTTGGCACCTGTACAAATGCTTTACTACCATAAATCTTTGTATTGCTAACATCTGGTTTCCTGTTGAACCATATCTCATATGGAGTTTTATCAATAGGCTTTGAAGGTAATCGGTTTTGTATGTATTAGCGGCAGTAACACATTCCGCCCACAAAATATGCGATAGTTTTGAATCATTAAGCATAGCTCTAACCATTTCTACTAATGTCCGATTTTTACGATCCGCTACTACATTTTACTCCAGACAATATGGTACAGTAGTTTGCAATATTATTCCGTGTAATTTTAAGAGTTCCTTCATTTCAGAGTTAACAAATTCTCCTCCATTATCAACTTCTTGTTAGTAAAATTCTGAACTTCTGCTAAAAATTCTTTAAATTTGCAAATAACCTCACTTTTCTGTGCCATAACGTATACTTTTGTGTATCGTGAAAAATCGTCAATAAATGTCAGAAAATATCTTTTTCCAGTAAAAGATTTTACCTGGAATGGTCCACACACATCTGAGTGCACAAGGTAAAGAATCTCATTAGATTTCGTATTACTTTCCTTAGGAAACGGTAATCTCGTTAACTTTGTTTTCGCACAAATATCACAAAATACGTCTTCCTGACAATTTTGAATTACGATACCATTTGCCAATTTTTCTAATTTATTAACATCTGCTAAATTACGATGACCTAATCTTCTATGCCAAAAACGAACACATTCCAATGAATACTGAGCGCTATACGTTGTATTTTTATTTACTTCATTTAAAATATATAAATTATATTTAAAATCTCCTTCAGCGATGACCCTCTCTTCTTTCGAATATGAAAATCATAGGCTACCTCACAGACTTTCATCAAAAATAATATCAAAAAACATTTACTGGTACAAAAATTACGTTGATCGTTTGAACTCTTTTGATTTGAATTCAATACACCAATCTAAAAACATATGGAATGACTCGTGCAAATCGTTAATTGATACTATGAAATCTAAATCTAGTCAAAACTACCGCGAAACTGCACTAAAAAGTCAACAACGAATATATAAGTTTTTAGACCACTCAAAAGGCCTTACCTATTGCAACGAAAAATATAACCAACACCAAATATCCTTAATAATGAAAACTCGCGGAGATCTTTTAATGCTAAATTCAAATAAATATACCACCAATCAATCCACTCTTTGTTCTTTGTGTAACCTGAATGAAGATAAAACAATTTTGCTCTTTATAGGAAGGTGCTAGGGTTTTTTCCCGGGATTTCCCGTTATTATTTTATTTCCCGTTTTCCCGGGATTTTTCTTGCGGGATCCCGGGAAATAAAAAATTCCTCATAATTTCAGAAAATAGCTATTTATACTTTGAAATTTAGTTTTCTATTCTCTAAAAATTAGCATCTGTGGATGGGTTGTGGATTAGATCAATTACAAGAAGTGAGTGAGCAATAAATCTACCAAAAGCAGAATGGGCAGTGCAACAGTAAATAATTATTACATTGAGTGAAGTGAAGAGTTAATAAAGTACATTAATTCAAAATAAGATGCAGGCAGTAAAGTTTCATTGTCCATGAACAAGTCTTAAAAATAGGAGATACCTAAACATATCGCTCCTTAATTGCAACAAAGTCATATCTACAAAAACATACGATATTGGCAAAATGCGATTAAAGTTTTCAAAATGTACCGATTTCAAGATATATTTTGTTGTAACTTCGGTTCAGTTTGAGATATAATACGAGAAGGTATGATGGAAAACTTTGCTAAAGTTACTTCAAATTATGAGATATGACTATGATGCAATGAAGGAGCGATATGTTTATTAGGTGATAAACACAAATTCCCAATTTCAATTTCAATTTGTGTTGGTTTATATACCCGTGAAATGCGAGGAAACCGAAATAAAATAACATTTTGGAAACTCGTGTAAGATACTACAACATACAACTTGAAAAACACATTGTCCTAAAGATTACAAATGGACCTATTGAAATAAAAAGGTTTGTAAGAAGCAGTCCAGTTAATGCTATTTTTGCATCAACCTTGACATACATTTGACTGATATAGACGTTGTTTATAAAAAAGAAAAAATTGCTTCTGATTGTGAATTCGAAGCATGCTACAACGGTGCACTTTTAACTATTTGTCCAACTACGGTAAAAAATGAACGAAAATTTTCGGATACATGATAATTAGTAAATAAAATCAGGAATATACTTTTTGACGACTTACAAAGCGCTTTGAGTGTGTCAGAAAGTTATTTCCTAAGCCATTAAAAAATGTTATATATTTCTTTAAAGTATTTTATCTATTTTATTAATTAACTTTTTGATCTTATATCTTGAGTACCTCAATTTTTATTTTGTTTTTATTATTGTTTTATGAATTAAATTGTTATGTTTATGTTATCTTTTTATCTTGTATCCAGAGCACAATAATACTGAATAAAAGCATAATAATAGGGAATAAAGGCGCGAGTTCCCTTACGTTTTTTTATAAAAGTTTTTTTCATTAATTAATAACAAAATTTACTTTGTATTATTTATATGGAGCAGGATCCCGGGATCCCGGGAAATTTGAAAAAATATCCCGCTTTCCCGGGAATCGAAAAAGTCCGGGAAAAAAAACTCTAGAAGGTGCCCAATACATGCAAATATATGAAGAAAATTCCTAGTGTACTCAAGACTTACAGATTATGAAATTTATGATCTTCTAAATGGGAGAAGAGAAGAAAACTGGAGTTCACTTTATCTTTTTGTAAAAAATGCATTAACTTATAGAAAATTTTTAGTCGATGAATACAATTTTAACAATAGTTAAAAATATTTTAAAGGCAAACTTCCAGCTGACGGTAAAAAAAACCAAGCCGTAAATATCTTTATTTTAAATATAATTATAATTTTTATAATTTGTATATCAAAGTTTTATATTAAAACAAATATTGTAGTACTTAATATTATATATTTCAATAAAGAAAATATCTAATCTAATCTAATCCCTCTCTTCTTTCATTATTTTGCAAATATTTTCTTCAAATAATATTTTGCAACCCTTAGCAGTCATGGCTCTGGCCGACATTTAGCTACCATTAAGACCCGGAACATATAATACATTTTGAAGTTTAATTTCATTAGAATTACCATGTATTACTCCTTCACCGGTTCCAATAGAATCGAGTGCTCTACCATCAGCGATATGTACTTTGATATTCTTCTTCTCCATTTTGTTAAAGAAATTAGGATCATTCGTCATGTGTATAGAAGCTCCTGAATCAATTACCCAGCCTTTCTTAATATCATACATTTAAACAAATTTGTGTTGATGCAACATTACTCACATCTTTCTCCTTTTTTAGTTTATAACAATCTTTTTTCATGTGGCCAAATTTGTTGCAATGATAACATTTTATTTGCTTTTTGTTCTTGAATTTACCATGATGACTTCTTAAAGCTTCATTTTCAGCAGCATTCAAACGATTTCCAGACTCACCTCTTTTTTCTGCTTCATCTAGTAATTTTTCTTGAACGTATTCTAATTTAAAAGATTCCTCAGGCTGACCTTCAATTGATGTAACTAGTGCTCCAAAGGATTTCGGTAAACTATTAAGCATAATAGCTACCATTGAATTTTCTTTAATGTCCTCGCCTCTATCAAGCAGTTGAGCTCTTAGAAGATTTAAACTGTTAGTGTGTTCTTGCATACTTTCACCCTTAATCCTTCTTTTGTCATATAACTTTCGCAAAAAAAGTAACTTTGACGTCATTGTCTTTCTCTCGTATGTTGTTTCTATCTTCATCCACATAGATTTCGCTGATGTTGCCATTCTTATAAGATGAACTTGAGAATTATCCACACACATCGCAATTGCAGCTCTTGCTTTTTGATCTAATTTTATAAAGTCCGGAGTCAATGGATTTGGACATGGCTTTTCCACAATATCCCATAAATCCATCTGAATCAAATGCATCTGCATTTTGAATTTCCACGTAAAATAGTTTGTAGAGCTTAACAAAGGAAAGACACATTTCTGTTCCATTATGCACAAATTTTCTTTTTGCCGATTCTACGCCTTAAATTATTTACGATCTGGGCCCATAAACTATTGGAACCCAAGAAATTACAACCAACTTTATTGAAGTTTAAAGGTAGAATCAAGGTATATTTACACAAGGTAGACTCATTTGGGAGTGTAGACATTTTGCTCTATAAAAGGAACCATGTTGTCAAAATTGTCTTCATATAAAACAAAAACAATTTAACGCACACATGTACAAATTTTGGCTCATATACACGCAATTTGACGTTGTGGTTCCAACTATGGGTAAACAGCTGACAAACATATGGGCCAACGAGTTTACCTTGTGTAAATATACCGTTATAAAATTATTTTCCTTTCAAAGGTAACTTAACTAAATAATTTACAAGTGTTTTTGTTGACATCATCTGAAAACATGTTTCCGACCGTTTCGTTAGCTCTATTTTCGTATGAAAATACGTTATGGCTAGACCAGCATATTTCCCCAAGCACCGCATCTATTTTTCCCACCTTTGAGTCGCTTTTCCATCGGAATGGTTACTTGGTCACCTTGCTCATCAGATTTTGTTGGCAATTGTTTTTCGAAGTCTGCTAAAAGATTATTTAAAAAGTGAAGTTTTAATATCACGGTCACACCGATTGCTTGGAATGACTTAAGCATTTTAACGCCATTAACTTTTATGTTCAATGCTTGGACTATTTATGGTTATTTTCCCGTATTATGGAAAGATTCGTTTATAATACCTTTATTTAAATCTGGTAATAAATCGGATATAACAAACTATAGTGGAATTGCCAAATTAAGTGCTATTCCAAAACTTTTTGAAAAACTAGTTGCTGATTTCCTCTGCCATCACACCTCGTCGTTACTGGCAGCATTCCAGCATGGTTTTAGAAAAGGCTGTTCAACTACAACCAATGTACTTTATTTAAAAACTTTAATTAATTTTGCATTTACACAAAAGAAACAAACTGATGCTGTTTATACTGACTTCAGTAAAGCATTTGATAATGTTAACCATCAACTTCTTCTTACTAAATTGGATTTATTTGGTTTATCGCGTAAAAGTTAAAGCTGGTTAAGTTCTTATTTAGTTGGCAGAAAGCAAAAAGTACAATTCAATAATTGTATATCCAATTATATTTATATTTCGTCCGGTGTTCCCCAAGGCAGTCATCTTGGCCCACTTTTATTTTCGCTGTTTATTAATGATCTGCCCAACGTTATTAACTTCGCCAATATATTGATGTATGCTGACGATGTAAAAATTTTCCATTCTGTATTAAGTGTAAATAAAGCTGTGGTGTTCTTGGCTTTATTAAGCGCTGGGCTAAAGAATTCACTGATCCCTACATAACGAAGCAACTGTACGTGTCACTCCTTAGACCTATCTTAGAATATGGATCAATCATTTGGAAACCATATTACAACATTCATAATTCTCGTATTGAATTTGTCCAAAAACAATTTCTATTATTCTGTTTACGTGATCTTCATTGGAGTCACTCGACAAACGCTCAAAAGTCGTCGTACAATACTAAGGCCCGTTTTCACGACTTAACGGTAGCTAAATGTAGGAAGTTATCGAACAGATAATGAGTTTTTAATTATCACAAGTTCTCTTTAACCTTAAAGTGAAGAATAAGCTAAAGAGAGGAACGTTCTACCTTTAACTTTTGTCGTAAGGTTTAGATTTGAGATTGCCATTTTATATTCTCATATTTTTTATATATGGCAACTCCAATTATACGTATATTTTGTAAATGTAAAAAAAGTAAGTAGTTGCCAGTTCGTATTTTTATTTTGGCAAAAATAATCGGTATTTTCTTTAGTATTGCCACTTTTTTAAAAATGTTAAGTTTATTTTATACAGAAGTTGTGAAAACGAAAAATAGTTGAAGGTAACTTTATTCCTCACTAGTGCTAAAGGTAGCGTTAACTATATCGAACTTTAAAGGTAAGTCGTGAAAACGGGCCTAAATGTACCTTTTATGGTTAATCTAATTAATGGTAATGTTTCTTGTGATTTTCCCAAAAATTTTAAATTTTTTTTTAAAAATAGTTCGAAAAATGTTAATAAGAAATCCCCAAAAATCCCCAAATAAAAATTTTAAGTCAAAAAATCATTTCATTTTGTTTGTAGCGACTGGTTTCGGCATGTTTTTTTTAATCCTTTTTATGCGATTCCAGTGAGGAATAACAAGCAGGACATTATGCTGTTATTGAAGACGAATGAGCCAATTTATAAGAATTTGGAGCTTGTTTAATCGGTTTAAGCCATCCTTATAATCAACAATAAAAATACATATATCCGTCATTTATTTAGTACTTCGATGAATTAAAACTACTAACCAAAAGCCTAGCATTTTTTCCCTAATCGTTATTATATTGTTTTTCCTATTTACTTATTTTTTGGGAAGACATACATATTTGCCTTTAAAAAATCAAAAAAATGTTGTGTTGTCAGCGGTTTAAGATTCAATTTTTAAATTCTTTTTTTTAAAAACTCACTCAAGAAAAATAACAAGTTTATAAAGTGCCTTTTACACACTTAGCAAAAATGGTTATCTTAATTAGGACCCTTTACACTATATAAGAGTAAGATAAAAGTTTTGCTACTTTTTTTCATATTTTATATACGAAACAAAGAAAATAAGGCGTAAATAATAAAAAATTGTAAAATCACCAAAAAATACCCGATTTTTTTTTCAATCTCCAATCCCCAAATGGCTTGCTTTGTCCTTTTTGCTCACATGAAATCCCCAATACGGCGACGGAAATAGTTTTCATTTTTTGTTTAAATTTTTATTAATTTATTTGTGCATACATTTTTATCATGTTGCTTGTTTTTAATAATGTTGTGAACATAGCCAATTATTCAAAAACTATGGCAACATCAGAAAGAGAACGAGTATCAAAAATTGAGAGACAAGGCGAATTAAATTCGCCTTGTTGAGAGACAAAGAAAGTCCGCAATGAAAATAAAATAGATTTTAATTTTATGCCGTTCCGCACTGCGGTTGAAAAACCGCTCCGCAATAAATTACCGTTACATTGTGTTTAGACTCTAAAGTTGGTTACTATATTTTAAAATTTATAATGTTATTCATTAATTTTAACTCAATATTGTTATTAGTCAGTAAGGATAATGTCCATTGATTAAATAAATAAAAAAAAACTCTTTGCGCCACACTTTTATATATGCAACTTTATAACTAAAATAGGCGCAATTTTGCATTATTTAAAGTTTATTATAAAAATGTTGATGATTTTAATAAATTAGGTAGTTAATTTTCTAACCACCATGACAGTTGGCATAAAAATTTATTTTTGGTGAAAATCTGAAAAAACATGTTTTATTTGTTCGGATGCATAGAGGAACTCTACAGGTGCTGTATTGCTATGCAGTACGCACTAGATATAACTTTTTTTAACAAAGCAAACAAGCTGTGGCTGTTTTTTTAACTTGTGGAAATCCTGGCTTAAAAAAGCCTACACATTTAAAAAAATAAATAAATAATAAATTTTAGAATTAATGGTCTAAAATGTCGCATAAATTTATAATCGATGATCTTAAAAAATACAATTTTTAAGCTCTTGAAAAGGTGGTTAGATAACTAACCACCAAACCTGAAAGAGTTAAGCCTCTCAAAAGCCTTTAAAAAACAAAAATAAAATCGAAAAATATTTTATTCTGTACGGAAAGTGCGATATGTTTCGCACTTTGCTTAAGCAAAAGCCAGTTTAATTAAACAATAAGTTTTCTTAAGTACAATATGGTTTGAAGTGAATATTTGAAATGTCCTTATATTTTATTTCAACAATAAAAATATATGACGAAATTTTAAGATTTTTGACAGTTTTGCTGTTTTGAGTAAGATGTTGTTGTTTTTTTTTTATTTTATCTCAAGGTAAAATTTTTAGATCTGAAACAGAGACAAACAATATTTCGAATAGTTCGCGAGATATAGACTTAAGAATCAGTGCATGTTTTTAAAAATTGTACTAAAATCCACCCCAGTCGAAAACTTCAAAAGCGAATTAAAAAAAAACCTTAGCTAATAATTCAAAATCCGGCTAGGGTTTTTCTTCTACCATCATAAGCTTTCAGATTTTGGGGGTCTCAATTGGTTCAAGATTTTGAAGTTGAAAAATGTGCTACTGTGTTATAAAGAGAGTAAGCTGAAACGCGTTTATTAAAGGAAAAACGTAACAATATATACATATCTGGAGCCGAATATATTTGGCATTTTCTTCTATAAATCCTTTAAGTTATAATTTATTTACAGGTTTTAGTTTATTCTTTAAGTTACATACTTCTGTTTTATTTTCAAACATACTTATCTAATGTATATGTATTTAAAATATGTTAATTTTGCACACCGGTTATAACCATTTAACGCTTTTATGCATTTAAAATTTTGCAATTATAGTTTGCTATTTAAAATATCGGAAACTGTTTCTTATGTAATTATTTGCTTATATGCATATCCCCATGCAAAATTTTAATAAATTAATTTAAGCATCGCTTAAAACTTGATCAAATACAATAACAACGTACAATAATTATTTCATCAATATTAAATTTGCTAAATTTTGATCAAATGTTGAATTTATTCATGCACTTTATTTGCAAGTAAAATATTATTTTTTATGATGCTGATAAAATAAAGCGAGTGTTTTCTTATAAGCACAGTATATGCATATAAGTGAGATTTTATAAATGCATCTTATGAAATGCTTATAAACGATCAACACTATCCTTTGAATATACATTCATATTGTTAAGAAAGTTAAGAATTAGTTTTATTTAATAGCTATCTTGTATTTATTAGCCAGTTTGTATTTCTTAGTTAATTTATTAGTTTAAATTATTATTGTATTAGTTATGCATATTTTAAGTATAAAAATCACTGTACAGAATTTTCTTTTACAAATGTAATGTTGAAATTGTTAAGCATAATCGTATTTCAACCCACTGTAAAAACTTTCGAATAGTCCGTTAATTGTTACGCCTTAAGGTATACTGTCGGAAATACTTATCGAGAAAAAGTCAGTTGTACAAATTCAACTCACTAATCTCTGCGTAACTTTTGAGTTAGCTAAAAGTTCAATACTTATCGAGAAATAGGCAGTCATACAAAGAAACTATTGACTCACAACTGTATCATATATGAATTAGTTTTGAAGTCGGTTGTAAATTAGTTAGCAAAACGTCAACTTTATGTTGAGCCAGCTTATAAAACTCCGACAGGGTTATCAAAAAAATATTTACTAAAGCGGCACATACACTTGCAATATTATTGAATATGATATTCGCCATATTATTTCCATTTTGTCCTATATTAGAGTCCAAACACAATGTACCGATAATTTATTGCGGTGCGATTTTTCATACGATTTTGAAGTAAAAAACCGCAGTGCAGAACCGCATAAAATTAAAATCTATTTTATTTTCATTGCGGACTTTCTTTCTCTCTCAACAAGGCGAATTTAATTCGCTCTGTCTCTCAATTTTTGATACTAGTTCTCTTTCTGATGTTGCCATAGTTTTTAAATAATTGGCTATGTTCACAACATTATTAAAAACAAACAACATGATAAAAATGTATGCACAAATAAATTAATAAAAATTTAAACAAAAAATAACAACTATTTCCGCCGCCGTCTCCCGTTGTATTATGTTTATTTTTCTCTCCCGCAACGAGAAATCGCACCGCACCGCAAACATTGTGTTTAGACTCTTATGCAATAAGCCGCACAATGGTTTCATTCATTCAATAAAAAGGTGAACATAACCTATACGAATAACATAAACAGCATTGTACAATGTTGCCAACACACTTCACTTTCTTTTGTTGAGCAATAAAAATCAAAAGTATTTTGATTGTTGCCAATATATTGTGCCACCCTCGAATATCTCATACACATTAGCGATATAATTGTACAATACGTAAAATTGAGCAATTTTATTGCAAGTGTATGAGCCGCTAAACACTATTGCAACAATTTTACATTGAATTTTTGCAACCGGAGCTGCCACTGTTTTGTTTTTGCCATGAAATTATATGCAATTTTTTTTATAATATTTATTTGAGTTTTTTATAGACATTTATTTTAATATTTTTTTAATTCTTATTTAAATAGAAGTTTTATTTAAGAAATACGTAATATTTTTATTTAAATTAATAAGATTCCTTTATGACGTGCTAAATTCCCAATTTTTCATATTGTTACGTTACTGCCTTTCAATAACGTTTTGGTTTATTTCCTTTATAATAAACCGTTTCGAGTTCTTTATTGCAACTTTAATAAAATAAATAAAACACAAACACTTTAAACACTATTTACAATTTATTCAACTCTATTTAGTACTAAGTCTTTTTAACAACCGTAATTTATAGCTTTTATTCACAACCAACTATAATTTTCTCAGCGTTATGCGTTATTGACAAAGTCTGAACTAAGAATGATCTTGTTCTGCTACTCGCCGCTAGTATTTATACTGCAATTTGGTTGTCTAGAATATTCGAAATGTTTTTCGAAGGTTCGAGGCTTTTTTTTATTCACCACACTTTAATTTGATTTATGGTAGCACTTATGTTTACATAATTTTACCTCTTATACTGAAGAAGCTTTTTTAACGGTCATTTCTAGGGCTTTCTGCACATTGGGACATTGTGAGTTACGAATTCGAGGATAAAGACGAAATTGAGGTATGTACTCGTGCAGTTGCTAGCAGCGTGGATTTCAACACAATGTTTGCTGCTATGATGGCCAAAATTGACGAAAATTCTAGAGCGATGTTAGCTGAAACTTCTAGAAAAATTGATGAAAATTCTAAAAAAATGGACGATAATTCCAAAAGCATGGTATTGATGATAAAAGAAAATTCGAGTGATATTCTAGCTGAAACTTCTAGAAAAATTGATGAGAAGACGAGCACCATATTAGCCGAAATTCAAGAGAATTCTAGAATAACAAACGAGAAACTTCAAGAGATTTCCAGTGAAATGAACGAAAGAGTAAATGAAATGGAAATAGAATTTAACCAGAAGCTGACTGAAGTAACAACAAAGGTAACAGATATGGATGAAAAGTTTCATCATCTTGAAGCAAAAGTAAATAGTCTACAATGCCAAGAGGGACCAGTGCGTGTTATTCCAGAAGTTTCTAGTAGAATAAAGGCCCCTTGCTTTGACGGTAGTGTTCCATTAAATGTTTTCAAGTTCCAGTTCGATACAGTTGCTAACAGAAATGCATGGAACAGTGAGGAAAAAGCAATCGAGTTAATTCTTGCTTTAAAGGGGACTGCGGCTGAAGTGCTTGAAAGTGTACCAGTAAGTAGCAGAAACAACTATGATGAAATTATGGTAGCACTGCAACGTAAGTATGGAGGTGAACACAAAAAGGAAATCTACAAAATGGAGTTGCGTGGCAAAGTGCAAAAGGCAAACGAAACCATACAGGACTTCGCACTGGAGATTGAGTGGTTGGTACAGCTTACATACCCTGGTGAGAATCACCCATTGTTGGACAGCTTCAAAACAGAAGCATTCATTAACGGTTTAAGAGATGCTGATGTCAAGTATGCGGTGTGTGCATCATTGAAGTCAACATTTACAGAAACTGTTTCATTTGCCCTGGCTCAGGAAACCGCGAGAATAGTTGCAAAGCAGAGGTCGTATAAGGTGCAAAGGCTCAATGTAACTGCTGATGATGATAGAGATATCATTAAGGAAATAAAGGGCCTTAAAGAAGCAGTTTTGCTGGTTTTAAATGAGAAGCTGGGCAAAAACAAAGTGAAATGCTATAACTGCGGTAAGATTGGGCATATACAGCGTAACTGCAAAGCACCGGAAAAAGGTTCAAGATCTGCTTCGCCGCTGAGAAACAACCAACGGGCTAGTCATCAGTTATCACAGGAGTTGCCGTTAGGTATGGAGGGAGTGCTACCTTTCGCATCTGAGGACTCGATAATAAATTTAGTAGTGCCAAAGAGTAACAAAAGTATTACGACATTTGGCTACATCGATGGTAAAAAGCGCATTTTGACTATCGACACTGGTGCAGGATTCTCGATAATAAGGCCTGACTTGGTTAAAGGAGCTGTCGAACCACTAAGCGGAGTGAGCTTGCGAACAGCTACAGGTGAGCCTGCTACTGTCTATGGGAAAACACGTGTGGTGTTAAGAATTGCCGATATTGTCGCTTTTCATGAGTTTATTGTGGCCGACATTGTAGACGAAGTACTGATTGGCGCAGATTTTATGATAAGTCATAATATAAGTCTGAATATGGAAAAGCAAATAATGTATTTGTGTGATTATGAAATACCCCTGGATGTTGGGTATGAAAGTGAGGCTCGTGTAGGACAGCCTCTCGAATGTACTCGTCAGGAATCGTCAGTTCACAGAAAAGTTGAAAAGCGAGAAAATGTGGTTGCTCAGGTAAGACAGCTTAGCAGATTGGAAGCCAGGCACTGTACGGAGGCAGATAGGAGGGAATGCGTCAGTGAGGGTCGCTCGTTGAAGGTAGCGCTCCGTAAAGATTGGATAACGGCGCAAAATAGAGAGCCCGTATCGGCCAAGGTTATAAGGGCCAATAGTATAGGTGGAAGTCAAAATTTTAAAGGAAACTGCCCAAAGCGTGTGACAGCCAGGAGCACAGCAAATAGAGGTTGTGCGTCGCTTCCACAGTGCAGTTGTAATGCACTACCTATACCCGAGGATAAGCATGTATCTTCAATGGAGCGGAGAAATCTGTACGACCATAGAAAGTCCGTGCGTGGCCGTAGTAAGTTGTGCAGATATGATCGGCCGGGGAATTCCGAAGGATCTAAGAAAGGCCAGTTGGTTTTGCCAATGAATCAACCACCAGAGGAGGGATTAGTTGCCAAGCCACATATACACTGGAATGGGCCATATAAGGTGATAAGGAAATTAAATGATGTTGTAAACCAAATACGGAAATATAAAAGGCCAAGGGCCAAAATGAAAGTTTTTCATTTGGAATGATTAACCCCTTATGGAAGAGGTGATTCTGAGCCTATTCGGGACGAACAGGCTTAAGTGGGGGGCAGTGTTACGAAAGTAACTTTAGTTAATAATTAGTTGTAATTATTAGTTAATAATTAGTTGAATTTATTAGTTATCTTGTATTTATTAGTTAACTTGTATTCATAAGTAATTTTATTAGTTTACATCGTTTTTGTTATAATTTAGTACACTTCAATCCCAATGTGCAGAAAGCCCTAGAAATGACCGTTAAAAAAGCTTCTTCAGTATAAGAGGTAAAATTATGTAAACATAAGTGCTACCATAAATCAAATTAAAGTGTGGTGAATAAAAAAAAAGCCTCGAACCTTCGAAAAACATTTCGAATATTCTAGACAACCAAATTGCAGTATAAATACTAGCGGCGAGTAGCAGAACAAGATCATTCTTAGTTCAGACTTTGTCAATAACGCATAACGCTGAGAAAATTATAGTTGGTTGTGAATAAAAGCTATAAATTACGGTTGTTAAAAAGACTTAGTACTAAATAGAGTTGAATAAATTGTAAATAGTGTTTAAAGTGTTTGTGTTTTATTGACAAAGTCTGAACTAAGAATGATCTTGTTCTGCTACTCGCCGCTAGTATTTATACTGTAATTTGGTTGTCTAGAATATTCGAAATGTTTTTCGAAGGTTCGAGGCTTTTTTTTATTCACCACACTTTAATTTGATTTATGGTAGCACTTATGTTAACATAATTTTACCTCTTATACTGAAGAAGCTTTTTTAACGGTCATTTCTAGGGCTTTCTGCACATTGGGATTGAAGTGTACTAAATTATAACAAAAACGATGTAAACTAATAAAATTACTTATGAATACAAGTTAACTAATAAATACAAGATAACTAATAAATTCAACTAATTATTAACTAATAATTACAACTAATTCTTAACTAAAGTTACTTTCGTAACAATATTTTATAAATACACTGAAATGTTTTGTTGAGGAAAATCTAGCTTCTATGCGCATTTCACTGGTTGCTTAGGCCAGCTCATCAGGAAACCTTTTCCTAAGATTTTAGAAAAGCTAAAAGTATTATACGAATAAAACCCTAAAGCGAATAAGAATTTTAAAAACTCAAAGTCTTACTTGTAACAATATCAAAGCTTAAACAAAACACCAACAATAAACAGTTAGCTTGTCTTTTCTTACATCCCCCTACAATTGGTTGGCTTTTTTCCGACTCGAATTGTAGTTGTAAGTGGGTAAAAAGAAAAAACAAAATTAAAAAACAAATTGCTTCATTTTATTGTTTTCGTAAGAAAACAACAAAAAAACAAATTTACCAGTTCAGTTTTTTGCACGGGCACATGCAAGTATATTATCAAAGTTATTTTTTGGGAATACAAAATTTTTATTTAAATTTTAGTTATTTACTTATTAATTGGCCAAAAACTAATATTAGTATGCATATGGGGATTGTGGAAATTTTGGGGATTTTTTGGGAACAAATGTATTGAGGAAAAACTGACGCTAGTGGCAATGCAGGCAAATATTGCATTACTTGTTTCACTCTAAAATATGTGTTAAACAGCGTTGCCACGACCCAAAAAAAATTGTAACCAAAATCAAATCAAAAAGTAACCAAAAGCGAAAAAATGTAACCAAAATTATTTTGTATTAAATGCGCCTAAGCCGCTGTACCGATTTTCATAAAATTTTGACACTTGTTACCGATGGTCTGGAAAAAACAATAGGCTATACAATTTTTCGTGGGCCCGGCATCGCATATACCAAGTTAACACTTATTTTCGTCTTTTTGAAAAACTTTTTGAGCTAGAGCTTTTAACCTTTTTTATAAGTAGCTATTACAAGTAGAACTTCTTAAGCTTTCCTGTATCAAAGCGCAAAATTGAGCTAAATTATCTTAAATCGATTTCGGCAAGTGCTCAGTAGAGCATTTTAAATTGAAAAACCGTTGGCAAAAATCAGGGAATTTTTATTAAGCTTATAGTAAGCAATTTTATAGCATTTTATAAGTAAAATTTTTCCTTACTCGAATTCAACTGTTATTGCTCGTGAGCACAGATATATAAATGCTTTCAGCCAAGTGAAAATAGTAAGAATCATATTAATCGGGCTGGATTTGGAAAGATATTTCACCTAATCGTTTTTCCTAGAAAATTATTTCAGTTAGACCTACGAAGCATTAAAAGTAGTGAAGGTTGTATATACAGGGTTTCTGGTGGCAAATTTATATTTATACAGCGTTTCTGGTGGCAAATTTATATTTTTAAATACGATTATTTCAAAAAGTGTGCATCGCGCGTTCGCTGTGGACACATTTTTTAAGAGTAATTGCTCGACAATTTTGTTCAAAGTTCGGTATTCAGCGAATACGTGATAAACCGAGTGTAAATTTAATTCGTTGGTGGGAGAGTCCGCCCAACTGCTGCGGCTATGAATGCCCCTCGGCCAGGGCCCAGTCGATCTTTAAGCACTTCCGAAGACATTGAACTGGTTGAAAGCACTTTACGTGAAAATCCTCGACTTTTAATGCGGAAAAGTGCAGCCTCTCTGGGACTTCCAAGAGCGATTATTCAAGAAATTTTAAAAAAGGATCTGAAGTTCCATCCTTTTAAAATTTAAATCGTTCAAGAACTGAAAGAAAGTGACTTTGATTTACGCTATAATTTTTGTGAAACGATGTTGGAGCGTTTTCGTACTGTAAATCCCTTTCTTGGAGCGGCGAGGATCATGTTCACTTTAACGGCCACGTCAACAAGCAAAACTGCAGTTACTGGTCTCCAAGAACCCGCAACTCTCGATTGAAAAATCACAAACCATTGCCGCAGGGTGTGCCTTATCCACGCATGAGATAATTGGACCATTTTTTTTCGAAAATTCTCGAAAAACAAGGCCCTTTATAAAATAAGATCCGCATTTTCATTCTATCGTTCAATGCTCTTAATTAAACTTTGTGTCAATTATTACGTGTTTTATTTTTGAAAATATAGATCATATTTCTAAATAAAACCGTTTAAAAAAGCGAGCTCTTACCAAGTCATCTTTACCCTTTGCTTGCAAAGTTCAAATTAAGTTTTTACTGAGTATTGCTATAACACGAGTACGATGGTATGATGGATGGCATGCATAAAAATCAAAAAATTTGAATTTTTAACATATTAAACTGACATACACGAATTTTTCGCTATTACACGAGTTTAATGGTATGATGGATACCATTCTCGCATACCAAGTATGGGCGTCTAATAGGCGCTTTGTATTGTTAAGCTGATAGTTTGTGACAGTTTAATATTCTAGAAAAATCATTTTTAAGTGGATAGAAACAGTATAAGAAGCACCAATACCATAAACATTTATAAAGTTAAAAAAAGCGGAGCGTTTAAGCTTGTCCCAAAACCAAAAATAGGTTATTTATGTGTGGAAAAAAAAGCAACCAATTTTGGTTAAAAGTAACCAAAACGGCAACGCTGGTGTTAAAGGCTAGATTACACTATCTCACAAGTCTTACGTATTCCGTAATACTTTGTGAGATAGAAATCTAATGAGTTTTGTTGCGACTGTCAAAAAATCTAATTTAACATGACAGTTTGTGTTCACACCATCACACAAAGTATAAATAGTATTTATTTATTAAATACTCACACATGAAATAAAGTGCAACACTGATCCAATGAAAAGTATTATTGTTAAGAAATTTTTCAAAAAACGATGAAGTCGTATGGGATGTCAAACTTGTTCATAATACTTGTCATTTTCGTGCCACATTGCATTCACACTATCACACTTTGTCATATTACTTGAGTTTTTGACATATATTAATACAAAGTATAATAGTGTAATCTAGCCTTAAGGCTGAGTTAAGGCTCAGTTAGTCTTTACTTTCTGTTTCTGTTCTGTTACGTGCCGTTCTGTTACGAAACTGTAATAGTTACTTTTTCTGTAGCAACTTATCAGCCATTTATGGCAAATTTATGAGTTTTGCACCATCCATTGTTTTATTTCAATAACTTTTTTGCACATGAATTTGAAGAAATTAAATTTTTTGAATTCTTAAAATCAAAAAATAGTTTATTTCAATATAAATATGTATTTTTTATTATTTATTTTGCTGTCACTTACAATAACTTAACATGTTTTTGATTTTAACAAACTGAACCGTAACAGAACAGAAAAACTAATCAATTTCACAGGTTTTTTAATAACAAAAACAAATCAGCTGATTCGTAACAGAACAGAAAGTAAAGACTAACTGAGCCTTTATGCGAACGTTGCTGTACCGTATCTTTAATGTATGAATCAACTGTTCGTTTCTGTGCATATGAAAAGCAATACGAAAGCTTACCGAAATGTAATGTACCGTAGTTATAACGTACCATTCTGTGTAAAATAGAATTTCATTACGTTATTACGTGAAATTTGTAAAACAGTAATGCTCGGCTTGTATGTACAATGAATGCGGGTATTTTCGCTCTTTTTTTTTTGGTACTTTTTTCAGTATACATATGTATCTATGAAATTGAGACAAAACAGCTTACAATACAACATATTTCCATATACAGTTGTTTTCGGTTAATTGAGCCCCGCTTAATGGAGTTTCCCGTTTTATTGCACTAAAAATCATGGAACGAAATCATCCAGTATAACTGTCTATGTAAAAATACCCGTTTATTTCGCAAAATAAGACCGCATTGCGAAAAACCCGAGCAAATGTTTCGGGTGATTTTTAGTTGAACTGTTAATTTTAATCTTGATATTTTTTTAAGTTAGGCTTGAGTTCATCAAATTTAATTTTCATTAAATTATTTTTACTGAAGGAAGGAATTTTACAACACGAAATTTTATTATAATTCATTGATAATTTTCCTGGCTGAGCTGAGGCTCGAATCTGGGTTGAATTTACATGTTTCAAGAATCACATTCTTTCATTATCAATGAATTTTAATAAAATTTCATGTTGTAAAATTCCTTCCTTCAGCAGGGCTGCCAGATAAATTTGTGACAAAATCGTTAATTTACTGAGAAAAAATAAAAAAATCGTCTCTCCCGTTTTGAAATATCGTCAAAAAAATTGGACAAAATTAAGTTTTTTTTAACAATTGTTTTTCGATTTTAAAAAAAAAACAAGTAAGAGTGCTATATTCGGCTATGCCGAATCTTAAATGCCCTTCACCGTGGTGAGATAAGAACAAAAAGTTTAATAAAGGGTAAAAACCGATGTTGTAAATACATATTCAATTTCCCAAAATATTTTTTATGATAAACCTACGCCTAGATAACTTTGGCACGACGATTTTCCTTCATAAAATGTTTTCGTGATAATATCTTTAAAAAAAAAAATAAAAAAAGAAGAAACCCACAGCAAACGATTAAAACATCTTTAATATAAATTGTTACATATGCAATTCTTTGATTAGGTATTTTAATATTGAATAGGTATTTAAATAAGAAATTAAGTAAATTTGTTCTGATCTTTAAGGTTCGACCATCGAACCACATGTTGATATGAGTATGTGATATCAATTATTACTAATAGAAAATTGAAGTCTGTATGTGCTTGTTGTTTGTGTATAATACAGAAGTTAATAATAAAAAAAAAGAAGTTCACCGCAAATATTTTAAATTAAAAAAAAACAACACAGGTTTGCCATTAAACATTTTTAAACGTAAACTGTCGTTTTGGTTAATAAAAGTCGCAAACCTATTTTTATGTATCAGTAATACAACAGAAACATACCAATCAATTGCTTAAATTGTGTATGCTTTTAAATCACTTTTGTGCAAAAACATATGTATGTATTTGAATATATTTTTGTATAAATTGTCTAAAAAGCTGGCAAATATGTTATCCGTGTCAACAATAAAAAGGCAATGATTGCTTTTAATATTTTGACGACAGACACAGATCACTCACTGTTCGTTATATTAGCGGTTTTTTGTTAAAAAAAAAAAAAAATTGTCGTCAAATAAGATGATGAGGGCTGAATATTAAATTTTTTTTTAAAAAGTGATAAGCCTAAAGGTTTTTGCGGTTTTTAAGCAGTGTGACCATCTTGGCAATTTTGCAGCTTAACTTAGCATTAAAATTTTTAATTTAGCCGCAAAATTTGCATTAAGCGCTTTGCATTTTTTTAAACATTTTATAAAATGTTTCTAGCTTTTTTAGAATTATTTTAAAAATTTAAGAATAGGTTTATTGATATAACTTAAGTTTTTTATATATTATATTATGGCCCTTTGTTCCTTATAGGAACCACAGGACATAATAATAATAAATTATAATAAACAACAACTAAAAATAGTTGTAGTCAAAATTAAATTTCGTATGAAAATGGATAATTCTATTGTAAAAAATAGAATATTAAGGGAATATTAGAAGTTGATTGTTAAAATTATTTGATATTACGATATAAAAGTTCAAAGAAATTTCATTTAATTTTTTTACACGACGATAACCCTGCATGTTTGTGCGATTTGTAATGAAGACTTTTAAGTAGTGTGGCCATTTTGACATTTTTGAAATTAAATTCAGCACCAAAAACTTAGATTTAGCTGTAAAATTTTCATTTGACATTTTATTTAGCTTTAAAAAAAAAAAATGTTTTAAGCTTCTTTTGATTAATTTTTAAAGTTGGAAGGAATAGTCTCAGCGATTAAAACTTATATTTTTTTTATAAATTGTTATAAACTTACTTTACGCAATCAATGATGACTCTTTTTTTTAAAACCTTTTCTTTAGCTTCACTTCGGAAAATCAAATCTTGTAACGTTAATTTAACCGCCTTATACTCAATGCAAATGGATGAAACTTTGCAGGCATACATATTCCCGATGACAATACAAGAATACATGGGCGTAGCCAGGATAAAATCTAGGGGGCAAAATTTTTTTTTTTGGTAAAATGCTTTTTTGACAGCCTTTTACTCAAAGCAAATGGATGAAACTTTGCAGGCATACATATTCCCGATAACAATACACGAATTCATGGGCGTAGCCAGGGTAAAATCAAGGGGGGGCCACAATTTTTTTAAATGCTTTTTATTAGCTTCACTTTGGAAAATCAAATCTTGTAACGTTAATTTAACTGCCTTTTACTCAATGCAGATGGATGAAACTTTGCACGCATACATATTCCCGATGACAATACATGAATCCATGGGCGTAGCCAGGATAAAATCTAAGGGAGGGGGGTTAAAACCTTTTCTGTAGCTTCACTTCGGAAAATCAAATCTTGTAACGTTAATTTAACCGCCTTATACTCAATGCAAATGGATGAAACTTTGCAGGCATACATATTCCCGATGACAATACACGAATTCATGGGCGTAGCCAGGATAACATCAAAGAGGGGGGCCAGAATTTTTTAAATGCTTTTTATTAGCTTCACTTTGGAAAATCTAATCTTGTAACATTAATTTAACCGCCTTTTACTCAATGCAGATGGATGAAACTTTGCAGGCATACATATTCCCGATGACAATACATGAATCCATGGGCGTAGCTAGGATAAAATCTAGGGGAGGGGGGTTAAAACCTTTTCTTTAGCTTCACTTCGGAAAATCAAATCTTGTAACGTTAATTTAACCGCCTTATACTCAATGCAAATGGATGAAACTTTGCAGGCATACATATTCCCGATGACAATACACGAATACATGGGCGTAGCCAGCATAAAATCTAGGGGGCGCAAATTTTTTTTTTGTGGTAAAATGCTTTTTTGACTGCCTTCTTCTCAATGCAAATAGATAAAACTTTGCAGGCATTCACCAGGATAAAGTCTAGGGGGGGGGGGGGCAAAAAATTTTTTTTGATAAAATACTTTTTTGACTGCCTTCTACTCAATGCAAATGGATGAAACTTTGCAGCCATACATATTTCCGATGACAATACACGAATACATGAGCGTAGCTAGGATTAAATCTAGGGGGGGCAGAATTTTTTTTTTTTTTGTGAAATGCTTTTCTTTACATTCACTTCGCAGCATCAAATCTTGCATCCATTTGCGTTAAGTAAAAGGCGGCTAAAAAAAAAATTTTCTAATGAATTCCTTACTTACTGCAGTTTTTACCCCTAAATATTAAAAATATTTTCATTTAAATTTAAAACTATTTTCGTAAATGTAAATGTTAATGTAAATTGTAATGTATTAATTAAAGCTATTCGTTACTAAAAAGTAAAAAATAAAAAAAAAAAATTTTAAGAAACGCTTTTCTTTACCTTAATATATTGATCAGTTGTGAACACAGAATAAATATGAATACCAAAAAAATCGACTAAAAGTCAAAAAATAACAACATTTCAAACAACATAAACTTTTAAATCAAAATGAAAAACAACTCACACATCCCTTAAAGAAAAGCGTGGGGCGCCCATACCAACCTAAACTTAAAAAAAACATGACTGCCGTGAGTACATTTGAATATTTCAGACCGAAAGAAATACAACCAATCATGTTTAAAGCTACCAATTTTCAATAATTGAGCATTTTGTTTCATAACAACGCGCCCACGCTTTTCTTTAAGGGATGTGTGAGTTGTTTTCCATTTTGATTTAAAAGTTTATGTTGTTTGAAATATTGTTATTTTTTGACTTTTAGTCGATTTTTTTGGTATTCATATTTATTCTGTGTTCACAACTGATCAATATATTAAGGTAAAGAAAAGCGTTTCTTAAAATTTTTTTTTTTATTTAATATACAAAAAAAAATAATCTGGTCTAAATATCTTTTTTTTAATTTTTTTGAATCGAAATGGAAATAAAACATATTTGTTTTTATTAGAGGGCCTTCCAATTTCAAGCTTAACCAACTGTGCTTTTTATATCTGATGCTATATCAAATCTACCTAAATACTTGTTTAAATATTACCCTTTATTTTTAATTTGTTTAAAATGAGTCACTAAAAGGATTTAAAACAATATAATGAACAACTTTAAGAATTATTTCTAGCGTTTTTAAAATCATTTTTAGCATTTTTTTTGCCTTGCCTAATGTCAGAGTAAGCTGTGAACAAATTTTAAGATCTGTTTCTATGTCATTGTTTTCGTCAATAAAATTATACAAACTTACATGTTTCTTGCTTTTTGATTAAATTAAACATTTACACAGAGTCTTTCAAATGAATCATTATGAATCGCTTATAAATCTTGTAACAAAGAAAGTCTTAAAATGTGTGTCTTCACCTGAGATAATATCTGATATAATATGTGAGAGAACGTCGGCAGAATGAGAGAACAAATTTCTTCATATTAATCTTAATCTTAAACAAGGGGAACACGTATCTTGTAAGATTTCATAATCGAATGATTCTCGCACAGTAAACTTGTCGTTTTTATTCTTTTTTTTTTAGTTTTTTCTTGTTTTTAGTTAAAAATATTGTTTTTTAAAAACTTATCACAAGATTTTCACTATTTGTACAAAAAAAATTAACATTTCAATGAATGCGTCTTATTATTGTTTTTTATGTATGCATGTATGTGTATTTTTGACAGCTCATCTTATAAGAAAGTTGTTATAAGATTTCTCATTTCAACTGTCTTATAAGATTTATTATAATATTAATATTAACACTATTTGAGAGTCTACACGTAAGATAATACTCTCTGCGATTGAATTTGACGTTTGCTGATATAAAAATCTTATATCTTATCTCAGGTGGAGACCCTATGTTACGTACGCAAATACATATTGTTGAATGTTTTGTTTTCAAATAACAAATGCGATTTTTTTAGAAATAATAAGATTTTTAAAAAATAATATCGCAGCACTTGTGTAAGATTTTTTAATAGAAATGTAACGCTGGGTCTCCACGTAGCAATATTTATTGCTAAGTACAAGCAAAAACGTCGGCAGAACAATGACAGAACAATGGAGCAATAATTGCTGATTAAATTGCTGGAGAACACTTAAAATTGCTTTGCCATAAATTTGCAATTTTCACCGCGAGAAGTTGTCCAAAGTTTGGGGCTGTATTTAAAACAAATGTTTTATGTTGTGTTTTTAAGTGGTTGTTAGATTTTCTTTTTTCAATTAATAAATTTACTTAATAAAATAATTAATTGTAATTGTCGTAGCTGTGTTTTGTATTACTTTTTTGTTTATTTGCACACAAACACACAAATAAATAAACAACCGTACAGAGAAATAAAATGTCAGATAAATAACAACTGAGCAATCATTGCGCAATAGATTGCCACTCATGGCAATATGCGGTCTATACGTCGCAAATTTAATGGAGCAATCAAATTTGACGTTTGCCGCAATAAATATTGCTACGTGGAGACCCGGGGTAAGAGAGATGATCAACACATAGCAACAATCCGTTTCTAAAACAAAAACAAGTATTACATAAGTATTTACATTTAAGCCAAAAACAAATTATAAAATATGGTTTTTGTTTCACATGTATGTAAGTGGGGCGAACGATTCATATTTATATTGTCAATAAGATGAAAAAAATCAAAAATTGCTGAATAATTTTAAAATCGTTTATAGAATATAAAAAAACGTTAAAAAAAAAAATTTTTTCGAAAAGGTGGATGGATGCGGATATACCGAGATTCGAACCTAACACGTATACGCTGCTTTGGGCAACCGCCCAGACAACTCAGCCATTAGCGCTATTACAGATAAAAAATTAAAGTAGGATATATTCCGTCTAAATGTTTGTTTAATATGTGTAGGAATGTATTTCTCAATTTAAGCAACCAATCATGTACAAACGTGTGTTTGGATTTGTAATGCTTAACATATGAATATTCCCTATTAGCATTTGGAAGATTGTTTTATCAAAACTCACCTTACTAAGTCTTCCTCGAGTACTTTTGACGATTAAAAACTGATTAATCACTTGCGCGCTTGAAAAACGACTCGAAAATGATTAGTGCTTATGCTTGAAAAGTAATTTATTGAAAATACAATAGCAAAACATACAGCAATCGAAAATGGATCACTCAGGTGTTTGAAATGCGACTGTTTTGAAGTTATTTTTGAATAATATTTTGATCATCTAGATGATTCATTATTAAATTAAAAAGTGGAAAGGCTTCGTTTGCTTTTTCTGTTATCTTGAAAAAATTATTTAATTTAATTAAAATAAAAAAAAATAATATATCAATTGAGATTTGTTTTTCAATATAAACTTTAAGCGTGCCTTTTACTTCTTGCACTGTATATCTCAAATAAAAGTTAATAAGTGTTGTATAAATTGCAAGAAATAAAACAGTGCCTATGGCTAATGTCAGTGCCATTGGCTCTGGTGTTGTCGCACAAAAACGTGATGATCCTCAAAATTCTGAAGAAATAGAATGGCAAACTATTTCACACTCAAGAAAACGTCAATTTTCGCCACTGTTGTAGCAAAACAAACGTAGAAAAATGATCAATAATGAAGAATCTCCAAAATCGAGCACGAATAGATTCATTGACCTTTTTAATGAAGATGACGATGGTATCAACATTTTGAAGCCTACCGAACCAAAACCACCGCCACTGTATATCTCTTTCAACTGTTATTGCAGCAGATCAGTATTCATATAAGTCTTTAAAAGACGGCCAAGTAAAAGTTATGGTAAAAACGATAAACGCATATCGAACATTTGTCTCAAGCCACTATTATTATTATTTTTTTTATAAATTCAATTCCTTTTTTACTGTAATTTTTTTTTACTTAACATTTTTATATTATTATTATTATATAATTTCATTTATTATATAATTTAATAATAATTTTAATTTCTATACATTTAATAAAGTGAAGTATGTAATTAATAATTTAAATCGAAAAATATTTCTTTTTGTAATCGATTACAAATATGACTAAAAAAAGGGTCGAAAAAGACTCTTAAACGATAAAAAAAAGGCTAAAAAACGACTAATAAATGATTCGCAAATGATTAGAAACAGGACTGAGAAATAAGTCGAAAAAGACTTTTAGGCCCGTTTTCACGACTTAACGATAGCTAAATGTAGGAAGTTATCGAACAGATAATGAGTTTTTAATTATCAAAGTTCTCTTTAACCTAAAAGTGAAGGATAAGCTAAAGAGAGGAACGTTCTACCTTTAACTTTTGTCGTAAGGTTTAGATTTGAGATTGCCATACTATATTCACATATTTTTTATATATGGCAACTCCAATTATACGTATATTTTGTAAATGTAAAAAAAGTAAGTAGTTGCCAGTTCGTATTTTTATTTTGGCAAAAATAATCGGTATTTTCTTTAGTATTGCCACTTTTTTAAAAATGTTAAGTTTATTTTATACAGAAGTTGTGAAAACGAAAAATAGTTGAAGGTAACTTTATTCCTTACTAGTGCTAAAGGTAGCGTTAACTATATCGAACTTTAAAGGTAAGTCGTGAAAACGGGCCTTAGACGATCAAAAGTACGACTAAAAAATGAGTCGAAAAAGACACGCAAACAGTCAGAAATACGACTAAAAAATGACTCGAAAAAGACTCGCAAATCGTTAAAAATATGAGTCATTAATGAGTCGAAACTGATCAGAAAAGCGGATAATAAAAGACTCCTCAAGAAGAGTCCCGGGTAGGGTACCATTTTCTCCCGAGAAAACAGTCATTTATGATCAGAAAATGAGCTCATATATGCTTATTTTAATAAAATGCTTGCAGGGTTCAACTCGTTCGAATAAAAAAAAAAAACAACAACCACAAGGGATTTTTTTGGAAAAATTTGAGGTAGTCGTGGTTTTATGGTAATATCTCTGCCATTTGTGGGCTGATCTGGCTGAATTTTAATAGCAGGAAATTTATGTGACATAAATGTAAAACAACCTAGCCGCTATCATGTCTGGAGTCTCCGGAAAACACGTAAGACGGACGGATATCGTTAAATCAACTTCTCTCATTAGGACCCAGAATATATATACTTTATATGGTCTAAGATCACTATTGTAGAATTTACAAACGGAATGACAAACTTATAAATACCCTTTTCCACCTGTGGTGAAGGGTATAAAAACAATCAAACAAAAACATAACTACTTCATACCCAGCTAGAATTTTTAATCGTGGAAAAGATACTGCAAGTCTCATGAAGAGTGTTTTTGATCGTCGACGATCGCATTTTTAAATTGTAGAAGATTCCTCACACAGAAGAAACTCCTTGAGATTCTTCCATTAAACAGCGAAAGACGCTTACTTTAATCATTGTGTAAATAGTCTGAGATGTGGGTGAAGATGATCTAATGCAGTGTAATCCAAATCTTCATTTTCTGTGCACAATTGTGCTACAAAAACAATAATAAAAACTCACACCGACGCTTGTTCTCTTTTATTTCAGTTTGATTTCAGTCGTTAATTGAGTGTTAACGAGTGCACATGTGCGGATGCTTACTTTTTTTCAGCTTTGACTTAATTTCAAAATAAACCAGCAAACAAAATATGTGGTATGATGGAAGACAGAAATTTTTGTTTTGTCATTAAAAAACATATTTTGCTACTAAGAAATTGTTACAAAATCTTAAATTCGGACAACTTAATTTATAATGCCTAAATACATTAATTTGTTAAGTTTTAATTGTAAATTAAACTCGACCAATTAAATATGTGTGAAGCAAATTGCCTGATTCTGTAAAAACTGAGGCATATTTTGTATATAATTTTATTAACTTTTTTTAAACTTCATTTCCATTTTGCTTTTAAGACTAAAATTTATTACATTTGCAATGCTTAGTTTTGTGTTTGCTGGGCAATATTATATTATCCAATACGGACGCATTTCATTTATTGAGAGTTTTGGTTAACTATGATCTAATGAGTCTTACAATAAGCATGTCAAGAACCGTATAAGACTCATGTAGATATAATCTTACAACTCATGATATGCTTGCCGAACAATTGTACATTCGATGATGGTTTGACGAAAGATAAACAAAGTTTAACTTTATTGTTTTGTACTCTGGAAATAACCATGTAAAGATTTTCTTAAAACTTGCATGTTAAACATTCCAAGATTAAAAAACAAAAGTGTCAGAAAATGTATAAAAAAGTAATAATTAAGAAAAGAAATGTTTTTTTTATTGTTTCTCGTCAGATCATCATCAGAAGATCGCTCCACAAGTGGCTGAGCTATAAGCAAATGACATTAAGAAATGCATCAAAAAATCACGCCCATCGTGAATAAAATTGAAAAGCAAAAGCATAATGCAAAAAATTTAACAGTAAAAATTTAAGCTGTCTTGTTTACAAATTATTTTTTATATGCTGCTTATATCCTAACATAAGTATAAAAACATTTACAGCCTTATGTATAATGATTTATTAGCCACAGTTTATACACTGCGTACAACGAGCTGCCAGCTAGAATATCGGTTAACCTAAGCAGCTTTTTGGCAGAATGTTCATGTAAGTTAAACAAATTGATGTTTTATTTTCGAGTACTTGACTACGACTATCGTTCGTAAAGGCCAAAATACATTGATCACCCCTTCAAACATTTTGAAATTTTTTGGCGATTGGTTGTTTGGCGATGATTACGCGATCCTTCTCAGGGAATACGAATCGCTAACAATCGCCTACGGCGATGAATATGCGAGCGCACACAAGTAGCGGCAATCAATTTTTGAAATTTTTTGGCGATGATTACGCGATCCTTCTCAGGGAATACGAATCGCTAACCATCGCCTACGGCGATGAATATGCGAGAGCACACAAGTAGCGGCAATCATCAGTGTTTTTGTATAACTTTCGATAGAATTTTTTTTTCTTGTTGTTTTGTAACGGGAAAATAAATATTTGGTTTCAAGAGCAATTAGCAAAATTGTCATTCCAGTTGAGCAAGTGATTTGTGAAAGGTGTTTTATTGAAATTCATATAAATAATATTAAATAATTAACAAAAGAAATAGTTTAATATTTTAATAGTAGTGATCAGTGAAAGGTTTGGTGTTTAAAGTTAATAAAAATGTTGTCTAACAAAGCACTGCGGTTGAAAAGTAAGAGAGAAGCCTCTAAAATAATAGCAAACAATTTTAATTTAAATGCAGTTGAAAATATTATTGCGGAAAAAAGTGAAAATGTTAATATTTCAGAAAATAGTTGTCCCCAAAATGCGAATGTAAATGTGGAAAATGTGTTCGATTGTAACATAAACATGGTTCAAGAAAATGTGGTTTTAAATGCGGAAAGTTCAGAAAGTGATTTTGATTGTAACGTAAATCCGATTTTATCCGATTTAAATAAATTAAAAAATAGAGTGTCAAGCTGGGCTATAAAGCACAACATCAGTAACGTTGCTGTTAACAAATTTTTAGATAAACGCAATAAAAAGGGTTCTTACTGATGAGTTGGCGTTGAAATTTTCTTGGAAGGGCATAAAAACAAAGGAAACTGTTCAACATAAGTTTTTTTATAACATTGATTAGAGGTATGCGTTTTAAACGATTTTATTATTTAACATCTGCATTTAATACTAAATTTTCAATTTTGCATTGCATTATGTAGAAGTTTGCCAACAAAAATTTGCCGCTGCTGAGGGACACCAAATAAATCGTGTTCTCCAACAACATTTTGTCCACGCAGGGGATCGCCTCGCTAAGCGAATCGCTCACAATTCGCGGTACGATGTTCACACGAATCGCGGTACGCGATGTCCACGCGAATCGCGGTACGCGATGTTCACGCGAATCGCGGTACACGATGTTCACGCGAATCGCGGTACGCGATGTTCACGCGATTCGCGTGGTTGACACATGCGAACGTTTTCGCGATTCGCCAGAGGATCGCATTTAGCTTCCACGCGATGCATCGCAGCGATGTTAGACAACTTGCCGGCGATTCGCGGGCGATGATTCGGCGATGGAAATTGTTTGCAGAGAAAATACTCATCAAGCATTGTGGTAGTATTAGTGAAAATGTGTTAGTATGTGTGACACCGACAACGCTTGATGAAAAATCAAAAAATTTAGATATGACGACGAATATTACGTCCAGCACACGTACACGTTAAATTCGCCGGCTGGACAAGCATTTGACAAGTGTATTTGGGTCTTAAGCCAAAACTTTTTATTTATAATCAAATCAATATCATAATCAATAAACAGAAACAAAGAATTAATCAATACACAGAACAATGTTGAAATAAGTATTAAAATAGCGTCAGCATTAAAATTCTTACAGCCCGTTCAACGATTTCGAACGTTAACGTTCGCATAGAAAATAACATTTAAAACAAAAACAAAATTCGACAATTTGTTTTTGTTTTAAATGTAATTTTCTATGCGAACGTTAACGTTCGAAATCGTTGAACAGGCTGTTAATATAATCTTATTTTTAGTTTACAAAATAATTTGGGGCACATTGTATTGGGAAAGACAACAAATAGCAAAAATAACATAAACTTACAGACGTAATGTCAGCATAAGAAGAAATACAATGTTATTAAAATAATTAATTGGGTCACAAGCAATAAATGAATTTCAATAAAATTAACAAGAATTGTTTTATTTCATAATTCAAATTTGTACTTTTAACGGCTGCTATCATTTAATAGATCAACTCTGAAAATTAATGATGGAGTGTGGCATCACAGTGATGTTGCTAAAAATATACAACTAAAATTGCTTAAATCATCCTCGATTTTGACATTTCTTTTTTCCCTACAAAACAAAATAAATTTCATAAATTGTAATTAAATTCACAAAAGTGCATTAAATTTAAGTAAATTATAATTATAAATTAAATTTCAACCATGGAAAAGGCAGAAAGATCGGCGAATTGGCAACAGGACGAAAAGGTAAGTAGTAAAGTGTATTTTTATGGTATTATTCCTTAATAACCAACAAACATTTTAGGATTTGTTGTCTAAACTTGCTTTGGACAAGTTGCAAATTATTGAGGATGCACGAATCGACACTAACACAAATAGAAAGAAGAAAGAGGCATGGAGTAGCATTCATCAACTGTTTAATCAAGTTTCTGCGCACAGCATTTGACACTGAACAGCTGTTTCTCTCAAGTTGGCATATATTTGGCAACTGACTAACACGAGTTTAGTAGTTTGCTATACAGAGTATTATAATTCAACTCTATACTAACTTCATGCCAACTTTTCATTATACATAAGGCTGCTAAAGTTTTCTTTTTTTAGGTGACTGAAAAAATCGTAATTTTTTAGAAAAAAAAAATCAGCAAATCTTGGGCCTAATTCTGGCATTTGTCATCTAGTATTTTCTCGATTCGAAAGCAATTTTATTTCAGTCGATACTGAACGAATCGAAATTATGTTTTTAGTATTGTGAAACTTAAATTAATGCTTTTAAATAATAAGATATTAAATTGTTTTCGAATCGAGAAAGTACTCGATCACGACTTCCAGAATCAGGCCCCTGCACTTTGCTAATTTCAAAACAAAAAATCGTCAAATCTGGCAGCCCTGTTCTTCAGTAAAAATAATTTAATGATAATTAAATTTGTTGAACTCAAGCCTAACTAAAAAAAATATGAATATCAAAATGTTTCTTTATAAAGGGTGGTTAAATTTTAAGGGCCGATGTTGATTTTGAATAAAACACAAATTATTTGGGAAATTATTGTAATTTTTTTTTTTTTTATTATGATAATTTTCGATGACGCTGAGGCATAATTGAGGTTCTATGCCGTTAATTTGCCGAATTATCACATTGCTGGCTTTCAAAAAACCCCCAAAGAAAGAAGTCCAACGGTGTCAAATCACATGATCTTGACGGCCAATTGACATCGCCACCACGTGAGATAACTCGGCCATTGAATTTGTCGCGCAAAAGAGCCATTGTTTCGTTAGCTTTGTGGCAAGAGGCACAGTCCTGTTGAAACCACATATCGTCAACATCCATATCTTCCAATTCGGGCCATAAAAAGTTCGTTATCATCTCACGATAGCGAACGCCACTCACAGTAACTGCTGACCGGCCTTATTTTAGAAAAAATACGGCCCGATAATGCCGCCAGACCATAAACCGCATCAAACAGTCACTCTTTGTGGGTGCATTGATTTTCGACAATCACTCGCCCAAATGCGGCAATTCTGCTTATTGACGAAGCTGCTGAGGTGAAAATGTGCCTCACGAAGTGCACGATTTGCATTTTGATTTAAACGCCCATTTCATTATAAGCCTGAATAACTTTAACGCGTGCTCGATTGTGTATCTTTCCATTGTCAAATTGAGTTTGTCTCAAATTGAGAAATGTCAAATGAAATTCAGAAAAAACTTGACGTTTAGGTCTAGTTCACATTCAACACCGGCCCTTAAAATTTAACCACCATTTATAAGAAAATTTTACTAAATTCGAACAAAATAAATTAAAATTAAGATATTATTTTTAGATTTAGCATTTCCTTGTTTTAAGAAACGTTATAGATTACCTTAGAAAAAAAAACTTCGTTCCGTGTGTGTAGATAAAAATAGTGAGCTGTGAATAAAAGCTGTAGATAAAGGTTGTGAAATTAAATAAGTTGTATATAATAATCGTGAATGGAACAAGTACTTTTCATTGTGTTAGCATCATTTTTATTTGAAATTAACAAAACTCAAGAGGTTTATTATAAAGACAATAAATCAAAAACGTTATTGAAAAGGCAGTAACGTAACAATATGTGCATACGTACATATTTGTATTATAATTATATATAAATAAAAATGTATTCACCGCACTCTAATATAAACACATGTTAGCAAAAGCATAAAAGTTTTTTAAGTGCTTTTCAAATCATAAAATAAAATATAAATCGATAAAATTCCAAAAGTTGTCTCTAAATAAAAACGACTTACACCTAATTTTCACGATGATTTAAAAGACATGTCTTTTTTGTAGTTCTTTTTCAAAGAAACTTCAAAAAACATGTTAAATTTTCACAATGTTTCTTTTTTTGTTTGATTTTTTTCTGTTTTCCTTATATGTATGTATGTATATGTAAAGGTATTGAATTTTTTAAAATTAAATTTTTTTATTTTTCTATATTTTAATAAACAATTGTCATTTTAAAATAAAAATACAATAAAATTAAAAAAACAAAATTAAGTGCAAAGAGGAATGTCAAAAGAATCACAGAAAATACGATTCATGTCTTTTTTTCTACCCTGCTTACTTCTTTCCCCCGCTCGCTATCAAACTAAAAAAGACATGTTTCAAAAATAGGGGAAAAAATCATCATGAAAATTGGGTGTTACAGACAATTAAATTCTAAATTTAGCTAAGAAAATATTAAAGTGGCCACACTTTAAACGAGTAGTACACAAAATTTTAATGCCACATCAGACACAAAATCAACTTTTTTTTATGGCAACAACCCCTTTTCATAGCTAAATAACTGTTATACTCATTTGACATCTTATAAATAAAAACTCCCAAAAATATGCAAGTATTTTTAACCCAATTGTTTATTTTGTTTGATATAATGATTTATCATTGAGCTCTGAAAGTATGCTATGAAATTCGTTGCTTATTGTTGTACGTATTTAGTGCGTATAACAGCATGTGACTCCGTGGCGCAACGGTAGCGCGTCTGACTCCAGATCAGAAGGTTGCGTGTTCAAATCACGTCGGGGTCAAAGTTGAAAAGTATTTTTTTTAATTTGGTAATAGCTGAAAATAAAATATTACGTATTTATTTAAAGTAACTGGGCTGCCAGACTTGGGGATTTATCCCCAAATTGGAGATTCCATGCGAACAAAAAGGACAACGAAAGTCATTTGGGTTTTTAAAAAGAATTCCGGAACTTTTTTGGGGATTTTATACATTTTTAACATATCGTATAATACGATTCGTATTTGACCTTTTTTATTATTTACGCTTATTTTTTTTCTTTGTTTCGTAGATAAAATATCAAAAAAGTAACAAAACTTTCATCTTATTCTTATCAACAACGAATACGGTATAAAGGTTCCTAATTAAGATTATTATTTTTGTTGAGTGTGTGAATCATGAACAACTCCCATGAAAAAATGTAATTCAAAGGAGAATAATAACGTGAAAAAATGTTAACGGGAATAAATTCCCCTTATCGTGAAAAGTTTTTTCCTACGTAATTTGTTCACGTTTCCCTTAGATTTTCTCACTTTGTTTTTGCTAGGGAATAGAACATGTATGTTAGTAGTTTCTCCTATAAATCGAATATTAAGAGCTAGACCCGTTAATAAGGCACAAACCGATATATTGGTCAACAAAATGAAAAACAACAGGTTGATTGCCGCCAGATTTGTGAAAGACGTGGTGGCAGAATTTTGGAAAATATTTTACTACATCAAATTTAAAAAGTGCAGAAAACTAACCTTGTAATCAACCTATCCCTCCAATACTAATTATTTAGATTTATTATTTTAACTTTTCTTTAAAATATACACGTGTATATTTTTAAACAAAAATTTCATTGATTTTTAATTTTTTCTAATCTTTCTTCTTTTTTACATTCACTGGAACTCACGAGGGGAATGAAAATTTCATGGGAACAAAAATTCCACTTGTTATTCACGATAGGGGTGAATATAAGAAAATTTGGGAAAAAGAATTCATCGAAGTATAAAATAAATGACGGATATTTCTATTTTTATTGTTATATATATATTTTAAGGTTGGTAAAAACCGATTAAATAAGCTCCAAATTCTTATAAATTGGCTCATTCGTCTTCTAAAACAGCGTATTGTTCTGCTTGTAATTCCTCACTGAAATCGCATAAAAAGAAATTAAAAAAACATGTCGAAACCAGGTGCTACAAACAAAACTAAAATAATTTTTTTTACTTAACATTTTTATTTGGGGATTTCTTATTAGTTTAAAAAAAAAATTTTAAATTTGGTCAGAAAAAAAACACAAAAAATTAACATTTTGAAGTTTGGTTTTTTAATTTAGAGATTTATTTTTTTGGGGACAAGGTAAAAAATCACCTGGCAGCCCTGGATTTTGAGCACCTTATTTTGTAAAATGCTTTCACACAAATTTTTGAAAATTCGAAAAGTTTCATATGAAAAATTCCGCAATACTTATTCCAAAAATCAATTTAAATTAAAGAGCAGAAAGAAGAATGGCAGGAAAAAAACATTTTACCGGATTTGACCCCGACGTGATTTGAACACGCAACCTTCTGATCTGGAGTCAGACGCGCTACCGTTGCGCCACGGAGTCCCATAGCGATCTGCAGAAATTACTATTATATGAGTTTATACATTTACATACATATGTATATGAAAAAAATCTTTTTATTGATTGTAATTTGTGTATACATTAGGGTTGCCGTTATTTTTTTTAATTTTGATTTCTTATATTCTCCCCCCCTAAATCGGTTCAGTTTTATGTAAAAAAAATACAAAAAAATTTCGTATCGATAAGTTGTGTTTTAGGGGGGGGCGTCCGTCCCTCAAAGTTTGCCATCAAGCCATTTATTTAAATGTTATTTGTTTGCGTATGACTATCTTCTAAAAACAACATAAGCCTCTAAGAAAGTTTTTTGCTAAAATCAATATTTTAGAAAATAATTAAGAAAATAAAAACAAAATATCAAACATTTTATATACGTTTTATATATATAAAAGGGGGATTTAATGTCAAGTGACCCAATTTTGAAATAGATGTCTTTCGATTTAAATGAAATTTACACCAATTTTAGTACTGCTAGATAGTAGCTTAGACACAAATTTTCAACAAGATCGGTCAAAAAGTTTCTGAGTTAGAGGGGGTCAAAGTTTGACATTTTGGCCATACAGGTGTTCTTTCTCATCCATGTAACTTATTGCCTATTGGTGTCAGCAAAATTTGTCCCAAGTAGCTTAGATAGCTTTTTGATCAAACTTTTTAAAAAATTTTTTTTTATTTTTTTAAAAAATTTTTTTTTTTTAAATTTAACACTTAGCTAAAAAAAATAAAAAAAAAAGTTTTAAATTTAAAAAAAAATATTAAAAAATTTTTTAAAAAAAACAAAAAAATTTCAAAAGATTTTGTTATTCGTGCTTAATTCCCAGTTTTTATTATTGATAAAAACACTTGAAATTTATTGTTGATGGGATAAGCTATTCCTATGCGCATTTCACTGGTTGCTTAGGCCAGATCATCAGGCAACTTCATCCATAACGTTTTAGAAAAACTAAAGATATTAAACCAAATAAAACTGTTAAGCGTATAAGACTTATAGCAACAGTTCTACTTGTAATAATATCAAAGCTTAAACAAAACACATCAACAATAAACAGTGGGTTTATCTCATCTTACATTCCCCACTACAATTAGTTGAAATTCTCTCAACATTAATTGTAGTTGTAAGTAGGTTAAGAAAAACAAAATAAAAACAACAACAACAACTTTACAAAAGATGTTGACAATTAAGTGTTTTTTTAGGCCGTGCACTAGAGTTGTGTCGTTCCGGAACGACCTAGTTCCATTGAACGATTCCCTAAAAGGAACGGTGCGGACTTTTTCAATAGTTCCTTTTTTATCGTTCCTCGTTCCGCAATTGCAATCCGTTGAATCATCACATGTATTTCTGTAGGTTAATTTTTTGTGTGTTGATCAGTGTTGCCGACTTTTGTGTATTTAGATCGTGACACATAAAAAATGTCTAATTAAATCAATTACTGATGTGATTCAAAGCAATATATTTTAGCAATATACCACTCGTTCACCACCAGCAACGGCATTACGCGCAGATTAAAACAGGATTAAAACAGTTATTATTTTTTACAAACATTTAAGAAATTATATAATTATTATTAATGTAGTCGTTACGCCACAACATGACAACAATTAATAACAAATATTTGTTTATTGACGTTTTTACGAACGACAAAGAAGTTTTATCGTTCCTCGTTCATTCATTGTTCAAAGTAAAAAACAGGAACGATGAACGAAAGGAACGACCTAGTTCCTTTGATCTTACGGATCGGTCGGAACGATTCCACAAAAGGAACGATTTTGCCCAACTCTACCGTGCACTGCCTGTTTATTATCAAAAAGTAATTTCAATTTTTGGGAATACAAAATTTTAATTTCAAAAGATTTTGTTATTCGTGCTTAATTCCCAGTTTTTATTATTGATAAAAACACTTGAAATTTATTGTTGATGGGATAAGCTATTCCTATGCGCATTTCACTGGTTGCTTAGGCCAGATCATCAGGAAACTTCATCCATAACGTTTTAGAAAAACTAAAGATATTAAACCAAATAAAACTGTTAAGCGTATAAGACTTATAGCAACAGTTCTACTTGTAATAATATCAAAGCTTAAACAAAACACATCAACAATAAACAGTGGGTTTATCTCATCTTACTGGGAAATTAAGCACGAATAACAAAATCTTTTGAAATTAAAATTTTGTATTCCCAAAAATTGAAATTACTTTTTGATAATAAACAGGCAGTGCACGGCCTAAAAAAACACTTAATTGTCAACATCTTTTGTAAAGTTGTTGTTGTTGTTTTTATTTTGTTTTTCTTAACCTACTTACAACTACAATTAATGTTGAGAGAATTTCAACTAATTGTAGTGGGGAATGTAAGATGAGATAAACCCACTGTTTATTGTTGATGTGTTTTGTTTAAGCTTTGATATTATTACAAGTAGAACTGTTGCTATAAGTCTTATACGCTTAACAGTTTTATTTGGTTTAATATCTTTAGTTTTTCTAAAACGTTATGGATGAAGTTTCCTGATGATCTGGCCTAAGCAACCAGTGAAATGCGCATAGGAATAGCTTATCCCATCAACAATAAATTTCAAGTGTTTTTATCAATAATAAAAACTGGGAATTAAGCACGAATAACAAAATCTTTTGAAATTAAAATTTTGTATTCCCAAAAATTGAAATTACTTTTTGATAATAAACAGGCAGTGCACGGCCTAAAAAAACACTTAATTGTCAACATCTTTTGTAAAGTTGTTGTTGTTGTTTTTATTTTGTTTTTCTTAACCTACTTACAACTACAATTAATGTTGAGAGAATTTCAACTAATTGTAGTGGGGAATGTAAGATGAGATAAACCCACTGTTTATTGTTGATGTGTTTTGTTTAAGCTTTGATATTATTACAAGTAGAACTGTTGCTATAAGTCTTATACGCTTAACAGTTTTATTTGGTTTAATATCTTTAGTTTTTCTAAAACGTTATGGATGAAGTTTCCTGATGATCTGGCCTAAGCAACCAGTGAAATGCGCATAGGAATAGCTTATCCCATCAACAATAAATTTCAAGTGTTTTTATCAATAATAAAAACTGGGAATTAAGCACGAATAACAAAATCTTTTGAAATTAAAATTTTGTATTCCCAAAAATTGAAATTACTTTTTGATAATAAACAGGCAGTGCACGGCCTAAAAAAACACTTAATTGTCAACATCTTTTGTAAAGTTGTTGTTGTTGTTTTTATTTTGTTTTTCTTAACCTACTTACAACTACAATTAATGTTGAGAGAATTTCAACTAATTGTAGTGGGGAATGTAAGATGAGATAAACCCACTGTTTATTGTTGATGTGTTTTGTTTAAGCTTTGATATTATTACAAGTAGAACTGTTGCTATAAGTCTTATACGCTTAACAGTTTTATTTGGTTTAATATCTTTAGTTTTTCTAAAACGTTATGGATGAAGTTTCCTGATGATCTGGCCTAAGCAACCAGTGAAATGCGCATAGGAATAGCTTATCCCATCAACAATAAATTTCAAGTGTTTTTATCAATAATAAAAACTGGGAATTAAGCACGAATAACAAAATCTTTTGAAATTAAAATTTTGTATTCCCAAAAATTGAAATTACTTTTTGAAAACAAAAAAATATTTTTAAAAAAGACTGATTAAATAGCTATCTAAGCTACTTGGGACAAATTTTGCTAACACCAATAGGTAATAAATTACATGGATGAGAATGAACACCTGTATGGCAAACTTTGACCCCCTCTACCTCTGAAACATTTTGACCGATCTTGTTGAAAATTGTTGTGTAAACTACTATCGAATAGGATTAACCTTGGTGTAGATTTCATCCAAATCGGAAGACATCGATTTCAAAATTGTGTCACTTGACATTAAATCGCCTTTTTATATATATAAAACGTATTTATATAAAATGTTTGGTATTTTGTTGTTATTTTCTTAATTATTTTCTAAGATATTAGTCTAAGCAAAAAACTTTCTTGGAGGCTTATGTTGTTGACTAGAAGAACTAAAATATTGCTATATATCATATTCTTGTAAAATGTTGTTTTTAGAAGATAGTCATACGCAAACAAATTACATTTGAATAAATGGTGTTTTTTCCTTAATATTTTTTAAGGAAATTTCACGAAAATGAAATAATAGTTTTTGGGGTTGTTTTAAAACTTATAAAAAATCACACTCGAAAATAATACACTACCGGTTGCTTTAGTTTACAATTTAGAATTGAATTTATTTTTTAAAAATGGTTCTTTACAAATTGACAATATAACAGTTGGGAAATAATTTCCCAAGCTGTTTGACGTTAAAATTTAATTATTTATTAAGCAGTAATTTAAAGTAATTAATTCATTCAAAATTCATTCAAAATTCAAGTAACTTAAATAACTAATAAAAATATTAAAAAAAATTAAAAAATAAATTAAAAAATGTTGATCTGGCGAAACACCGGCCCCATTGAAGGACCTGCGGTCTTCAATCAACTGGAAGCAGCGCCAATTTGTGTATTGCCCTCTTCAGAACCCCGTTTTTAGTTTTCACTAGCGCTACTCTCACTCTGCCGTCTGCGCCTGGGGTTACCTCCTGAACTCGGCCGGTCAGCCACTGCATTGGTGGCATGTTGTCCTCGTGAACGACGACGAGCTTGCCGACGGCGAGATCTGGCTCTTCTTCTGCCCACTTGGTTTTGGCTTGTAGGCTGCGGACGTAGTCTTTCTCCCAAGACTGCCAAAACGTCTGCTTGAGAGCGCAGGTAAGCCGCCATCTCTTGCAGAACCTCAGCCTGTCCACTTCTTCTCGAGGCAATTCTAGCGGCAGCGCTTGTAGGCTCTCGCCGATCAACAGATGCCCCGGAGTTAACGCTTCGCCGTCGTTCGGGTCGTTGCTGACTGGAGCGATTGGCCTGGAGTTCAATACTGCCTCTACTTGAACCAGGACCGTCTGCATCTCTTCTTGGCTCAGTACCACCGTACCCACGGTTTTGACGAGCAGTCCTTTGGCAGATTTGACGGCCGCTTCCCACAGGCCGCCGAAATGTGGAGCCCGCGGCGGAATGAACATGAAATTGACCCCTCTGTTGGCAGCATACTTCTGTAGCTCTCCGGCATTGGTGACCATCGCCTCTCGAAGCTGCTGCAGCTCTCTGCTGGCACCGACAAAATTGGTTGCGTTGTCGCAATAAACGCGCTCTGGGAGCCCACGTCTGCCGATGAACCTTTGAAGACAGAGAATAAAAGAATTGGAAGAGAGATCAGAAACCAGTTCAATATGTACAGCCTTTGAAGTAAAACACACAAATATAGCTATATACATTTTAACGGGTGGACGGCCACGAATTTTAAGCGTTATATTAACTGGGCCGCAAAAATCTACACCACACACTTTGAATGGGCGTAGAGCTCTCACCCTATCGGCGGGCAAATTTCCCATTATCTGACTCATTAACTTTGGTTTATACAAAAAGCAATGAAGGCACTTGCGGACTACTTTTGAACATTCTTCGCGGGCATTTATTAGCCAAATTCTGTCTCGCAAAATGGCTACTAGTGCTTTAGCACCAGCATGACAGTTTTCTAAATGTAAGTGTCGCAAATAAAGTGCCATAAAATGAGACTTCCTTTTCATTAAAAGGGGAAATTTTGCATCATATGCAATTGGTGCATTTAGCAACCTCCCGCCGACCCTAAGTAGTGAAAATGAACGATGTTCGTCTTTAAATTGATGGACAAATGGATTCAATTGTTGTAAATTAGAAGGCAAAACTTGTGATTTACTTAACTTTCTCAGCTCTTCGGTATAGTCCAATTTTTGGTAAAATTCAATAAGCTGAAGGAAAGTCCAATTAATTTCTTTCGCTGTAGGTATACCCAAATTGCGGCATTTATCTCCACGAGCAATATCAAGAAAACGAAAAACATAAGTGAATACTCGAATCATTTTAGTATATGATGAATATTTCTCAATCACTTTTACTACATAGTTGTCTTCATTTTCCTCTACAGCAAAAAACACGTTAGTTTTCCTTTTCTCAAGCGATTCTTCTTCGATTGACAATTCAAAATGTTTGTTAACGGGCCACTTGTCACTTTCATTAAGTAAAAATCTTGGGCCGTCGAACCAAATAGAATCAACTAACTCATCAACATTACAACCTCTAGAAACTATATCAGCAGGATTTTCTTTAGTTGGAACATGACGCCAAGTGATATTTGTAGATAAATCCTGAATTTCTGAAACTCGATTTGACACAAATGTCGCTAGAGTCGATGGATGAGTTTGAATCCAGTGCAACGTTATTTCTGAATCCGTCCAAAATGTTATGCTTTCTATCTCAAACGAAATCATAGGTTTTATTTTCGACCATAACTTGGCCAGTAAATGCGCTGCACATAATTCAAGTCGGGGAAGTGACTTTGTCTTCAGAGGAGCAACTTTTGATTTAGCCGTTAGCAATCGACATGAAATTTTAGCAGAAGCTCTACTCCGGATGTAAATGCAACAGCCATACGCGCGCATAGAAGCATCAGAAAACCCATGAATTTGACATTTAGTTCTAGTATTGGTTAAAACATATCTCGGGATCTCTAAAGTATCAATTTTCAATAAATTGGACTTGAAATTCAACCAAGACGTATCAAGACGTGTAGGGATTGATTCATCCCAATCTAGCTTTATTAGCCATAGTTCTTGCAGAAGAATCTTCGCCTTTATAACCAATGGGCACAAAAGTCCGAGCGGATCAAATAGCCTTGCCGAAACGGATAATATATTCCGTTTTGTTGCCCTTAAATTCAGAAATGAATCATCCAAGTGGTATTTAAATACATCACTCTTCGGACGCCAATAAGTGCCTAATGTCTTCGTGAGATCCGGATCTATTTGAACAGACTTTTCTATCATTGCGTGATCTGTTTGACCAAAATGATTTGAAAACCACTTAGTTAAATTAAAACCTGCCGATTGTAGTATTTCAGTGACTTGAGATCTAATTACATCAAGCTCTTCTATTGAATCGGCGCCAGTTAACAAATCATCGACGTAGAAGTCTGTTTTTATTACTTTAGACCCGATAGGTAAAGTTTTTTCAAACAATTCACTCAAATAAGAAAGGCATCGTATTGCCAGAAACGGAGCAGATGAGGTGCCATAAGTCACTGTGTTCAGTTTATAAATTTCAATATTTTTCGTTTGACTTTCTCGCCATAATATTAATTGAAAATTTCTGTCGGCCTCATCAATTATTACTTGACGGTACATTTTTTCAATGTCAGCCGTGATGGCGTATTTATGCATTCGAAAACGAATTAGCGTAGAATATAATTCCTCTTGAATTGTAGGACCGATCATTAGAAGATCATTGAGAGAAATTTGAGTTGACGTTTTACAAGAAGCGTCAAAAACTACCCTTAATTTTGTAGTAGAACTCTGTGGACGTAATACACATTGATGCGGGATAAAATAATGTGGTATATTGGGAATTTTGTTGTCTGTAATAGACATATGTCCCAAGTTAATGTATTCCTTCATAAAGGAGTTATACATCTCTTTCATTTGTGGTTCTTTCGACAGTCGACGTTCTAATGATAGAAATCGTCTTTTTGCTGTTTCAAAAGAAAGACCCAAAGTATTAGGATTCGCTTTGAAAGGCAGCGCCACTTTAAATCTTCCCGTGGGCAGTCTTTGAATAGAATTCAAAAAACTTTCCTCGCATTTTTGATGCTCTAACGAAAGAATATTCACCCCCTTAGGCATTTCTTCTAACTCCCAAAATCTACGGACAACTAAGTCAAGTGAATCTTCCTCGTTTTCTTTCAGTGTACTTAAATGGCATACATTATTCACAGTATTTTTTTGCTCCCTATATTTTCCCGAAACAATCCACCCCAGAAGCGTTTTCTGGAGTGTTGGACTGTTAGGATTTTGCTTAATTTGACCAACGCATAATAATTCAAAGAAAATCTCAGCGCCGATCAACATATCTATTTTCTGAGGTTTATTAAAATATGGATCAGCTAATTCTATATTAGAAGGCAAGTTCCAACCATGTGTCGAAATTTTATGATCTGGTTGATAGTTTGAGATCGACCGAAGAATCCAAAATTCTGAAGAAAATTCATGTGAATTCATTCGAGATCTTATTGTTGCCTGTAGCTTAAATTTGGCGGAAGAATTAGTTCTACCTATACCAAGTAAACTGAGATTTCTTTCTTCTTTTCGGAGTTGTAGTCGCTGAGATAGTTCCTCAGTTACAAAGTTAATTTGTGAACCGGAGTCCAATAACGCTCTAGCCAAAACATATTGACCAGATCGATTTCTGATGTTAACCAATGCGGTCGCTAAAATAACATTGTCTTTGTCTGAAGACGAATGATTTACAGAAGCCCTCGAAGTTGAAGGTCTGTCAGGATCAGAACTACTATCATGTACTGGTTGTGCATTATTTGCAGCATAAACATGCAGTAAAGTGTGATGCGAGCGACTACAAACTCGGCACTTTGACGATTTACATTTTGTCACAGTATGACCTTTCTTTAAACAATTGATACAGGCAGGAACGCCCTTAACAAAGTCAAATCTTTGTTGTACAGGCACTGCTGAAAACGAAGGGCAGTTAGATACATAATGTTGAACAGATGCACAAAACAAACATTTCGCTGCCTCTTGTTGTGGATTGGGTTGGCTTACAAATGAAGACTTTGATTTCTTTTTAGAAAACGTTTCATTTTTCTTTGGAAAATTGGCAGTAGGCTTAGACCTTGAACTTGAAGCTTCTTCAGCCGAAATGTGTTGATACCTTTTGTTCAAAGCTGCCTCGCAATCACTCCATAGGGGCAACTTTTCGTAATCAAGTTGCTCTTCCCATTTTGATCTAGTGCTCGGATCTACTTTTGTCATTACTAAGTGAATTATTATCGCGTTAGTAATTGCTTTGTCATCGCCAATTGACAAAAGTGACCCATATATGGCCGAAACCGTATCGATCATGCACCTCAAGGCTGTTGCCGATGGTTTAGACATTTCCGGTAACTCAAATAATTTAGTGATATTTTCGAAAAATATCAGACAGGGATTGTCATAAACTCTTTTCAAACTTTGCAAAGCCTTGGAATAATTTTGCTCACTTATTTGATAGGCTTTAACCGTGCCTAGAGCTTCATCTGACAAGCATGATATCAAATGGTTGAATTTTTCAATTTCAGTCAGAGTGGTATCACTATCAACCAAACTCTCGAATAAACTCATAAAGTTTTTATATTCAGAATATTTTCCGCTGAATTTCGGCAACTTCATATTTGGAAGTCGGTTATGATGAGGCTGGAAACCTAAAGTGGTTTCTGCAAAACTGTTTTGCCTTGGAGTTAAATACCCCAGAAGCATACTTTTAGTGGAAACGCATAAATTTTCCAAATCAGACCTTTCATCGTTTGATGGATCTAAAATGTCTATCTCTGCCTGAATATCCATTGCGTCCTCAATATATGAATTTAAAATTTCCAACCTACATTGCAACTCATTCTGATTAAATGAAATTGTCTTCTCCTTAATGGAACGACGTATTCTTGCCACGTTGCCTAAAATTGTGTTTTTCTGTTGGTATAAACTCTCAAGACTAGGAGCGGAACTTTTTTGCTTCTTGCCGCCTGCCATAATGTAGTCGAGAATTATTGATCAACAACAGAATAAATAGGAAACAAAGTAAAATTTTAATACTTTTTTATCTTAAAAATTTCTGGAAGGATCTCAAGGAACTTTAAGCGTTGTCGTATTGACACGAAAAATTAATAAAAAACGTTCCGAGATCAACTTACTGTCTCAATGCTATTGCAGAAACAACCTTTTTAATAGTACAGAAATTTTTAGGTTTCAACTATTTTTTATTTATTAATTTGTTGCAATTAAACTGCAAAAATTGTAGGGAAATTTTTTAATTAATTTCAAAAAATAATTGTTCGCTGGGTTGTGAAGAGTAATTTCAATAATTTTTCTCGATTCACAATGATTTTCAAAATTATCTGTAAAATAAAAATATTTTATTGACGCGTTAAAATTTTCGCAAAAATGTTTGCTGGGATGCACCGCAAGCAAAAGGAAAATGTTGAAAACAAATGACAAAATATTTATATGTATATTGTTGTTTATAAAACAAGCAAATTGAATTTTAATATGTAATTAGTTTTTGTCTCCTTATGTTTCACTAGCTTACCACAGCCTCTTGAATATTAAATTCACTCGCAATCACTTTGATAAATGTCCGTCCGATAATAATTATTTTGCCTCGATTTATTTTCACAATATTTAACGTATTTTATTTTTCATACACGGTTTTTCTTTCTTTTAAAAATTCTCAACTATTTACCGCTTATTTAATTTAATATAATTTATATTTATTTGTTAATTTCAAATTGTTTTTATTTATTTTGTGCACTTAATATTTTCTTCTTCTTGTTATTTGTTTATGTTTGTTTTTGTTTTTACTCGTTGTTTACCTCTGATCAATGATGTTGCCAATCAGATCAATACACACAGTGTTGGTCAACTTTTTTATTTATAAGTAACGAGTTTAAAGAAAATTAAACAAAGCAAACGTCATATAATAAAACGAGCGAGTTAAAGAAGAAATGTAACACAATAATAAAAAAACGGAAATATTTATTGGAAATATGTAAGTATGTAAATAGTTACAATTTAATAAATTTTTTAATTTTGTAGTAAGAGAAAAACTCCGGAATATGAAAATAAAGAGAACGAACGGTAAGTGATGGCAAAATTGCAGCGAGGAGGCGTATTTTTCTCGTTTGTGGCGGTTTTTTCAACACTTGCACTAGATAATTATGTTTTATTAATTTTCTGTTAATGATAATTAACTCGCGAACAATAAAAAGCACTTTTATTTGTATATGTTTGTGTGTTTCACTACTTAGGCGATTGTTAGTAACAAAAATCTCATTAAAAGAACGAATAATTTTGGTGTGGAAAATAAACTTTAGCAAATTAATATTAGTAGTTTAATTTTTCAAATTGAATTGCTACAAAGTCTCACACAATTATTTGTTCTTTAATACCTGGTTAGAAGGTTGTTGACGTTCGGCACTTTCCTTTTGGCACAAAATGCAGTTGCAATTAGGCATCTGGATGACTTCCTTCTGCTTTGGTTAGGTTGTTGGTTTTTAAATTTATTATTTGTTTGATTGTTGATTATTATTAGTTTGTGGTTATTTTGTTTATTTATTTTTCGGGTGTTACAATAACGACGCACGAAAATTAAAACTTGTTTTTACACAAACCGAAACCGAAAGTACGGTAATGGTAACCGTGGATTTTTTAATTTATTTAATTTTTTAAAACAGTCCCTGCTCGGGCGCCAAAATGTTTTTTCCTTAATATTTTTTAAGGAAATTTCACGAAAATGAAATAATAGTTTTTGGGGTTGTTTTAAAACTTATAAAAAATCACACTCGAAAATAATACACTACCGGTTGCTTTAGTTTACAATTTAGAATTGAATTTATTTTTTAAAAATGGTTCTTTACAAATTGACAATATAACAGTTGGGAAATAATTTCCCAAGCTGTTTGACGTTAAAATTTAATTATTTATTAAGCAGTAATTTAAAGTAATTAATTCATTCAAAATTCATTCAAAATTCAAGTAACTTAAATAACTAATAAAAATATTAAAAAAAATTAAAAAATAAATTAAAAAATGTTGATCTGGCGAAACAAATGGCTTGATGGCAATCTTTGAGGGGCGGACGCCCTCCCTAAAACACAACTTATCGCTACGAAATTTTTTTGTATTTTTTTTACATAAAACTGAACCGATTTGGAGGGGGAGAGTATAAGAAATCAAAAAAAAAAAGTTCTCCATACAACTAACGGCCACGCTAGTATACATACACTAGACAGAAAAAGTCTGAGCACAAAACAAATTCACTTATACCATGTTCATACGGACAGTAATATTCGTGTTTCGCTCTCCCATTCCTGTTTCGCGCCCCAAACATGATCGAAACAACATGTTTTGCCATACAAAATTTTGAGGCTGCGAAACAGGAAAAATGTACTATCATCTCCAATTTTGATAACATTTATCGTGTTTATCTGAACTAGCTCTCAAAAAAAAAAAAATCAAAACAAAGAAAAAACAAAATAAAAATTGATGTTTAATAAAATGAAGGGATAATTATAACATAATAATATTAATAAAAGCAGCGTTACCGTTGTGCGACTTTAGTTGCAATTTGCAACCTTTTTGACGCTCTGACACTTTTTGTGCGACTTTTTTAAACTCGTCTAATTCTGCCACATTTTCCAACTTTTTGCGACTTTTTGCCCCTTTTTTGTAAGTGAATTACTTTTTTTTTTTTTTGCATAGAAATACGATGCATAATTTCACATATTTTCCCTTAAAATGTCGTTTTTGTTATTAACATTCTCCGGGATATGTAACCTTATTCGATTGAGCAGGTGATTATTTTATATCCAGACAATTTCAACTACTGAACTGTATTGTATTTGCCGGCATTAACATTTTAAGCTTTATTTAAAAATTTTATAAATGTCACAGGTTTTAATTAACGAATTTGAGTTGCTTTTTTAACATAAAAATTCTATTGCTAGTACATTTTCAATAAAATTAAACGACCAAGCGATCTATCAAAAAAGATTTTTCAGCCAGGTGGTGTTGAACTCGCGCTCTAAAGGTTTGTTTGATATAAACTGTGTGAAAATCAAGGACCCCAAATAATAATTATGCAAATTTTTCAGGTACCAAAAAATTGACCACTTTTAAGAAATATTCTAAAAAAATTGCTCATAATTATTATGTTTAATGAAAATAAATATTTGTTAAACATACCTGTTATATCCAATTAATATCTTTTTACATTAGCTCATAACTGTTATGATTGATAAATATTTTTTTCTCTTACAGATAACTATTACTAAAGATTTTTATTGTTTTTATTTACGATAATAATTATTTTGAATATTTTCTTGATATTAATTGTTTTATTTTTGCAGATTATGCATGTGCATATATATGCATATACATTAAAATTAGTTATAACTGTTATGTTATTTCTTATTCATAACTATTAAAAATAATTAGTAATATATCTATCAAATAGTAATAGTTATGTTTGAGAAATACTTTAATTTGATACCCATAATAGTTATCATCAATTTTTAAAAATAAAAATTGGAAATAATAATTATTCTTTATAAATAAAATATAAATTTATTCGTAATAATTATTCGCAATTTTTATCGAATAAAAGTTATAACTATTAAGTCCTTGGTGAAAATGAAAAGTTTTGACACTAAGCAAACGCTTGCCGCTCTTATTTAGGTAGCTCAGTAAGCGATGAAGAGAAGTTATTGTCATAAAACTTTTTTCAGCTTTTTTTAAAGAAGTTTTCGTCATTCAATTTTTTTTCAGTTTTTTTTTAAAGAAAACAATTTGTTCAGTAAGTAAAAATTTCTTTTTAACTGAAGCAAATTTAAGAGAGTTATTAAAGAAATAAAACCGAAATTGTCACCCGGGTGCGTATTGATAAGGCTAAAGTAATTAAAATATTTAAAAAAAAAATTGTGAGACTTTAATTTGAAAAAACGACTTTTTTGTGCGACTTTTTGTTTTCAAAACGACTTTTTGTGCGATTTTTTCAAAATCCTCAACGGTAACCCTGAATAAAAGTATTAAATAATATATTTATAAGTTTTATTTACTTTTTTATCTATTTAAAAAAATCACACTCATAACACAAAATAATGTCAAAATGAAACAAGAATGAATCGTATGAACAGCATGTTTGGCAAACTAGTTTCAGAGAGCGAAACGAGTAGTTTATATCGTCTTATGAACATAGCGTTAAAAGCAGTGCTGCCTGGGGATGCAAACGATACATCAATGTTTTGATAGATGATATATCGGCGATACATCGGCGTCAAAACTAAAAATCATCGACATCTTCCATTTAATATATTAATTTATTTAAATTTTTTTATAATATTTTTACAATCTTTTTAAGTTTTTAATTATTCGACCTTTTTTTTAATTATAATTTTTAAAAATAAATAATTTCTTCAAGCTTGAGGTCAGTTTTTTAATTCTTTATTTTTCAATATTTCGACATCCTTTAGATGTCATCTTCAGGAATCTTAAAATAAATACAATCAAACATAAATCATATTTCAATATCACTAAAATATTAAACTCAAGCTTGAAGAAATTATTTATTTTTAAAAATTATATTTTTACAATTTTAGTTTTAATTTTTTCAATTAAAGCCTTTATTTAAAAAAAGTGTATTTTAAAGCATATACATTTTTATGTGTATACCATGGTAGTACAAGGTATAGTCATTAGAAATGTTGTTCTCAATTGCAAAACCCATATAACGTCAAACAAAAGAAAATATGGAAAAAATTAAAACAAGCGTCAAAAATCAAATAAATTAATTTGACATTACATGGGTAAATAATGAAAACTTTCCCTAATGAACATACCTGGGGGGCTACTCTCTATTGCGATACGAATGCAATTTCGATATGTAAGCTAAATGCGATAAGAAGCCGATTTGGTACTCTCTAAAAACGAAGCAACACTGGCAAACTATTAAGATGGCGCAGATTGGCAGAAATGAAATGGCAAAATATGAAAAAATAAAAAAGGAAAGATAAGCCGCTTTTGTTTGAAATTTTAAATATAATAAATAGTGATGGATTCCGTGGCATTATGGTTTGCATACGAAAACGAACGCGTAGAACGAGTTACAAGGAGAATATTACGAGATAGGTCGATATTTAAATGATCGCACGTAAAAAATGAACTAGTGGAAAATATTTTTTAAAAATGCTTTGTACAAAATTTTCGTTTGAATAAAGAAGCGTTTCTATATGTTTTAAATGCTATTCAGCAAAATATGAAAGTTGCCAACAGATCCACATCAATTCCAACTGTAATAAAACTAGCCGCTACTTTAAAATTGCTTGGGCAAGGTGGATATCAACACCAAATTGGCCAAGACCATCTATTAGGACTATCGCAGCAGTCAATGTCTCGTTGCTTAAGGCTAGATGACACTATCTCACAAGTCTTACGCATTCCATAATACTTTGTGAGATAGAAATCTAATGAGTTTTGTTGCGACTGTCAAAAAATCTAATTTAACATGACAGTTTGTGTTCACACCATCACACAAAGTATAAACACTCACACATGAAATAAAATGCAACCCTGATCCAATGAAAAGTATTATTGTTTAGAAATTTTTCAAAAAACGATGAAGTCGTATGGGATGTCAAACTTTTTTCATAATACTTGTCATTTTCGTGACACATTGCATTCACACTATCAAACTTTGTCATATTACTTGAGTTTTTGACATGTATTAATACAAAGTAGTGTAATCTAGCCTTTAATAGAGGTATGCGTGGTGATTATTATTATTTAAAATACAGCTATGTAAACATGTTACAGCAGCTGTACATACACAGTTTTTTGCCGCAAAAAATAATAAATAATAGCAAGAATACAAACAATAAAAATGGCAGGTGGTATGGATGGCTTAGTTGTGCTTTTTTTACTACACTGAAAGAAAAATTCTTCATATATTTAATAAATCGTTTTCATAAAAAAATTTCACTGGTTAAATGAAAATTTTCATTGTTCAAATGGAATTTCGTAGTTATAATGAAGTATTTTCGTTAAAATCTATTCATTGGATTTCGTAATTACGTTAAAAATTTTCATTGGATAAATGAAAACTAAAGTTTGTCCAAGTTAAACAAAAAATTTTAATTGGGAACATAAAAAACAATATACAAACATAACTATATTTATAAATTAATACAAAATTATAGTTTCCTTAAAAATAAGTTTAATTGTTAATTAAAAAATGTAAGATTAAATTATTTCATACATCTAATTTAATATGCCATTAAATTTATGAAATCAACATTTTTTTATAAAAGCAACATATTTCAATAATTGAAAAAAAAAATTATTTTTAACATTCAAATAACTCTATAGTCTCAATAATTAAAAGGGGTACGTTCGTAAATGCATCACTGCGCTGCATCAGAAAAGCAAACTTTTTTTAATGGCGTTAAAAGAATAATTATAATTTTTTTTATTGTGTGACTATTATTTTTGTGGAGTATTTCACAATTTTTTGGTCCACATTGACTTCACTGATAAATATATAACCATTTGAAATCACTGATGCAGCGCAGTGATGCATTTACGAACGCACCCAAGTATAAAAATATTTCGAAAAAGCATGCCTTCATAAATTTAAATTTTCATTATGACAATGAAAAATGTCATTATAGTAATGAAACAAAAACTTTCAATCCATAAATACGTATGTTTTTAGTTTTCTTTAATATGTACATACCTAAATACATATAGTATGTACTAAGTAATGAACAAATAAATGTTCTCCTTTAACCCTTCGTCTTACTCATGAGTCTGGCCAGACCTTTTTCGAATTAAAATGTTAATCTAGTAGATTTAAAACTCAGGTGGAGACTTGAAATTTCAGGTACCCATCAAGAATTTAGTTTACTATAAAAAGCTGAAAAAATATATCCTGGAAAGGATATATAAGGAAACTTATTCGAATATTTTACTGTACACATCACATTCGTAAGGCTAATGACTTAGAACATAATAAAGTTGCAGAGGAAGGTTATGAAATTCAACCGTTCACAGCTAAACAGAATGATGATGTGGATTACGTTCCAAATATGAACGATTCATCCAGTACTGAAAATAATTTGGTCATAAAACCAAATTAATCGTTTGCTTTTAAACACGATGAATAAGAACCACATGTACAAACTTGTCAACAGTACTCTGCCCATGATTATTTCTATGGTAAAGATTGACCAAAATGGAATAAGCAGCAATTTAATGTGGTATATGCTGCGTAAAAATAATATGCGTTTTGGATGCTTGCTTGAAGTCAAAACATGACGTGGTGCGGATATTTATAGTGACCACCAACTACTGGTTGGTACTGTAACGATTTTTGAATTGATTTAAAGTTTGAAAAAAGTAAATGGTAATCATTAGTAAAAATCCCCTTCTACCATCACTGATTGTACCAATATAGTTACTTCTGTTATTATCTTAGTATTAAATACCCGGTTACTTTATCCTTTAGTATACCCATATTTAAATAATGCTGCTTCCCCCACTTCCTTTTTGACAAAAGACTTCAAAGGTGAAAAGTCGAAATTAATACTAATAAGGAAAAAAAAACTTAAAACTTAATTTATTACACAGTGTGAACAGAAAGCGTTTGAAATTTATCACCACAATCTGACAACTATTTTTTTTAGACCACGAGGCACTTAATAGGCTATCTTTACTCCCGGACTAAAACATAATCCGGAATTCCCAGTCACTTTTAGGGACATCATTTATATTCGGTTGAAATTCAATATATATAATTTTAATATTATGTATTAAAACACATATATATTTTATCTCCACAATTTGTACATTTTTATAAATTGGTTTTTCCCATACTTATATGAAAAAAAAGAAAGAGCTTATATGCTGCACAAAGGAAGTAAGAGTAAGAGTTATAAAAGTATTACCTCTTAAAATTTAAAATTATTTACATTAATTTCTATATTACGTTTCTTTCTGAGTAACATTGTTTAACTCTTGCCTAAAGATACTTTTACTATGCAATATCTAATCGTAATCTATTAAAACTCATTCATAACTTCATTTCTTTTAATGACCTTCAAAATATTAATTCTCATTTAATTTCATTCATAATTTTGCAATGTACGTACATTTTCCATTTATTTCGTTCATTATTTTACTTTTGATATTCTCTTATTTTTGCAATATTTATGAAAATATATATTTATCGCATTCTGGCATATTGATTGCTAATTGCTGATAAAAATATTAGTATTAATCACATATTGCATTTCATTAAAGTTCTTTAATTTCTTTTATTAGTATATTCTTGTGCAATATTTCAAGTAGGTCCTCTTGAAAAAAGAAACAATAATTTAGAAATAATAAATATTAAAAAGAAAATAATTATAAGAAAAAAAAATATAGATAAAATATTGAGGATTGCTAAAAATTTGTCTAGCAAAAGTGAAAAGGTATGAGAAAAGTGTTGATTCTTTGTTAAGTGAAAAACTCAATTTGCATCCAACAACAAAAATTGTGACCATAAATACATGAAACCAGAACTCCAGTTGCAGTCCAAAAAGGCCTTTTTACGACAGCATCACCAGATTAAATAATTCCTAACAAAGCCGCTCACTTGCACATAACAATGTGTAATAAAATTTGCTGGCACAGAAGGAAATATGGAGGCATGAAGTAAGTTTTTTTTCTTATGTTGCGTCTATAAGTGAACCCTGGATTGAAAGAACCCAGCCAGACTGATGATAGCCGGAAGACCAAACCACCATGCCTCTCCCATTCAGATCACTCACACAATAGTTTCTTTAATTTTTCCTACAACGCGCAACAGTACCTTTAAACTTCGCCCATCAGCCCACAAGGTAAACAGCTAGAAAATACTTAAATTTAATCTTTCAAAATTTTCAAACCCACACACGCATATTTCCTACAACAATGCGCGGAGACAACATTTACAACCAAGCACAGAGTACCAGTGGCAGAAGATTGCACAAGTCTGCACGGATAGTGCAAAATTCGCTTTAGGTATAAAAAAACGCAAACATAAACCGTGGCCAGTGTTGGGCAAAATACATGGTTTGCGGTATTTAAGATACAAAATACAAAATACTTGCTGGTCATGTATTTAAAATACAAAATACTTCCACGTCATGTACATTAAGGTTATAACTTTTTTTTGAGTGCAAAATACCACTCCAGCGCCATGTGGGGAATTTTGTTCTGATAATAAAAAACTGTTTTTTAAGCTGATTCGGTGAAAAAAGTTTCCGCACCGTAAGCGATTCCTAAAACTCCATATTATGTGTAAATTTTATTTTTGGAAATTGAAACCCTATTGATTTTGCATTAGACTTATGAAAAATGGTTTGGTAGATTAAAATGCAATCAACCATCAATAAACTGACAGAATATATTTTGTAAACTATGTTTTCAAAATACTCCCATTTTTTTATGTATTTAAAATACAAAATACAAACTACTTATATTTATTGTATGTATTTAAAATACAAAATACTTGCTGGATAAGTATTTAAAATACAAAATACAAAATACTTGCACGTCAAGTATTTAAAATACAAATACAAAATACGTATTTGTATTTTAAATACGTATTTCAAATACATGTATTTCAAATACTGCCCAGCCCTGACCGTGGCTAAGTGATCAAACGTGGTAAACAGATAAAAGTTCGCAAACAACTTAAACATAAAGTCGATCGTTCCAAATCGGCTGAAGAAAAACAAAGCCACATAATAGAATATCATTTGGCCGCACGTAGAGTAAAATTTATGGTAAAGATGGGAAACCTACGTGCTGTTTATAGTGCAAAAAAAGAACTGAACGGGAGTAAAACTGGTATTACTGCATCGCTAAAAGATGAAGACGGTAGTGATCTTACTACTATTGATCATCAGCTAAATAGATGGCACAGATTTTTCTCTTCAGAACCACCTACCACGCAAATATCTTCACACTTTCTACAAGTATCCCGACGTAACCCACTAAGAGACATATCTACATCACCACCCATTCAAAATGAAGGACTTGAGATTCTCAAAAACCTGAAGAATCAAAAATCCCCCGGTACCGACAACATGCCCGCCGAGCTACTAAAGTACGGAGCCCCAACAGTTGCACAATCGCTTACTCCTGTAATAAGAAGATACCTAATTCCTGGAAGGAAGGTGTGGTCATAACGGTACCCAAAAAAGGCCTTTTTAGCCAGTGAAAAAACTGGAGGCGAATAACACTGCTAAATACAATCAGCAAGGTTTTGTCTCTCCTTATTTTAAAGAGGATAAGCCCAGTAATAGAACCATTGTTACGAAAGGAACAGGCTGGCTTCAGACCAAACCGCTCGTGCGCTGATCATATAAATACACTTCGAATCATAATAGAACAATCTATCGAATACAACTCGCAGCTTTATCTTCTTTTTATTGATTTCGAAAGAGCTTTTAATACTGTTTCCAGGCACGCTCTATGGGATGCACTCGCGGTCAAGGGTATACTTGTAAAATTAATAAGCCTCATAAAGGAGCTATACTCAGACTCTGTCTCTACCGTACGCTTTAGTGGTCAGAAGAGTAAACCATTTCAAGCAACCAGAGGAGTAAAACAAGGCTGCGTCCTATCTCCCACGCTATTTCTTATTCTTCTTGACTGTGTTATGCAGCAAACTAACATCGATTCCCCCCGTGGTATCCGATGGAATTTAAATGAATATCTTAATGATATTGACTATGCTGATGACCTTTGCCTAATGGCTCACCGCTTCTCTGATATTGAAGAAAAACTGCACAGACTCGCCTCAATCGCAAATGCAGTGGGTTTAAAAATTAACATAAAAAAACTTAACTGATGCGTATTGGTTCAGTAATCGACACTTCTCTTACATTGAATGGAGAAGTCATCGAAGACGTTGAATCCTTCAGTTACCTGGGTAGTATATGAACTAAAGACGGCGGGTCAGAAGACGATATCGTAAACAGAATAAATAAAGCTAGAGTAGCGTTCCACGGTTTACACAAGATATGGAGATCTAACCATATATCCAGAAAAACAAAAATACTTATTTTCCACTGTAGTGTCACGTCGATTCTACTATACGGTTGCACAACCTAGGGTACAACACAACATCAAATGGCTAGGATACAAACGTTTATTAACCGATGCCTAAGACAAATACACAAAATTTTCTGGCCAAATTGGGTGACAAATGAGCAGGTGCTATCAATGTCAAATTTGGTTGCTTTCCCAACGGAGATACTTAAACGTAAATGGACCTCCAAAGACCCGGAAATGATATCGCAAGAGCCGCCTTGGAATGGAATCCCCAAGGACATCGTTGACCCAGTCGCCCTCGTAACACCTGGCAACGAACCCTACTGAAAGAATGCCAAATGTCAAATAAGTCATGGAGTCAAATAAAATCCCTCGCCAATAACCGTCATGAATGGAGAAGATTCGTTGGTGCTCTATGTTCTACTACATGAACTTTCTTTTAATTCATTCACAATCCTTGTGTATAATTATTATGAATAAAGGCAATAAAAAAAAAATAGTTGTACTCAAAATGAAATTTCGTATGAAAATGGATAATTCTTATTTAAAGAAATATCTTACCAGTCTTATAAAAAAATAGAATATTAAGGGAATATTAGAAGTGACCTCATCATGTTGATTGTTAAAATTATTTGATATTTGATATTGCGATATAAAAGTTCAAAGAAATTTCATTTCATTTTTTACAAGACGATATTTTTTTTTAAATACAGTATGCATATTATTATGGAATTTTTTGGGTTAATATTTGAACTTGGACTGAATTGTAAACCCTAATTAGTACAAATTATATTACAGTTTAAAAGCGTTTGGAGTAGTTATAATTATCCGTAAGTTGCAATATGCAAATGAATCGGTAAACAGGTTAATGGCTTAACATAAGTTTTGTATCGATCAATAATCACTTAGCAACAGGAGCGAACAGTTCGTACTTAAGCCTACGAATAAATTTGTACAATTTACATTGTACACATTTACATTTTTTGCACTTTCTTATTCTATTAAACCTTTGTATTGTTCACTGAATTATATATATTGAATTATTTACTTTATAAAAACTTTAAATTTGAGTGAATTTTATAATGAAGTTAGTTATTTGATTTATGAATTTGAATTTTGAATAGTTAATTGATTGAATTAAATGCCTAATTGAAGTTAACTATAGTCAAGCGTAAATTTCTCTAAGTGTACTATTTAGTACTCGCCAAAATTGGGCGATCTAAACTTATCCAACCATCGGTGTGGATAAGAAGCCGAGGTTGAATAAGTTTAAAACACTTCAATTGGGCAGACGAACCCCTCGACTAACGACACTTAAATTCAACTCTCAGGCTAAGTGAATACCTAATAATAATTTTAACTTGGATTACAAAAGAAAAACCCCAACATCTTCTCATTTAAGTGGAGAATCACCAGCAGCCATAGGTAAGATCATACAGCTTAAATCCCCTACACAAAGAAAAGAAAACGAATCCCTTGTTTTCTTTTTTCTTTTTCAACCCCAATAATTATAATTTCTCTGACGAGCAAAGAATTCTCGCTTTCTGTCTCCCAAGGAAAAGAGAATCTTTGGCCAATTTATAGTAATTTAGGCTACCCAAAAGGTCAAATTTATTGATGGTCCTATCGATCTGGTCACCCCAAAGACAAAAAGTTCAAAAAATCTCTCAACGAAACGAAGAAGCGCAACATGAGGTAAATGAACAAACAAATCAACAGGTTCAAAAGTTAAAAAGCAGCAGTAACGTAAGTACCCAAAAATCAAATATTAGTGTAATTATTTAAAAATTAGCAAACAATTTTAATTGGAAAAAACTCGGTGTGTTAAAAATAAAACAAAGCAAAAAGTGTGTAGTGTGGAAAGTTTGTGTGAAAAACGCTGAAAGAAAGAAAAAATTAAAAAAAAAATTTGCGCCATTAAAATATGTAGGATATTTATAATAAAAAGGAAGATTATAAAAAGTGAAAAAAAGTCGCCATATTACTGGTATACGGAAAAGTTTATGTCAAATACGGAAAAGTTTATGTCAAATAGCTGTAAAAAGTGAAGCAAAATTCAGTACATATGTATGTACATGGGCACAAAAAGAGTAAAATCGCATTGGAACATATATGTATAAATAGTGCATAAAAAAAAGAAAAGGCGGTAAAATCGCCATATATAAAAGTATGTAAATGGAAAGGAACATACTTTCATACATACAATATTAAGAAGAAATTATAAAGAAAAGATGTGCGCCAAGTGTTGACATAATTAACAAATCACATACATACATATGTACCATAGAAATATAAAAATTTGAGAAAAGAAAATTATACAAAATTTAAATGAAAAGGGCATATCTATCTAGTTAAAGAAGGGAAAATTCCATGAATATTGTCAAGAGAACGTGCAGCAAATAGCCAATGTGTAAACCAGAAGGAATAAATAAAAGCAACACGGGAAAAGTCGATAGAGGACAGAAGTCAAAAAGGAATAGAGCCCCCTCGCATTGTAAAAAAGGTATTTAAAATTTAACAAAAAATATAATAAACTTCTCTTGCCATACACATCATCCCTCATAATACAGTACACGATCGGAAATTCGAACCACTTTGTTTTTAAGGCGATTCGAATTTCCGAATTATTCGAATTTCTGGACGTTTTCTTTGTACAAAAATTTAGGTAAATTTGACCATAAAGACATAGGCGCATATTCAGAAATCATAACTAAAGTTGTAACTAACAAAACAGAAACTAAAAAATAGTTCATAAATAGTTATAGATCTTATTCACAATTCATAACTAACGTAGTAACAGCTCTCAGCTGATAGAAGAAATGCAACCATGCATATTGGCATTTAGAGAAAATTAAATGTCGATAATATTTTAAACGATATATTCTGTAATTAATTAAAAAGCTTATAAAACTTTTAAAATCTCATATTTTGTTCTTTAAAAAATTAACGCAAATTCTAAAAAAGTTGTTTTTTGGTTATAATAGCATATAAGTCAATTAAAATAATAATAAAAATATTCAAAAGAATTTTATCGACTAAGAACACATCTCTAGTTTATTTTTTTATGGATTTTTTTTTGGTGCAGCAGAAATTGATTTCAAACACAAACTATAATTGCAGCATGTTTTATACGTCTTAACTGTTTTTTGTCATGTTTTTATCTGTTATTATTTGAATATATCTTATAATTCTTGGTAATGATTTATCTTTACACTTGGTAATGATTTATGAATATGCGCCATAAAAAACATGTTTTTTAATTTTAGTTTTTTTAACATAAAAATTATAAAAATCAGTTCATTTGACTTTAGTATGTATAATACAAACACCAAAAAAACTGACTTTTAAACTCTAACAACATCAACAAGAACTGTAAATCATCCATTAAAATGGGATTCCCCTTTTTACTTTGTATTTGGTTAAACTAAAATGTCAAAATTTTAGTGTTTACCTACCCCCTAAATTTTACAGAAAAGTGGTTTTTGATTATTTTTCTTAATTTAGCAATTACACTCAAATAGTGCGGCTGTTTTACCCCTATACCTAAATTTGATTTATTAACTAATATTTGCATTTATTGGAACACATACAACCCCTAAATTACCATAATTCTTATTTGAACGTCTAAAATTCGAAATAATTCTAACTTAACGATACTCATATCCCCATACATGATAAAATATCCGATTCATAGTTGAAAATAGCGCCAGAAGCTAGCAATCAATCGGTAATAAAACGTGTAAACACATTTATTTAAACTAGATACAATATCTAGTGATATACCCTATATAGCCCCTAAACTCCTATAATGAGAGTAAATTGCTTGGAATAAACGCAAGTTTAAACTAGATTCCAATATCTAGTGCTATACCCTATATAGCCTCTAACTCACTATAGAAGCAGTAAATTGCGTGGAATAAACGCAAGTTAAACTAGATGCCCATATCTAGTGCTTTACCCATACAGCCCCTAACTCACTGGAGTAGCAGTAAAGTGCGTGGAATAAGCACAAAATTATAACCTGGAACTATAACCCATATATCCCCCAGGATGAGTCTACCATGTACTCAGGAGGTACTTTTTTCATTTGATTGTGATCATTTAATTCAGTTATGTTGTAGTGAAATAAATGAGTAATGTTTCTGTGACCTACTTAAAATATAATTCACCAATACGATCATACAATGTAGTCACTTCAAGAAACATTTAAAGTCCAAATGAGTAATGTTTCTGTGACCTACTTAAAATATAATTGTCTGAAATATGATCATACAATTTAGTCACTGTAAGAAACATTCAAACAAAGAATAACACACTTTAAGTTCAAAGACTTAAAGTTACTAACATTACATTTAATTGCTAACTGAGTATTTTCACTTACCCTAATTCTATTGTAATAAGAATAACAAGAATAATTCTATTGTGATAAGAATATTATTGTAATTGTTATTTTATGTTACTATATATATTAAGTAAAAGAAATCAATAAAGAAGTTCAGTTTTAAGTTGTAACTGAGGGCTATGCCACGTCTTGTTAATTAAATATACTACATGGCGACCGTGACAGTTTTTTTTTTTAAGTTTTTGTGAACAGTGGTGATTCGGTAAAAACTGTGTTTTTTTAATTTCGGCTTTTATAAACACAGACAAAAGATATTTGTAAAATAAAAAGTGAGAAAAACTTAATAGTTCTATAAGTTTCAAAAAAAAATTTTTTTTAAATGACCTGGTGGAAAAAAATATTGTCCACCATACCACTACTCGTAGCGGGTTATGAAGTGGGAAAGTCCACGGAGGAAAATGAAAATAAAGAACTGGTGCAGATACTACGCCAAAATATACAACAACCTGTTACAAATGAATCAATAAAAAACAATAGCATGAGTTACGTGGAAATTTTCTCAATAGTGGTTGTGGTAATAATAGGTGTTATCTATGTGATAAAAATAATGTGTAGAGCCTTAAAAAACAATAGTAACAACGCCCCACAACAGCAGATATAAAAACATAAGAATTCATATCCTTAAAGAACAGTAGTAACAACAACAGTTATAAGAAGATATTAGAAGACAACAAAGGAAAGCCAGAAAAATGGGAAGCAAAAAATCAGCCAAATCCGATAAAATTTGTCAAGTGTGTTGCGGCTACATCACACCTTATCATGAAATCCTGATGTTAGTGAACTGCAAACATATTTTTCACCTTGTGTGCATCGATACTTTTTACGACATGTATAGGGAATGTCCTGAATGCTGGATGCTGGATAAATTTGATAAGTATCAATAAATTATTAATATAATAATAAAAAAAAAAAAAAACGTATTATTTTAAGGTATGCAATGGGAAACCATTATTAGTAGTATAGAACCCTTAGAAATCCAGTTTAAACAATCTTATAAATGCCTTAACCAAAATAGACCGATACAATCGGAAACCTTAAACAAGCATATTACTATTTTAATAGAGTCATTTAACAATATTAGAGAAATCTTAAACAGACAATATGATAGATATTCCACACAACATAAGGAACAGGCTAATAAGATATTTTTCAAATTAAGGGATAAATTATTAAAAATTTTTCATAAGCATAATATTCATATTAAAGTTCCTCTTACTCTAAGTTGCGAGGTTGATAAAAAAATCATTGAATCGGACGATAGCGAGCAAGAAGATTTTGAGGAAGACAAAGAAATACAACCAACCACAATGACGCGTTCAGAGGACGAAGTAATAGACAAGACAACGAAGATTGTCCCCACTTTTGACGGAAATGTAGACGAACTCCAGAGTTTTTTGGATGCGTTAACAATTGTTGAAAAAATAAAGGATACGCATGAGGAAATAGCGATAGGAGTAATTAAGACTAAACTTAAAGGACAAGCTAGGAACCTAATTACAAATGAGGATTCGATAGTGGCTATAAGGAGTAAACTAGAATCTAATATTCAGGGTGAATCGTCTGAGGTTTTATGTTCAAAATTAATGAATATAAAACAACAGTCGAAGTCAGCCACTTCATACGCTGAGGAAATTCAGCAAATCACAAAAAAATTATTTGGAGCCTACATACGAGCCTACATCTCTGAGAAATTAATAAAACAAAATGTCACTAAAGCGATTTCTAAAAATGCAGCAAATGAGGAAGTTAAATTGATAATGAAAACAGGAAACTTTGCTTCATTGAATGAAGTTGTTTCGAAGTTTATAGAAGCTAGCACTGAAGCGATTACCGCAAATTCATCAGTGTTTTACTTTAAGCGCCCTGGGTCTTCAAGGCAAAATCATGAAAACAGATTTAATAACTACCGGGGAAATGGTAATTCCTGGCGTCGAAATAATCATTTTAATGGTTCTAATAATAATAATAATTTTAACAATAATAATAGTGGGCGACGCGGGAATAACCATAATAGAAATCAGGCACATCATTCACGAAACGGGGGACGTGTGAGAATGACTCAAGGAGTCTCGGGAAACGAGATTCCCCCTCAAGATATGGGGGGCCAAAGTTAGAAGGACAGATAATGAGTAATAAATCGATATTTCACTTAAATCTCAATTTAAGTAGCTTTATTAAACTTTCAATTTCAACTAATTCTGATTCAAATACATTTCTAGTGGACACCGGAGCGGATGTCTCACTAATCAAACTGAATGCAATAAAATCTTTAAGATTCAACTCCCAAAATATAATTCGAATAACAGGCATAGGAGAAGGAAATATAAAATCCATAGGTACAATACATATTGACCTTAGAGTCAAAAACTTTTTGATTCCACACAAATTTCATGTTGTTTCAGATACATTTCCAATACCATTTCATGGTATATTGGGTTTAGACTTTTTAAAAAGATACAATGCCACTATACAATACGGACAGAAAACAAATTCAAATTTAATTTCTTTGAGACCACATAATTTAAATTATTCCATAAATATACCACTACTTGAAAGTATAAATGATGACTCAATTACATTACCAGCTCGATCAGAGGTATTCAGACCTATAAAATTCAATAGCGAAGCTACTGATTTAGTAATCCCAAATCAAACTATACAAGACGGAGTGTATGTCGCTGGATGCATTGTATCTAAAAACTTTCCATATGTGAGATTTGTTAACACAAGCCCAGAAAATAAGTTTTTAAATAATGTATCAATAAAACGTGAAAATTTATCTGATTATGAAATTATTGGTACCCAGAGCACGGACAAAATTAGAGAACAAACCATTTTAGAAAAGTTAAGGAAAAATTGTCCCGAAATGGTTAAGTCCGAATTATCACTATTATTTTCGAAATATATTGATATTTTTGCGTTAGAAAGTGACAAAATAACTACAAATAAATTTTACACACAAAAATTAAGATTGTCTGACGAAAATGGTGTATACATTAAAAATTATCGCACGCCACATTCACAAAAGTCCGAAATAATTAGACAAGTTGAAAAACTTCAACAAGATGGAATTGTGGAACCGTCAGCGTCTAATTATAATAGTCCGATTATGCTTGTACCGAAAAAATCATTGCCAAATAATCCTGAAAAACGTTGGCGTTTAGTGGTGGATTATCGGCAATTAAATAAAAAATTAATAGCGGACAAGTTTCCTTTACCCAGGATTGAAGATATTCTAGACCAACTGGGTAGAGCAAAATTTTTTTGCTGTCTGGATTTAACATCTGGGTTTCATTAAATAGGGTTGGATGAAAAATCGCGAGATATCACGTCATTCTCAACCGATAATGGTTCATTTCGCTTCACGCGTCTACCATATGGCTTAAAAGTAGCCCCAAATTCATTTCAGAGAATGATGAATTTAGCATTTACGGGTTTAGCTCAATCTAAAACTTTTATATACATGGATGACGTTATCGTCACAGGCTGTTCCGTCAAGCACATGCTTAAAAACTTAGAAACGGTGTTCCAAAGATGCAGGGAATGTAATTTAAAACTGCATCCAGATAAATGCATTTTTTTCCGATCTGAAGTTACATATTTAGGACATAGGTGTACTGATAGAGGAATTCTGCCGGATAGTAGCAAATATGATGCAATAAAAAACTATCCCAGACCATCGAATTCTGATGAAGTACGTCGATTTGTAGCTTTCTGTAATTATTACAGACGCTTCATAAAAAATTTTGCATTTTATTCAGTACATTTGTCTAAACTAACCAGGAAAAAGGAACAGTTTATATGGTCTAATGATTGTGAACATGCATTCCAACACCTGAAGGCAGCACTGTTATCACCGCAAATTCTGCAATACCCAGATTTGGAAAAAACTTTTTATATAACTACTGATGCCAGTAAAACTGCTTGTGGCGCAATATTATCACAAGAAAGAGATGGTATACAACTTCCAGTTGCATATGCATCACGAGCATTCACAAAGGGTGAATCAAATAAAGCAACTATAGAACAGGAGTTAATAGCTGTTCAATGGGCAATTAACCATTTTCGACCATATGTATATGGAAATAAATTTATAATACGTAGTGATCATAAACCATTAACATATCTATATTCTTTAAAAAATCCATCCAGTAGATTAACCAGAATTCGACTGGAATTGGAGGAATATGATTTTATTATAGAACACATTAAAGGAAAAGACAATTCAGGAGCGGACGCGCTATCTCGAATTGATTTCAGTGATATAAAATCAATCCCTTTAATTAACAATGTTAAACTGGTAATCACGCGTGCACAAAGGAAAAAGGAAAAACAACAAAAAGTTCAAAGTGAGGATAGTCAAGTAATTCAAGAAAAGCCTAGAGTTTTCGAAACTATTGGCTTCGACTGCGTAAAAAAGTGGCCCAAACTTAAAATGGATACCATTAGAGGTATTCCTACACTATGTTTTAAACGAGGTAAACAGGTGATAGCACAGAAAATAAATATACAGAGTACGTTTGCTAATGGAAACATCGATCTAGAGTAATTTTTTCCAATTCTTGAAAAAGAAGCAAATTGTAGAAATTTTAACAAAATACAAATAAATTTGAACGATAAGTTATTTAGCCACGTACACATTGAACATTTTAAAGAAAAAGCAAATAAACTTATAAGAGGATTGCAAATAGCGTTAACACCTAGAATACGCATAATTACAGATATAAAAGAAAAGGAAAATTTATTAAGAAAATTTCATGACAGTCTTCTCTTTGGAGGACATCCTGGAACGACTAGACTACTTAAAAAGATTCGGCAATTTTATTATTGGAAAAACATAACTAAGGATGTTTGCCGATACGTAAAGAAATGTGTTCAATGTCAAACTAATAAAACTACTAAAAATATAAAACCAAATATGATTTTAACCGAAACACCCCATAAACCTTTCCATACAGTAGTAATAGATACTGTAGGTCCACTTCCAATGTCAGAAGCAGGAAATCAATATATAGTAACTTTAATATGTGACCTAACAAAGTATCTGATAGCAATACCAGTAACTGATAAGAGCGCAAAAACAGTAGCAAAGGCAGTAGTAGAACATTTCATACTAATTTATGGGCCTATGAGTAAAATAATTAGTGACATGGGCACCGAATATAACAACCAAGTTCTTTTAGAACTACTGGAACTTTTGAACATTAGCAAGGCGGCATCGGCTCCTTACCACCACCAAACTTTAGGGACAGTAGAAAGGTCCCACCGCACCTTTAATGAATACTTGCGATCATATCTTAACGCTTCAAACAACGATTGGGATAAATGGGTAAAATACTTCGCATATACCTTTAACACAACACCATCTACGGTGCATGGATACTGCCCATTCGAATTAATTTTCCCTGCAAGTCCACAACATACACCATTGATACCGTTTGATACAATAGATCCTTTATATAATTTTGATAATTATTCAAAAGAAGTTAAATTTCGTTTACAAACCGCATTAACTAGGGCACAACACTTAATTAACAAGATGAAACTAAATCAAAAACAGATACATGATAAAAACATCAACAATACAGATATTACAATAGGACATGAAGTGTTTATTAAAAATCATACAGCACACAAACTAGAACCACTTTACAAAGGACCATACAAAGTAATTGACATTGACGACAAAAACAATATATTCGTAAATTTAAAAGGAAAAAAACAAAAAATTAATAAAGAAAATATTAAAGTTTTTAGCCAATGAAACAAACAAAAAAAAAATTTTTTTTTACACAAATATGTATGTATATCATTATTCCATAAGTAACTAGATAATTTCATAACATAATATTTTAATATTAAGACACTACCTATTAACTTGTTATTTTATAAAAATAAAACGAAAATTTTTTGTTAAATTTAAATTTGTAAAGAAAGCTCTTATCGACACCACTTGATCAATGGTATCAATAAGACCTTTCTCTTTAAAAGGGGAGGTGTAGTGAAATAAATGAGTAATGTTTCTGTGACCTACTTAAAATATAATTCACCAATACGATCATACAATGTAGTCACTTCAAGAAACATTTAAAGTCCAAATGAGTAATGTTTCTGTGACCTACTTAAAATATAATTGTCTGAAATATGATCATACAATTTAGTCACTGTAAGAAACATTCAAACAAAGAATAACACACTTTAAGTTCAAAGACTTAAAGTTACTAACATTACATTTAATTGCTAACTGAGTATTTTCACTTACCCTAATTCTATTGTAATAAGAATAACAAGAATAATTCTATTGTGATAAGAATATTATTGTAATTGTTATTTTATGTTACTATATATATTAAGTAAAAGAAATCAATAAAGAAGTTCAGTTTTAAGTTGTAACTGAGGGCTATGCCACGTCTTGTTAATTAAATATACTACAATGTGACCGGTTTGATGGAACCCCACCGGAAAAGTACACGGAGTCGCTCCTAAGACTCATGTTCAATGAATTAGATAATATATGGAGCAGTTTGAGAACGTCGTATAGGGACGTTATGCTGGTCCCAGATAGGGAGTAATATCCCTACCTTAAACAAGCTGCTATGGTGAACTTTAAGGCACATAGGGAGATATTTTTTCAATATAGTGCACATATCCTCGATTAAACAAATCGTATGCGTGTATACCCGTTCGAACTTTACCTTTCAAGAAAATTGTACGCTATCCCCTAGCTGTACAGCGCGTTGCTCAAAGCGGTGATTCGTGTTTAGCAACCCAGTATGAAAAAATTTAACTAATTGCAAATGGAGAAAGCTCGTTAACTCAGGATGAGCCCCCTACCAGTGATGAATCCCTCACAATCACTGAAGAATCAAGTTGTATTCTCGAAAATACATACCCAGCGTTACATGTCGAGGTTGAAGACAATGAAATTCTCATTAGATTCTCATCATATAGCAGGGCCTTACGTGTTGTATGCTATATGTTCAGGTTTTATAGGAAATGCAGGGGATGTATACGGCAAAATTCGCAAACCGAGAATCTAATGTTGCTGACACGATCGGAAATGAAATTTGTAAAACTTAGACTTATTGCTTTGTCTCAATAAGTAGTTAATGCCGAAGACTACAAATGTCTGCAAGCCTCTCAAAGCTTGTCATGTAAAAGTTCACTTAAACCTTTGAATCCGTTTCTGGACTCAGATTTAATTATGCGAGCGAACGGCAGATTGGTTCAATCAACTCTTCCGTACAATGAGCGTAACCCTATAATACTACCGGGTAATTCACAATTGTGTCGGTTGTATCTGAAATATTTGCACGAATTCCTGTATCATGCAGAATGAATCCAAATGTGCAGAATGATACAAACGGAATATTTTATAACAAGACTAAAACCCAGTGTAAAAAGTATAATTCGCAATTGTAAAATTTGCATCATACAAAGGCAGCAACCCTGTACTCAGATTATGGCTCCCTTGCCGCCTGAACGGTGCACTTTATCGCCGCCATTTCAAACAACAGGTGTTGACTTCGCTAGGCCATTTGAGCTAAAAGTTTCTCCATTACGCAAATCCACTTACGTAAAGGGATACGTCTGCGTTTTCGTTTGCTTCAGTACTAAAGCTGTACACTTAGAAGCATGCTCGGAGCTATCTTCGAGGGCGTTTCAAGCCACATTTGCTCGTTTCTTCGGGAGGCGGGGCCTGCCCCAAAGGCTTAATTCGGACAACGGGAAGAACTTTCTTGGTGCCAGTAGAGCTCTCGAGTGCGAGTTTGCTGCGTTTTTGCGAAACTCAGCTCAAGATATCTCGCAAAAATATTTATCTCACGGGTTCGAATGGAGATTTATACCACCTCACGCTCCGCATATGGGCGGCTTATGGGAAGCCGCTGTAAATAGTTTTAAATTTCATTTCAAGCGGATCGCCGGCTCTCAGAGGTTTAACTTTGAGGAATTTTCCACCGTATTAGCTCGAATTGAAGGGGTTCTGAACTCTCGACCAATTTCGGCCCTATCAGAAGACCCAGCGGACTTAACAGCCCTAACTAGGGACATTTTTTAAGAGGTGCTCCATTAATGGCTTTTCCCGAACAACCCTGCCAAAATATGTCTGTCATAAACAGATGGGAAAAGTTGAAAGCTATCCACCATCAGTTTTCTATACGATGGAAAGATGAGTATTTAAAAGCCTTATATAAACGCTATAAATGGAAAAAGACCACTCCAAACCGACAAGTAGGGGACCTTATAGTCGTGACGATTTGCTACCACCCCACGAGTGGCGTCTGGGTAGGATCGAAAAAACCTTTAGTGACTCTGATGAAAACACTCGTATAGCAGAGGTGCTCACAGCCTCGGGAATAGTAACCAGGCCCATAGTGAAACTATGCTATCTGCCGTTCTTGGGCAACTGACAATTTGCGTCAGCCGTATTGCCCACTTTTATCCCAATTTATTGTTTAGTATATTTTCAGCACGATTAGTTATATCCTCTCATCCAACCTTTAAATTTCCGTAGTTAGTAAGCTAACACAGCCTTTTTCCCCATTCCATCCGAAATTTCTTATAATTTACTAATAAAAATGTATGTGTTTCCTCTGGTATTCCGTTTCTTTAGTAGCAGGTCCAATCGAAGACTTACGGTCACCAGAGTGCCACGTCCAGACCGTAGCTCGGAAAGCGATAATCGCCAGCCCAGGGACCTGGAGGTGTTTTACTGCGTGCTATGCAGGGGGTAACACGGTCTGGTATTCTGCCGTAAGTTCAAGGCAATGGCGGTAGAAAGGAGGCGAGAAGTGGTGGGAAATCTAGGCTATTGTGTTAATTGCCTGGCAAGAAGCCATACCAAAAACTCGTGTCAATTAAAACTATTGAAATTGAAGAAGAAAAGAATTGAAATTGAAATTGTAATATAAAACGCGTTAATATTTGAACTTGGACTGAATCGAAACCCTAATTAGTACAAATTATATTACAGTTTAAAAGCCTTTGAAGTAGTTTTAATTATCCGTAAGTTGCAATATGCAAATGAATCGGTAAACAGGTTAATGGCTAAAAATAAGTTTTGTATCGATCAATAATCACTTAGCAACAGGAGCGAACAGTTCGTACTTAAGCCTACCTACATAAATCTATTGTAAAGTGCTTAACCTAACTTAAAGAATAAAAAAAATTAACCTAACTTAAAATTAAAACCTAAAACACTAAATCGAATTTTTTACTGATAGAGGAATATTGCATACCCTAACCTACTCATCAATTCAGTTTGTCCACGCTGGAAACCAACACCCTAAAAACCCCAAGGTAACTACATACAAGCCTACTCAGTAACAATATACTCCAATTAGAAAAGAAATAATAAATTCTCTTTTCTTTTCTTTTTCTCAAATCCTACAATTATAATCACTCATATGAGTCGTTATAATTACAATCTTCCATTAAAGAGCATCCCGCATCTTTAGTGCCCTGCAGTTCTGCAATCAAATCGAAGATTGTTTAGCATTCTGTGTTAATCCCTTAAACATAGAACTACAATCTTTGAAAAATGATATCCTGTAAGTGATGTCCATTTTCTGCTTCGCACATACGTGCTCTTTTTAAAATATTTTCCATTTATTTTTCGTTCGAGTTTACATTTATTTATAAGTAAATCTCTGAGTGTTCTTCACAAAATGCAGGGAAAAAATCAAAGCAAAAATAATAATTAAAAAAGTTATAAAGAATTCAAACCATATAGCTCATACTGCGCCACCCTGTATTGCGCACACCCAAGACAATCATTTTAATCGTATTAATTGATCAGGTTTAATAATCATTTTCGTTGTTCGATTGTATAGTTACTCATAATTAATTTCACAAATCTTCTTCGCAATATGCTGAAAAACCCCAAAAAAAAAAAACTAATAAGTAAAAAAATTATACGTAATTAAAACCATATAGCTCATTCTGCGCCACCCTATATTTCTGTTAATTTAATAAATCCAATTAATTTTTCAACATTGAAAAATATCCCAGTGGTATAAGAACCATTGTCATTAGTAAAGGCTAGATTACACTATTATACTTTGTATTAATACATGTCAAAAACTCAAGTAGTATGACAAAGTGTGATAGTGTGAATGCAATGTGTCACGAAAATGACAAGTATTATGAAAAAAGTTTAACATCCAATACGACTTCATCGTTTTTTGAAAAATTTCTAAACAATAATACTTTTCATAGGATCAGGGTTGCATTTTATTTCATGTGTAAGTGTTTATACTTTGTGTGATGGTGTGAACACAAACTGTCATGTTTAATTAGATTTTTTGACAGTCGCAACAAAACTCATTAGATTTCTATCTCACAAAGTATTATGGAATACGTAAGACTTGTGAGATAGTGTAATCTAGCCTTAACTAGTGAAATGGTTGGCATATTTACTCTATACACCAATGGCGCTGGTGATAGTGTATTCCACAGTGTATATACATATTTCTTTCTCCAGACACTTAATCTGGGATCACACGATTGCCGCAATGCACCAATTTTTATACTTTTTAATACCCCAATCGTGTGACTGCACAACCAATTGGCTCATGTATACGGTGACCATTTTTGGGAAAGGAAAATACAGGACAAATACAAAATTATGTTAAAAATGAAATGAAAAACAGAAAAAATAATCATATAATATATTTATTATTATTATTATAAAATTAAGTAACAACAAAAACAAGTCTTCTTGACTAGAATAAAAAGTTAAATAAAAAGTTTTTATAATATTATAATTTAAAAAAATAAATTTGGTTTTATAAACAGTCTTCTTGACTAAGGCTAACAAAAAAAATGAAAAAAACAACATAAATGTTAAATTTAGTTATGAAGTTTGATATTTTTCCACAGAATGGATTTTTTTTAAAACATCTGGATTGTTAATTAAAAATCCTTTAAATTCTGAGCAATTCATTTTAAAATTGCATTTTGTAATTAATAATGATCTTAAAGTATTTACTTTTAATTGCGATTTTTCGGTGGTCCAAATATTATTCCTTATTGAAAACACTCTCTCGGTAGCAGCATTTGAAGCTGGTAGACATAGACAAAATTCAACAAGTATCAATATATTTTTATATGCAACCACATGTTTCTTAAAGTGATTAAAAATTTCAATCCATCTTTCATCTACTGATATATTTTTTACCCTCCAGTCTTCTATTTTTTCATTATTTGGAAAATTTTTCACGCAGCTCACTTCATCAAATAAATCTTCATTATTTATTTTTAAATCATTTCTAAATTCATTTAGATAGGATAAAGTTTTTTCAATCTTGTCCCAAGATAACATATTTCGTAACAATATCCAGTCTAAAATTTCTACATCTCTAAAAGCTTTATCCCAGATCCTTTTTCCGTTCGACCAATTTAAATTTTAAATCTTTTAAAATAGTTGAAGCCTCAGGCATTGAAATATTTTGTGATTCTATATTAAGAATAGCTTTATGAAATGTTGAAGCTTGGCTATATGCAAAGGATAACCATAATTCAGCACAAGGACTCATAAAAAAATTTCGTAATATTGTCGGACATTTTGGTTGAGACATAAAATATAATTTTAAAGCTTCAAATAGTTTTATGATTCTTTCCAAAGCAGGCATTAAAGTTAACCATCGAGTTTTGCTATGTCCTAGTAACTTTTTATATTCTATTTCAATATCTTCACATATTTCTTTGAAATTTTCAATTCTAACTGTATAAATATAAAAAAAAGAATAAATTTTGACAATAATAACTTCAATATCAATAGGTAAGCATTCTGCTGCAGTTTGTATGCAGTTGTTCGAAATATGTGCAGCGCAATTTACACCTATCAGTTTTTGGCCAATGAAGTTTTGCATTTTGTGAAAGATATTATTCTGACCTTTTCTGGCTGCACCACCAAAATTACAATTTGTGCTGTCTCCACAAAACGCTATCATTTTACTAATTATTTCATTTTTTTCAAGAGTCTCTTGCACATATTTTGAAATAATATCTGAAGTTTCTCCAACAAGGTCTTTAACATCCAAAATCTTAATCTGAATTCCTTTATTCGGCAGAAAGTATCGAATTAATATTGGACAAATTTTAAAATTTTTGTGATTCGAACAATCTAAATATATTGTGATACATTGAACGTTTGACAAATCTGCTTTGATTGTATTTAATGACATTGGTGTAAAAATATTGTTAACAATGGATTCACATTTTGTTGTAGCACAAGAATATTTTTCATTGAAACACGATTTGATCAGTTTTGATGTGCAATCGTTAGACCTAAATGAAAAATTGTGCTGAACACTGTGAAATGTCCAAGTACCTTCTACAATATCCAGGTCCTTTTCTTTATCATTGAATGTATTACTTCTTAAAAAATTCGTTAAAACTTTACTTGATGATTTGGCTAAATCTGCTCTTTTATGCTTTTGTGCTTGCAAATGTTGTTTAATATCAGTACGTCCACTATTTGCTATAGAAAAATGTGCCAAGCATTTTTCACATCTCACCTCATTGGAGCTACTTGTTGTTTTAATAAATGGAAACTCGCTTTTTAAGTCATCATTGAAATTACATTTTCTTTTTGTTGGAGCCATATCTCTAATAAAATGAATGCTATTTTAAATGTGAATTTAAATAAATAAATAAATTACTAACCACAAATCTTTCACATTGTTATTTTAACAAGTTGACATTGACAATTCAATTTCAAGCTGACAATTCACAATGTTGCCAGATTATAGGAAATTTCCCATATCCCAGTAAACAAATTTTTCACTTTTGGAAATGTAGGGAAAGTATACAGTTGGATTTTTATGATAATTTTATATTAATGTTCGTGCAATGTATATGCTAAAAAGAGGACATTTGCATATCAAATTAGGAAATAAGGGACATTGTACTGTCCTGTATTTACAAAAAAATCTCAAGGGACAGCATGTTAAAAAACAGGACTGTCCTGTAAAATACAGGACGGATGGTCACCGTACTCATGTACCAATCAAGGACAATATTGTGCTTACTTTTACCAATCAAATGCAACCCTGGTGCGGCAATCGTGTGACTGTTTTCTATGCAACCGCGCGTCAATAAAAATAACAAAAATGCACCAATATTTATTGTGTTCTTGTGCGGCAATCAAACAACACAATACGCACCAATATTTGCCTTTTTCTTAATAAATTTACTTTTTTGTGTTTCTTTTAGTAGGTAATGAAGATAAATATTTATTTATTTATTATGCATTTAAATTTTTTTTAATTATTGTTGCTACATATTACCAAAATATGTATGTATGTTCACAAGCATATTTAGCTGTTCAGTGCGAATATTTTTATTTAAGTTTCTAAGCGAACCTTAACATACGAAATTGTTGAACAGACTTAATTTTTGGAATTTCTTAAAAAATTTAAATAAAAATATTCAACAAAAATTTGTTTAAGTACATACATACATATATGATACATATTTAATTTTTTTTAATTAACAAACCATCAAGAACTTTCAAACAAATAAAAAAGCTACCACAACAGCTGTTTTCGCAGTTGTCAAGTAAGAACAATCGTGTGACTGTGCTGCGGCAATTGTTGTAACCATTTCGCTTTGTACCAACTAGCGGCAATTAAATTTGTTTAAAACAGGGCAATTGTGTGATTTCAGAATATTTTATTGGTCCAATTTCATTATTGTGCGTCAATAAAGCACAATAAAAATTGTGTCATATTGGTGCATTTGCGGCAATCGTGTGATCCCAGCTTTATAGCTAAAACAATTGGTACCCACTATTTGTTAGCTTCTTTGCTAACCCTAAAGCTACGTTCACACCTTTTAAATATTTGACGTCCTACACGTAACCCCTAGTTTTATTAAAGAATTATTTGCTTCTGGCTAAATTAAATACCATTTAAGAGTTTCTTAATTACACTATACAATTCTCTTTTCACAAATAAAGTTTAGTAAACCAATAGAACTTGTCAAAAATTAAGCTAAAGGTTGGTTAATTTATTGGTCACGCTTTTTTTGGATTTTTTCGTCAAATATTTGTTAGGTCTGAACATACCTTAAGTTATGCAGGAAACATATTGTTTTCTAAGATATGTTCTTTATTTGTCACTAAGGCATTGATGTCCATTTCAGAAAACAATTGTTTAGAAACCTCAATACTTTGTTTTTTAAGATATCTTAGAAAAAACGTATACATACATATTAGTGTCGCCAATTTTTTTAAACTACAAACAACTTTAGAAATATATTTTTAAGCGATTTTTAAGCGATCTTACCCGTTGTGCACAAGAAATATTACATAAAATACGTTTTGTTCTGAATATTGGAGAATTTAAAAATCTGTCCGATTTTCCTTACGCTTCTATTTTAGTGTTAAAAATACCTACATGTAGGGATTTTCCCCTACTTCTGGCAACACTGATTCTAAGTTAAATTACAATTTCAAAAGCTTTTATACTTTAAATTCTTACTTTATTCCTTCAATATTTCTCAGGAATATTTTCTATTTATTTTTTCTATATAGCAGATTGTAATGCATTTTCTGGCCCGCTACGGCCTTCGTCAGCATTTTTTGTATCTTATAACTGGATAGTGCTTATTATGAATTTAATGTATTTAACTTAACTATTTTAACAAATAGAATTTAGAAATTTATTTCTCATGGTGAGTAACATTTACTTTATAAATTTTCATATTTATTCGAATGTGTTTTCTAAGTCAAATTACAAGAACGAAGTTCGAAATAGAAGAAAAAGTTATATGTCGACATTGTTAATAAAATGAAAAAAAAACAAGTTAGAGTGCTATATTCGGCTGTGCCGAATCTTTGATACCCTCCACCGACAGTTCGAATGTTTAAGGAGTAATATCTGTATGATGTTTTTTATTATTATTATCTTAAACTGTGACGATTTGTTATTAATTATGGTTTTAGGAGACTAAACTGTTTTCCGGAAGTAGGGCATATATGGGGCCTAGGGTAAATTATGTACCGATCTTCACGAAATTTTACAGTGTCATTTCTAGTCGAATAAAACGGACTTGTGCAAAATCTTATGTCATTCCGTGCATTTTTGCATCATTTATGTTAGTTTTTGTAACAAAATTATCAAGTTTTTGAAGGTGGTGGTTCCACATTTTGATTCATAGCTATGGTCCTACTGAACCGATTTTGCTGAAATTCAATCCCTAACTGCTTAGGATAACTACAAGCAATTTGACACCTAGTTTGTTTCTTTGTTCTTTTGAGTTTTTCGAAAGTAAGCGTGTTTTCAACAGACGGACAGACAGACGGACATAGCTAAATCGACTTAGAATTACTCAAGCAGCCAGAATATATATACTTTATCGGGTCTGAGATGAATAATAAAAAAGTTTCACACGGAATGACAAACTTAGTATACCCTCTTCACAACTAATTGTGGTGGAGGGTATAAAAAAAAAAAAATAAAATATTGCTAAATAATTTAAAAATCGTTTAAAGAATATTAAAAAATTAAAAAAAAATTTTTTCGGAAAAGTGGGTTGCCGAGATTTGAACCCCGGCAACTACTAACTGAAACACACGCTGCCTTGGGCAACCGCCCAGACAACTCAGCCATTAACGCTGTGACAAATAAAGAATTAAAGTAGAAGTTTGTTTAATATGTATGTATGTATTTCACAATTTAAGTGACCAATCATGTATAAACATGGGCATGTGTTTGTTATGCTTAACATTCAACTCGTTCGAATAAAAAAAAAAAACAAAAAAACAACAACCACAAGGGATTTTTTGGGAAAAATTAGAGGCAGTCGTGGGTTTTGCTCTTATCACAGCCATCTGTGGACCGATCTTGCTGAATTTTAATAGAAAGAAATGGTGGACTATATGCGACACAAATGTAAAACAACCTAGCCACGTTCATGTCTGGAGTCTTCGGAAAACACATATCAAACGTAAGACGGACAGACGGACATGATTTTATCAACTTCACTGGTTGTTTAGGACAGATCATCGGGAATCTACATCCAACAATTTCAGAAAAACTAAAGATATTATACAAATAAAACTGTTAAGCGAATAAGAATTATAAACCCCAGTTTTACTTGTAATAATATCAAAGCTTAAACAAAAACAAGACAAAAAAACTAGACAATCCAGGCCATTCCAGGCGGTCTGGCAAGCCTAGTTTAGGTACTAAATAAGTTTTATTTCTAATTTATGTTCTAGTTCAGCAGACCGCTAATCCTGGCAGTCGTAATCGAATACTTTTTCGATTTGAAAGAAAATTTATTTCTAATTCTTTCAAACGATACTGAACGAATGGATATTTTTTTTCAGCGTTGTGAAACCCCAAATGTGTAAATGCTTTACAACACAGAATATATAATTTAGATTGGTTCAGTATCGACTGAAAGAATTATAAATAAAATTGCTTTCGAATCGTAAAAGTCTTCGATCACGACTTCGAGTATTAGCCCCCATGTTCTATTACAGGTCCTAGTTTAGGTGCTTACATCTGAAACAAATATTTTCGGGTCAGATAGTTTTCGGGAATGAAAAAAAGCTTTAGTGAATTTTAGATCCGTCTTAGAGAAATTTTCAAAAATCATTATGTTTTAAAGAACTTTCATGAGAACAAACAAAACTTTATATTAAATGAAAGATTATTTAGTGAGCTTTTAGAAATTTTATTTACAATGCAAATATTGAAAGAAAACGTTAAACTTTTATGAAATTTAGAGACACTTAAAATTAGCTAAATAAAATTGTTTATTTAACTTGAACTTTACTAGACAAAGAAATATTAATTCAGAATTCTTTTTCTTATTTAATGTTGAATTTTATATAGCACAAAGTTTGGCTAATGCTGCTACTCTCGATTTATATATAGTCAAACGTTTAAAACTTTCAAACCAATCCAATAGGGGTTTTTCCTTTTCCAACTCTCCTCGATTTAGAGATGCCTTGAAGTGTTCAAATTCGTTTAGTAGTTCACTTTTTTCAAATCTATCTAATCTCTCTTCATTTTCAATCTCAAAATTTGCATAACCCTGATCATCGAAGATTTGAATTAGTAAATTTCGTTCTTCTTCAGGGATTTCAACATTATTAAAATACAAAAGAACATTTCGGTCAAACATCTGCATCAGATCATATAATTGATTTATGTCACGATTACTCTCATATTTTCGGATATAGTCATTAATATCTAAAAATAATTGTTGATTTAAAGACTCAAGCTGGGACAATCTCGGGTCCTTTAATATGCCTTTGGCAATACGCGCTGCATTATAGGCATAGAAAATTTGTAAGCTTTGAAATTTTTGTTTTATTGACTCATAAAGTTGCTCTTTGGGTGTTAATAAGGCCTTATAAAAACGTTTAAAATTGTTATAGTAGCATCTGTACTCCCGGCACTCCTTTAAGTTATTGGCCGACTTTAAGACTATCTCCCATTGTTTAAATTCATTGTTGGTCCTAGAATTTTTAAATTCTTCAAATTTGGGTAGCAATATACTGTGTACAAATGTCTTAAATTCACTCTCATAGTCATCGTTGATCTCATCGTAACCGAGTTTTCTTAATAGTTCTAATATATATTTAAAATCTTTATCCTCAGTGGGTTCCTGGTTATAGTAATCGACAGTCGTTTGGGCAAATATTTGTGATAATGGTTCATTTAAACCATAATTCATAAACGTGGAATAAATTTTCACAAAATCGGTAACATTCCGTTGGAATTCTTGCATTAAAGGAGATTCAGCCTTCTGGACCACCCCATCCTTTAAAATCTGTTCTGCAAGATTTCTAAACTTAACACAAGTTCCACTAGCCAATTGATTCAATTCCTGTTTACATAGTTTAAAAAGTGTGTTCTTTAGGGTTGAATTATTAGAATTTGAAGAAGGCAACTAAAAAATATGTAAAAAAAATTTTTATATACAAAATTTTCTTAAGGGCCAAATAAACGACACAAACCCTTAAATAAACATACCAAATCAAATAAATATCCGTGTTCTATCCCAGGAGTGGGAAGAGGTAACATTTGTTTGTTACCTACGGACCACCAGGTACATACTTAAAATTTTAGTAAAAGTCGTACGCGAGGATCTATAGGCAGGCATTAATGGGTTAAACATTTTTAATATTCACATTAACACCTTGGTGTTGTCAAACTGCCTGTGTAGTTTTTTTTGGCCGTCTGGAATATATGCTGTCCTCCTAAGCGCATGTTGCACTGCTCAGTTGTAGACTGAGGTTAAGGAAGGCAGCCATATTCACGTATATTTATTCACACTTACCTGTATTAAGCCCAGTAATAGAATAAAACAGAACGATTTCATAATTTTTTTTATCGTAACACTTAACAACTCGACATCTAACGTAAGAATAGGTAATAAATTATTTGCTGCAATCCTTTTAAATGAATCAGAAATAAGATCAGAAGCTAAATTTGGATTTTAGCTCGTTTAATTATAAAAAACTCAAGAAATAGTCATTATTTGAGTGTGTGTGTGTGTGTGTGAAAATGTAGCAAAGTACTCGTGGAAGTAAAATGTTGATACTGTTAAGGTGAATAAAATTTCACTAGCCCTGAAATTTTACTTTGATAAAAAAACAAATAATAATGCTAAAAATTGTAGCAGACAAAAGGTGCGTTTGTTTACTTTTCCAGTAAAATCCAGTAGGAGAGTAAATTTTGGGTAATATGAAAATTTTGAAAAACTGGCTATTGCACAAAAAAGTAAACGAACGGAAAAATTGCAAAAACTTGCAGGTTAATTCAAATGATCGCTTAGAAGCTTAGTGTTGTAAAATATGTGTTATTTAGACTACCCAGTACCCGTGTTCTGTAACTTAAGTGAGAACTATTCGCATCGAAAAGATGCGAAACAAAATATTCCATCGTTTCTCGAAGAGTGAGAAAAAAGTGTGTCTGTAACTCATGTCATAATTTACACTCGAAGCCTATGTGAAATTGAAGACGTTGAGAGCGCCAGTCACACATATCGTTGACGGCGACCCAAATTTACTAAAATTCCAACATTTTCAACGACGGCGGCGAAAATACAACCGTCGGTTATACGAAATAATGTAAACTGCGACTTTAAAGTTTGTTATTTGCAAACGAGCTTTGACAAAATTCTTATATTTTATAAAAATGTTAAAAGCTCAATAATTAAACAATGAAAGAATGTGCCAAGAACAAAATATTAATATTACACTGTGCTCGAAATTCACACTTTTTTTTAGACAAGCTGGGCACTTGGCGTTTTAACATAATTCGGTTAGCTCTGGTTTTATTTATAGCGTTAGCTTATTGAAAAACCAAAAAAAAAAAAAAACGAGGTAACCCGCAATAACCCTGCATGTTTGTACGATTTTTAAGCAGAGTGACCATTTTGGCAATTTTCATTGGCATTTTTTTATGCATTTTTATACAATGTTTCTAGCTTTTTATAGAATTTTTAATCCAAGTTTTTAATATCTTTAATTAGGCTTAAGTTCATCAAATTTAATTTTCATTAAATTATTTTTATGAAGAAAGGAATTTTACAACATGAAAATTAATTAAAATTGTTATTGATAATCTTTCATTCTTGACCGTGGCCGGGGCTCGAACCGCGGCCGGCAGGTTACCATGACATGTTTCGATCGCAACCACTCGATCTCCTCAGATGGATTTGCCGTTTTACACTCGCATCCATCGACGACTCCTGACGTCAATAGTCAAACATCAATCCTTAAACCAAATTGTATTTTACCCTTTGGTTGATCGAAATTTGCTTTTTTTTTGAATGATTATCCATTTTAATTGATTTTACTTGTTTTTCCTTACTTCTGTTTTTTCGTCGATGGCTGCGAGTGTAAAACGGCAAATCCATCTTAATGTTATGCATTTTTATAAAGAACGAGATAGCGAAATTGGTAACAATAAAGTGTGGAACAGAAAAGTCGCTGTAGTACAACGTAAAAAACAGCGCTGCAAACTGTCAAAAGTTAAAACGGCAGTTTCAAAGTTGTGTCAACCGAATGCGTAGTTTTAGTAGTCGTTGCCGTTGAAGCGCAAAATTCGAAATTTCGAACTTTGTTGCGCTACAGAGCATTCGTCAACTTCAAATACTACTACAAATACTTTATTCTGGTAAAGTTGCTGTAACCACAACCCATATGCATAAATGTAGGTACATTCAAACAAAATAAATGAATTATAATGATACCAACTGGACTTGTTTGCGATTTTCGTGTTTATAAACAGCTAAAATTGGATATTTGTGTGTATTTTCATATAAAACTTTGATGTTTTATATGAAAATATTTTTAAGCTTCCCAAAAATATGAAAAATGTGCAGGTATACAAAAAGCACGTAAACAAGGATTTTGAAGAACAATTACAGAAAATATGTATTTTGGGCAGTTAAGTCAAAGTGCAGCTAACTTGAGTTTTTTGTATGAAAATAATTTAAAATGCCAAAAATTTTGGGCACTTATCTTAAATGTGCAGGTAAAGAAAGTGCACTTAAAAAGGAATTTGTATGGGATTATAAAGAATAATGCCAGAAATGATAAATTTTGTGCAGTTAAGTCAAAAGTGCACGTAAATAAATCAAAACTACTGTATTGAATAATGTGCTTCAAATATGATTTAATTTATTAATCGTTTTGAAAGTTACTATAATAATAAAAAAATGTATATATTTATTTGATTAATTTTATTGAGTTGATTAATTTATAAGAGACGATTTGTTGTGAGTAGGATATAAATGACGATAGTGTTTAACAACTTGGAGTAAGTACTACTTATCTTTCTCATCGTATGTTAACGATTTATTGTAATCCGTGATGAGTTTAATTGCTCTTTCTGCTGCATCATTCACAACGTTTTAATGTTGACAGACAGCTTTTCCGGGGCAATAATCATCCCTCTGCTGCCTTTGAGAATGTTCCGATTACACAAATTTTGGATCTATGGCTAATCGAGAAAAAATTTCTTTGTCAGTGGTGAAACGAAATCTGATATATCTCTTGACGCGTAAGAAAAAATTCCTTTTCGAAATTTTTTCATTATTTCCGTGTATGTGTTTTTTTAATAGTATTTTTATCATTTGTATATTGAAATAAACAATTTTTTACCATACCAAAACAATCACAACTACTAGAAGGAATGTAATTCCTGTCTCTATCAAAATTATCATCATCTTCTGAGTCACCAAAATCTGAGAGATCAAAGAGATAAGCATTCATGTATCTCTTTATCACTAAGTTTTTTCGTTGACATCTTTTATTTCTTTTTCAAATAAGCTGAATTAATTCGTCTGAAACAATAAAGAAAGATAAAAATGTTAAATGTGCACCGGTGATCACACGGAAAATTGCTGAAAAACCATGGAAAAACTGAACGTTTTCACTTTCTTTTTTCAAATATAATATTAGTAAACCAAAACACAATGTTTTCAGGAAAAAAAAATTTTGGCCCGAATGAGTGAATTGCGATTTTGTTAATGTCCTCTTTTTGCCTCATGTTTTCAGTAGAAAATTTAATGTATACATACTTGTTTAATTTAAAAATGTACATAAACTTCTTGAATTAATTTGTTTAATGTAAATATGTATGTTTACCGATGTTCACTTGCTAAATAATAAAAATATTCAAAAAACTGCATAATCAAAATTGTTAATTGATTAACCGTGAAAATCGATTTTCCGTAATGCTTCTGGTCCCAACCATCACGGATAATCGAGGCCCGACTGTAGTATAACTATAAAGATCTGATTGAATAGATGTTTTAAGCAGCGCAAACAATTAAATATGAAAAAAAATCCCATACAAGATGCGAAAGAAAATTGTAGCAAATCAAGTAATTGGTACTCTTTAATGCGTTTGCGCATTTACCTTTCGCATCGAAGAAATTTTACCACAATAAATATATTTACTACGGTTTTAGGCGTATTTAATTAATTTACCAGAGTGGGCTTTAAACTTTTTTTCGAGAATAGGGTTTATATGGGGCCTAAGGTAAATTATTGACCGATCTTCATGAAATTTTACACTGTCATTTCTAGTAATAAAAAAAATTGAGACGTGTCAAATTTGTTATGATAGCATTATTAATTACGGTTTTAGGCGTACACTCACAATATTCTGTACGTAAAATTAACTGAAATTGTAATATAAAATAAATGAAAGTTCAATTAAAAACCGGTCTACCTATTTTTCATATATTTTTAACAAAAAGTTCATTTAATTTTTACTGTCAAAAATTCAACACCATATTCCGTAAAATCAAATAAATATTCAGTTATTTTGTAAAATTTTACTGTCAAAAATTCAACACCATATTCAGTAAAAACGATTATATATTCAGTTATTTCTTATAAGCGAGAGAGGGAGAATATTTTTATTTACTTACCCAGTTACACACGTTTGTTTTACTTTTGTTGTACTGACCACGTTGTTTACAGAAGAACTCTCAATTATAAGACACCAGCAGCAGGGTTACCGTTGAGAATTTTGAAAAAGTCGCACAAAAAGTCGTTTTTAAAACAAAAAGTCGCACAAAAAAGTCGTTTTCTCAAATTTAAGTCTCACACTTTTTTTTAACATTTGAATTATTTTAGCCTTACCAATACTCACCCGGGTGACAATTTTAGTTTTATATCTTTAATAACTTTCTTGAATTTGCTTCAGTTAAAAAGAAATTTTTACTTACTGAACAAATTGTTTTCTTTAAAAAAACTAAAAAAAAATTTGTATGACGAAAACTTCTTTAAAGAAAACGTAAAAAAAGTTGTATGGCGATAACTTGTTCTCTTCGCTAATAGAATACCCAGGTGGGTATTGGTAAGCGATGTATATAAAAATCTTTGGAAAGGCGATGTTTAATCAAAAAAACACAAAACAATCAGGAATTAACAATTTAAACGATATGAACTGAGAAATAATTCGTTAAAAATGTCTTTAAATACACTTTTGTGTATTAATTTTACATTTGATTGATCCTTAATAATGTGGTTGTACATATATATTTTAATACATGCATGTTTAAACTATATACGTTTTATGTTTTTCTAACTTTGTTTGTATTTTCGCACAAGTTCATAACTTGGCATCCAACCTTCTATTTCAGTATCCAGATAATTGAGAGTTTATAGCATGGACTCACAAGTTTCTACACGCAGAAAAAAAACATGTTTAAATATGGTCACCTCCAACAATACTATGTTTGAAGAAAATGTTAACCTTAATATGTTGACCTTAACCAAATTTTTTTTCACCGACAACCAAATTATGCTTAAATTATAAATATGACAATAATTTGTTTTTTAATTAACAAGTGTATTTTCCTCTTTTTCAAGAGCAACATACTATGGTTGAAAACCAACCATGCTATTATAAGTGGTGAACATATTTTAGTTATTATTATTATTATTATTATTAACCATAATATGTTCGGGGGCAACCATAATATGGTTGTGGCTTCTTGATCGAGGACTATTTTAACCATAATATGGTTGACGTTGACAATAATATGGTTAAAATAAACATAATATGGTTAAAATTTTCTTTAAACATAGTATTGTTGGAGGTGACCATTTTTAAACATATTTTTTCTCTGGGTGTACTTTTAACCTGTAGGTTAAGTTATTTTTCATTAATTCTAATTCTAAAAAAAAATTTAGCACACGCACTGTTGTGCGGTAGAGTTAATACATGCGCTGCTTATTTGTCTAAATTAAGGTACAATGGTTATTTAAAAGCATTTTGTAAGCTTCCTACTTATGCCAAAAATGTTTAGCATTTGTAATTTTAAAAATGTAATTGTATGATTAATCATTGGATTTACTTTCTAACAACTTAAATTCGTTCAAAAAAGGCTGTGTCATTTATAACATTTTTAAAAAAAGATATGAGATCGAAAGCGGTAAAAAAGTTGGTTTTTAAGCGCTTTAAATATTAATGGCGATTATCCTGGCATGGAAATTCAATGAATACGATACAAAACAAGGCATATACAATACAGTTCAGTAGTTGAAATTGTCTGGACACAAAGTAACCACCTGATCAATCGAATGAGATTACATATCCCGGGGTATGTTTAAAACCAAATTGATATTTTTAAGGGAAAATATGTGAAATTATGCAGTGTATTTTTCTATGAAAAAAAAGTATTTCACTTCCAAAAAAGGGGCAAAAAGTCGCATAGAATTGAAAAAAGTTGCAAAATTAGACGAGTTTAAAAAAGTCGCACAAAAAGTGTCAGTGCGTCAAAAAGGTTGCAAATTGCAACTAAAGTCGCACAACGGTAACGCTGACCAGCAGCATGACCGATATGTCTTCGCAATTATTTTACTTTTAAAATTTGATGTATTTAACTAAATTATTTTAACAAATAGAAAATGGGAATTGCTTACACAAAACAAGCAATTCATTTTTTATAGATAAGTAAAAAGAAATTTTTGGTAGTAAAATTATATAAAATAACTGAATATTTATTTGTTTTTACTGAATATTGTGTTGAATTTTTGACAGTAACATTTTATAAAATAACTGCATATTTATTTGTTTTTACGGAATATGTAGTTAATTTTTTGACAATTAATTTATATAAGATAACTGAATATTGATTTGTTTTTACGGAATTCGCGGTTGAATTTTTGACAGTAAAAATTAAATGAACTTTTCGTTGCTTTAAATTACATTTTTATTTACTTTAACATAAAGAAGAATTTAACTCAATCAACGGACAATATTAACTGCAACTGAAAATCCGTATTAATATGCACTTAGTTTTTTGAATAACTGTTAGAATCAGTTAAAAATAAATTTGCTTGGAATTTTAAATGTTTATTTATTTAAAAATTACTGAACGGAATATTTCTTAAATAAACTACAGTCCGTTACTGTAATAATATTGTAAGTGTACTAAACTGTTTTCCGGGAGTACGGTTTATATGGGGCCTAGGGTAAATTATGAACTGAACTTCACGAAATTTTACAGTGTAATTTCCAGTCGAATAAAACAAACTTTTGCAAAATCTTATATCATTTCGTGCATTGTTCCACCATTTATGTTAGTTTTTGTAACAAAATTCTTTCGAGTTTTTCGAAAGTGAGCGTGTTTTCAACAGACGGACATGGCTAAATCGACTTAGAATTACTCAAGGAGCCAGAATATATATACATACTTTATGGAGTCTGAGATGAATGATAAAAAGTTTGGCGCGAAATGACAAACTTAGTATTTCCCTCTTCAGAACTAATTGTGGTGGAGGGTATAAAAATGTTATTAATTTTTCGCGGTTTTCAAAAAAGCTCACCCACAAAACGCGGTAAAGTTGGTGATTTTTGTTTATTATTTTTATTTGTACTAATACATTTTGCCAAAAACTTTAGCAAAATAAAACGCACATTAAATTTGAAATTCATGTCCTTAAATAATTAAGAAACTTTTTAACTTTTTTTCATTTATTAATAAAATATTTAAACTTTTTTCTTTAGGGATTTTAGAAAATCGCTTTTGTGGGTGCGATTTTTATTTTCAAACGACCCAAACAAATTCTTTTCGTAAATAACACAATATTCGCTATCGCGTAGTGCTAGAGCCAAAATTTAATTAAATCCCTAGTGGGTATACAGTAAATATATGAAATAAATGCCATCGTTGTATTACTTGCATTGCATTCGTTGTTTACATTTCTGTTATTTTATTTTTTTGTAAACAAGAGCTGTAAGCTGCTTGGTTTATTTTCAATAAAAAACCAATAACATTGCTTTGTGTGACACCTAAAACCAACACTAATTTTAGCGAGAACATAAAACCGATAACATTGGATTTCATGATACCAACGTATTTATTGTCGATTTCAAATCCAAAACCGATAAGATTGGTTTCTATGAGACCCCTGATTATAACATTTGTATGGAGAAAATTTCTAGCCATTTTTCAACCGATTTGTTTTTTTTTTTTTTTTTTTGAAATAGCGGAAGCATAGCAAATTAATAGATACATCATATTGTTACGTTACTGCCTTTCAATAACGGTTTGGTTTATTTCCTTTATAATAAACCGTTTCGAGTTCTTTATTGCAACTTTAATAAAATAAATAAAACACAAAACTTTAAACACTGTTTACAATTTACACTACTGTATTTAGTACTAAGAAACTTTAACAACCGTAATTTATAGCTTTTATGCACGACCCACTATAGTGTTCCCCACGTTATACGTTATTGACAAAGTCTGAACTTAGAATGATCTTACTATGCTAGCCGCCGCACACTGGTTCATATTTTGAGAAGGCGGCCAAAATTATTTTTTTTTTTTGTTCTCCGATTTGAAAATTTTTTTATTCATGTGAAAGTAAATACTAGTGAACCTCGGGAGCCAAAAAATTTCAACCCTATTTCAACTATTTCATTGAGAACAGGGTGGTCCGAAATGGACTTTCTCAATATTTGGTTATAGTTTTGAATTTCTGAGTCAATTTGTGAAGTTGAAATGCTCATAACTTTTTTGTTTTTTAAGATTTTTTGACAGAATAAGTTTTGTGTATTAGTTTATTTTATTAGCTATACGTGGTTTAAAGCATTAAACTCTGCGACCTCTAGAACTATTTAATTTTTTTTTTTTTTAATGTCAAAATTTCCCGGAAATTTCCTACTTTATAGAGCATAAGTCCTGAGCGTCAAAATGCGTCAAAAAAAATCTATACTCTCTTGTAGTCCAGAATCTAACCTACATTTCTATACCCCATTGTACACACATCTGGATACGGCCTTGCGAACTACAGCAATTTCTGTGACCCAAGGTAAGATATTCGGTTCAAAAAATAAGTCCTGCAAGGAAACATTACTGAAATTAAAGAAGGTGAATCTTAAAGAATTTTCGACAAATAAAGCAGTTCAGGCCACATAAATTATCTAGCACGTCAGGTTATCAATTAATTTGGAGAAGAATTGCCATTGTTATGAACTTATTGTGGGTGAACGGATGCTGCAAAACGAATAGGCGACATAAATAGACTAACACGTTAGATTTCTGAGTAAGTTAAAAGGTTAAACATTAGTAAATAGCCGCAACATAAACTACATAGTTTAATTACCTGAAAATTGCAACTTAATTTAAAAAAATGGAAGAGCAGGTAAATGGTCAAAAAACTAGCACGCAGTTATATTTTACGTGAAAATTACCTACATGTTACCTGTTAATTTATTGCCGGTATGTTATCCTTTTAAAAAGTGTGAAAACAGGGGTTTTTTTATGTTTCAAAGAAATGCTAATAAAAGATAAAATTTGTATTTAAAAAAGGGTTATTATGTTTCAAAGAAGTGGTAACAAAATATCATTTAAAAAAACTTCTATCAAGAGTATAAAATGCATGCATTCATAATTTTACCTTCATTATTGTTTAAACAATGGCTAAGTTCAGTTATTAAGTTCTCGCAGATATATATTTTCAACAGAAAGATGAAAAAGATTTTGTGTTACACATAATGAATAATCCATTCTTTAAATTATGCAACGAACAAGAAATCAAAATTCATAAGATAAAAATTAATAATTTTTTATTAACATTAAGAAAACGGTACCTTAAATGTTCTAGAAACAAGAAAACGTTTTACTTACGCAACGAAAAATGGCTAACAAATTATCTGATTTTTAAGAAGCTGTCAATAACCGCTAAGGAAACTGGAAGACACAAGCTTGCAAATATCAATGAAGAAACTTCTCATAGTATGATAAAGGATTCATTTCTGCATCAAATTCAACCAACGCAAAATAAGAAATCAAAAATTGCAATAATTGAAAAAATAGTGGAAGCTAGCCCTAAACGCACAAAGAGGATTTTAAAAAGTATGCCTACACCAACTGAAGAAATGAAATTTACTCCAGAAGAAGCATTTGCGCTATTTTTGGATTTAAAACTGACAAAAAATCAGTATACAGAACTGCGAAAGCGAACCAATGAAAAAAATTGTGGAATCTTTCTAGGATATCGAGATTTAGTTTTTGTCAAAAAAGAGTGCTTATCTTCACAAACGGCTATTAGTGTAACTTTAAGTTCAGCAGAAGTAAAATTGCAGGCTCTTCTCGAACACACTGCAGAACGATTATTAAATACACTTGATGCTGACTGTTTAAAAAAACTTAAAAATTGCAGCATCACTTTATTTTCTAAATGGGGATGTGATGGAAGCTCTGGTCAGAAACAATACAAGCAATGTAATTCAGAAAACTCATCTGATGCTAACAAGAAGCTAAACAACTTCTGGAAAATGAGACCCAAAGCTATTTAGAAGAAATGTTTACTAATATTGTTTAATTTAAAATAGTTTATAGATTATAATTTGTTTTTGATTAAAGTATACATTTGTATTAACCCTGCAAGCATTTTATGAAAAAAGTAATCATATTCGAGTCATTTATGACTCCTCTGCACGATTAAAATAAGCATATATGAGCTCATTTTCTGATCATAAATGATTGTTTTCTCGGGAGGAATTGGTACCCTACCCGGGACTCTTCTTGAGGAGTCTTTTATTACCCGCTTTTTTGATCAGTTTCGACTCATTTATGACTCATATTCTTAATGATTTGCGAGTATTTTTCGAGTCATTTTTTAGTCATATTTCTGATTGTTTGCGATTCTTTTTCGACTCATTTTTTAGTCGTATTTCTGATCGTCTAAGAGTCTTTTTTGACTCATTTTTCAGCCCTAATTCTAATCGTTTGCGAATGATTTATAAGCTTTACTAGCCTATGACCATACCACATATTTCTGCCAAGCTTTATAGATCTAGGCGCACTCAATAACTTTTAAGAAGCAATATATAATAACTAAAAAACGTTTTAAATAAAAAATGCAAGTTTAAAAAAAGTCATGATTAATAATTGCTAAAATTTAATGTTTAAATTACTCCACCAAATTTTACCAAATGCCTGTGTACATCAAATTCATTTATTCTTAGAAAATACCAAATTAACGTCAAAGTGATGCAGTCGTCGACTTGATGTAACAACAACTTAAAATTAACATCGACATTGACAACAACTTATATAATAGGGGTGATTATATGTATGTATATTGTTGTCGCCAAAGAAAAGGATGTTTGCTTTATTTAAATTTTATTTCCGGCAGTTGTTGAACGTTTTCCGATTAGTTCGATGGACAATTTGCAAGCAACCGGTTTTTACTAGTGCGCACAAAAATATATAAGTAAAAATATAATAGGTTTGTTTATAAAAAAAAAATTAAATTGATAAAGAAAATAAACTTACGTTTCAGTATATGAAAAATACAAATGTGTAAAAATAATTGACTTTAAAGCAGACCGCACTCTTGAACACTTAAATAAACCCAAAAGTCTCGCTTGAGCTTTCACACTAGGCGGTTTTTATTTATTTATTTTATATGTACAATGCTCTTAAATGGCATAGATGTGATACAATTTGAAAAAATATGTATGAAGTTTAAAGAAAACAATTATTTTCCATTTGGCAGATTTTTGAATAATATTTAAATAAATTTATAAAAGTTAAAAGTCAAAACAGTCATATTTCAAACACCTGTATGATCCATTTTCGATTGCTGTATGTTTTGTTATTGCATTTTCAATAAATTACTTTTTAAGCATAAGAACGAATCATTTTCGAGTCCTTTTTCAAGCGCGCAAGTGATTAATCAGTTTTTAATCGTCAAAAGTACTCGAGGAAGACTTAGTTAGGTGATTTTTGATAAAACAATCTTCCAAATGCTAGTAGGGAATATATAAAAATAAAATACACATACATCTCAAACAAAAAATAAAAGTTGAATTACCTAAAATGTTATCGATAGCCAAGAATGCTATTTGGGCATTTTTCAAAATATTCCTTTTCAGTTTTATCCTTATAACAACTCGTCTTTCCCAAAAAAGCCAACCTTTGGCCCCTGTGAATATTGGGACTAAAAAATTTACAGGGGCCAAATATTGGCATTTTCTGACAGGATCTAAGTTCGACAATAAAAAATAAGTATCAGTTGTAAAATACAAGAGAAATAATGATAAATTATAAAAAAATCATATTTGAAATATTCAACTTTTACACCGAAACTCAACAAAAAAATTAAAATGCATTTTGAACTCCCCATAACTTTTGCTCCTATCAGTCAAATTAAAGCCTAACATCGCACCTATCGAGCAAAAAAAATCGCATAAAAAAATACCGATCCAGTCAAAAGTTATGGAATTTTGACCGCCTTCTCGTAAAATTTCCCACTGTGCGCCGCAAGTATTTATACTGCCATTCGGTCATCTAGAACATTCGAAATGTTTTTCGAAGGTTCGAGGCTTTACTATTCACCATTCTACTTGATTATAGCAGATTGATTTATGGCGGCACTTATGTTAACATAATTTCAAGACTTATACTGAAGCTTTTTTAACGGTCATTTCGAGGGCTTTCTGCACATTGGGATTGAAGTGTACTAAATTATAAGAATTTTTAATAACAATGTAAACTAATAAAATTACTTATAAATACAAGATAACTAAAAATTATAACTAATTCTTAACCAATAATTACAACTAATTCTTAACTAAAGTTACTTTCGTAAAAATATATATATATATACATATATATAAGCGTTGTGTAGGAGCTTCACAAACTTGATTTCAGACTGAAAGACGGACGATCAATCGGATATGAACTTTTTTTTTTATAGAATCCAATAAATATCTATGACTTCATATGAAATAGGCGTAACTCAATATTTTTCAAAAAACATTTTTTGGTTTATCTAGTAGATAAATGCGAAATACACCTTGCTATAAAATTTCAGGGAGCTAAGTATGGTATAAAAGTTTTGTAAGTTTTTTACCCTTGTAAACTAGCAAAAAAAAAATCGTGTTACGCCTTTTTTACATTAAGCAATCGATATATACTTTAAAGCAACGATCATCACGCTATGCCCCCAGGGGCCGAGCACTTTTCGTGAATTTCACACACACAACACGAAGGTTAACGAAACGACAAAAAACAAAAACAAAACACATAGTTAATGTCTCAAAAGAGTAAATTTATTTTGCTCTCTTTTCTAGAATTGGTGTTTTTCAATGCACACAATATGAACTCACCACTACATACACATTTTTAACTGTCTCTCTTTGTGATGACCGCTGCTTTAAAGGGTCTAGGATCAATATTGTGAAAGTTTCAAACGAAATGAAAAACTTATATATTTTTACCTTTGGTGGTATAAATAACATATATTATCGATTCAAGTGTATCTAAAAAGTTTTCTAAATTAAACTCAACTTAGCATTTTTTCTTTTTGCCATAGGTGTAAATAATATTTATCTTTAAATCAATTAATTATTGAAAATGTTATTCCAACGCAATTTTCTTCTTAATCATTTCAATTATATTAAATGGCCAATTGAAAATATCAATACACTAACAAAAAATGTCAAAAAAAAAAAAGAAATATCTGGGTGCGCAGAATTGGATCTAGGTGGGTACACCACCCCAGGACCCCCTCTCTACGCCAATGCATAGGTCCCATAAAAAGCGTGCTCTCGGAAAACACTTTAGTAAGCCTAACTTAGGATTTTTAATACCAGAAATCAATCTACAGAATTTTTGTATGAGGGAAACAAAATTTACCATGAGTGACACTTTAATATAAGAATAAAATAACATTTTGTTTTTAACAAACAAAAATTAAAGATATTTTATTCAAATATGACTAGAACAACATTGCTAAAAAAAAACATAGCATAAAAAATGGTCAAATACAATTCCAGGACTTTAAAATAAATTTTGGCACATAGTGTTGTTAAATTGCTTTCAAACTCTATCTCGGCATCTGTGAGAGCTAAAGTAAGCATGTGAGAAGACGGAGTAGAAATATTATTACTGCTGTTGGAGGATTCTGAGTTGGCAGGCTTTTTGGGCATATTTTCTAGCTGCTGCGCAAAATGTGGTGAATTCGCTTTCATTTTCATTAATGAGTTTTTCCAAAACTTTGTAAATTTTACCCGTCGCTGCTGCTGTCGCATTTCTAGGCGGTTTTTTTTTTTAAATTCTCCATATCCTGTTTTACTAGGGCTATTATTAGAGTATTCTTCAAATTCAGGCTCTAAAGTTTCCTCAATGATTTCTGAACTTAAAACATCCCGAAAAAGAAGAGTAATTTATAAAAAATTTATTTTACAGGTCACCGATACCGAAGAAGAGTGGTTGAACATTGCTAGAGATTTAAGTGATATAATTCAATTTCCACATACTCTAGGAGCATTAGACGGAAAGTATATTCGGTTTAAGGTCGCGTCAAACTGAATCCAAGTTTTACAATTTTAAGGGATTCTTTAGTATCGTTCTATTTGCTGCGGTAGATGCACATTGCCGATTTACCTTTGTGGATGTTTAATTTACCGGGACTCTTATTTATACAACTCACTTGAAAATGGAAACCTTAACATCCCAAGCAATAATGAGTTAATTTCTGGTAGGCATCGGTGACGATGCGTTTTTCCTTGACAAACATCTCATAAAACCGTCTTTAAAACTAAACCGGTCTTTAAAATTAGATATCCATCAGGAAGTACAAGACAATTAAGGCATTCTACCTACATTTGCTCCCAAGGGTCAACAGAGTAATCAAACTTATAAATATGCCTGCTGTATAAGGGATGAAGTCTCCAGGCGCGAATGCTGATTTTCAATAGAAGAGGCTGAACATCAATCATTAAATTGGTTGCCAAATACATACTCACATAAAGCTATTTTCATTTGTATTTCTCTTATTGCTGTTTTCAATATCTCTAATATTTATATGTAAATAAAAGGAATTAATCATATTTATTTATTTTGGACAGCCAAAGTGTTTCTTTAAAATAGCGAAATATGTTCATACGATATGCTTTAACTTTATGGGTTGCAAAACAACATTCGTTTTGAGAACCAACCATTTTTCAGCAGTAATCAGGGGTTTTCTGGATATCGAAAACGCAAAACGCAAGAATTTGGGAGTTGTTTTTAATACGCTTTTGATCAAATTTGTATAATTTTTGTTATAAAATTGCGATTAATTGTGAAATATTTGTATAATATTCGTCATAAAATTGTTTTATTACCGAAATCTTATTAACAACAACGTCTAAAATTCTTGCGTTTTTTTCGACTTTCAGAACACCCCTGAATACATATTATTGAAACAAATTTAGTTTACCAATGCACCTCAAAATAAAGATAAATTATAATATATATATATAGTTGCAATTAACCGGCGTCCCCCTTTTTTCATGGACATATTTATATGCCAAAGCTTATGTTTCTAGGTTTTAACAATAGAGTTGCAACATTTTTCATCTTATAGGTTCATATTCACTCAGGATCCTGCACCTTGATTTTGTCTTCCCAAGTTCAATATTATAGAAATTGGAAAAGTATTAGTTAAGTAGCAAAAAAGTACCAATAAGGTTCCCTCATAGAGTCTTATCCACTCAGGACATTGCATGTTGAATTTTATGTTTCTAGGTCCAATATATACGATAATTAAAAACAGTACTAGTTGTAGAACCAAAAGCTAAGGAAGGGAATTTAATTTCCCGTACTTCCTTTTTTGGTACTTTTTTCCCCCATTGAAGTATTAAAAATTTCAATCTTGTTGTGGGGGCCCATAATTGAATACATATATGTCAATGACTGGAGACAAATGGAGACAAATTTTACAATAATCCAGTAAATTTGCATTAAATTTTTAACAGAGAAACATTGTTTATCGTTTTGACATTAAGTGGCATGCAAGTGTCTAATTCCAATAGCATACAAAATTGGCTGCCACTAAGGCTGCCATTACGTGAAATGTGAGTGTATTAGTAAAAAAAGTATGAGTGTATTGAGTTTTTCGAACTGCCCAGTTGGCCAGATTGCCGTTGACGTCATCGTTGTCAATGATGTATGCACGACTTTTCCTCAATCGTTAAGGTTTTTTATTACTTACTTTGAATACACATTCGATTAATATGAAAATTCATATAATATGTAAATGTTACTCACCATTAGAAATAAATTACCAAATTCTATTTGTTTAAATAATTAAGTTACATACATAAAATTAATAATAAGCACTATCCAGTTATAAGATACAAAGAATGCTGGCGAAGACCGTAGCGGGCCATAAAAGGCATTACCATTCTACTAGTACTCATTTTCTGTACAATTTACTTCATTGTTAGCCTCGTAACAGAAATATATAAACAAAAATTCTGATAGTGCATAGAAAATGTTCTTGGAAGATATTGAAGGAATAAGACAAAAAAAGTATGAAAGCTTTATAAATTGTAATTTGTAATTAATATGAAAATTCATGAGAAATAATTCCCAGACTCTATTTTTCCATAGATAATCACCCCTATCGTGAATAATTTTTCCCTCGTAATTTTTTCCCTTTTCACATATTTGCGATCATGAACAGCTCCCATGAAAAAAATGTAATTCAAAGGAGAATAATAACGTGAAAAAATGTTCACGGGAATAAATTCCCCTTATCGTGAAAAGTTTTTTCCCTCGTAATTTGTTCACATTTCCCTTAGATTTTCGCACAAACCGATATATTGGTCAACAAAATGCAAAACAACAGGTTGATTGCCGCCGGATTTGTGAAAGACGTGGTGGCAGAATTTTGGAAAATATTTTACTACATAAAATTTAAAAAGTGCAAAAAACTAACGTTGTTTTCAACATATCCCTCCAATACTAATTATTTAGATTTATTATTTTAACTTTCCTTTAAAATATATACGTGTATATTTTTAAACAAAAATTTCAATGATTTTTAATTTTTTCTAATTTTCTTCTTTTTTACATTCACTGGAACTGATAGCATGAAAAATTTTTCACATGAGATTCACGATTGCTTTTTTCCCTTCGAGGGGAATGAAAATTTCATGGGAACAAAAATTCCACTTGTTATTCACGATAGGGGTGATTAATATTTCTTATACAAAATTTTACATATATATTAACATATTCAGTACAGTTTTAGCACCGAAATCTCCAAACCGGGAAGACATTGGTACCAGGGCTGAAATAATAACAACGCATGTTCTAAATTTCATCAAATTATTCCAAAAAATGAAGAGCTGCACTTTGCGAACTTTAATTTCTTGAATCGTTAGATCGATCTAGAAAGTTATTCTGTGAAAGGAGGTGAGTAATTTTAGTCAATTATGATGATCATCATGTTATTTTTATGCTCTAATTTATTGCAGTAAAATTTAAAGGCAGGAATTATTTTCGATACAAGCTTAAGCCAAATAAATATACATATATACAGACTATTTAAAGTTATGTTTACAAGAAATATGGTTGTAGGTAGTACGTTATCTTCATTTCGAGAAGTGAGCTCACAGGCCTATACATATATATATACTTTGAGATAAAGGATTCTTTATCTCAAGATTATTAAATATGTCATTACATGTTTGTATCTTAATGAATTCTTTTGATTTTATCTACACGCAGAGAAAACACATTCGTATAGAAGAAATATTTTTAACCAAAACTTTTGAAATATATTATGGTTACTTTAAAAATATTATTGTCAACGACAAACACATTCTGGCTAAATTAGCCACAACCCTATTATTGTTGCCTCTGAACATGTTGTATTGAACTTGGCCGACTTTACTTTCTTAATTGTCTAATCTATTCTTATCGATTCTTTCAGCTTCCACATATTTATGCCTTTGCACTAACTAGTTCCTATCGAATCCTTAATCCCACGTCTTAAGACACATAAGATGAACTCATATTCCTCAGCAACGTCCCAGGCGTTTCTTAATCTTCCATACAATTCATCTCTAGTCAAGGCCAAAGTCTTATTAAGAAATCTGCTTTATTTCAAAAACAACAGTATTTTTCTTTTAGCTTAAAATATTTTTTAAGTAAATATTTAATTCAACAAAAATAAACAAAAGAAATAAACCAACTACGCAGTTAATAAATTCAACAAAGATATTTAATAAGTAAATTAAAAAAAAAAATATGTTTTTTTTTAATTGCGTTTTGTTTTTTCAATTTATTATGCCCTTCATCACAGAAAGAGTATACTTATATAAGTTTGTCATTCGGCTTATAATTTCTACAAGATTGGTCTTACACCTCATTAAGGGTATTTATGTATATCCTTATATATTCTCAATCCTTATGAGTATAGGATTTGATTAAGCGATGTATGTAGAGGTCAAATTTCCACAGACCCCAGATACTACTGGACCTAGGTTGTTTTATATTTACATATGTGACTTGTAATCCGAAATATACAAGTACTTTAATTCAGCCAGATTAGACCAAAAAAGTCTACACAGAGAAAACAAATTGGTTGGAAAACGGTTGCAGTAATAAAATATTGATCAAGGGACATAATTTATTATTGCAACTTTTACAAATTCTAATGATTTTTAATTCTCTTGACTATAAAAACGTTATTCTAACTGAAATATGATTCCTTCAACTCTTTTATTAGTTATGATAACTAATTTAATTTAGTTCTAAAAATTAGTAAAATTAGTTACAATCACAACCGAATTTAATACAGGGCAATACTGAATATTGGTCATTGCAGTCAATAATTTTCTTTCGTCAATAAATTTTGTAATATAAATGTTAATTCATTTAGATTTTGATAGATTAAAATAATTTTTAATTTTATATTTAAAAAATATTTTTGCGGCCAAAAACAGAAAATGTGCAAAAACTTAATAAATAGAGTTAAGTAATTTACTTATTCTTTTAAGTATGGACATATGCACGTACATATGTATGTATGTATTATTTTTTTTATACCCTGCAAATTATATTGGACTACTTGATCCTGGGCTGGTCCAATGTAACGCAAGTATGGACCATGTCATTGTTAAAAAAAGTTTGCAGTGAAACGACATGTCTTCGTTTTTTAACGACATGTTTTCGTTTTGAAACGATCTCAAAGCTAATCCTCTGGAGTATCCTTTGTAGTAGCTGTCCAGACATCATCTTAGAAACCTGATTGCGGTTATAACTGGCCACTGGCCCATTGGGAGGCACGCCCAGAGGCTGGGGCTCCCTTACAATGACTTATGTAGAAGTTGTGGCGAGGAGGAGGAGGAAGAGTCAACGGAACATCTTCTCTGTAATTGCCCGGCATTCGGAGATCTAAGACTCGAAATGTTTGGTCGAAGAGCCCTTGGGGACAAAACTTGTCTCTCTGATGTCGATGTAACAGGGATCCACTCCTTTACTGAATCGAGCGGATGGCTGCGTGGAAATACTAGCAGCCAGATAACTTAGGACCCATGGGAGACGGTGTGACATGGTAACACAACGGGAACTAATTAATGGACCCACGTGAGCTGTGCTTGATCACGGCTGCCAATGGAACCTAACCTAACCTAACCTAACCTAACCTAACCTAACCTAACCATCCTTTGTAGTGAAAGCTGAGTTATATGGTTCTGCCCTAAGACATCGTAATGTTAAATAAGCCATGTTTTTTTCCATTCATTGCCCCTTATGGGCTACATTTGACATGTGTGTATGGACTAGTCGCATTATTTTCAGGGTAAATACTAGGGTATTCATTAGGGTGTTCATTTAATCGGGCTTTTGCTTTAATCGGATAAATCGGTTAATTTTGTTATTGATCGGTTAACCGATTAATAAAGTTTTGTTATTAATTCAATAAAATAAAAATGCAAAAATTATTTATTATTGGAGTCTTTTAGTAAAAAACACAATAACATAACGAACAAAACAATTCTTGAACTAAAACGAGCAAACAAAAAAGTAATAATATGATTTATAATTTATACATAATATTTGTATGTATTTATTAAAAAAAAAACTGTGAGATTTTTTTTATTAATTATTTCAATAATTTGAGATTTTATTAAATAATCTTTTGGAAAAATTATTTGGTTTAAATGTTTAGAATTTAAGCGATTCTTTTCTTTAGTTTTGATAAAACTTGATTCGGAAACAATTCTTTCACTTATCGAAGATGTTGGAGAAATCGGAAGCAACCCATAATACAGATTTAAGATTACGCATTGCACATGTTTACAAAATTTAACTGTTTCATATGACGTCACTTTAGCATTTAATACACATGTTTGTTTGCTTGTGTTTCTATATTTTAGCTGTACTTATACGCTGAAATGACGTAGATGCGCAGAAACATTTCATGTTTAAAAGCTGAATGCGATATCTTGGTTTTCTGTGTCCTTTTCCAAGATTTCTCTCAACATATAAAATCTTCCATTACGCCATTATTTCGGCTAATTTTGTTAAAGATTGTTTGTGTTACAATCGATAGCTTCTTCTATTGTCATCTGACTCATCCTGGCAAAGCTTAGCACCGAACATTCCGCAAAAAATGAAATATGAACCCATAGTTTCTGTTTTTGTACTGTATTTTAAGAATGTATTTCTCGAAGGAAATATATTGTAGGAAAAAATATTTTCTAAACATATACATACCTTTTTTTATATGAGACGAAACAAATAATTAAAAACGCAAAAAATATGTTATAATACTACAAAAAACTAAAAATATTTGTTACATCGGTTAATCGGTTAATCGACCAAAATTAACCGGTTTAGTCGTTAATCCAAAATTGCCAATTTTAAATTAACCGATCAGTTAATCGGGTAGTAATTAATCGGTTAACCGCATGAATACCCTAGTAAATACAATCATGCCTACATACATATGTACCCAGCTAGCATTTTTAATCGAAAGAATCTTATGGAAATCTTATGAAGAGCGTTTTTGATCGTCGACGAGCGCAATTTTTAATCGTAGAAGATTCCTCGCAAGGGAAAATTTGTTACACAAGCTGATTCCTCTGTGAGATACTTCTACAACACAGCGAAAGACGCTTATATTAATCGTAGATGGATTCGTTTGAGATTTGTGTAAAGATTATCTAATGAGTAGGGATGAGATTTCCATGCACTAAAAAATCGAAAATATGCACTATTAAAAAGCTTTTGTACATGGAAAATGATCTCTTAACGTCAACCGAAGTTGAGGCATACTTGAAGGATGCCAATTCATTTGGAGAATATGAATTTTCTAATTCAGATCCCACATTTGATTCCAGGTCAAAAACAGTAGAAATTTGTTTAATTTTTGAAATCCTGTATTTTTTTTTTTGCAGCACGTTTTGGATTTTTTTTTTAATTTGTCGGGCTATTTTTCCTTCCACATGTTTATTTTACTTTCTGCCATATCAATTAGTTTGAGTTGACTATTAAGTGAACTAAATCCTTCCAATTTAGTTATTGTTTCACCAATATATCCGAAATTGGAAAATTCAAATGCTAATTGACTTTTAGCAACAAGTTCTTCAATAACATTCCTTAATTGCTCAAAGTTTTTGAATAGAATTCTGAAGCATCTATCCAGGTTCCCCTTTTTGTTAATACTGGCTGCGATAGTGACGGTACCAAGAGATACATTTCATTAAAAATTGCAACTCGTGAAGAAGCCTTTAAAACTCGGTGTAACCCATGTGCCCAGCAAGTAGCATGTAACATTTTTGGATAAATTGTTTTAGGACAATTGGCCTTAACCATGTAAGGTGCTGCATCGGTTAAAAATTGAAGGATCTCTTGCCGAAATCTTGTATTTTAAGCAGAGCTCAAACATTTTATTTATTGATTTAAAAAAAAATTTTTTTTTGAAGAACTTTTTTTATAATATGGAAATATATTTTTAATCAGGCTTAAGTTCTAATAGTTGGACAAAATAACCACAATACTAATATGGAAATATAAAAAATATATCACTCAAAAATGTTAAAATATGCATTTAAAACCAAAATATTTATTTTCATCAAAATATGCAACAATATGCAAAAGCAAATCGATGCCCTTTTAAAGCAAATTTATTGATTCGGAAAGACATCGACATCGACGTCGACATCGTTCTTCGACTATCGACAAAAAAAACATGCATTTGCATGGAAATCGCATCCCTACTAATGAGTCTTTTAGAAAGCACATCAAGAATCTTAAGAGACTCACGTAGGAATGCCCTTACAACTCGTGGAATGCTAAGAATAACTGAGCCACTTAAACAAGAGCAGCAAGCTTTTTTTTAATGAAGAAACTTTTAACTTTCATACAATTTATACGAAAGAAAGCTAAAGATCAGGAATTAAACACCATCCTGTTGGAAAATCTAATTTGGCAGATCCCTACGTCGGGATTGTATTGACAATAAATAAATTTTCATGTTTTAAAAACGCTCCTTTTTAGGTAGCTCAGTAATTGTTATATGACTCATAAGGAGAGTCGCAAAAAATTAATTTCAGATTGAAAGACAAGCGTGTCAGAAAATGTATAAAAAACTAATAAATAAACAATTTTAATGATTTTATTATTGTTACTCGTCAGATAATCATTAGAAGATTCTTGTAGGAGTTGAATATTAAACACAATCGTACAATACTGTATGAACATATTGTTTATATTTTGCTCCGCGTGTACATTGGTCAAACAAATATGAAGATTCTTTTAGGAGTTGAATATTAAACACTATCGTCTAACAAACATCCCTACAAGAAATGAATGGGCGAATAGTAACATTTTTCATGTTGGTGTACATTCGTGAAACAAATATGTTATAACTTCATACGTTATATAAAATCGCTCAATTTTTTTTTAGTGATTTTCATAATAATTTACAGCTTCAATCACTGTTCGTATTGTGAAACCACACGTTAATTATTCTGTTTTACTTCAGACACTGGAACAAGACGACATTGAAGAAAGAAATTGCAGCCAAAGATTGTTTTTGTTGGTACATTAAGTGATAATCTGTACCTTTGAAAATCCGTTGGATAATGAGGAAAGCTGTATTCCTGTGTTTTAATAAAATTAAATAATGTAAAAACTATAAATAAAAATACAAAAAAATAAATATACTTAAAAAAAATTAAGTTTTTTGGAATTATTTTGATTTCCTATCTAATATATCGGGAAAAGGTTTATGATGCAACCGGTTAAAAAAAAATATATTGATAACGACAGTCAAATCTCTTGTTATGAACTTCAATTATGTTTTAATTCAGTTGCAGCTATCATATATTCGGGTATAAGCACAATTTTGTTTCTAATAATCATACTTAAAACTAAAGCTTCGTTCAGACGATGGTCAGATCTTACAATGTTGTCATTTTTCTGACAATGGTGCCATTGTCAGATGCATTAATTTAACACATCTGCCAAATGAAAATAGCGTACAATGTTCACACAGTTGCAAGACATTTTTAGTCAGTTTTAATGACAACATTGTAAGATCTGACCACCGTCTGTACGAAGCTTAACAATATCTGTTGTTGTGACTGATAGTGTACTAAAATTCAAATGTTGCTATCAAAAATATTATGCTAACAGAGCTGTCAGACTTGGGGATTTATTTTATGTAAGCAAAGAGGACAAAGAAAGTCATTTGGGGATTGGGGATTTAAAAAAAAAAATTCGAGGATTTTTTGGGGATTTTAAACATTTTTATTATTAACGCTTATTTGTCTTTGTTTCGTATATAAAATATGAAAAAAAGTAGCAAAACTTTTATTTTACTCTTATATAGTGTAAAGGGTCCTAATTAAGATTACCATTTTTGTTAAGTTTGTAAAAGGTACTTTATAAATTTGTTATTTTTCTTGAGTGAGTTTAAAAAAAAAAACCGTTGACAACACGTAAACTCTTTGATTTTGTAAAGACAATTTTGAAGGAAATATGTATGTCTTCCCCAAAAATAAGTAAATATGAAAAACAATATAATAAAGATTGGGGAAAAATACTAGGCTATTGGCTAGTATTTATGATGCATCGAAGTACTAAATACATGACGGATATATGTATTTTTATTGTTGATTATAAGGATGGCTAAAACCGATTGAACAAGCTCCAAATTCTTATAAATTGGCTCATTCATCTTCAATAACAGCATATTGTTCTGCTTGTTATTCCTCACTGGAATCGCATAAAAAGTATTTAAAAAAAAAATGCCGCTACAAAGAAAATAAAATGATTTTTTTGACTAAAAATTTTTATTTGGAATTTTTGGTGATTTCTCATTAACATTTTACTATCTTTTTTTTTGACAAAAATTTAAAATTTGGTCAGAATAAAAAAAAAATCTTTTTAAGGTTTTGTTTTTTGGAGATTTTTGGTGATATTTTTTTTAATTTTTTGGGGACAAGGAAAAAAGTAACTGGCAGACCTGTATTCTAAGCAACGAAATTTTCAGTAATTGTAACGAATGATCACACGAGAATTTTGTACGAGATGGGTCTGCTTGGTCAGGGTAATACTCTTGAGGGTATTTCGGATCATAGGACTATGACCCTGGACTTTGGTGCAACACCACCGGTGGACTTCCCGGATAGGGAAAATTGGAGTGGGTCCAACGGACTGTTTGAGGGGTGGGCAGTATTTACGGATGGATCCAAGATGGAAACCGGCACTGGTGCCGGTGTATATATTGCGGACACCGATGTGAAAAGGTCATTCAGACTCCCCGATGAGTGCAGTGTCTTCCAGGCTGAGATCCTAGCGATCTGGAGGGCGACGGAGGTGATACTGGAACACATCGTGGGTGGATCTGTGGTGACAATTTACGTCGATAGTCAGGCTGCGCTGAGGGCATTGACAAATTATACGGTGCGATCGCGCCTGGTCGCTAGGTGTAGAATTGCTCTTAGTGAACTCATGGAGGCATTCAATGTAAGGCTGTGTTGGGTACCCGGACACTGCATGGTTGATGGAAATGAGGTGGCGGACGAACTGGCGAGGGCGGGTTCGAATCTGGACTTAGTGGTAAGGGACAGGGGGGTAAAGCCTGTTACTACTTTGGTGTGATAAGGGAAAAGTTCCGTGATGACGTTAACCGATCCTGGGAGGACAGAGTGGATTGCAGGGTGTCTAGGGCACTATGGCCCAGATTGGACGCGGGGGCAACCAGGGTTCTACTGGGATTGGATAGGGGTGGTCTTAGAACGCTTATAGGGTTATTGACGGGTCATTGTCCTGTTAGGGCCTTTACGGGAAAATGGGACAACACCATACCGGACTTCTGCAGATTATGCGATGAATCAGAGGAGCTGGAGACAGTCGAGCATGTACTATGCCACTGTCCTAGGACGCAGGGTCTCAGACAGAAGTGGCTGGGAGAAAGGTTTCACGACGAACTGGGGTGCATCGCTGGATGTAATCCGGCTGATCTACTGGGGTTTGTCAGGGAAATAGTGCGGTTGTTTCTGTTGAGGGGACTGTAGAGAGGGAAATTGTTTTTCACAGCACCTACTAATTTTCTAATTTTCTGGATTTCATCCATCCTATACTTCTTTTCTTTACTTCTCTCTTTTCTACATTCTTTCTTTTTATCGAAGGGATTCACAATGGACCGTACCGGTCTCCGGGTGGAAGTGTGCCCTTGGGCACATAACCCTTCTTAACCTAACCTAACCTAACGAATTGTGTGATAGCACATGCAACCGACGATTGGCGCCAAATTCGGTTGTGATCACGAATCTGTTTTCTCTGTGTAGATTTAACATTGTTAAACGTAATAATATACTTAAGTTTATAATATGTATTTTGTTCGACCTTTATTATTTCAAATATTACTTAATTTTCGAGCTTAAGGTCTTTTTGTAACAAAAAACTTTTAACGTTTATTTTAACCAATATTTCGGCACTTCCTTGAGTGCCTTCTTCAGGGTTTTTTTTTCTTAATTTATAAATTTTTAACAAATTTAACAATAACTGACAAATTAAAAAAAAAAAAAAATATTTTTCAAATCAAACTTGATCTATTACAATATAAATAAATTTTTAACTTCCGTTTCTATTTTTATAAATTAAGTGTCTATAATTTTGTGCTACATTTTCAATGTCTGACTTAAAATTAGTTCTTGAAATTGTCGGAACCTTTATAATTTGTAACATTTCTAACATAAAAATACGTTTATAATTATTTTCTGTGTTTAAAACAGTTGTATTTTCAAAATCTGGATAATGATTTAGATAAGCACAATGAGCTGATAAAGCTGTTTTTTGTGATATATTTCTATATTTTTGATCTGATTTATGTCCTGATATCCTAGTTTTCAGTTTATTTTTTGTTGTTCCTATATATACCTTTTTACACTGTCCACTTACATTACCCTTACGTTAAAAGTTTTTTATAACAAAAAGTCCTTAAGCTCGAAAATTTAGTAATATTTGTAATAATATACTTAAGTTAAATAATAAATTTTATTGGCTGTAAGGATTTATCCATAGACCTAAAAATATTAAATAAATAAATAAATAGAATAAATAAATCCGGGAAGACATTGGTATCAGGGCTGCAATAATAACAACACATGTACTAAATTTTATCAAATTAAGAGCTGTACTTTGCGAACTAGAATTTCTTGAATCGTTAGATCGATTCAAAAGTTATTCTGTGAAAGAAGGTGGGTGATTTATGGTGGCCTGGGATTTAAAAATTATATTCGTGGCAGGCCTGACCTCAGCATGTAAGTGAACTATATCGAATTTATAGTCAATTGTGGGTCTGTTAATGAAAAAATTTTTGCTGTAGAGGTTTTCGGAAATTGGACTTAAGCTAGTGTTTTAGTCAATTATGGTGATCATCATGTTATTTTTATGCTCTAATTGATTGCAGTAAAATTTGGGAGCAGGAATTATTTTCGATACAAGCTTAACGCAAATAAATATACAAATATACAGACTATTTAAAGTTATGTTTACAAGAAATATGGTTGTAGGTAGTACGTTATCGTCATTTCGAGAAGTGAGCTCACAGGCCTATACATATATATACTTTGAGATAAAGGATTCTTTATCTCAAGATTATTAAATATGTCATTACATGTTTGTATCTTAATGAATTCTTTTGATTTTATCTACACGCAGAGAAAACACATTCGTATAGAAGAAATATTTTTAACCAAAACTTTTGAAATATATTATGGTTACCTTAAAAATATTATTGTCAACGACAAACACATTCTGGTTAAATTAGCCACAACCCTATTATGGTTGCCTCTGAACATGTTGTATTGAACTTGGCCGACTTTACTTTCTTAATTGTCTAATCTATTCTTATCGATTCTTTCAGCTTCCACATATTTATGCCTTTGCACTAACTAGTTCCTATCGAATCCTTAATCCCACGTCTTAAGACACATAAGATGAACTCATATTCCTCAGCAACGTCCCAGGCGTTTCTTAATCTTCCATACAATTCATCTCTAGTCAAGGCCAAAGTCTTATTAAGAAATCTGCTTTATTTTAAAAACAACAATATTTTTCTTTTAGCTTAAAATATTTTTTAAGTAAATATTTAATTCAACAAAAATAAACAAAAGAAATAAACCAACTACGCAGTTAATAAATTCAACAAAGGTATTTAATAAGTAAATTAAAAAAAAAAATATATAAAAATATGTTTTCTTTTAATTGCGTTTTGTTTTTTAAATTTATTATGCCCTTCATCACAGAAAGAGTATACTTGTATAAGTTTGTCATTCGGTTTATAATTTCTACAAGATTGGTCTTACACCTCATTAAGGGTATTTATATACTTATATATTCTCAATCCTTATGAGTATAGGATTTGATTAAACGATGTATGTAGAGGTCAACTTTCCGCAGACCACAGATATTACTGGACTAAGCTTCTTTTATATTTTTAAGTGTCTTTTATTCCGAAATATATCAGCATTTTAATTAAGCCAGATTAGTCAAAAAACGTCTAAGATAAAGGCAAAAAGCTCAATTGCCTTAGATATTTACTTAAGGCGGTTTCAGACGACAAGTCCTTTTTGGTGAGAAAAAGCAGCAGTTAAGGTTGTAGTCGAAACTTATTAGTGCGCAAAATGTTAATGGTCATCAAATATCTTTTCTTAATAAATAAATCCGTGATAACTTGCTACTTTTTTTGCTTTTCCATTTGTATCTCCATCTGGTAAACCTTTTACGAATGAGTATAATGTCCAGAAATGTTAGCAGTGTACTGGTCATATTCCCACTGCAAAATGCAAACATGTCGTGTAAAAGAAAGTAAAATTTTCTTCTGTAAATGTCAGCTCGAATTTGTAGTGTAAAATTTTTTAATTAGAGCGTGTTCAATTTTACATGACATCAACTGCTTTGCAAGTCATTTCGCGACCTTATGACAGCAAGGTTATATTTACACCAACACTACTTTTGAGAAAACATTCTTAATTCTTAATTGCTTTACTTAGTCCGTTTCCAATTAACAGTTTTTGAATATGTAATTTCAATTTAGTCCTGATATATTACACTGTGCTCGAAATTGACACTTTTTTTAGACAAGCCGGGAACATGGCGTTTTAGCATAATTCGGGTACGCTGAATCCAATGGTGCCCACCGTTTTCTTAAGTTAGCTTTTGTTTTCGAGATATACCGTTATTCCGAAAATGGAGGAGGTTGCCAAACATATTTTCGCGTAACTCAAAAACGGGTTAGTTTATTGAAATTACTAACAAAAACCGAAATTCCGCAATAAAATTTCCTTTAAGAAAAGTAATATTTTTTTTTTAATATGAGCATTCGTTTTAGACATAACATAATTTTTTTTTTTGGAAAAAAAATAAATATTTTATCAAAATTTCGAAATTTTTGTTTTTTAAAAATTAAAAAATAACAAGTAAGAGTGCTATATTCGGCTGTGCCGAATCTTATATACCCTTCACCATTGTGCGAGCAGAATACAGAGCAACTAAATAATTTTTACATATACATACATATTTACAATACTTAAAACTTCATTATAAATGAAATTTAAAAAGCGAAAACTGGTAAATATTTTTTTAAAATTGTTTTGGAACATAACAATATTAAAAAAATATTCTTTTTAAAAAACCAAGATTCGAACCAGGGAACTCACAGTTTCTAACTTAACACACCCCCTACCATGAAGGAACGCTGTTTAAATATCATTAAAATGAAATATAGGCCGTTTACTGTTTACAACTCAACACAGTTTTTTGTTTGTTTTCTTTTTGTAAAGGCACTGTTGTCATTTTTTATCTCTTTTGGCGAGTTTTTAAGTAGCAAAAAAACACAAAAATTCCTAGTTTCTATTTGTTAAAATTATTTCGTTAAATAGATGAAATAATAAACGAAAATCATATTGGGCATTATGCTAGTATATGTAAACAAATGCGAAGGGGGGGAGAGATGAGACGACAACCGGATTTGAACTTCGCTTTTCATAAGGACCCAGAATATATATACTTTATAGGGTGCAGGACCTTCGGTGAAGGGTATAAAAAACAAACTTAATTACAAAAAAGAGTAATTTTTGGGATTTCAGTATATTGGTCATAACTCTGCTATTTCTGAACCGATTTGAAAGATTTATATACCGACGTGTTAAAGAAGAATTTTCCATTTATTTTGGTTGTAAGACTTGTACTCGGGAAAATCTATGGTTCCCGAAAATGGGTATTTTCCAAAAAAAAATTAATATTTTGAATAATTAATATTGTGGTTATTTTGTTGAACTATTTATGGTTTTTAGTCCAAATTTTAAAATACAATTTGGTTTAAGTATTGATGTTTGACTATTGACGTCAGCAGTCGTCGATGGCTGCGAGTGTAAAACGGCAAATCCATTTGAGAAGATCGAGTGGTTGCGATCGAAACATGTCATGGTAACCTGCCGGCCGCGGTTCGAATCCCGGCCACGGTCAAGAATGAAAGATTATCAATAACAATTTTAATTAATTTTCATGTTGTAAAATTCCTTTCTTCATAAAAATAATTTAATGAAAATTAAATTTAATGAACTTAAGCCTAATTAAAAATATTAAAAATTTGGATTAAAAATTAATATTTTGGTCATAACTTTTTCGTATCTGAACCGATTTTCCTGAGTTTTTCAGAAAATGTTTTTTACTAATTAAATTTCCGATCTTTTGATATATAAGGCGTAACCATAGGTCATATAACAGTCAAAAAATTCAGGTTTTTATACAATTTTTAATACTTTTTGTATGGAAGGTACCACGCCCACTTCTCCAATCCCGCCCACATTTTGTGGAATGGTGTGTATTTATAACCTTAATGTTTGTACCAAATTTGAAACTTTGGCTCTTGCCGTTCTCCAGATATACAGAAAAAAGTAATAAAAATACAACAACCACAAGGGATTTTTTGGAAAAATTAGAGGCAGTCGTGGTTTTTTGGTCATATCTCAGCCATTGTTGGACCAATCTGGCTGAATTTCAATAGCAAGAAATGTTGGGCTATATGTAACATAAATGTAAGACAACCTAGCCACTATTATGTCTGGAGTCTCCGGAAAACACATATCAAACGTAAGACGGACGGACAGACGGACGGATATCGTTAAATCAACTTCTCTCCTCATAAGGACCCAAAATATATATACTTTACAGGGCCTAAGATCAATATTGTAGAAATTACAAACGGAATGACAAACTTATATATACCCTTTTCCACCTGTGGTGAAGGGTATAAAAATTGGAAAATGCAGCTAGGCCTCTAATTTTTTTCAGACATATAAAAAACTGCAAACAAAACAAGCCATAAATGATTTAAATCTGTTACCAAAAGTTTGATTTTATTCACAGAAGGCGAAAAATTTTAATTAATTTAAGAATTTCACAAAACGCAATATATATATGGGAGTCCCCCTAAGGGCTGGAGATATATGGCAAGTATGTTTTAAGAAAATGTTAACAACAAAATACTAATGGAGATCGGTCATACATTTTACCCCCTAGAGGCGATTCCTTGGCAGTTATGGGGCTTTTTCTTCAATATATTTCTAACCTGTATTGACTATTTTGTATGGGAGCCCCTCTAAGGAATGGTGATAGCGAGTAGTTATGTTAGAAATAAATGATTTAGATGAAACATAAAGTAGGGTTGGTCATACATTTGACCCATCTAGGGGCATCCTAGACGCTGCAGGGGCCAAATTTAAGAATTTTATTATATACGTTTGGTTGAAATTCTTAAATTTGGCTGCTGCAGTGCCTAGGATGCCTTGTGAATAAAATCAAAAGTTGGCAACAGATTTAAATCATTTCTGGCTTGTTTTGTTTGCAGCCTTGTATTTTATACATATCTCTGCAAAAGAAGCCTAGCTGCATTTTCTAACTTTTTTATGAATTTTTAAATTTCTGGACATTATACTCATTCGCAAAAGGCTTACCAGATGGAGATAAAAATGAAAAAGCAAAAAAAGTAGCAAGTTATCACGGATTTATTTATTAAGAAAAGATATTTGATGACCATTAACATTTTGCGCACTACAAAGTTTCGACTAGAACCTTAACTGCTGCTTTTTCTCACCAAAAAGGACTTGTCGTCTGAAACCACCTTAAGTAAATATCTAAGGCAATTGATGTTTTTGCCTTTATCTTAGACGTTTTTTGACTAATCTGGCTTAATTAAAATGCTGATATATTTCGGAATAAAAGACACATAAATATAAAAGAAGCTTAGTCCAGTAATATCTGTGGTCTGCGGAAAGTTGACCTTTACATACATCGTTAGTCAAATCCTATACTCATAAGGATTGAGAATATATAAGTATATAAATACCCTTAATGAGGTGTAAGACCAATCTTGTAGAAATTATAAACCGAAGGACAAACTTATATAAAGTATACTCTTTTTGTGATGAAGGGCATAATAATTCTAAAAAATAAAACTCAATTTAGAGAAAACATATTTTTTATTTTTTTTTTTTTAATTTACTTATTAAATATCTTTGTTGAATTTATTAACTGCGTAGTTGGTTTATTTCTTTTGTTTATTTTTGTTGAATTAAATATTTACTTAAAACATATTTTAAGCTAAAAGAAAAATATTGTTGTTTTTGAAATAAAGCAGATTTCTTAATAAGACTTTGGCCTTGACTAGAGATGAATTGTATGGAAGATTAAGAAACGCCTTATGTGTCTTAAGACGTGGGATTAAGGATTCGATAGGAACTAGTTAGTGCAAAAATGTGGAAGCTGAAAGAATCGATAAGAATAGATTAGAAAGTAAAGTCGGCCAAGTTCAATACAACATGTTCAGAGGCAACCATAATAGGGTTGTGGCTAATTTAGCCAGAATGTGTTTGTCTCAGACCTCAGACTCAGTATACATATAAATATATAAATTATAAATTCTGGCTCCTTGAGTAATTCTAAGTCGATTTGGCCATGTCCGTCTCTCCGTCTGTTGAAAACACCCTCACTTTCTTGAAACTCAAAAGAAAATATCAGTGTTGGTGGACATATAAAAAACTGCAATCAAAACAAGCCATAAATGATTAAAATCTGTTACCAAAAGTTTGATTTTATTCACAGAAGTCGAAAAATTTTAATTAATTATGAATTTCACAAAACTCAATATATGTATGGGAGCCCCCCTAAGGGTTGGAGATATATGGCATATATATATATATATATATATATATATATATATATATATATATACATTTTCCCCCCTAGAGGCGATTCCTTGGCAGTTATGGGGCTTTTTCTTCAATATATTTCTAATCTGTATTGACTATTTTGTATAGGAGCCCCTTTAAGGAATGGAGATAGCGAGTAGGTATGTTAGAAATAAATGATTTAAATGAAAAATAAAGTAGGGTTGGTCATACATTTGACCCATCTAGGGGCATCCTAGACGCTGCAGGGCCAAATTTAAGAATTTTTAAATATACGTTTGGTTGAAATTCTTAAATTTGGCTGCTGCAGTGCCTAGGATGCCTTGTGAATAAAATCAAAAGTTGGTAACAGATTTTAATCATTTCTGGCTTGTTTTGTTTGCAGCCTTGTATTTTATATGTCTGCAAAAGAAGCCTAGCTGCATTTTCTAACATATTTATGAATTTTTAAAAAACAAAAATTTTGAAATTTTGATAAACGACTAAAACGACTACTCGTATTAAAAATTTTATTGCGGAACTTCGATTTTCTTAGTAATTTCAATAAACTAACCCGTTTTTGAGTTTTTTCGGAATAACGGTATATCTCGAAAACAAAAGCTTACTTAAGAAAACGGTGGGCACCATTGGATTCAGCGTACCCGAATTATGCTAAAACGCCATGTGCCCGGCTTGTCTAAAAAAAGTGTCAATTTCGAGCACAGTGTAATATTTCAGGACTAAATTGAAATTACATATTCAAAAACTGTTAATTGGAAACGGACTAAGTAAAGCAATTAAGAATTAAGAATGTTTTCTCAAAAGTAGTGTTGGTATAAATATAAACTTGCTGTCATAAGGTCGCGAAATGACTTGCAAAGCAGTTGATGTCAGATGGTTTGTCAGTTTAAAATAGAACACGCTCTGATTAAAAAATTTTAAAACTACAAATTCGAGCTGACATTTACAGAAGAATATTTTACTTTCTTTTACACGACATGTTTGCATTTTGCAGTGGGAATATGACCAGTACACTGCTAACATTTCTGGACATTATACTCATTCGTAAAAGGTTTACCAGATGGAGATACAAATGGAAAAGCAAAAAAAGTAGCAAGTTATCACGGATTTATTTATTAAGAAAAGATATTTGATGACCATTAACATTTTGCGCACTACAAAGTTTCGATTAGAACCTTAACTGCTGCTTTTTCTCACCAAAAAGGACTTGTCGTCTGAAACCACCGTAAGTAAATATCTAAGGCAATTGAGCTTTTTGCCTTTATCTTAGTCGTTTTTTGACTAATCTGGCTTAATTAAAATGCTGATATATTTCGGAATAAAAGACACATAAATATAAAAGAAGCTTAGTCCAGTAATATCTGTGGTCTGCGGAAAGTTGACCTCTACATACATCGTTTAATCAAATCCTATACTCATAAGGATTGAGAATATATAAGGATATACATAAATACCCTTAATGAGGTGTAAGACCAATCTTGTAGAAATTATAAACCGAATGACAAACTTATAAAAGTATACTCTTTCTGTGATGAAGGGCATAATAAATTTAAAAAACAAAACGCAATTAAAAGAAAACATATTTTTATATTATTTTTTTTTATTTACTTATTAAATATCTTTGTTGAATTTATTAACTGCGTAGTTGGTTTATTTCTTTTGTTTATTTTTGTTGAATTAAATATTTACTTAAAAAATATTTTAAGCTAAAAGAAAAATATTGTTGTTTTTGAAATAAAGCAGATTTCTTAATAAGACTTTGGCCTTGACTAGAGATGAATTGTATGGAAGATTAAGAAACGCCTGGGACGTTGCTGAGGAATATGAGTTCATCTTATGTGTCTTAAGACGTGGGATTAAGGATTCGATAGGAACTAGTTAGTGCAAAGGCATAAATATGTGGAAGCTGAAAGAATCGATAAGAATAGATTAGACAATTAATAAAGTAAAGTCGGCCAAGTTCAATACAACATGTTCAGAGGCAACCATAATAGGGTTGTGGCTAATTTAGCCAGAATGTGTTTGTCTCAGACCTAAGACTCAGTATACATATAAATTCTGGCTCCTTGAGTAATTCTAAGTCGATTTGGCCATGTCCGTCTCTCCGTCTGTTGAAAACACGCTCACTTTCTAGAAACTCAAAAGAAAATATCAGTGTTGGTGTCAAATTGCTACTAGTTATCCTAAGCAGTTTGGGATTGAAAGCATAATCGGTTCAGTACGATGAGAGTTATGAGTCTAAGTGTGGAACCGCCACCCTAAAAAAAATTTATAGTTTTTTTTACAAAAACCAACATAAATGGCGGTATAATGCACGGATTCATATACGATTTGGCACAAATTCTTTCTATGTGCCTATAAAATATATTCTATATGACTAGAAATCATATTCTCACATTTCGTGAAGATCGATCCATAATTTATCATAGGCCCCATATAAAGCCCACTTTCGGAAAAGGGTCTAGTACGCCTAAGACCAAAAATAATAACGTTACTGTAACAATATTTGTTATGCGTAAAAAATAGTCCAAAGTTGTCAAATCACACGTGCGAGGTGGTCAATTCACATGTCAGTTGGTTGAGAGTTATGGTTTTAATCCAATACTTTGTTGAACAGGTTGTGCCGTCTTGTTGGAAACATTTCTTTTCAAAATGACTTGCAATGGCAAGTTTTGCCTAAAGCGTTCACCATTCAAGAAAATATTAGCACCAGTTTCGGATTAAAACAAAAAATGGGCCCATGACGCCTTCGACATATAAACGCACTAAACACACGCAGAGAAAAAATATGGTTGGGCATGGTTACGGCAACAACACTATGTTTAATGTAACAATATATTGTTGTCGTACACAAATAATTGTTATTTTTATTTAATATCAACAATATTATAGTTACTGTAAACATATCAATGTTTATCGCAATTATGAATTTGAGTATTGTTGACCGAAAAATAATTATTTTTCTAACAACTTAATTATGATAACTTTCCAAACATATTATATTTCTCACAACCATAACATGATATTTAATAGCCATAACATGATAACTTTCTATACATTTATCATATTATGTTAAAGATGCAATCAAACTATTTTTACTCTAATCATATTATGTTAGCGCCATTTGTAAAATAATTTTGAAGAAGTTGTGTCGTTTTTTTTATTTGTGAGCGGTTAAACAATTAAAAGATAAAATTCCATAAAAAAATAAGTTTAAAGAAATTAAAAAATTAAAATATTAGCGGAGTTCATTCAAGTATTAGTGATGTAATAGTGCAAATGCAAAATATCATAGTTTTTTGTAAAATCCGACAACAAAACACACAGAGATTTCGTTATATTTTATAAAAGTGCTACGATATTTCTTTGGTTTTCATGGGCAACCGCGTATGTCTTAAAACAAATTGTTCAGGAAAGCCGAAAACCCATTCTAGATCAAACTATGGGCTAGGTATTGCACATTTTAAACTTTGTCATTACGTTACAAAACGGATTTGATCCATTTTTTTTCAAAAAAATATAAAGAGCGTTCAAAATTAGGCAATATGGCATCAACATCTTAAAATCAAAAAAATTGACACACGCGGTTGCCCATGAAAACCACAGATTTTTCATTTGCTCTTTTGCAAGCCTTATATTGAACTCCGCTATTTGATTAACATTAAGAAAAATTGTAAAAAGCCACAAAATAAAAAAATCGATTCAAAAATATTTAAATTAATTTTGTATTTTTATGACAGCTATGAAAGGTGCTGTATCATAATATGATTGCTTCTAAATTTATTATGATTAACATGATGATAATATGATTACTTCTTAGCTTATTATGATTAACATGACAATAATATGATAAATTTCTTAGCTTATTATGATTAACATGACAATAATTTGATTACTTCTTAACTTAGTATGATTAACAGAATAATAATATGATTAAGGGAAAAATATTATGATGACATATTGCGAGTATATTGAGTCATAATATGTTTCAATAATAATCTTAATATGGTGACTACAATCATAATTCTTATCATAATATGTTGCTCTTAGAATATGTTTACCACAACCATGTTTTTTCTTTGCGTGCAGTGATCTTTTCGGGATCCAAAAACAACAACTCTGCTTGTTTACATAATCCTTAAGCCAGAAATAAGCCTCATCGCTGAAGATGATTGGAAGATAAAAATCTGGTTCAACTTCCATTTAATTCTCACCCTATTCATCGTACACGCGATGCAATTGATGGTCCGCTGGCTTTAATTCTTGCACCAGTTGGATCTTTTATGGACGTAGGCCAAGATCTTTCCTCAATTTATATTTCTATCATTAACAATAAATTACAGAATCACACTATTGTTACTCCAAGCGAAAATATATGTCGACAAATATTACGATTGTCTGTTCGTTAAAAGTTTGTGAATCGCACAACAGCTGGGTTTTCTAAAAGTTAGCTTTTAAATAAATGTTTGTTTAATAAAGTTCCAAAATCATACTTTGGTTCAAAATAAACAAATCGCTTTGTCAATAAAATTAACAACTATTTACAGTTTTTTTGTTTGTTTTGTTTTTGTAGATTATAAACCATCGTAAAATTTTTAAATACAATTCCTATAAATTGTAGCTGACTCAGTACAATTATTTAAGTTTATTTTGAAACGGCTTACGAAAGACAACCATTATGATGCGTTCAATTTGTATTTTAGCCACCCTGGTGGTCTGTGCTACCGCTGCGAGTTTAAGGGAGCAGCCAAACGAAAATGAACAATTTAGCTACGACGGCTATCAAGTTTTTAAATTACATATTGAAGATGAAGAAGACAATCATAAAGTTATCGAATTAATAAATGAATCAAATGAGAAGGTAGGTAATTCCAAAAAGTTTTTATGAAAAAGAATTTATGCAATAAGAAATTTCATGGAATTTTGAATTCACGAAAAAATATATCTGCTTTTTTATTTTATTTTTAAAAAGTAACTGTAAAAGAGAAAATTAAGACGTTTGGGAAATTGAAGAACAAAGATTTTTTATGTAAAAAGCCATTGTTAAAAAACTTTTCTTTTTTTTAGTACGTCATCTGGAAAAAATACGATGAGACCACCAAAGAAATTCATATTATGGTTAAACCCGAAGAAATTCCTAATTTTTTAAAGCTTTTAAAAGAAAATGATATTGAAAGTGAAGTCATGATACGCAATCTGAAAGTGTAAGTACGACCAAGTGTTATTCAGTTAGAACCCAGTAGGAAATAATCATTTATCGTTATTACTATACGAAACAAGAAAAAATTACAATACATACTTAAATTATAAATACTTGGTGCTACAAACTAAGTCCCTAATAAACTAAGTCTCGAAGCAAAAATAAACTAAGTCTCTCAAATTAAAAATCAAATAAGTTCCCAAAAATATAAAATCATACATAAAATAAAAAGAAGGAAAACCCTTTAATTGAAAACTTAAGGGTCCAATTTTAAAATTGAAACAAGTCCTTAGTAAACAAACCTTCAAGTCTTTAAAGTAATAAATCATCGTTTTTGCAGATCTGACCTGGGGCCTAATTCTGGTTATCGTGATCGAGTACTTTCTCGATTCGAAAGCAATTTTATTTCATTCAATACTGAGCGAATCGAAATTATTTTTTCAGTATTGTGAAACTCAAATGAATGCTTTACAATAACGAAAAATTAAATTGCTTTCGAGTAGAGAAAAAGTACTCGATCACGACTGCCAGAATCTGGCCCCTGAATTTTCGCGCCAGAATTTTAAATTGTGGTCGAGGCTAGCATTAAGGCTAGTGAACACGGTATACATTGTATTACGACATGATGTTTAATGAGAAAAATCATATCATGTAGAAGCAAAATGTATTGAGTAAGAGAGAATACGAATGCAAAATCTGACACGCGGTCGGTAAATGGTTTTTTTCTAAACCATTTTAGAAACTTCCCTACAAGAAGAGAATGAGCGAGTTGTCACCCTTTTCATGTTGGTGTTAAGAAAATGATAGAAAGAAATGACCGAAATCAAGTTCTCTGTCATTTGTTTCTATCATTTTCTTAACACCAACGTGAAAAAAGTGACTACTCACTCATTCAATTCTTGTAGGGTTATATATTCTCATCATACCAGAGGTGTATTTAAACAGCATATATTGAAGGTGGTGACATTTTTATACAATTACAAAAACAACTAAAATCAACTCAGGAAATTTTCATGTTGTTTTTGTAAAAATTTAAAACTGCAACCATCTGCTTTTTTGTTATTATTTTTGATTTTAGTTAAACCATCCGTGTAAATATGAAATATACTCACAACAGACTTTTATTTTTTTCTTTTAAACACGGAGAGAATTTTACATTATTTTGATTCTACAAAGCCGCAATACATTGTATTACCGTGTAAACTAGCCTTTACTAAAATCCCAGCTTTGTAAAATGTAATTATTTTTTCATTATAGAATTGCTAGTATTGGTTAGAATGCATACATTCATAGTAATAAAGGCCGTTCTACACTATCCCACAAAGTCTTTAGTAATTTACGAAAATGCAACCCTGTCATGATAAGTTGTTATTGTTTTTTAAAAATGTTCAAAGAATAATTAGATCAGGGAAGCATTTTTGAAAAATACGTAAGACTTTGTGGGATAGTGTGTAACGGCCTTAATATATATAAACACAAATTAAAAAATTAAACCAGCTGCGAAATATACATCAATTTGACACTTTATAGAGAAAATTTGCAATAAATCGTCTCTGTGTCAAAGATAACACTAAAATGTATTTCTAATTAATTTTGTTTAATAACTTAAGCAAAATAAAGCAACATAAGTCTTGCAAAAAGGAAAAACTTAAAAAATGGTAACGTTGCTTTCAAAGCAACTTCTATTTTGTCCGTGATGCCACAATAATTACAGAATTTATTGCCACTTTTCTAGTGATGACACTGAAAGCATCGAAAATGTAAAAGGGAACAAAATGAGAAAGTAACATTCTGTAAAGATGTTGAAAAATTTTGATTTTAAGCCCTATGTATTTCTTATGGGAAAATTCCAATATCTTCGCAAACTGATGTTAAATGTTAAACGTTGACAAGTGTGAAAAGGCTATTGCCATTTATCAAGTTTTCTCTTTTATTGCAATGGTTTTTTTTTTGATAGTAGTCTATAAAATTGTGTTTCTTTTTTTTTTGGTTGTCATCTTTATACTGGCGTACCGAGAGTTAGGAATTAACATCATAATAATCCACGTACTCTATGCTTAAAACATATCGCTAATTTGCTGCAAGACCGGCATAACTCAAAAACTGAAATTTTGGGGTTAGAGATTCAGAATGGTTTCCTTTGTTTTTCTTTATATTGTGTATTAAATTCATCTTTATATCTTTTTACTTTCCCAGTTTGAAGAGAATGTGTCTTCTTTTTTCCTAAGTAGTTAGAGCAAATCAAAAACTTTAAATGCGTTTATCTCGAAATTGATTTTTTTGAGTTACGCCGGTCTTGCAGCAAATGAGCGATATATAAAATTTACAAAAGGAGGTGCTTCTAAATTGTATTACTGTCAAACGTTGTAAAACGATAAAAGTTTATCATCAAACAATAATTTCCTAATAAGTCCCTAAAAGTCTGATCTGTATAAACAGTTGGGGAATTGTATAGTTAACTTTTTCTTTCGAGACCAAGTTTATTGGAGACTTTGTTTGTTGTTGCGCTTTAAAACATTTTTTTTTTAGGTTAATCGAAAAAGAAGAAGAGGATATGATATCATCCGAATGTCAAGCCGATATTGGTGGTACTGATCCGCATAATTTGTGTAAAATCGATGATAATTTGGATGACCATCCTGAAGAAATTGAGAGTATTGAAATTAGGAAATCCTATGAATATGTAAAAAGACGTGACCCTTACAGAAACAGGCCTGTACCAATAACACGAAACAAGAATCCAATGAATTGAAAAAGTTTTTTAAGCAATTTTATTTAATATGCATAGTACAAATACAAACAATTAAATAAAAAGCTTAACGATTTGGATTTTTTCATTATAAACAAATAAAAATGCTTTATTCGGCTGTGCCGAAACTTTGGTTTATATGCTTTATATCATCTTAAAATTAAGAACTTACCTCACAAGAGTATAATTCGTTGGGATTTTAGGCGCACTAAAGTCTCCCTTACGAAATTTGCAGTATGATTTCTAGTCCAGTGAAGCTATGACAGATCATATATGAAGCATATGGTAATATGTAATACCGTTTCGATATTAGAAAATAATAAAACATATTTAAAGAGTTGAAAAAATTAACACGCGTATTTATAACAAAAACATACAACGAGTTGCTAACTAGAATATTGGCTAAGCTTAGCAGCTTGTTAGCACAGAGTTAATTCATAACAAATTTTTATCCGTCTGCTGATTTTTAAGAAATCAATTCTGAATTTTAATGATGCCACATTATATTGTTGTAAAAAAATGCCACACGTTTTGCATTAATCATCGCTGGTTCTGTAATTTTTTTTGTGTTTCCCTCCACATATGTATAAAACTTTTAAAAAGTTCTTAAAATTAAAATAAATAAAAAAAAGACAGTAAATTATTAGTTTGACATTAAACGGCTCTTGTAAAAAAGTTGGCAAACGTTTGTCAGCTCCTTAACAAGAGTTTGGCAAATCGTTGGTCAGAGTTTGGTAAGTGTATTATTTATGAAGTTTGTGCTAACTTCTTGCCAACTTTTCTTTATGAAAAATGGTTTGCTAGCTTAAAGGAAATATAAAAAAGAAACTCTTAATGGGAATAAAGCCTTCCTAGACGCATATCTTTTAAATCCATGTGGAAATATCTTCCTTAAAGTTTTTTTTGTTAAACAAGCAATTAAATATACCAAAGGCGTATATGTGAAGATAGACGCAATTAGGCAAAACAGTTGCATAGATCTTGATGAAGATAATAAAAGTTGCTGTTCGAATTCATCTTCAGACTGGAAAATTACTTTAACGTAAATAATAACAACAATTACTGCTACATATGTTTTTTTAAGATAAATTTAAAAATTTTAATTACATTTGTTAACAACGCATTTTACATTAATTTACAAAAATTTGCGTTACATATTTTTAAATAGAATTATCTTATTTATTTTTAACTAGCTTTACCATTAAAATAAAATTAGTCAAATAGTACCAAACTTAGATACGTTTTCTGTTTCTGTTCTGCTGATATGTTGAAGGACCATTTCTCCAATCCAGCCATCTTTTTGAGAGATATTTTGTAAAGAAAAGCAAATTATATGTTGCAAATTTAAAAACTTTTACATCCTGTGACCATTCCCCAGATATTAAGAAATGTAAATTGTCTTTGTATGGGAGGTACCACGCTCACTTCTCCAATCTAGCTCACTTTTTGATAAATGTTGTGTATTGATAACCAAGCTATATATTTGTACAAAATCTTAATTTTTTCCTGTTACAGTTCTCCGGATCACTGTTTATGGAGTTATTCATATTGTTTTTGTTTGGGAGGTGCCACTTGACTTAGTCGTAAGTTTTATTCAACATGTTCGCGCTATGGGCGTACTGCTCCCTTACCCCTATTGACAAAATAAGTCATATGTAAAAATTTATTGCTCCCCCTGCACCTACCTCCTTTATCATTAATTGTAGTTTACCATAAGAGTAATTCCTACAAACTTAAAGACTTTTGTCTTCAGATATGCGGTATTAATATTTTTGTTCTATGAGTGGTACAACTGTTCCTCCGTCTACCCCGCCCGTTTTTATTTTGAATATTATAGTTTACCATAATAGTGGCCTTAACCACATTGGAAGACTCTCGCTATAAAAGTACTTCAGTTACGCGATATTTAATATATGCATCCACCTGCGCCGTCTCCCTTAATTTGTATTTTCGAAGGTGTAGTTATTATAAGATTGACTCCTGACCAAGTCTGAACTTTATCAATATAACAGTTCTTAAGATATGCGATATTTAACATTGGCGTCTTGTGAGGGTTCTACTTCCCCTGCTTCTATTTTATTTCAATTTTGGGGCACAGAAGTTGCTACTGCAAAAAAAATTCAAGAAAATGGGTGCAGCGCCTCTTAAGACATGCGATACTTAATATTGGCAGCCACTTCCCCTGCCCCTTTTGAAAAAATTAGTAGTCTATTTTATTGTCGGGGCCAGTGTTGCCAATTTAGCCATTTAGTGGCTAGATTTAGCCATTTTTCACCCTGTTTAGCCATTAAAAAATGAGTTTAGCCATTAGCCATTTTTTTTTAGCCATTTTTCAAATTGTTTAGCCATACATTTTTTTTGCCGTTTTTCTTTTAAAGGAATAATTTTTATTTTATTATAAAAATTTATAAAAGTAAAACAAACATTTTTAACAATTCAAACGCCTTTAATTTTAATCACAACTTTTACAAATGTTGAAAATCGCTATAAACGATGATGATGAAACATGTTTCAAAATAAAGGAACAGTATTCCAATACTAAATTTATAAAATGGATCACCACAAACATTGGTGATTCTTTCTGGTTGCAAGTATTTCAGTAAAGAGATGCAGGCAGCAACAACATTTTTTTAGAAATCTCAGAATTGACTATAAAGTTGCTCTCACTTCCATCGTCTAATGCTGAAGTAGAGAGGGTATTTTGCGTAGTAAACATCGTTAAAAGTAATTTGAGAAATAGGTTACATTTAGCAACCGTTAATTCGATTTTTTCAATTAGGTAAAGAATTTTACTGTAACAATAAAATATTTTTACCAACACCACAACAGAGGGTACTATGCGTTTTTGCTGATGTTTGAAACACCTTAAAATATTGATACTTAAGGTATGTTCAGACCTAACAAATATATGACAATAAAATCCAAAAACAATTTCTATTTATTTACAAAACTTTAATTTTAAAATGATCATTGTATAATGTAATTTAGAAACTGTTAAATAACGTTTGCCCTAGCCAAAAGTTTTGCAAAAGCATGTTCACACCTATTAAAAATATTTAATAGGTGTGAACATAGCTTTAGCCAACCTTTACGTATACCGATTGACTCTGAATCACTTTCTGAGTCGAATTAACGATGCTTGTCCGGCTGGCTGGCTGTCCATGCACACCTTGTGCGCAAAGTACAGGTCGCAAATTTAAAGATAATTTAATAAAATTTGGTACATAGGTTATAATGTGGTGTACGGTATTATCTAGTCAGGGTTGACCGACTATACTTTTTTACTTGTTTTTTATTGTAGATCTGGACTCATAATGTTGGGTAAATGTTGTCGTGATTTTGATTTTCCTTCAAATTATTTAAAACTAATAGCCAAGAGTGATTCCTATGAGATGAGCAATAACGACGAATTTTTCGATGATTTAATTTTTTAAATATCTATCAAAATATTAATTTACGTTTATTCTTATTTAAGAAATTGATCTTAACTTACAATTTCATCGTAAACAACTTTAAATGAATTATTTCTGTTTTGTTATAGAATTTTAATGTGTTTTTACTTAAAAAAAAAGTTTAGCCATTTTTTAGCCGATTTTTAGCCATTTTCCCGTAAATTTAGCCATTTTTCGTCACCAAGTTTTGGCAACACTGGTCGGGGCTCACTTGTTGTTACTGTAAAAATTTCAGGAAAATCGGTTCAATAGACAAACAAACAGACAAAAATTTTTCATTTTTATACATCGCACTTGATTAACAAGAGGGTATAAACTCAAAATTTTAATTTGTTCACTTTTTGAAAAAATCGACACGTAATGTTCATGTTTAGACGCTGTATAAATATTGTGCTTTTTTGTCAACTTTTTGGTAAAAAAACGAATAGTTTAAAAATTCTTTTTCTTATGCCTTTAATGAAAAATTTGAAATTGTTTTGCCTCTATTGAAAATTTCTTAATTTTGAGTTAATACCCTCTTGTTGATCAAGTGCGTTATAGAGATAAAAGGTGTCCCAAAATTAAAGCAAGATTTGAATTTGTCGCAATTCGTGCAGTAAAGTTGGCAACCTTAAAAAAAAATTCTACAGCAGACAGTTTAACCCTACGTTGCCACAAGCTAGTAATTACTTGCAATTAGTATATACGTATTTGTTACTAGCCCCCCGTTTCCACATGCAACTGCAAGTTCGAAAAACTCAATAAATTCACACTTTTTCACTAACATTCACACATTTTTTGTACATTCAGCCAATCGGCTGTTTCCTCGTTGATAATACGTATACACTACATGCAAGTAATTACTTGCATGTGGAAACGTAGGGTAACGAAAATCAAGAGAAATGCTTAAAAAAAACCCCAAAATTTTTTTGAGTGGCTACACAGCACAGTGCAAGTTCATTTTCAAAATGTCGTCAACAAGTAAACTTTTAGCACAACTTCAATTTCTTAATTGTAAACTAAGTGTTGCCAAGAAGTCAATATTTAACATAAGCAGTAGACATATTATTTGTTAATATATTTGTTTTATATAAAAGTGATATTAATGTTTAAGCCTGCCTTTAAAATTATCCTCTTTGCTTTTTCTTAATATTCTTCATATACATACATGTTTTATAAATACACAGAAAATCAGCTTTAACATAAATTTTATTTTACTAAGTACTAGAAAATTGATACAAAACACATATACGGTAACACTGTTTCTTCATTTCTCATTTTACTTGCTGCAAGTATCAAAAATTTACTTGCAAACAAATTCTCTTGCAAGTTGAGCTGCAAGTACCAAAAATGTGATGGTGTTAGTAAAAAAGTGTGGGTGTATTGAAATTTTCGAACTTGCACTTGCATGTGGAAACGGGGGCAAAGTTATTAAAAATGGAGCGCAACACGATAGAACAACGTGTCTTCATTATTGAACAATATTTTAAAATAATGAAAGTTTGACAGCTTTAATTTTAAAATTACAAAATATGGTCGGAATAGTGTTTTAACTTCGTAAACTGTGAAGAGATTTGTGAAAAATTCAGGGAGACTGAACCATCCACCATAATAAATTTAAATGCGTTCAAAACACACAAAATTTCACAACCAAATAAAGAGGGAATCAGCTGATATGGCTTTCATGTTGATTTAAAATGTTGCGCCATATAGTTTAAAAATTGTTTCTTATTAATTCAATATTTTGCAATTTAAGTTTCAACTTATTAAGGAAATTAATAAAATAAAAATCTTAAAATAATATGCAACATTTTTCTATTCTATTTGTTAAAATAATATGTTTCAAGTTTAAAGCAATGTAACCCACGATATGAATAGAAACTGAATTAATCAAAATTAAAAATTTATTGATTTAATATATTTCAATAAAATTTTTCTATTATATTCAAAATTATGGAATAGTTATGACCCGTTCTTATTTTTAATTTGCAGTTTTGCAGTTTAATGGAAGAACGGTTTTTTATTAATATTTTCGAAAGCAGTGCAAAACTTTATTTGGATTAGGATGGGCTTTTGCTCCGCATCAGTTTAAATACAAAGTCTATGAATTTATTCGTCATTGTTACGATTACTTATAAACTATTTTCAAGAAAAAAATAAAATTTCTATAAATTGTCTTTTACGATATAATCGAAAATACGGCTCGTTTTGATAATTGTAAGAAGTTTCACTGAAATAGTTGGGATTTCAACTTGAATTTTTCTATATTTTTTTTGAATTTTTTTAGTTTAGTTTTACGCACACTAGCGTGTAAATTTTTAAAAATCACTTTATGAATGAGGATGCTATCAATGCTGCGAGTAGTTAGTAAAAATGAAATAAAATTTTTGCTGGACTTAACAGACGATATTCGTTTCTACTATTAAAATAGTTTCCTTAAATTACAGACACCAGTTAAGATACGATCTACTTTGTCATCGTTAGTAGTCGTGCAGCTGTGGAAAAGAATCACATGGATTTCTGTCTTAGGCCCTACAAACAATGCTTTAACAACACACCCAAATAGAAATTTGAGGCATAATCCAGTTAGATTATACACTCGCCACATGCTTAGGAGTTGGACCTATATACCCTCCCTCATCCTCCCTCAGGCCGAACTCTCCCATATGTGATAAGAAAATTCTTCCCTTAGTGGAATTTTGGTAGTAAACCTAAACCACCACGTGATCCGCTAAAGTATGCTTTCAACGGAAGAGCTAAACTTCCGCAAAGACAATCTTCCTGAAAGACAAATATACTTTTTGTCTTTCAGAAGCATACTGTGATATCGATTTACGTGAATACCTGTTTTGCGAATTTACTTCAATAACATGGTGTGTTTGTCTGCATTCACAAGTTTCATCTTTTGATGCTCAACTCTTATGTTTTTAGGTGAGAGAAGAAAGAAGAAAGGGGGTTAGTACGGAGATGCCTGTACTCGGTCAGTACGCTTTGTGTTTTTATTCGTTGGTATATGCACAACGATGGCTGCATGTAATTTTGTTGTTTTCTTTTTCTCTTTGATTCGCTGTTAATAAAATTGTTGTTGTTTTGAACCGAACAAAGTTGAAACCGATTGCTGCGTGTGATTATATTGGCATCTTTAAAAGGGAATTGAAAAGAAGTTGAGCATCAAAAGATGAAACGTGTAAATTCAGACTTAATGTTAAGCACTTACCAAATGTCCCTGTGTGAATTATGAATAATTTGTACACACACGTAGCAATTTGAGTGCATAATTCACCAAAGATTATACACCCATACCTTGCTTAGGAGCCGGAGCTATCGAACCTCCACTGCCTTTCGATTATCTCCAACAGTTTCTGTTGACTGGCAACATCCATTTTGGCAGAAATACGTTTTATATTGTTACGTTACTGCCTTACAATAACGTTTTGGTTTATTTCCTTTATAATAAACCGTTTCGAGTTCTTTATTGCAACTTTAATAAAATAAATAAAACACAAACACTTTAAACACTATTTACAATTTACTCAACTCTATTTAGTACTAAGTCTTTTTAACAACCGTAATTTATAGCTTTTATTCACAACCAACTATAATTTTCTCAGCGTTATGCGTTATTGACAAAGTCTGAACTAAGAATGAATTTATTACGCTAGTCGCCGCTAGTATTTATACAGCAATTTGGTTGTCTAGAACATTCGAAATGTTTTTCGAAGGTTCGAGGCTTTACTATTTATTCACCACACTTTAATTTGATTTATGGCAGCACTAATGTTTACATAATTTTAACTCATCAGTATAAGAAGCTTTTTTAACGGTCATTTCTAGGTCTTTCTGCACATTGGGATTGAAGTGTACTAAATTATAACAATTTTTAATAACAATGTAAACTAGTAAAATTACTTATGAATACAAGACCACTAATAAATACAAGATAACTAATAAAAACAACTACAACTAATTCTTAACTAAAGTTACTTTCGTAACACTGCCACCCACTTAAGCCTGTTCGTCCCGAATAGGCTCAGAATCACTTCTTCCATAAGGGGCTAATCGTTCTAAAAAAAAAACCTTTCATTTTGGCCCTTGGCCTTTTATATTTCCGTAGTTGGTTTACAACATCATTTAATTTCCTTATCACCTTATATGACCCATTCCAGTGTATATGTGGCTTGGCAACTAATCCCTCCTCTGGTGGTTGATTCATTGGCAAAACCAACTGGCCTTTCTTAGATCCTTCGGAATTCACCGGCCGATCATATCTGCACAACTTACTACGGCCACGCACGGACTTTCTATGGTCGTACAGATTTCTCCGCTCCATTGAAGATACATGCTTATCCTCGGGTATAGGTAGTGCATTACAACTGCTCTGTGGAAGCGACGCACAACCTCTATTTGCTGTGCTCCTGGGTGCCACACGCTTTGGGCAGTTTCCTTTAAAATTTTGACTCCCACCTATACTATTGGCCCTTATAACCTTGGCCGATACGGGCTCTCTATTTTGCGCCGTTATCCAATCTTTACTGGGCGCTACCTTCAACGAGCGACCCTCACTGACGCATTCCCTCCTATCTGCCTCCGTACAGTGCCTGGCTTCCAATCTGCTAAGCTGTCTTACCTGAGCAACCACATTTTCTCGCTTTTCAACTTTTCTGTGAACTGACGATTCCTTACGAGTACATGCGAGAGGACGTTCCACACGAGCCTCACTTTCATACCCAACATCCAGGGGTATTTCATAATCACACAAATACATAATTTGCTTTTCCATATTCAGACTTATATTATGACTTATCATAAAATCTGCGCCAATCAGTACTTCGTTTACAATGTCGGCCACAATAAACTCATGAAAAGTCACAATATCGGCAATTCTTAACACCACACGTGTTTTCCCATGGACAGTAGCAGGCTCACCTGTAGCTGTTCGCAAGCTCACTCCGCTTAGTGGTTCGACAGCTCCTTTAACCAAGTCAGGCCTTATTATCGAGAATCCTGCACCAGTGTCGATAGTCAAAATGCGCTTTTTACCATCGATGTAGCCAAATGTCGTAATACATTTGTTACTCTTTGGCACTACTAAATTTATTATTGAGTCCTCAGATGCGAAAGGTAGCACTCCCTCCATACTTAACGGCGACTCCTGTGATGACTGAAGACTAGCCCGGTGGTTGTTTCTCGGCGGTGAAGCAGATCTTGAACTTTTTCTTCGTGCTTTACAGTCACGCTGTATGTGCCCAACCTTTCCGCAGTTATAGCATTTCAATTTGTTTTTGCCCAGCTTCTCATTTAAAACCCGCAAAACTGCTTCTTTAAGGCTCTTTATTTCCTTAATGATATCTCTATCATCATCAGCAGTTACATTGAGCCTTTGCACCTTATACGACCTCTGCTTTGCAACTATTCTCGCGGTTTCCTGAGCCAGGGCAAATGAAACTGTTTCTGCAAACGTTGACTTCAATGATGCACACACCGCATACTTGACATCAGCATCTCTTATACCGTTAATGAATGCTTCCGTTTTGAAGCTGTCCAACAATGGGTGATTCTCACCAGGGTATGTAAGCTGTACCAACCGCTCAGTCTCCAGTGCGAAGTCCTGTAAGGTTTCGTTTGCTTTTTGCACTCTGCCGCGCAACTCCATTTTGTAGATTTCCTTTTTGTGTTCACCTCCATACTTACGTTGCAGTGCTACCATAATTTCATCATAGTTGTTTCTGCTACTTACTGGTACACTTTCAAGCACTTCAGCCGCAGTCCCCTTTAAAGCAAGAATTAGCTCGATGGCTTTTTCCTCACTGTTCCATGCATTTCTGTTGGCAACTGTATCGAACTGGAACTTGAACACATTTAATGGAACACTACCGTCAAAGCAAGGGGCCTTTATTCTACTAGAAACTTCTGGAATAACACGCACTGGTCCCTCTTGGCATTGTAGACTATTTACTTTTGCTTCAAGATTGTGGAGTTTTTCATCAACTTCTATTTTTACATCAGACAGCTTTTTGTTGAATTCAATTTCCATGTCATTTACTCTTTCATTTATGACTGTGGAAGTCTCCTGAAGCTTCTCAAGTTTTTCATTAGTAGCCTGAAGTTTATCGTTAGTAATTCTAGAATTCTCTTGAATTTCAGCCAGGATGGTGCTTGACTTCTCCTCCATTTTTCTAGAAGTTTCATCCATTTTTCTAGAAGTTTCATCAATTTTTCTAGAAGTTTCAGCCAAGATATCGCTCGAATTTTCTTTTATCATCTGTACCATGCTTTTGGAATTATCGTCCATTTTTGCCATCATTGCAGCAAACATTGTGTTTAAATCCATACTGCTAGCAACTGCACGAGTACATACCCCTATTTCTTCCTTGTCCTCAAATTCGTGGCTAACAATGTCGATATTGCGTCGCTCGAATTCATCTATTAGTCTCTTCTGCAGCTCTGCTTTATTACCTGCAGTTGGCAGCTCCAACTTGCTCAACTCTTTCTTGAGCTGTTCCACTTTAAGTTCTTCAAATTTCATTGTTGTCTATTTTTATATTTTTTATTTTTATTAATTATTTATTTTATTTATGCAATTTCACTTCTGACACCAATTGTTACGTTACTGCCTTTCAATAACGTTTTGGTTTATTTCCTTTATAATAAACCGTTCCGAGTTCTTTATTGCAACTTTAATAAAATAAATAAAACACAAACACTTTAAACACTATTAACAATTTACTCAACTCTATTTAGTACTAAGTCTTTTTAACAACCGTAATTTATAGCTTTTATTCACAACCAACTATAATTTTCTCAGCGTTATGCGTTATTGACAAAGTCTGAACTAAGAATGAATTTATTACGCTAGTCGCCGCTAGTATTTATACAGCAATTTGGTTGTCTAGAACATTCGAAATGTTTTTCGAAGGTTCGAGGCTTTACTATTTATTCACCACACTTTAATTTGATTTATGGCAGCACTAATGTTTACATAATTTTACCTCATCAGTATAAGAAGCTTTTTTAACGGTCATTTCTAGGTCTTTCTGCACATTGGGATTGAAGTGTACTAAATTATAACAATTTTTAATAACAATGTAAACTAGTAAAATTACTTATGAATACAAGACCACAAATAAATACAAGATAACTAATAAAAACAACTACAACTAATTCTTAACTAAAGTTACTTTCGTAACAATATGAATAAAAATTATACTATAAACTTTAGGTTAGGCAACCTTATAGTTTATAATATATCCCATAAACTTTCCTAAAAATGTCTTTAATATGTCCAAATCGCTTACAAATGAAGACATAAAAATAAAGTTAGTTTTCTATGACTTGAAAACATAATGCCTGCTGTCGACAACAATTTAAGATGCACAAACCTTAGCGAATAAAAATTACGTCATACAATGATTTAGTTCAAAATTCATCACAATATTATGTCGATTTTATTTTTTCACAGAAAAAAAACAGTTTTAGTCTTTACTTTCCTCTACTCCACTTAAAGGCAAGCTCTTCTCACGATTATCTGTTTGCGATTTCCATTATTAAATTTCATTATTGGCAATATATTATCCGGTACTATGAGTTTTAGTACTTCGTGAGGCTTTTGTTTTGTGTTTTTAGCTTAATATGTTGCAGTGGATCAGTGGAAAATGTTGTTGTTGTTAAATGAACGATCATGCAATAACTTGGTTAAACATATTTATGTTTTTCTAACTGAGCGACCCGGCTTCGAGCGGAAGCTTTTTACTAATGAGAAGTGAAAAGGAATTTCATAATTTACATGCAAAACTTTTTAAAAAGAGATCAACGATTAAGTGTAAGGATTCAAAATTAATAATAATAATAAAAATGTAAAATAGAAGAAGAGTTCTTCGAGTTTGTACTAAAATTATCTCTTATTAATAATCATGAGGAATAAAAAGAAGGCAATATATTATGAACTTAAATTTTCCGGGTTTTACCAGAAGTTTTTAGATTTATTTTTCTTTACAAACCATCTTCTGAAAATTTCGAATCGAATAGAAAAAAAATCAGCTACGTACGTGATGCAATTACATACATGGACCGTTTAATTTTTATATATATAGATTAAACATATAGAAGACTAATTTTATCATAATATGATTGCCTGCGACTAAAAAATTTTTGAAATATGCATAATCATAGCCCTGTTTGACAATTCTTCGTTAAAAAAGAACAATATGTTTTCATCGATGCTAGAACACGCTATGCTTCAAAACATGGTATTTGAAATTTGATTGATTCGCTTTTGGAAAGTAAACGTTAAAAAGTTGCGAAAAAATCCCATTTTGAATTGTAAGTGCAGTAAGTTTCCAGGAATTCAAACCCAAATTTAGCATGATTTTAAAAGAGAGATGTGGCTTTTTATTCGATTAAAATTACTGAAGGACCCATGAAATACATATCGCGCATTAAATCATAAGCAGGCGCATCTCAAAATGGATCTAAATCGTTTTTTTTTTTTTCATAAACTGTTGCGTCACTTTTTTTTAACTTTTCTTCTTTAACATTTGTGAGACTCAATTTGTAAAACAAAAATTGCAACTATGTTTATGAAGCCTGTTTTCTGCCTCTTCTAAACATTTTGAGTTGTGCCTTTTTATGTTTTAGTGTATGATATGTATATGAGGCAATCCAAGTCAAATCGGACAGTTTGAAGAAAAATATTTTTTCATTTGCTTTATTTTTTACTTGATGTCCCTTCTCAACAGCACTTTACAGCAAATTTTCAAATTTTTTTGACTTATGGTTACAGAGATATCTAATATTAAAAAAAAAATCGAAATATAAGAAAACTATGTTCAAATAAATACTCATAAGTTTTTCAATATTGGTCCAAATAGAATAGTTATTTTTTTGTATTTTTACTTTTTTTGTCCACTATCTAAGAAAAAATAAAAAAATAAATTTGCACAGTGGGATTGGATGTGATTTTGGGATTTAATATATTAAATAAGTTTTTTTCACTGTTTGTACTCTTTGATTTTCTTGATTTTTTTTTGTATAAAACTTTGATTTGTTCCACAAATTTTCAGACCCATTTGGCTATGGGATTCAAATAACTACTAATTTTTCTGATTTTTTGAAATTTGTTAAAACAATTTTTCGATAATAACCATGAAATGAAAAAAGGAGAGTGCGTAGAGAGTGGCAATTGCACAGATCTCCTCAACTTAAGAAATTATTAAAAGAGTGTCCAAAAAGGCTAAGAAAATTACTGCAGTCTCAGAAAACGGCTTCCGTGGAAAAATATCTTAAGGACCTAGATGCAACTCCACAATCAGACTACTCATTATGGCGTGCAGCTAGAAATCTCAAAAGGCCCGTTATCTCGAAACCACCATTAAGAAACCTGAATGGAAGTTGGGCAAGAAATGATAATGAAAAAGGAAACCTGGGGCCTAATTCTGGCATTCGTGATCGAGTACTTTCTCGATTCGAAAGCAAATTTATTTCAGTCGATACTGAACGAATCGAAATTTTTTATTTTGTATTGTGAAACTCAAAGTATATGCTTTACAACACTGAAAAAATAATTTCGATTCGTTCAGTATTGACTGAAATAATAAGATATTAAATTGCTTTGGAATCGAGAAAGTGCTCGATCACGACTGCCAGAGTCAGGCGCCTGTTTGTAAATCACTTGAAAAACGTATTTACGCCAAATATATCTGACGATATAGCGGACGAGTTACCGCCTGTTAATTTTAGAGCAGCTATCCCCCTAAGATTTGAGATAAGAGAAATAGAAAAGAACTAAACACCATGAAGGCACCTGGTATTGATAAGATCAGTAACAAAATGCTTGTGGAGCTACCTCGCATAGCAAAGAAAATTATTCTTTATATTTTTAATGCTATTTTACGCCTTGAATACTACCCTCAAGAATTGTAGGTCTCCTTGGTTACGATGATAACAAGCTTTTGATAAAGTCTGACATGGAGGCTTGTTACATAAATTAAAGCTAAACCTATCGGTTAACACACACAAGCTGTTAGAAAGCTACTTGGTCGGTCGAAAATGTATTATTAAAGAAGGTGATTTTTTAAGTTCTAATCAGCCAATTGAAGCTGGAGTGCCTCAGGGAAGCATCCTGGGCCCACTTTTTCACCTTATCTATACCTCGGACATGCCAACAAACAATTACACCCTAACCTCAACTTTTGCTGATGATACAGCTTTCCTAAGCGTACACGAGAACAGTCGTGAAGCATCTCGATACCTGCAGGATCATGTATTTCAACTAGAACTGTGGTTAAAACAATGGAGAATAAAGGTCAATGAGCAAAAATGCGTACATATTACATTCACCTTGCGTCGAGAAACATGCCCCCCTATTAAAATCAATAATCAACAATCGCATGTCAAATATCTCGGTATTCATCTAGATCGGCGTTTAACATGGAAATGCCATATCGAAGCAAAATTAACCCAAATGAAACTTAGTCTCGATTGCAAACTACTACTTTACAACTCTATTCTAAAGCCAATATGGTGCTACGGTATTCAACTATAGGGCACTGCATCGGCCTCAAATATCGAAAAAAATCAAAGGCGCCAAAATAAACTTCTTCGAATAAACACAGCTCTGCCCCTTGGTATGTTAAAAACTCAAATATCCACAAGGATCTCAATGTGCCACTGGTAAGGACTATTATTACGAAGTATGCGGTAAAATATTTAAAAAGGCTAGATTTGCACCCAAATCCACTAGCTCGAAATATTTTAAATGATAGCGGCCACACTCGCTTAAGGAGAAGAGACACTGCAGCACTTACCCATTAAGATGAGCGATAAACACATATATAAATGTGATACAGAACCCGTGATGAAGAAAATTTTTGTCTGGCATTGGCAGGACATAAAATAAAGAATTAGGATAAGATTTGATTAATTATTGTTAGTTCATATTTAATATATGAAGATTCAATAAATAAATAATGAAAAAGAAAAAAAAAAAATTTCAAATCGATATTTTAAATATTGCATCGTTAATTTCGAATAACTTTTATTTTGGAAAATATTAGAAAATTTTTTTTAAATTTTTTATGCCGAAAAACTTTGGAGTCGGAGTCGCGAGTTTTTGTGGGTACTACGACTCCGGCACAAGAACCTCAACTCCGACTCCACAGCCCTGCTAGTTACTCAATATGTATGATTTCTGGAAAACTGGCCCGGCAATTTTTTGCACGGAAAGCGTTTTATATTCTTTAGTACGTCTACTTTCATATTCTATTGCGTTTTTTCCTTGACGTTGACTCTAAACCCCTTAAAAATTAAGTCCCAGTTTTTACTGACCATTTTGGATGAACCCAGATTTCTGGAAAACTGGCCCGGCAATTTTTTGCACGGAAAGCGTTTTATATTCTTTAGAACGTCTACTTTAATAATCTATTGCGTTTTTTCCTTGACGTTGACTCTAAACCCCTCAAAAATTAAATCCCAGTTTTTACTGACCATTTTGGATGAACCCAGATTTCTGGAAAACTGGCCCGGCAATTTTTTGCACGGAAAGCGTTTTATATTCTTTAGTACGTCTACTTTAATAATCTATTGCGTTTTTTCCTTGACGTTGACTCTAAACCCCTTAAAAATTAAATCCCAGTGTTTACTGACCATTTTGGATGAACCCAGATTTCTCGAAAACTGGCCCGGCAGCGTTTTATATTCTTTAGTACGTCTACTTTCATAATCTATTGCGTTTTTTCCTTGACGTTGACTCTAAACCCCTTAAAAATTAAATCCCAGTTTTTACTGACCATTTTGGATGAACCCAGATTTCTGGAAAACTGGCCCGGCAGTTTTTTGCACGGAAAGCGTTTTATATTCTTTAGTACGTCTACTTTAATAATCTATTGCGTTTTTTCCTTGACGTTGACTCTAAACCCCTTAAAAATTAAATCCCAGTTTTTACTGACCATTTTGGATGAACCCAGATTTCTCGAAAACTGGCCCGGCAGCGTTTTATATTCTTTAGTACGTCTACTTTCATAATCTATTGCGTTTTTTCCTTGACGTTGACTCTAAACCCCTTAAAAATTAAATCCCAGTTTTTACTGACCATTTTGGATGAACCCAGATTTCTGGAAAACTGGCCCGGCAACTTTTTGCACGGAAAGCGTTTTATATTCTATAGTACACCTAGTTTCATAATCTATTGCGTTTTTTCCTTGACGTTACCTCTTACCACCAAAAAATGAAATATCAAACTCGGTTTTACTAATGCATACTTTATATTTTTTTTTAATACTTTTTTTTGTTAATATTTATGACTTGTCTTTTTATGACACAGAAGTCTTTTTTTACACTTAAATTAATTATTTTAATACCTTTATTTATATATGTTATATTTTGTTATTGCTTATTAACCCTCCGACGAGCGGTTACTTTTTAGTCGGTCGTTGAGCGGTAAGGTCCGTAGGGACCTTATATAAAAATGCATGGAATTTTGCTAAAATTTGTATTTATTTTAATTCATTTTGATGTAAATATGTTAAAATATTACTTTGTTATTATTTTGAACATGCTTTAAACATTTGTTTTAAGAAATTTAGTACATTTTTTAGTCATTCATATGAAAATTCATACAAGGTCCCTACGGACCTTACTGCTCAACGGCGTACTAAAAGTCTTTAAAATAAAAAATAAAATACTCTGCAAATAAGAAATCTCCTGGAATTAGTATTAAAACACTAATAACACTCCAATAATAGAAGTCATGAAATATGTGGCCATTCTCCCCATCCGTTTTTAAATGGCACTTGTTTAAAGTGCACAGGGACCTTACCGCGCGTCGGAGGGATAATTTTTTGCGAGATTATTTGCTTTAAATTACAATTTCTCATTGTTATTCGAACACCCTAATTCTTAAATTTCTAAATTTTGAATTCCCAAAAGCAAAACTCCCATTATCATTTTAATTCCCAAAAGCATTTAATTCCCATTTTCGCCTCAATCCCCAAAAGCATCAATTCAATTTTACGTTTTCGTGGATAACTATCAATGTTGCCAACTTTTTTTGAAGACTTTCCGTCAAATCGCACTTCAAAAACCGCTAGAAACCGCTAAATTTTTTATTTAGCTTAAAATGTTTTAAAAATATCGCTAAAATCTTTTGTAATATGTTTACACAAATCTAGATATAGTGTGCTTTTTTAAAGGTTTATGTCTTTCAATTAAAATTATATTGTAAGGTTTTTAATTACACTAAATCTTTTAGTCCCGCGAACGTAAATTGTTGATATTCATAAAAAATTCAGGGATTTGCATTGCTTGAAATCTATCCATACATTAGAGTTAATTGCACTTAACCTAGATTTGGTATTGAAGCTAAAAATGTTATACCGTAGACCAAGATAAAAATAAATAAATCGTCAAAGAATAGAATAAATTAAATGCGAGACAATTGGTTTTAAATTTTACACTATTTTATATTTGATATATACATGTATATTACTTTCTAAAGAACATTAATTAAAAAGTTTGAATATATGTTTAACATGGCCAATACTGCTTTATTCGTTTATAATTTTTTAAAGTTTTTGCTGGCCATTATTTCAAACATTATGTTAAATCATGCTTGAAAACTATTTACAATCCTAACAAATGAATAAATCTTCGCTTAGAAAACTAGAAATAAGGTTTGAATTTATACAGAAAAATTTTGATATATGTATCTAGTTGCAAGCTTGTTAATACTATACAACAAACTTATATAAACCCAGGCAAAGGCGTAAAACTGCGCTCTATTGTTGTTTAATAAAGCATCATAAGCAGTATTTCTTGAATTCTCGAGTTACAGACGTTGTTTGGCGTTAGGTTTGACAACCGTATGGAAGTTTTTTCCGGGGGATAATAAAAAATACTTTTCATTTTTGGTTGCTTAAGTGCTTTAATATAAACATTGATTTGCTGTAGACAACACGCTTTTAACTCTAGCTTTGACTATAGATTATTTTTTGATCGATAAAAATTGATACCACTGGTCTGCAGTAAAAATTGTTTTAAATAAATTCAAGTCCGTTCTCAGTTTTTTTTCTGTCACGTCTAATTTTTTTATTGGCTGAACAAATATTTCGCTCAAACTAAGGCGGTTATGTTAATACATTTCATTATAACTTAGGAACTAGTTGTCCTATTTTGATCAAAGCAAATTCAAATGATTAGAAATTAAATTTCCTTTAAGCCACCGATATAATATATTTTTTATGTTTTTAACTGTTTCGTAGTTATTTAGAAACTACTTTTCTTAAATTTGCCGAACAGTTAAATCAGCATAATCAACGTTTAGTTAACATAACTACAAAATTAGAAAGATCGCGAACATAATTTGACAGAATAATCCTAATAAGAAAATTTATAAAAATTGCTTAAAACGTTGTAAAATGTTTTTAAAGCGGAAAGAAATTAAATTCCTACAAAAAACATTTTTTCTTCTTACTAAACTATTTTAAATTTTATTTTCTAATGATATTAAAAACCCGCTAGATATCCCGCTAACCGTCAAAACAGAAATTTTACCTCGATGGACACATAAAAACCGCTAGAATCGCGGTAAAACCGTCAAATTGGCAACAGTGATAACTATCGACGCTATCTTGGCGGACGTTGCGCTTTTTTCTTTTGTAAATATCAGCTGTTTTTGTTATTACTTAAAGATTGCCTCGTAGTATATTTATTATATGGGTTTCTTGTCAACTGTGAAACGAAGAAGACGTTTTTTTTTAGAAAGCTCTAAAAAATATTAAAAAAAATATATTTGAATTTTCTGTCAAACTAAAAAAAAATATTTAAAATATATAAAATTTTTTTTTTTTTCAAATAAAAAAAAATTTGTGTGAATACAAATATTTGCAAGAATTAATTGAATTTTAAGGAAATCGTAATGGAACGTGATCCATTACTTTCCCAGTCTGGAGGGCGTCCTCCTAATATTTCTAAGGGAGCTGTTTCTAAACAAAAGAAGGAAACTTTGATAATAAATAAAAATCTTTCTGGCTCCCAAGCATGGGCACAAGTTTGTAATACAGCAAATGATGGTTTAAACGCAATAGATGTTAGTAAAAATTCCCAGCTAGGGAAGCAATCGCTTGATGCAGTGATGGCACAGCCATCAACATCAATTCAATCAAAGGAGGATTCGCAAGTGTTAATGGGAAATAACACTATTAGAATTTTGGAAAATATACAAATTCCTGATTTGCAAGATGAAAAAGAAACTGAAGACTTTATGGATCATGAAGGCTGTTCAATTTCTTCAATGGACGATGATTTCAAAATGGTCAAGAACAAAAAAAGAACATACCAAGGTGACGTAAAAATTGATTTGTCAAAATGTAATTTTAATAAGTTAGATAAGTTAGTAGTAAATAATGTAAACCGCACGAATAAATTTTCACTTTTAGGAGATTTAGTTTTAGAGGCTGAAGAGCCAATTGATAACACAAATTCAAAACAAAATAACTCCCAAACATCTGTAAAGACCAGTAATTCTTATTGTCCTCCAATATTTTTGGAAAATGTAAATGTAAAATCCTTAATTGACCAACTTAATTCCAAAAATGTTGAATTTAAGATTAAAAACCAGTCTAAATATAGAAGTAAATTGTTTTTGAAAGATTCTTCTGCACATTCGGAAATGATGCAGCTGCTAAAGGAAAGAGAGATATCTTCTTACACATATACTCCTACGGAGTATAAGCGACAGAAAGTAGTTTGTAGAGGTCTGTATTACAAATCTGATGTCAATGATATTAAGTCTGAAATAGATAGAATTGTCCCAGATACTGTTGAATCAGTTTCTAAATTTTCTACTGAGTATTCTAGAAAACAGGGTATTGAAACAGGTTTGTTTTTAGTATTCCTTAAACCTAATCGTAAGGCAAGCGAGTTAATCGGCTTAAAGTATATTCTGAATCAAGTTGTTTCATGGGAGCGGCCAAAGGCTAATACTAAAGTCCCACAGTGTTGGAGGTGTCAAAAGTGTTAAGTGCAGTGAGAAGCATGCACCAGGCGAGTATTCTTTTATCCAAGAAGATAATGTTTTGCCATTTTGTGTCAATTGTGATCAAAGTGGACATACTTCAAATTACAGGGGTTGTCCTGTGTATAGAAACTATGTGTCATTTAGGAAAAAATCTTATAGGGAAACCAAAATTAGAAAACTGTCTGCATCAGATAATGTTGCTAGAGCAATAAATCCATCTAGTGCTATTGTTGAGAACAAGCCGTATGCTAGTTTATTTAATGTTTTAAATGACGTTCCAACTCAGGCTAGGGTGGAAAAGCCTGCTTTAGTACAGGAATTTATGAAGCTTGCCAAGGCTTTATGTGCTCCGGATCCTCTAAGTTTAGAGGATAAAATTAAAAATTTTATGGTAAACTACAAAACAATGACTAGAGATCAGGCCAAGAAAGAATGCTTGAATTTAATTAAAGATATTCAAAATGTCTATGGTCCGTAATTCTTTAAATTTAATGACATTTAATGTTGGTTCTCTTGTCCATATTGGTAGGAGAATTGAACTGAATAGGTTACTGGATCAATTTAATGTTGAGATAGCTTTTTTACAGGAAACACATTTGACTGCGGGGTCAAATGTAAATTTTGATAAATATATTTTTTTAAAGGATGATAGTCAATTAGGTGTTGGAATATGTATTAGGAAAGCAATTTCTTTCTCCAGGGCACATGTTCCTAATCTTTCGTTTCCGAATTTATTCGTAGAAATTAGTGTGTCGATCAATGGCAGTTTAAAGAAAATTCTTTGCGGTTCCGTTTATTTCAATTGTAACTCTAATCGTCAAAATATCGCTGGTGGCCTTTCCTCTATTTTGAACTTTTCAAACCGTTACGATGGTTTTATATTAGGTGGTGATCTAAATGCTAAGCACATTTCTTGGGGTGATGCTATCAATAATTTTAATGGAGAAGTGCTTTCAACTTGGCTTCAGAACGAATCTATTTCTGTTACAAGAATTTGTGATTCGTATCCCACTTACCCTGGTGGTTCATCTCATTTGGATCATTTTATTGTAAGCAATGACATCGTGGATAATTTGCATCAAAACTTCAAAACATGTACTCTTCCCACTTTCTCGGATCATCTACCATTAAGTCTTTGTATAACTTTGTTGAATTTTAATTTTATTTTCAAAACTCCTGACCATTTTGTTTCTTATAAAGACACAAATTGGAATTCGTTTAAAATGGATATAGGTAATGCTTTGCTGAACCACTTTCCACCGAAAAATAGAAACTTATCTAATAATGAGATAGATTATTTTATAGAGGAGTTTAGTACGTCTATTAATTTTGTTGCACAAGTGCATACCAAAAAAATTTAAAGTAAAAATCAGAAATATGTTCTAACGGAGAAGGTAAGAAAGTTACTTAGAATAAAATACAATTGGCAAAGGGATTTGAAGAGAATATTTACTAGAACTTTAAACAGAAATCATCCTGAGTATTTGCTTATTTCTAAGCAAATTGATTTAATAAAAATTTTAATAAAGGAGCAGATTGAAATAGAACAGGCGAATTTATTTAATTCTAAACTAAGGGAAATTAAACCCGGTCCGTGGGCTTATAAACATATTTTTAAAATTATTGGAAATAAGAGTCGTCCCTTAATAAAGGAGGTTTCTGAGAATGGTGTAAAAATTGATCAGTTAGGCGATAAATTAAATGTTTTTAAGAATCATTTTACAACTGTTTATCGAGCTTCGCCACCAAATAGAGATATTTTAGATATAAATGATACAATAAATTATACAATTTTTAATGCTCCAGATTGTATTCCATTTAGTGATGAAACGACATCATTGAATAACGGAAACGACTCCAAATTAATTTGCATCGAAACCCTTTTAAACACCTCGAAATTAATAAATAACAAAAAGTCTTGTGGATTGGACAATATATCAAACTTCTTGATTAGAAAATTTCCTATTAAGGCTTTTGAATATTTGACAATATTATTCAACAATTGTTTGAATAATTGCTATTTCCCACGTGATTGGAAGGTTGCGAAGATTATACCAATCCCGAAAGAGAAAGGTAATTCTGACATAAACAATTTTAGGCCAATTTCGCTACTCTCGAATCTGGGGAAGTTATTTGAGAGAATTATAAGAGAAAAAATGGATTTAAGTTTGGATAATGCATACATTCCTCAGAATCAATTTGGGTTTAAGAAGGGTAGTTCCACCGTTCATGCCCTTTTGAAATTTCATAACGATGTAGTCCAGAATTTAAGAAAGGGCCAATGTACTATTGCAGTCTCTCTTGACATCGAAAAAGCTTTTGATAAGGCTTATCATGACGGCATTTTATACAAAATGATAAACATTGGCTTTGAGTCTTCAATAATTAAACTCTTTCGAAGCTTTTTCGATGACAGGAGATTTTGCGTGCAAATTGATAATAAGTGTTCATCACAGGGTGAGGTCTCTTGCGGTGTTCCACAGGGCTCTGTATTGGCAGCCCATTTGTATAATATTTTTATTAATGATTTTCCTCATGAATTTAATAACTCTAGGGCTATACTTTATGCCGACGATTCGCTTCTTTATGCTCACGACGAGTCTCCGCTGGTTGCGCTCCAAAATGTTTCATCGCACCTTAAACATGTCGATGAATTTTATTCTCATTGGGGAATAAAAATTAACGCTTCAAAGAGTAACGCAATTTGTTTACGAAATGCTTCCGGAAAGTGTAAATACACTGTTGTTCCGGAGAGCAAAAATTTAAAGATATTTCTAAATGGTACTGAAATTAAATTTAAGGACAGCATAAAATACCTTGGAGTCAACATTAATAAGCTTTTAAAATTTAATAATCACGTTTCTTACAATTTATCCAAGGCTAATCGTGTGAAAGGGGCATTTGCAAGGCTTTTTAATAGTAAGTTTTTACCAATACAGACGAAACTACTTTTGTACAAAGTAAGTATAAGATCAATAATTCTCTATGCTTTTCCAATATGGTTTAGTATCTCAAAAACAGCAATGAGGAAAATGGAAGTTTTTGAAAGGCATATTTTAAGAAAATGCATAGAAAAAAATTACAAGTCGATAAATAAAAGATTTTCAAATAAATTTGTTTACGAAAATGCCAACATTACTCCAATTTCTTTTTACGCTTTAAATTTAATGAAACATTTTGTACAGCGGCTCTCATACTTTGAGGGCAGTGTAATTCGGGACATTTTATCAACTGAACAAGGAATTAATTGGTCAAACACCAATTATCTTTCAATAATTGGGATTTTACAGGAACAAATTAGTAGTTTTCCTGGTCCAAACTTTTATTCACGTACTACTCCCGGCATTCACAGGGGCTAATTTTTTTTATGATTTTTGTTTTCTTTTTTATATCTAGTTTAAGTTATAGTTGTAAGGTTTAGATTTAATTATATTAACAGTAGATAAAACTCTACGTCCAAAAGTAAGAGCCGGGAGCAAGCACTGTTTGTATTTAAATATTTTTGTAATCAATTTTGTAATTTGATTATTTCTATTTAATGTCGATAAGCAAGTCGCATATACTCAAATATATACAATTGTAATTAAAATAATACTCTATAGTTTTAAGTTATCCAAAAATCTTATGTTCTCAAACCTTGTATTATGAAAAAATGAAGTCTCAATAAAGTTAAATAACTAACTAACTATATTTATTATATCACTGTATGCCTTAAAGTATGCCCTTACTTTTAATTTTTAAATACAATAATAACCAGTGTTTAAAAGGCTACTTCCATAGTAAATCAAAGCTACGAAAACACTGTATCTTTAGTAAAAAATAAAAACAAATAAAAAAACTAATGAGTTTTAAGCGCCACAGAAATTTGTCATCACCGGAACAATTAATCAATAATAATAACAAGAAGCAATTAGCGACTAATATTATGGATAATCAAACTACTCCTGATGTATTTTCTTGGGATAAGCTCTGCAACCTTTTAGATGCAAAATTAAAAGATGTCACCAGAAAGGAAGACCTTGTATCAATCAAAACAGAAATTGAGGAACTTAGAGAAGAAAACGTTAAACTAAGAAATGAAATCAACAAACTTACAACTCGCCTTGAATATATTGATCGAAGGACTCGTTCAGCGAATATTGTCGTTAGTGGCTTAAATAGCAATAACAACAACGAAGCTAAAAATGAATTTACTAAATTATGCACCAACGTACTTAAGGTTAACATACATGTTACAAATGCGCGTAAATTGCCATCGAAAAATACATTTTTATTTACACTGGAAACAAATATGCAAGATATCAATGTAATAGCTGCCAAGGGTAACTTGAATGATGGTTAGATTTTTATTCAAAAGGATTACACCAATGAAGAACAAAATGTGAGATATAACTTAAGGCAAATAAAAAAAGCTGTTGCAAACCCTCAAAATAATTTGAAGGTCAGGATGGGTGAATTCTGTATTTTTATTAATAACAAAAGATACACTTGGTCCATGGGAAAAGCAGTTGCTAATTGTAATGATGATGCTGAGTTTTTAAGAAATTTATTGTCTGAAGCCAATTCCTCTATAGATGTCACAGTTCCAAATATGAACAATAATGTTGAAGATGTTGCTACAACCTCAACAAATGTCCCTGCATAATAGCAATACAATACATGCCGTTTAGTCTCATATAATGTAGCAAACCTTGCCAGTTCTCTTAGTTTAGGAAATTTTGTAACTTTTATATTTGAATTTGATATTTTCTTCCTTTTTGAAACTCATGTCATAGCTGAAAAACGACAACTTTTTACTACATACTTTCAAAATTACAAATTATATTGGATTGATGCAAAGAAAACCCATAATGCTGGTCGTGCTAGCGGTGGATGCTTGCATGGCTTCAAAAAGGAAATACAAAAAGCTTTTAAATTAAAATTTTCGATTCATGCAAATAATAACGTTATACTAACAGCTAATCTTGATGGTAATTTGTTTTATTTTATACCCCGCTATTTAAACTGCACTAATTGGAACGTAGATTTTGAATTGTTTGAAAATTTTTTACTAGAACTTTCTCCTACAAATTTTTGCATAGTTGGTGATTTGAATGTGACGTATAGGTGATGAGCAAATTTTAGATCCTAACCTTCTACACAACTTTCCACATATTAATAAGATCAGACTCTCGAAAGACAGAACGTGTAATACAAAAGGAAGCAGGCTTATAGATCTAGTTGAAAACTTCGGAGGCATAGTACTTAATGATAGGACAGTTGGTGACGCACAGGGTGAATATAGTTTTTGTGGCGGAATTGGTAGCTCTGTTATAGACTTCTGTATTGGTTCTCAGAGTTTTTTGAACTTCGTTGATGATTTTAGTATTGCTTGTAAACCTTACTCTGACAATATGCCGCTTGTACTTAAACTAATTGTTCCAATGTCTCACAATAGAGCTGCAGCCGATTCAGTACTCCAAAGAATACGATGGAATGATAAATTTGCGGTAAAGTACTCAGAAAATTTAACGATTCTTACTAGAAATACAAATTTTGCACTCAATATCTCTGTTGATGAAATGGTACCATCTGTTAAAAACAAAATCTTAAAAGCTAACGTTACTACCAACAATAAGTTTTGCTTTAAACCAAAACAAAAATGGTTCAATTGGAAATGTGCACGCTCTCGATAAAATATGATGAAACTTCTTAACAAGTATAGAACAAAGCATACAAATGCAAATAAGGCAAAGTATCTTTCTGCCAAAGCCAACACAGAAAAAATGAAAAACCAACTTCAATTAACGCATTTGTTAGAAATTTGTACTATTAATTAAATTCTTTACTGATTTTCCGCCTGCAAACAAATTGATCATATCAATTAACGCATTTGTAAGTTTGAGCTTTTCTTGCTGTTTAGTTTCAATCAATAGGTTTAATTGAAATTTGACCACCAGTGAAAGAGGCTATATAAAACGTAAAAACAAATCAAAATATTTTTTTCAATCAACACAGTTAATTGAAACAATTATAAAATTGTTTGAGAATTTAAAATATGTTAAAGTTTGTGAGTATGTTTTCATATTTGCAAATATACACACAAACATTATAATTTTTATTTTCAATTAAGGCAAATTAATTGGAACAATTAAAAAAATTGTTTAAAACAGCATTATTGAATTAACTGAAAAAATTTTGGTGAAAATTTTTTCTGTGAAATATCTAAGAATATGCAAAAATAGTAAACTTGAATTGTATGTAAAAAATTTAGAACAACTTAACTTTGTTAACTGCAGTAAAGCCTGGTGGAAACTGTCAAATGATATGAAAACACGAACGTGCATTACGAGGGGTGACTTAACATCAGATGACTTTCATACACATTTTAGTACTATGCTCGGAAACACAGAACACGCAAATTTATTACAATGGTGTATGCCTTGTTTTACTGATGCTTTTCTTGATTCACCAATTGAACTCTGTGAGCTCTCTTCAGTGCTACTTTCATTAAAACATAACAAAGCTCCAGGATCTGATGGCATCAGTTATGAATTTTACAGATATGCTCCCGTTTGTTTCGTAAACGAAATTCTTTGTCTGCTTAACCAAATTTTCTTAAAGGAAACCATACCAAGCAGCTTTAAAAAGTCAATTCTGATTCCGCTTTTGAAGAAAGGAGATCCAAATAGTCCAACAAATTATCGAGGATTATCGTTAATTGACACATTGTGTAAAATTTTTAATAATATTCTCTTAAACCGTATAACTAATTGGATTGATGTCAACAACATATTAAACGAGTATCAGGCAGGCTTTAGAAAAAACTACTCTACAATTGATAACGTTTATAATCTCACTAATATTGTTCATTTAAATAAGCATAACGGCAAAACACATACGCTTTCTTTGTGGATTTTTCCTGGGCATTTGATATGATACCAAGGAATTCTCTTTTTTACAAATTATCCTCAAAGATGATTCGCATCTTACAACTTTACTATGAAAATAACACAAGTCAAGTACTTTATGGTAACACATTTTCTGATCCGTTCAGTGTAGACAACGGTGTGAAGCAGGGATGTATACTTAGTCCTATTTTGTTTGTTTATACCTTAACGACCTGGCTGAAGCATTACCTGGTGGTGTAAATGTAGTAGATGAACCTATAAAAATTCTTCTATACGCTGATGACATTGTCATCTTATCTGGTTCGCCAAATATTTTACAGAATATGATTGATAAACTTTATACGTACTGCAACATTTGGTCCCTAAAGGTAAGTCTAAAATATTAATATTTCGCAGTGGAACAAGAATATCGAATAATCTGAAATGGAATTATGGCGAAGATGACATAGAAATCGTTAATAACCATAGATATTTAGGCATGGACCTTAATTTCAACTTGTCTTTCAAAAAACATATAGAAAATAAATTAACTACTTCTAAAATGGTGATTTCTTCAACATGGGCAAGATATATAAACCACCGCAAAATTTCAAACAGCAACAAACTAAAAATATTTAATGCAGCATCAAAATCTATTATGTTTTACGGAGCCCAAATCTGGGGATTTAAAAAATATGATGAAGTTGAAAAATTGTTCAGGTTTTTTATAAAAAAGATGCTTCTTTTACCAAGCAATACACCAAATTACATGCTTTATATTGAAACTGGCTTAAACACTTTATACGTTAATACCTTAAAGCTCCACTTTGATTACATTAATAAAGCACTGCGCATGCCTAGTTGCAGATTGCCACGTATTTTAGCTGAAAAGGTTATAGCTAAAAAGACGTATTGGGCAGAGGAATGGTTCACTTTATGTGGAAACATTAAATTTATACCCGACAATGCTGAAAACCCTATATGTTTATACTCAAAACAAATTCTAGACCTTTTATCAACTAAGGAAAGAGAAGATCTATTGTTTAACGCAAGAAACTCTCAATTTCACGATTTATATTCGCAGGTTGATTATTGCATGAAACCCCTTTCTGCTTTAGATTTGTCTTCTCGAGCTGCAAGTTTATTAATGAGAGCAAGAGGTGGATTATTAGATATTAATGCCAGGGCCTTCAAAAGTTCATCAGTTGGCCTGTGCTCACTTTGTAACCTAGACGCTACAGAAACCACTCTACACCTAATTGGAATATGTCCAATATACTACGAGTTCAGATTAAAATATTTTGGAAAAACTACTTTAGATTTGAATGAAGTTCTGAATATATTAAATGCTTTTGAATTTGATTACTTTACATTGTATAAATATTTGGAAATTTGTCTTAAATACAGGAAACTAATATTAAATGAATTTGAATAAACTCTGTATATTAATGAATTTAATAACCTCTTTATTATAAATTTTATGAAAAAAAAAAGAAATTTGGAAACAACGTAAATAAATGAAATAACTCATAGTGTAGACGACTAAAACACAAGCTTTGATAAAAAGTTAGTTTATTTAATTTGTTTAAGCAAAGATAATTTATTGAGATTTAGAAATAAAGAATAAAAGTAAAAAGCTTGGTTCTTCCAATAGTATATTGCGTGAAAAATATATGCGTGTTTCCTTTGGTTTTCTCTTCGCGTGTTCAATGACTAGTGTCGTTATTTTGAAAATTGTTGTGTTAGGCAGAGATCAAAAGCACAGCGTTGTATTTTGTGCCAGTGATGACAACATTCCCCTCACCGTAATCCTTTCTAAGAGGAGGATTCCTTAAATTTCAGGGCAGCTAATTTTACCACGGGACGACGTAATGACCCGTTGGCTGTAGAAACTTCTGCTGTACGTATTTGGCCATCTTTTCCGGAAAAAACTTGAGTTACTTTTCCCAATTTCCACTGGCTTCTGGGCAGGTTGGGATCCAATATAAGGACCATGTCTTCGACTTGAAGGGGTGTTACCTTTTCCTTCCATTTTGGGCGTTGTAGTAATTGTGGCAAGTATTCGACCACCCATCGCTTCCACATCCTATCTTTTAAGTTTTGTGCGATTCGCCACTGCTTTCGTAGACATAAATTCTCATCATCAGGGCCGGGTGTTTGTGTGGAGTTTAGCCCACCTATCAGAAAGTGATTTGGTGTCAAAGGCTCTTCAGATCCGGGATCTATAGGCAGCTGGGTTAGCGGACGGTTGTTTATGCATTCGGCCTCTATAATTGCGCTGCGAAACGTTTCTAGCCGTGGAGCTTCTTCCTTCAGAATTTTATATAACAACTGCTTCACATATTTGACAAGCCTTTCCCAGCAACCGCCTGCATGTGGATTGGCCAGACAATTGAAAATCCATTCAATATTATCTTTTGAAATGTTCCTTTGTATTTCATCGTAGTCGAAAAATCTATTTTCTTTCAGTATTTCCTTTTGAGCGCCAATAAAATTTGTGCCGTTGTCGCTTCGGATTCTGATGGGCACACCTCTTCTGTTTACGAAATTTCTTACACAAAGTAAAAATGCATCTGTGGACAGGTCGGCAGCAATTTCCAAATGCAATGCCCTTGTACCTAAACAGGAAAATAGGGCGATCCACCTCTTCTCTCTCCTTCGCCCGATTGTGACATAAAATGGACCACAATAGTCCAGTCCAACATAACTAAATGCACGCACGTAAGGGGTTAATCGATCAACTGGGAGCTGACCCATTAGCGGAGTCACAGGTTTGGCGCTGTCAAGAATACAGGACGAACATGACCTTTTCACTGATCATAACACCGAGCGAATGTATGGCACCCAAAATTTTTGCCTTACCTCATTAATTACTGCATGATCGTTTTGGTGATGATTTTTTCGATGACAATAAGCGACTAACATAAAGGTGACTGGGTGTTTATTCGGCATAATAATGGGATTTTTGGCGGTTTCTGGCAAACAGTATGCGTTGTCTATTCTGCCATTAACTCTAAGCAGCATATCATTATCCATATAAGGTGTCAACTGATAAATACTGTACGATTTTGACAGAGCGTTGCCCTTCATAATACACAATTTTTCGGCTCCAAACGCCTCCGTTTGCACCTGACGACAAATTAACTTCTCCCCTGCCTCAATTTCTCCAGCAGTCAATTCAGTGGATGTTTGCCCAATTCTTCTGGCCTTGATGTTAATAAAACGTAGAACCCAGGCAGCACATCGTTTTAATTTTAAAAAGTTCGAAAAATTTTCAGTTATTTCCGCTTAATTGAGTTTCTAAAAATGCACGACTTTCGACGCAATTAAACGGGAACTCAATTAAGCAGTACTCGGTTAATTGAGTCGCCGACGCAATTAAAACGAAAATCGCTTAATTGAGCAAGATGTGCAATAAAGCGAAACACCCATGTGTAGATAGAAAATGTAACTCATTTCTTTATTTATTTTATATAACATTTATTTATAAAACTGAAACATGACTTTCTTGATTTTTGTGGAGCAAAAACACATTAAGTAGAGGGAAACAATTAGCCGAAACATTTGCTTTTGTTTTTCGCAATGTGGTCTTATTTTGCGAAATAATTAAGCGGGTGACGCAATTAAACGGAACTCAACTAAACGGGTATTTTTACATAGACTGTTATACTGAAAGATTTCGTTCCATGGTTTTTAGTGCAATAAAACGGGAAACTCAATTAAGCGGGGCTCAATTAACCGAAAACTACTGTATAAAAATTGTTTCATTTACAGCATTTAACATTAAGACCACATCAACCTTTTCTTCATCTTGGCTTTGATTGGTTTTAGAAATAGTCGGGTCGACTGGCCAAGAGTGTTCCTCCAACGCCAGGAAATCAGGACCTTTCAGCCACCTAGTGTTGCTGTCAAACCGTATAGGCAATTTGGCTCTTGTGGCCTCATCTGCTACATTTAAACTGGTAGGTAGCCATTTCCATTGTTCAGGTTCAGTTGTCGCCAAAATTTCAGAAATGCGACAGGCAACGAACTGCTTGTACTCTCTTTCCGTTGATCTGATCCAAAATAAAACCGTTTAGGAGTCGGACCAGAATATCGTTCTGTGAATTTTGCAATTATGGGACTCCCCTATGACAGCTTTAAGACGGCAGCCCAAAACGGCTGCTTGTAATTCAAGGCGAGGAATCGTCATTCCTCTTGTTGGTGCGCAACGAGCCTTGGCTATAACAAAGGCGGAGTGAATATTGCCGTGTTGTTTTATACGAAAATAGGCGGCAGCAGCAAAAGCGCTTGAACTCGCGTCCACAAAAATATGAAGCTGAATCTCATCAGCTACTGGCAGTAACTCAGAGTAACAGCGGGGAATAGATAGTCGTTTAACCTTATCAAATTCTCAACACCAGGCGTTCCATTGCGTCAAAATTTGTTGAGGAATTTGATCATCCCATTGTATACACAATTTCCATGTTCGCTGTATAAGTAGCTTTGAAAAAATCGTGAAATTCGCCAAAATCCAAATGGATCAAAAATCGCCATAACTATACCCAAAATTTCTCTTTTGGTGGATGGACGTTTGCCCTCTAATACATCAGCACAAATTTTATGGAACTTTATATGAAATTCGAAACTGTCAGAGTCTTTGTTCCAGTATAAGCCAAGAGTTTTATCCGTGTTACTCTGTTTTTCCATTTTCAGTGTTGTTGGACCACCGTTCTCACCACCGTTTAGTAGACACTGTAGCTCCCCTGAGTTCGATGAGAAATTTCTTAACTTAAACCCGGCGGCTGCATTTATTTGAATGGCATGCTGTGTGACTTCAAGAGCCTCTTCAAGAGAATCAAAACTAACGACAAGGTCATCCACATACATATGATTAATAACAGTGCTGGTGCCCTAAGGCCATGTCGACCCAAATTCCCTTGCGTTGAGGTTTTTAACGTATTCTGCACAACAAGGTGAACAGACTGACCCGAAGATCATTGACCTCATTATATAAACACAGACATCGCTACCCAATCCATTTTCGCGCCACAAAAAGCGTTGCGAGTTTTGATCATCATCCTTTATAAATAACTGAGAAAACATTTCCTGTATATCCCCAGCCACCGCTATTTTGCCTTGACGAAATTGAAACATGATCACCTGAAGAGATTTGGCTTGTTCAGGACCCTTTAATAATACCGAATTGAGGGACATGTTTGAGGACATTGCGGCAGCATCAAATACAACCCGTAGTTTCTCCGGTTTGTGTGGATTAACTACGCCAAAATGTGGTAAATACCATACTTTACCACGCTCAAACGTTTTGACCTCTATGGTTGACAATTTGCGGGCATAACCCTTTGAAATATATTTTTCAATTTCATTTTTATATCTGTCAGCGTATATCTAATCTCGTTTCATTTTATTTTCTGTTTTCAGTAGACGATTCTTGGCCATTTCAAAACTTTCCGGTAGGAACACATCATCTCTTTTCCATAGTAAACCTGTTTCGTAATGACCCTCTATTTTTCGGCATGTATTTTCCAAAATATTTCTGGCACGTTTATTGTCTTCTAATTCCAGCACGAAATTTGTTGCCTTTACACCAAAATTCTCAATTGAGAAATAGTCTTGTACCAACTGGTAAACTTCCTTCCATGAGCCACTCTCATTAATATGGCAGATTCTAGCAGTGCTATTTTGTTTTTCTAACAATGGGCCATATGCCACCCATCCAAGCTTAGTGTCGGATGCCACCGGTAAGTGAGGACCTGCCTCAACAACTTGTTCAGCCAAACCAAGTGTACAGTTGTCCAAGCCAATTAACATTGATGGTTTTTTATTTTGATAGCTTTGTATTGGAAGATGTGATAGGTATTCAAATTTCATTTTGTCAAAACTCTGTACAGGAAGATTTAATTCTTTGACAGTCTGCAAGTTTTTTATTGCATATTTTTTATGCCGATCATTTACAGGCGAAATGTCCACATTTACTCTCATTGAAGTTTCCGTTTTGCGCATCTTGTCATACCACTGAAGTGTGATTGAAGATTTTTGCCCCTTTAGGCCCATACTCCTGGCCACATTTTCCTCAATCAAAGAGACGGACGATCCTTCGTCCAGCAAAGCATAAACGGTTACTGTTCCATTTGGGCTATGTAGAGTAACAGGTAAAATTCTAAATAAATGTGGGACACCTTCGTTTTGGCGGCACTGTAGAACATGTTCAGACTGGTCATTACTATTAACAGCAGATACACCTGAGACATCTTGATGAAGTACTGGGTGGTGGTAACGACCGCACCCAATTATACCACACATTTTCCTCTTTCTGCACTGGGTCAAACTATGCCCCTTACGAAGGCAAGAGAAACAGATATGCAAGCGTTTGACTTGCTCCCACTTGGCGCTTATTGATAACTCCTTAAATTTACCACACTCAGCAATTTCATGGCTACCCTCACATTGCTGGCATTGTTTTCGGCTAGGCTGTTCTTCTCTACTATGAAGTACTCTTCGGGTGCTGATACGTTTTGTTGACGATCGTTTGCCAACGCTGGACCACGTTGCGGCATAAGGCTGCAATATCGGGCCAAATCACCGATCCATATGGCAAAATGTTCCACCGTTGGAAATGGCAACACTGAAACAGAAAATTTCGCCCACTCATATTGCTTGGACAGGGGCAATTTTAAAACTAATTGCTCCAATAGCGTTGGATTCATTAAGTAGTTTTCACATTTTGCCGATTTGAAAAAAGCGGCAATATTTTTAGCACAACTAGATAAGCCTAAAATGCCCTCAGGACGGCCTTCGGTTATCATCGGATACATTTTTATTTTGTCCAGTTGCGATCTCACCAAAAGTTCTGGACGACCAAAATTAAACCTTAACCCCTCAATAATTTGCGGCACGTGTCAGCATTGACATTACACTATTTCTGGCTGCGCCCTGTAACGCCTTTTGAAGTCTGATTAGATTTTGCCTATTAGTATAACAAAATTCCATGGTTGTATCTTCATAAGTCGCTAAAAATAATGGCCAATCCTCTGGCTTTCCATCAAATTGTGGAAGATGATATAGCTTTGTTATGAAATCGTTTGACTGAATTGTTGTTGGAGGTCTTGCCGTATAAAAATTCGTTTCATTTAACGGCGATCTATAATCTACATTTGACGGCGGCGCCTGATGGTGCAAGTTTTCTGCTACTGACAGTAGCTGCTAAAAATTTAAGAAAAATTTAATTCGTATGTGCTGAATCTCCAACTCTATTTTGAGAGGGGGAAAAATGTTGAGGCATGTTCTTTTGACGACCTGAGTCTTCCCTCAAGTCATCAATTGCAGATTTCAAAGAAGTGATTGTTGACATTAAAGATGACAAAAGTTCGGACGTAGTAATTGGTTCGGCAGACGTAATCACAGGCTGTGATGACATATTTATCGTTGTAGCTTCTGCCGAATCTTTATCATTATGGTTATTAACCATTGTGTTGTCTAGGCATTCGTTATCAGACGAATCCTCATGATGCTGCTCCGAACCCTCCTGACTGGATTGTGACCTGGTTCTTGGCATCTTGACGGACTGGCCCACAACTGATAACACCACAATTTGACCGCTTCCAAATGAACCAAAACTCGCGATGAACAAAGGAAAACAATGTAGACGACTAAAACACAAGCTTTGATAAAAAGTTAGTTTATTTAATTTGTTTAAGCAAAGATAATTTATTGAGATTTAGAAATAAAGAATAAAAGTAAAAAGCTTGGTTCTTCCAATAGTATATTGCGTGAAAAATATATGCGTGTTTCCTTTGGTTTTCTCTTCGCGTGTTCAATGACTAGTGTCGTTATTTTGAAAATTGTTGTGTTAGGCAGAGATCAAATGCACAGCGTTGTATTTTGTGCCAGTGATGACAACACATAGCTTTATATATGCCAATCTGGCTCACAACTATCATGTTATGCCAAATATTGATAATATAGTAATATTTAATCTCTAAGATTGTAAATATGTAATATAAATATCTATTAAATAAATAAAAAAAAAATATTTATATGTAAATAAAAGAAATTAATCATATTTATTTATTTTGGACAGCCAAAATGTTTCTTTAAAATAGCGAAATATGTTCATACGATATGCTTTAACTTTATGGGTTGCAAAACAACATTCGTATTGAGAACCAGCCATTTTTTCAGTAGTAATCAGGGGTTTTCTGGATATCGAAAACGCAAAACGCAAGAATTTGGGAGTTGTTTTTAATACGCTTTTGATCAAATTTTTATAATTTTTGTAATAAAATTGTGTTCAATAGTGAAATATTTGTATAATATTAAATTCTTTTATTACAGAAATCTTATTAACAACAACGTCTAAAATTCTTGCGTATTTTTCGACTTTCAGAACACCCCTGAATACATATTATTGAAACAAATTTAGTTTACCAATGCACCTCAAAATAAAGATAAATTATAATATATATATATAGTTGCAATTAACCGGCGTCCCCCTTTTTTCATGGACATATTTATATGCCAAAGCTTATGTTTCTAGGTTTTAAGAATAGAGTAGCAACATTTTTGATCTTATAGGTTCATATTCACTCAGGATCCTGCACCTTGATTTTGTCTTCCCAAGTTCAATATTATAGAAATTGGAAAAGTATTAGTTAAGTAGCAAAAAAGTACCAATAAGGTTCCCTCATAGAGTCTTATCCACTCAGGACATTGCATGTTGAATTTTATGTTTCTAGGTCCAATATATACGATAATTAAAAACAGTACTAGTTGTAGAACCAAAAGCTAAGGAAGGGAATTTAATTTCCCGTAGTTCCTTTTTTGGTACATTTTTCTCCCCATTGAAGTATTAAAAATTTCAATCTTGTTGTGGGGGCCCATAATTGAATACATATATGTCAATGACTGGAGACAAATTTTACAATAATCCAGTAAATTTGCATAAAATTTTTAACAGAGAAACATTGTTTATCGTTTCGACATTTAGTGGCATGCAAGTGTCTAATTCCAATAGCATACAAAATTGGCTGCCACTGGAGCTGACATTACGTGAAATGTGAGTGTATTAGTACAAAAAGTATGAGTGTATTGAGTTTTTCGAACTGCCCAGTTGGCCAGATTGCCGTTGACGTCATCGTCGTCAATGATGTATGCACGACTTTTCCTCAGTCGTTAAGGTTTTTTATTACTTACTTTGAATACACATTCGATTAATATGAAAATTCATATAATATGTAAATGTTACTCACCATGAGAAATGAATTACCAAATTCTATTTGTTTAAATAATTAAGTTACATACATAAAATTTATAATAAGCACTATCTAGTTATAAGATACAAAGAATGCTGGCGAAGACCGTAGCGGGCCATAAAAGGCATTACCATTCTACTAGTACTCATTTTCTGTACAATTTACTTCATTGTTAGCCTCGTAACAGAAATATATAAACAAAAATTCTGATAGTGCATAGAAAATGTTCTTGGAAGATATTGAAGGAATTAGACAAAAAAAGTATGAAAGCTTTATAAATTGTAATTTGTAATTAATATTCATGAGAAATAATTCCCAGATTCTATTTTTCAAAATTTAGTAAATAAATTTCCATAGATGTTAAAACTTCTTATACAAAATTTTACATATATATTAACATATTTACTACAGTTTTAGCACCGAAATCTCCAAACCGGGAAGACATTGGTACCAGGGCTGAAATAATAACAACGCATGTTCTAAATTTCATCAAATTATTCCCAAAAATGAAGAGCTGCACTTTGCGAACTTTAATTTCTTGAATCGTTAGATCGACTTAGAAAGTTATTCTGTGAAAGGAGGTGAGTGGTGAGGTGGTAAGATGAACTCATATTCCTCGGCAACGTCCCAGGCGTTTCTTAATCTTCCATACAATTCATCTCTAGTCAAGGCCAAAGTCTTATTAAGAAATCTGCTTTATTTCAAAAACAACATTATTTTTCTTTTAGCCTAAAATATTTTTTAAGTAAATATTTAACTCAATGTAGTTCTCTGCTTGGGTTGCACAAGAACTTCTAAACAAAACCTCAGATTGGGTTGCAGAACTGCAGGGCACTATTGGATTTGTGATTATCGTTAACTGAGGTGTTGTAATTATAATCACTCAAATAAATGATTATAATGGTAGAGTTAGAGAAAAGAAATTAATGAGTATTAGTCTCTTTTCGAATTTTGCAAATCTAATTTAATTTGCTAATTGGGCTAAAGGTATTGTATTCACCTGTTGTTTGGGTGGATCACGATACACTTGTTAAATCTCACTTGGGGGTTTTTGCTCAGAGCACGATCTCCAACTTCTTGGCAAGATTTGTAGCTTTAAGATCGTTTAAGCTCAGGTAGGTGTGGTAAATGAGGGTGTAAATAAGTAGAGGTAAGTAGCTTTAATTTTATTATTACAATTGGATCTTTATTGTTGCAGTTAAATAGGTAGTTAAATTAACAATTTTTTAAGGTAAGTATTTTTTTTGGTTTTATTTTAATTTTAAGTTTAAGGCAATTAATGAACAAAGTCAGAAAACCAACTTATTTTCTCTGTTGCTAAGGGAAAAGTGACCGATACATAAATTTATTTTCTACCATTAACCTGTCTTCGGCTAGCAGATAGCCGAAGAGGTTTTTAAATAATTCCGTTAGTGCTAAAACTTAATAAATTCATTTACATTAGTATAATACAGATTTTATACCAATAGATTTTAAACTATAGCACAATTTAAATTCACTTAGGCTTTACAACTTCTGCTTTATCGTTACAATTCAAATTCAAATTCACAAATTCACATATTTTATCTTAAAGATTTTAAATACATTTGCTTGATATTTAATTCATTTAATTTTTAGATTTTTAAATTCATTTTCCATTTATTAAATTAGAGATTTTTAAATTCATTTTTCATTTATTAAATTAGAGATTTTTAAATTCATTTTTCATTTAATTAAGTAGTTTGAACACTCAACAAAAATAAACAAAGGAAATAAACCAACTACGCAGTTAACAAATTCAACAAAAATATTTAATAAGTAAATTAAATAAAAAATATGTTTTCACTAAGTTGAGTTTTATTTTTTAGAATTATTATGCCCTTCATCACAAAAAGAGTATACTTTATATAAGTTTGTCCTTCGGTTTATAATTTCTACAATATTTGTCTTACACCTCATTACGAGTATTTATATATTTATTCCCGATCCTTAAGGCCTTATGACCCTCCATTTTTATGCATCGTTCAAGTTTTGGTGAACAGTGCAAATATTATGTAATAAAAAAATTTACCAAGTGCAAAGAGTTTAGCTGTATTAAGATAAATAGCAAACTGTCAAAAATTTAAAAAATGCAGTCGATAAAATATTAAGTTATGTCAAAAAAATGTAAAATTGTTCAACTTAAAATTGACACTTCAAGCTTGAAATAATAAAAGATTTGATGAATCAGCGGTTTATGCGCAATTTCAACGATTTACCGCTTTTTGTTTGTTATGGTTCTCATAAACAACAAGTTGACAACATTTAATAAAATAAACAAAATAAAAACTGAAGAAACATTTTTGTTTACATTTTTTTATAGTTTGCTCTTTCCAACATTTACTGTTTCTTTCTATCAATTCTATATCAATTCAATGAATAAAAAATGTAGTGTAATAAGGGCTTTATAAGTATAGGAGTTGAAAAAACGATGTATGTAGAGGTCAAATTTCCACAGACCCCAGATACTACTGGACCTAGGTTGTTTTATATTTACATATGTGACTTGTAATCCGAAATATACAAGTACTTTAATTCAGCCAGATTAGACCAAAAAAGTCTACACAGAGAAAACAAATTGGTTGGAAAACGGTTGCAGTAATAAAATATTGATCAAGGGACATAATTTATTATTGCAACTATTACAAATTCTAATGATTTTTAATTCTCTTGACTATAAAAACGTTATTCTAACTGAAATATGATTCCTTCAACTCTTTTATTAGTTATGATAACTAATTTAATATAGTTCTAAAAATTAGTACAAATAGTTACAATCACAACCGAATTTAATACAGGGCAATACTGAATATTGGTCATTGCAATTAATAATTTGCTTTCGTCAATCAATTTTGTAATATAAATGTTAATTCATTTAGATTTTAATAGATTAAAATAATTTTTAATTTTATATTTAAAAAATATTTTTGCGGTCAAAAACAGAAAATGTGCAAAAACTTAATAAATAGAGTTAAGTAATTTACTTATTCTTTTAAGTATGGACATATGCACGTACATATGTATGTATGTATTATTTTTTTTATACCCTGCAAATTATATTGGACTACTTGATCCTGGGCTGGTCCAATGTAACGCAAGTATGGACCATGTCATTAGTAAAAAAAGTTTGCAGTGAAACGACATGTCTTCGTTTTTTAACGACATGTTTTCGTTTTGAAACGATTTCAAAGCTAATCCTCTGGAGTATCCTTTGTAGTAGCTGTCCAGACATCATCTTAGAAACCTGATTGCGGTTATAACTGGCCACTGGCCCATTGGGAGGCACGCCCAGAGGCTGGGGCTCCCTTACAATGACTTATGTAGAAGTTGCGGCGAGGAGGAGGAGGTAGAGTCAACGGAACATCTTCTCTGTAATTGCCCGGCATTCGGAGATCTAAGACTCGAAATGTTTGGTCGAAGAGCCCTTGGGGACAAAACTTGTCTCTCTGGTGTCGATGTTAGCGGGATCCACTCCTTTACTGAATCGACCGGATGGCTGCGTGGAAATACTAGCAGCCAGATAACTTAGGACCCATGGGAGACGGTGTGACATGGTAACACAACGGGAACTAATTAATGGACCCACGTGAGCTGTGCTTGATCACGGCTGCCAATGGAACCTAACCTAACCATCCTTTGTAGTGAAAGCTGGGTTATATGGTTCTGCCCTAGGACATCGTAATGTTAAATAAGCCATGTTTTTTTCCATTCATTGCCTCTTATGGGCTACATTTGACATGTGTGTATGGACTAGTCGCATTATTTTCAGGGTAAATACTAGGGTATTTATTTAATCGGGCTTTTGCTTTAATCGGATAATCGCTCGATTAATTAACCGAGGTTTTGGTTTAATCGGTTAATTTTGTTATTGATCGGTTAACCGATTAATAAAGTTTTGTTATAAATTAGGTAATTTCAATAAATAAAAATGCAAAAATTATTTATTATTGGAGTCTTTTAGTAAAAAAAACAATAACATAACGAACAAAACAATTCTTGAACTAAAACGAGCAAACAAAAAAGTAATAATATGAAAAACACATTTTATAATTTACACATAATATTTGTATGTATTTATTAAAAAAAAACTGTGAGATTTTTTTTATTAATTATTTCAATAGTTTTGATAAAACTTGATTCGGAAACAATTCTTTCACTTATCGAAGATGTTGGAGAAATCGGAAGCAACCCATAATACAGATTTAAGATTACGCATTGCACATATATGATTTCATATGACGTCACTTTAGCATTTAATACACATGTTTGTTTGCTTCTGTTTCTTTATTTGAGCTGTACTTATACGCTGATGTGACGTAGATGCGCAGAAACATTTCATTTTTAAAAGCTAAATGCGATATCTTGGTTTTCTGTGTCCTTTTCCAGGATTTCTCTCAACATATAAAATCTTCCATTATGCCATTATTTCGGCTAATTTTGTTAAAGATTGTTTGTGTTACAATCGATAATTTCTTCTATTGTCATCTGACTCATCCTGGCAAAGCTTAGCACCGAACATTCCGCAAAAAATGAAATACGAACCCGTAGTTTCTGTTTTTATACTGTATTTTAAGAATGTATTTCTCGAAGGAAATATATTGTAGAAAAAAATATTTTCCAAACATATACATACCTTTTTTTATATGAGACGAAACAAATAATTAAAAACGCAAAAAATATGTTATAATACTACAAAAAACTAAAAATATTTGTTACATCGGTTAATCGACCGAAATTAACCGGTTTAATCGTTAATCGAAAATTGCCAATTTTAAATTAACCGATCAGTTAATCGGGTAGTAATTAATCGGTTAACAGAATGAATACCCTAGTAAATACAAACATGCATACACACATACATATGTACCCAGCCGAGCGCAATTTTTAATCGTAGAAGATTCCTCGCACGGGAAAATTTGTTACACAAGCTGATTCCTCTGTGAGATACTTCTACAACATAGCGAAAGACGCTTATATTAATCGTTGATGGATTCGTTTGAGATTTGTGTAAAGATTATCTAATGAGTAGGGATGAGATTTTCATGCACTAAAAAATCGAAAATATGCGCATAAAATATGCACTAAAAACTCCAAAATATGCATTAAAAAAATAAAAAAAATATGCACTAAAAACTTGACCATTTTCCATAAAAAAAGCGTTCGTTTCTTTTTATTTCATTTAAATAAAAATTCTATTGTTGTATTTATTCTATTGTTATTCAAAGGTATACTTTTTTTAAAACTTAATTTAAATAACTACATAATTTAATTTTTTTTTTTTGGAATAATCAAATAAATACTTTTTTATATTATCAAAAGTAAGCCTTTGTCTGTTAAAAAGCTTTTGTACACGGAAAATGATCTCTTAACGTCAACCGAAGTTGAGGCATACTTGAAGGATGCCAATTCATTTGGAGAATATGAATTTTCTAATTCAAATCCCATATTTGATTCCAGGTCAAAAAATTTGTTTTATTTTTTGAAATCCAGAATTTTTTTGAATTTTTGGATTTTTTTTTAATTTGTCGGGCTATTTTTCCTTCCACATGTTTATTTTACTTTCTGCCATATCAATTAAATTGAGTTGACTATTAAGTGAACTAAATCCTTCCAATTTAGTTATTGTTTCACCAATATATCCGAAATTGGAAAATTCAAATGCTAATTGACTTTTAGCAACAAGTTCTTCAATAACATTCCTTAATTGCTCAAAGTTTTTGAATAGAATTCTGAAGCATCTATCCAGGTTCCCCTTTTTGTTAATACTGGCTGCGATAGTGACGGTACCAAGAGATACATTTCATTAAAAATTGCAACTCGTGAAGAAGCCTTTAAAACTCGGTGTAACCCATGTGCCCAGCAAGTAGCATGTAACATTTTTGGATAAATTGTTTTAGGACAATTGGCCTTAACCATGTAAGGTGCTGCATCGGTTAAAAATTCAAGGATCTCTTGCCGAAATCTTGTATTTAAAGCAGAGCTCAAACATTTTATTTATTGATTTTAAAAAAAAATTTTTTTTGAAGAACTTTTTTTATAATATGGAAATATATTTTTAATCAGGCTTAAGTTCTAATAGTTGGACAAAATAACCACAATACTAATATGGAAATATAAAAAATATATCACTCAAAAATGCTAAAATATGCATTTAAAACCAAAATATTTATTTTCATCAAAATATGCAACAATATGCAAAAGCAAATCGATGCCCTTTTAAAGCAAATTTATTGATTCGGAAAGACATCGACATCGACGTCGACATCGTTCTTCGACTATCGACAAAAAAAACATGCATTTGCATGGAAATCGCATCCCTACTAATGAGTCTTTTAGAAAGCACATCAAGAATCTTAAGAGACTCACGTAGGAATGCCCTTACAACTCGTGGAATGCTAAGAATAACTGAGCCACTTAAACAAGAGCAGCAACCTTTTTTTTAATGAAGAAACTTTTAACTTTCATACAATTTATACGAAAGAAAGCTAAAGATCAGGAATTAAACACCATCCTGTTGGAAAATCTAATTTGGCAGATCCCTACGTCGGGATTGTATTGACAATAAATAAATTTTCATGTTTTAAAAACGCTCCTTTTTAGGTAGCTCAGTAATTGTTATATGACTCATAAGGAGAGTCGCAAAAAATTAATTTCAGATTGAAAGACAAGCGTGTCAGAAAATGTATAAAAAACTAATAAATAAACAATTTTAATGATTTTATTATTGTTACTCGTCAGATAATCATTAGAAGATTCTTGTAGGAGTTGAATATTAAACACAATCGTACAATACTGTATGAACATATTGTTTATATTTTGCTCCGCGTGTACATTGGTCAAACAAATATGAAGATTCTTTTAGGAGTTGAATATTAAACACTATCGTCTAACAAACATCCCTACAAGAAATGAATGGGCGAATAGTAACATTTTTCATGTTGGTGTACATTCGTGAAACAAATATGTTATAACTTCATACGTTATATAAAATCGCTCAATTTTTTTTAGTGATTTTCATAATAATTTACAGCTTCAATCACTGTTCGTATTGTGAAACCACACGTTAATTATTCTGTTTTACTTCAGACACTGGAACAAGACGACATTGAAGAAAGAAATTGCAGCCAAAGATTGTTTTTGTTGGTACATTAAGTGATAATCTGTACCTTTGAAAATCCGTTGGATAATGAGGAAAGCTGTATTCCTGTGTTTTAATAAAATTAAATAATGTAAAAACTATAAATAAAAATACAAAAAAATAAATATACTTAAAAAAAATTAAGTTTTTTGGAATTATTTTGATTTCCTATCTAATATATCGGGAAAAGGTTTATGATGCAACCGGTTAAAAAAAAATATATTGATAACGACAGTCAAATCTTTTGTTATGAACTTCAATTATGTTTTAATTCAGTTGCAGCTATCATATATTCGGGTATAAGCACAATTTTGTTTCTAATAATCATACTTAAAACTAAAGCTTCGTTCAGACGATGGTCAGATCTTACAATGTTGTCATTTTTCTGACAATGGTGCCATTGTCAGATGCATTAATTTAACACATCTGCCAAATGAAAATAGCGTACAATGTTCACACAGTTGCAAGACATTTTTAGTCAGTTTTAATGACAACATTGTAAGATCTGACCACCGTCTGTACGAAGCTTAACAATATCTGTTGTTGTGACTGATAGTGTACTAAAATTCAAATGTTGCTATCAAAAATATTATGCTAACAGAGCTGTCAGACTTGGGGATTTATTTTATGTGAGCAAAGAGGACAAAGAAAGTCATTTGGGGATTGGGGATTTAAAAAAAAAATTCCAGGATTTTTTGGGGATTTTAAACATTTTTATTATTAACGCTTATTTGTCTTTGTTTCGTATATAAAATATGAAAAAAAGTAGCAAAACTTTTATCTTACTCTTATATAGTGTAAAGGGTCCTAATTAAGATTACCATTTTTGTTAAGTTTGTAAAAGGTACTTTATAAATTTGTTATTTTTCTTGAGTGAGTTTTTTATACAAAAAAAACCGTTGACAACACATAAACTTTTTGATTTTGTAAAGACAATTTTGAAGGAAATATGTATGTCTTCCCAAAAAATAAGTAAATATGAAAAACAATATAATAAAGATTGGGATAAAATACTAGGCTATTGGCTAGTATTTATGATGCATCGAAGTACTAAATACATGACGGATATATGTATTTTTATTGTTGATTATAAGGATGGCTAAAACCGATTGAACAAGCTCCAAATTCTTATAAATTGGCTCATTCATCTTCAATAACAGCAAAACCAGTCGCTACAAAGAAAATAAAATGATTTTTTTGACTAAAAATTTTTATTTGGAATTTTTGGGGATTTCTCATTAACATTTTACTATCTTTTTTTTTGACAAAAATTTAAAATTTGGTCAGAATAAAAAAAAAATCTTTTTAAGGTTTTGTTTTTTGGAGATTTTTGGTGATATTTTTTTTTAATTTTTTGTGGACAAGGAAAAAAGTTACTGGCAGACCTGTATTCTAAGCAACGAAATTTTCAGTAATTGTAACGAATGATCACACGAGAATTTTGTACGAGATGGGTCTGCTTGGTCAGGGTAATACTCTTGAGGGTATTTCGGATCATAGGACTATGACCCTGGACTTTGGTGCAACACCACCGGTGGACTTCCCGGATAGGGAAAATTGGAGTGGGTCCAACGGACTGTTTGAGGGGTGGGCAGTATTTACGGATGGATCCAAGATGGAAACCGGCACTGGTGCCGGTGTATATATTGCGGACACCGATGTGAAAAGGTCATTCAGACTCCCCGATGAGTGCAGTGTCTTCCAGGCTGAGATCCTAGCGATCTGGAGGGCGACGGAGGTGATACTGGAACACATCGTGGGTGGATCTGTGGTGACAATTTACGTCGATAGTCAGGCTGCGCTGAGGGCATTGACAAATTATACGGTGCTATCGCGCCTGGTCGCTAGGTGTAGAATTGCTCTTAGTGAACTCATGGAGGCATTCAATGTAAGGCTGTGTTGGGTACCCGGACACTGCATGGTTGATGGAAATGAGGTGGCGGACGAACTGGCGAGGGCGGGTTCGAATCTGGACTTAGTGGTAAGGGACAGGGGGGTAAAGCCTCCCCTATGTTACTACTTTGGTGTGATAAGGGAAAAGTTCCGTGATGACGTTAACCGATCCTGGGAGGACAGAGTGGATTGCAGGGTGTCTAGGGCACTATGGCCCAGATTGGACGCGGGAGCAACCAGTGTTCTACTGGGATTGGATAGGGGTGGTCTTAGAACGCTTATAGGGTTATTGACGGGTCATTGTCCTGTAAGGGCCTTTACGGGAAAATGGGACAACACCATACCGGACTTCTGCAGATTATGCGATGAATCAGAGGAGCTGGAGACAGTCGAGCATGTACTATGCCACTGTCCTAGGATGCAGGGTCTCAGACAGAAGTGGCTGGGAGAAAGGTTTCACGACGAACTGGGGTGCATCGCTGGATGTAATCCAGCTGATCTACTGGGGTTTGTCAGGGAAATAGTGCGGTTGTTTCTGTTGAGGGGACTGTAGAGAGGGAAATTGTTTTTCACAGCACCTAATAATTTTCTAATTTTCTGGATTTCATCCATCCTATACTTCTTTTCTTTACTTCTCTCTTTTCTACATTCTTTCTTTTTATCGAAGGGATTCACAATGGACCGTACCGGTCTCCGGGTGGAAGTGTGCCCTTGGGCACATAACCCTTCTTAACCTAACCTAACCTAACCTAACGAATTGTGTGATAGCACATGCAACCGACGGTTGGCGCCAAATTCGGTTGTGATCACGAATCTGTTTTCTCTGTGTAGATTTAACATTGTTAAACGTAATAATATACTTAAGTTTATAATATGTATTTTGTTCGACCTTTATTATTTCAAATATTACTTAATTTTCGAGCTTAAGGTCTTTTTGTAACAAAAAACTTTTAACGTTTATTTTAACCAATATTTCGGCACTTCCTTGAGTGCCTTCTTCAGGGTTTTTTTTTCTTAATTTATAAATTTTTAACAAATTTAACAATAACTGACAAATTAAAAAAAAAAAAAAATATTTTTCAAATCAAACTTGATGTATTACAATATAAATAAATTTTTGACTTCCGTTTCTATTTTTATAAATTAAGTGTCTATAATTTTGTGCTACATTTTCAGTGTCTGACTTAAAATTAATTCTTGAAATTGTCGGAACCTTTATAATTTGTAACATTTCTAACATAAATCTACGTTTATAATTATTTTCTGTGTTTAAAACAGTTGTATTTTCAAAATCTGGATAATGATTTAGATAAGCACAATGAGCTGATAAAGCTGTTTTTTGTGATATATTTCTATATTTTTGATCTGATTTATGTCCTGATATCCTAGTTTTCAGTTTATTTTTTGTTGTTCCTATATATACCTTTTTACACTGTCCACTTACATTACCCTTACGTTAAAAGTTTTTTATAACAAAAAGTCCTTAAGCTCGAAAATTTAGTAATATTTGTAATAATATACTTAAGTTAAATAATAAATTTTATTGGCTGTAAGGATTTATCCATAGACCTAAAAATATTAAATAAATAAATAAATAGAATAAATAAATCCGGGAAGACATTGGTATCAGGGCTGCAATAATAACAACACATGTACTAAATTTTATCAAATTAAGAGCTGTACTTTGCGAACTAGAATTTCTTGAATCGTTAGATCGATTCAAAAGTTATTCTGTGAAAGAAGGTGGGTGATTTATGGTGGCCTGGGATTTAAAAATTATATTCGTGGCAGGCCTGACCTCAGCATGTAAGTGAACTATATCGAATTTATAGTCAATTGTGGGACTGTTAATGAAAAACTTTTTGCTGTAGAGGTTTTCGGAAATTGGACTTAAGCGAGTGTTTTAGTCAATTATGATGATCATCATGTTATTTTTATGCTCTAATTGATTGCAGTAAAATTTGGGAGCAGGAATTATTTTCGATACAAGCTTAACCCAAATAAATATACAAATATACAGACTATTTAAAGTTATGTTTACAAGAAATATGGTTGTAGGTAGTACGTTATCGTCATTTCGAGAAGTGAGCTCACAGGCCTATATATATATATATATACTTTGAGATAAAGGATTCTTTATCTCAAGATTATTAAATATGTCATTACATGTTTGTATCTTAATGAATTCTTTTGATTTTATCTACACGCAGAGAAAACACATTCGTATAGAAGAAATATTTTTAACCAAAACTTTTGAAATATATTATGGTTACCTTAAAAATATTATTGTCAACGACAAACACATTCTGGTTAAATTAGCCACAACCCTATTATGGTTGCCTCTGAACATGTTGTATTGAACTTGGCCGACTTTATTTTCTTAATTGTCTAATCTATTCTTATCGATTCTTTCAGCTTCCACATATTTATGCCTTTGCACTAACTAGTTCCTATCGAATCCTTAACCCCACGTCTTAAGACACATAAGATGAACTCATATTCCTCAGCAACGTCCCAGGCGTTTCTTAATCTTCCATGCAATTCATCATTAGTCAAGGCCAAAGTCTTATTAAGAAATCTGCTTTATTTCAAAAACAACAATATTTTTCTTTTAGCTTAAAATATTTTTTAAGTAAATATTTAATTCCACAAAAATAAACAAAAGAAATAAACCAACTACGCAGTTAATAAATTCAACAAAGATATTTAATAAGTAAATTAAAAAAAAAATATGTAAAAATATGTTTTCTTTTAATTGCGTTTTGTTTTTTAAATTTATTATGCCCTTCATCACAGAAAGAGTATACTTATATAAGTTTGTCATTCGGTTTATAATTTCTACAAGATTGGTCTTACACCTCATTAAGGGTATTTATATACTTATATATTCTCAATCCTTATGAGTATAGGATTTGATTAAACGATGTATGTAGAGGTCAACTTTCCGCAGACCACAGATATTACTGGACTAAGCTTCTTTTATTTTATGTGTCTTTTATTCCGAAATATATCAGCATTTTAATTAAGCCAGATTAGTCAAAAAACGTCTAAGATAAAGGCAAAAAGCTCAATTGCCTTAGATATTTACTTAAGGCGGTTTCAGACGACAAGTCCTTTTTGGTGAGAAAAAGCAGCAGTTAAGGTTCTAGTCGAAACTTTGTAGTGCGCAAAATGTTAATGGTCATCAAATATCTTTTCTAAATAAATAAATCCGTGATAACTTGCTACTTTTTTTGCTTTTCCATTTTTATCTCCATCTGGTAAGCCTTTTACGAATGAGTATAATGTCCAGAAATGTTAGCAGTGTACTGGTCATATTCCCACTGCAAAATGCAAACATGTCGTGTAAAAGAAAGTAAAATTTTCTTCTGTAAATGTCAGCTCGAATTTGTAGTGTAAAGTTTTTTAATTAGAGCGTGTTCTATTTTACATGACATCAACTGCTTTGCAAGTCATTTCGCGACCTTATGACAGCAAGGTTATATTTACACCAACACTACTTTTGAGAAAACATTCTTAATTCTTAATTGCTTTACTTAGTCCGTTTCCAATTAACAGTTTTTGAATATGTAATTTCAATTTAGTCCTGAAATATTACACTGTGCTCGAAATTGACACTTTTTTTAGACAAGCCGGGGACATGGCGTTTTAGCATAATTCGGGTACGCTGAATCCAATGGTGCCCACCGTTTTCTTAAGTTAGCTTTTGTAACGTAACACACGTAACTCAAAAACGGTTTAGTTTATTGAAACTACTAAGAAAATCGAAGTTCCGCAATAAAATTTTTAATACGAGCAGTCGTTTTAGAAACATAATTTTTTTTTTAACAAAAAAAATTATTTGTTTATCAAAATTTCGAAATTTTTGCTTTTTAAAAATTCATAAAAAAATAGAAACTGGGAATTATCTCCTTTTGTAGGTTACTTTATATTATATTCAACATTTTTGATTTTTCGAATTTATTCTATGAGTTACATTTCAGTTATGTATTTTATAAAGCTTTTTTGTAATAGTTCTATTCCTTAAATGTAACTCATAGAATAAATTCGAAAAATCAAAAATGTTGAATATAATTCATAAAAAAGTTAGAAAATGCAGCTAGGCTTCTTTTGCAGACATATAAAATACAAGGCTGCAAACAAAACAAGCCAGAAATGATTAAAATCTGTTACCAACTTTTGATTTTATTCACAAGGCATCCTAGGCACTGCAGCAGCCAAATTTAAGAATTTCAACCAAACGTATATAATAAAATTCTTAAATTTGGCCCCTGCAGCGTCTAGGATGCCCCTAGATGGGTCAAATGTATGACCAACCCTACTTTATTTTTCATCTAAATCATTTATTTCTAACATACCTACTCGCTATCTCCATTCCGTAAAGGGGCTCCCATACAAAATAGTCAATACAGATTAGAAATATATTGAAGAAAAAGCCCCATAACTGCCAAGGAATCGCCTCTAGGGGGTAAAATGTATGACCGACCTCCATTAGTTTTTTGCTGTTAACATTTTCTTAAAACAAACTTGCCATATATATCCACCCCTTAGGGGGGCTCCCATACATATATTGCGTTTTTTGAAATTCTTAAATTAATTAAAATTTTTCGACTTCTGTGAATAAAATCAAAAGTTGGTAACAGATTTTAATCATTTATGGCTTGTTTTGGTTGCAGTTTTTTATATGTCTGAAAAAAATTAGAGGCCCAGCTGCATTTTCCAATTTTTTTTTTAATTTTTAAAAAACAAAAATTTTGAAATTTTGATAAAATAATTATTTTTTTCCAAAAAAAAATTATGTTATGTCTAAAGCGAATGCTCATATTAAAAAAAAATATTTCTTTTCTTAAAGGAAATTTTATTGCGGAATTTCGGTTTTTGTTAGTAATTTCAATAAACTTACCCGTTTTTGAGTTACGCGAAAATATGTTGGGCAACCTCCTCCATTTTCGGAATAACGGTATATCTCGAAAACAAGAACTAACCTAAAAAAACGGGGGGCACCATTGGATTCAGCGTACCCGAATTATTTTAAAACGCTATGTGCCCGGCTTGTTTAGTTTTGCAAATAACACAGAGTTATTCACCCCTATCGTGAATACAAGTGGAATTTTTGTTCCAATGAAATTTTTATTCCCCTCGAAGGGAAAAAAGCAATCGTGAATCTCATGTGAAAAATTTTTCACGCTATCAGTTCCAGTGAATGTAAAAAATAAGAAAGATTTAAAAAATTAAAAAGCAATGAAATTTTTGTTCAAAATATACACTAATAACTATATTTTAAAGAAAAGTTAAAATAATAAAGCAAACTACATATTTAGTATTGGAAGGATAGTTTGATTACAACGTTAGTTTTTTTCACTTTAAAATTTTATGTAAAGGGTGGTTAAATTGTAAGGGCCGATGTTGAATGTGAACCATACCTAAACGCCAAGTTTTTTTCCGAATTTTATTTGGCATTTCTCTATTTCAGACTTACTCAATTTGAACCATGGAGAGATACACAATCCAACAACGTGTTAAAGTTATCCAGACTTATTATGAAAATGGATGATAAATTTCGAAGAAAATCATCTTCAGTGATGAGGCACATTTTCACCTCAGTGGATTTGTCGATAAGCAGAATTTCCGCATTTGGGCGAATAATAATCCAAGAGTGATTGTCGAAAAACCAATGCACCCACAAAGAGTGACTGTTTGGTGCGGTTTATGGGCTGGCGGCATCATCGGGCCGTATTTTTTCCAAAATGAGGCCGGTCAGGCAGTTACTGTGAATGGTGTTCGCTATCGTGAGATGATAACGAACTTTTTATGGCCCGAATTGGAAGATATGGATGTGGACGATATGTGGTTTCAGCAGGATGGTGCCACTTGCCACACAGCTAACGAAACAATGGCTCTTTTGCGCAACAAATTCAATGGCCGTGTTATCTCACGTGGTGGCGATGTCAATTGGCCGCCAAGATCATGTGATTTGACACCGTTGGACTTTTTTCTTTGGGGTTATTTGAAAGAAAAGGTGTACGTCGATAAGCCAGCAACAATTCAAGAGCTAAAGGATGAGATAATTCGGCACATTAACGGCATAGAACCTCCATTATGCCTCAGGGTCATCGAAAATTTGGACCATCGGATGGAGGTGTGCCGCCGTGGTCGCGGCGCTCATTTGGCCGATATTTTGTTCCATACATAATTGAGTAATACCAATATATCATAATAAAATAAAATTACAATAATTTCCTAAATAGTTTGTGTTTTATTCAAAATTAACATCGGCCCTTGAAATTTAACCACCCTTTACATAGTAAAATATTTTCCAAACTTCTGCCACCACGTCATTCGAAAGCTTCACAAATCCGCAGGCAATCGACTTGTTGTTTTGCATTTTGTTAACCAATATATCGGTTTGTGCCTTATTAACGGATCAAGCCCTTAATATTCGATTTATAGGAGGAACTACTTACATACATCTTCTGGTCCCTAGCAAAAATAAAGTGAGAACATCTAAGGGAAATGTGAACAAATTACGAGCGAAAAATCTTTTCACGATAAGGGGAATTATTTCCCGTGAATATTTTTTCACGTTATTATTCTCATTTGAATTACCTTTTTTTCATGTGAGTTTTTCATGATCGCAAATATGTAAAAAGGGGAATAATTACGAGGGAAAAATTATTCACGATAGGGGTGATTATTCTTTTAAAAATATCGATGGTACTTTATTAGTTGTTTCACAAATTTAGTTTCAAAAAACCGATAGAACTCTGTTGCTCGACGATGAGGGGCATGGGTGTGGGACAACATGCTTCTAAAGGCTAGATTACACTATCTCGCAAGTCTTACGTATTCCATAATACTTTGTGAGATAGAAATCTAATGAGTTTTGTTGCGACTGTCAAAAAATCTAATTTAACATGACAGTTTCTGTTCACACAATCACACAAAGTATAAACATTCACACATGAAATAAAATGCAACCCTGATCCAATGAAAAGTATTATTGTTTAGAAATTTTTCAAAAAACGATAAAGTCGTATGGGATGTCAAACTTTTTTCATAATACTTGTCATTTTCGTGACACATTGCATTCACACTATCACACTTTGTCATATTACTTGAGTTTTTGACATGTATTAATACAAAGTATAATAGTGTAATCTAGCCTTAAGTACCGAATAGAACTTTGTATTACGGTAGATGGAACCATGTGTTATTGGTAAACTTTGAATTCCGAAAGTTAAAAAGTAATAAGCATAAGGATAACGCAATAAGAGCGCACATTTTTTTAAATATACATACATATTTTATGAGATTATTTTGTATTCTTTAAAATAATTTTTTAAAATAAATAGTTTTTCTTTTTAATAAGGCGAATTTTTGGCCAGGCAATAATGAGATTTTATTGCCAAATCGAAATAATAAGCTTAATGTAATGTCAACAATTAACGAAAAGCATCTTAATTGCATTAAAAAAATAATATAAAAACATCGTTTTCTGCTTCATGGCCCGTTTTTGCGTTTTTTCATAGGTTAATGCAACCAAGAGTTGGTTCATCCTCTACCACATAGGTTTTCCATTGGCTTACATCTAAATTCTAATTACTGCTTTTACCAAACTTATAAAATTTCAAATAACGAATCTGAGCACCATCCCAATGAAAAATGTTCTTATGTTTCTAAAACGACTGCTCGTATTAAAAATTTTATTGCGGAACTTCGATTTTCTTAGTAGTTTCAATAAACTAAACCGTTTTTGAGTTACGTGAATATATATTGTGCCACCTTCTCTATTTTCAAAATAACGGTATATCTCGAAAACAAAAGCTAACTTAAGAAAACGGTGGGCACCATTGGATTCAGCGTACCCGAATTATGCTAAAACGCCATGTGCCCGGCTTGTCTAAAAAAAGTGTCAATTTCGAGCACAGTGTAATATTTCAGGACTAAATTGAAATTACATATTCAAAAACTGTTAATTGGAAACGGACTAAGTAAAGCAATTAAGAATTAAGAATGTTTTCTCAAAAGTAGTGTTGGTGTAAATATAACCTTGCTGTCATAAGGTCGCGAAATGACTTGCAAAGCAGTTGATGTCATGTAAAATAGAACACGCTCTAATTAAAAAATTTTACACTACAAATTCGAGCTGACATTTACAGAAGAAAATTTTACTTTCTTTTACACGACATGTTTGCATTTTGCAGTGGGAATATGACCAGTACACTGCTAACATTTCTGGACATTATACTCATTCGTAAAAGGCTTACCAGATGGAGATAAAAATGGAAAAGCAAAAAAAGTAGCAAGTTATCACGGATTTATTTATTTAGAAAAGATATTTGATGACCATTAACATTTTGCGCACTACAAAGTTTCGACTAGAACCTTAACTGCTGCTTTTTCTCACCAAAAAGGACTTGTCGTCTGAAACCGCCTTAAGTAAATATCTAAGGCAATTGAGCTTTTTGCCTTTATCTTAGACGTTTTTTGACTAATCTGGCTTAATTAAAATGCTGATATATTTCGGAATAAAAGACACATAAATATAAAAGAAGCTTAGTCCAGTAATATCTGTGGTCTGCGGAAAGTTGACCTCTACATACATCGTTTAATCAAATCCTATACTCATAAGGATTGAGAATATATAAGTATATAAATACCCTTAATGAGGTGTAAGACCAATCTTGTAGAAATTATAAACCGAATGACAAACTTATATAAGTATACTCTTTCTGTGATGAAGGGCATAATAAATTTAAAAAACAAAACGCAATTAAAAGAAAACATATTTTTATATATTTTTTTTTTAATTTACTTATTAAATATCTTTGTGGAATTTTTTAACGGCGTAGTTGGTTTATTTCTTTTGTTTATTTTTGTTGAATTAAATATTTACTTAAAACATATTTTAAGCTAAAAGAAAAATATTGTTGTTTTTGAAATAAAGCAGATTTCTTAATAAGACTTTGGCCTTGACTAGAGATGAATTGTATGAAAGATTAAGAAACGCCTGGGACGTTGGTGAGGAATATGAGTTCATCTTATGTGTCTTAAGACTTGGGATTAAGGATTCGATAGGAACCAGTTAGTGCAAAGGCATAAAAATGTGGAAGCTGAAAGAATCGATAAGAATAGATTAGACAATTAAGAAAGTAAAGTCGGCCAAGTTCAATACAACATGTTCAGAGGCAACCATAATAGGGTTGTGGCTAATTTAGCCAAAATGTGTTTGTCGTTGACAATAATATTTTTAAAGTAACCATAATATATTTCAAAAGTTTTGGTTAATAATATTTCTTCTATACGAATGTATAGAATATAAAAATGTTTTCCGAACTTTTTCGTTGCTTTGTTGCTCTTTTTGGCAAGCGCCGCCGTTATAAAAAAAGCCACATAAATAAACCGAAGTCACCTATTTTATAGGGCACTATCAACATTGTTGATTTATATGCGGCGAAAAGTGCAATGCCTTATGCCATTAGTATACAAGCATAAAAATCTATTACATTTTTTAAACAAATTTCGATACGAAAGCTTTCGAATGCCGCACTCCCGTTTTTGATACGTCACGAAGTTTTATTCGATACGAAAGTTCATTCGATCACGTGTGCGACGATTTGGGCCCAGTATTATTTTTGTGTTCGAAGATCACAAACAGAGAAACGTTATTTTAATACCCTCCACCATCACTAGTGGTGAATGAGGGTATACTTAGTTTGTCATTCCGTGTGAAACTTATTCAATATTCATCTCAGACCTCAGACTCAGTATACATATAAATTCTGGCTCCTTGAGTAATTCTAAGTCGATTTGGCCATGCCCGTCTCTCCGTCTGTTAAAAACACGCTCACTTTCTTGAAACTCAAAAGAAAATATCAGTGTTGGTGTCAAATTGCTACTAGTTATCCTAAGCAGTTTGGGATTAAAATCCAGCATAATCGGTTCAGTACGATGAGAGTTATGAGTCTAAGTGTGGAACCGCCTCCCTAAAAAAAATTTATAATTTTTTTTACAAAAACCAACATAAATGGCGGTATAATGCACGGATTGATATACGATTTGGCACAAATTCTTTCTATGTGCCTATAAAATATATTCTATATTACTAGAAATCATATTCTCACATTTCGTGAAGATCGATCCATAATTTATCATAGGCCCCATATAAAGCCCACTTTCGGAAAAGGGTCTAGTACGCCTAAGACCAAAAATAATAACGTTACTGTAACAATATTTGTTATGCGTAAAAAATAGTCCAAAGTTGTCAAATCACACGTGCGAGGTGGTCAATTCACATGTAAGTTTCTTGCGAGTTATGGTTTCAATCTAATACTTTGTTGAACAGGTTGTGCCATCTTGTTGGAAACATTTCTTTTAAAAATGACTTGCAATGGCAAGTTTTGCCTAAAGTGTTCACCATTCAAGAAAATATAAGCACCAGTTTCGGATTAAAACAAAAAATGGGCCCATGACGCCTTCGACATATAAACGCACTAAACAGTGATCTTTTCGGGATCCAAAAACAACAACTCTGCTTGGTTACATAATCCTTAAGCCAGAAATAAGCCTCATCGCTGAAGATGATTGGAAGATAAAAATCTGGTTCAACTTCCATTTAATTCTCACCCTATTCATCGTACACGCGATGCAATTGATGGTCCGCTGGCTTTAATTCTTGCACCAGTTGGATCTTTTATGGACGTAGGCCAAGATCTTTCCTCAATTTATATTTCTATCATTAACAATAAATTACAGAATCACACTATTGTTACTCCAAGCGAAAATATATGTCGACAAATATTACGATTGTCTGTTCGTTAAAAGTTTGTGAATCGCACAACAGCTGGGTTTTCTAAAAGTTAGCTTTTAAATAAATGTTTGTTTAATAAAGTTCCAAAATCATACTTTGGTTCAAAATAAACAAATCGCTTTGTCAATAAAATTGACAACTATTTACAGTTTTTTTGTTTGTTTTGTTTTTGTAGATTATAAACCATCGTAAAATTTTTAAATACAATTCCTATAAATTGTAGCTGACTCAGTACAATTATTTAAGTTTATTTTGAAACGGCTTACGAAAGACAACCATTATGATGCGTTCAATTTGTATTTTAGCCACCCTGGTGGTCTGTGCTACCGCTGCGAGTTTAAGGGAGCAGCCAAACGAAAATGAACAATTTAGCTACAACGGCTATCAAGTTTATAAATTACATATTGAAGATGAAGAAGACAATCATAAAGTTATCGAATTAATAAATGAATCAAATGAGAAGGTAGGTAATTCCAAAAAGTTTTTATGAAAAAGAATTTATGCAATAAGAAATTTCATGGAATTTTGAATTCACGAAAAAATATATCTGCTTTTTTATTTTATTTTTAAAAAGTAACTGTAAAAGAGAAAATTAAGACGTTTGGGAAATTGAAGAACAAAGATTTTTTATGTAAAAAGCCATTGCTAAAAAACTTTTCTTTTTTTTAGTACGTCATCTGGAAAAAATACGATGAGACCACCAAAGAAATTCATATTATGGTTAAACCCGAAGAAATTCCTAATTTTTTAAAGCTTTTAAAAGAAAATGATATTGAAAGTGAAGTCATGATACGCAATCTGAAAGTGTAAGTACGACCAAGTGTTATTCAGTTAGAACCCAGTAGGAAATAATCATTTATCGTTATTACTATACGAAACAAGAAAAAATTACAATACTTAAATTATAAATACTTGGTGCTACAAACTAAGTCCCTAATAAACTAAGTCTCGAAGCAAAAATAAACTAAGTCTCTCAAATTAAAAATCAAATAAGTTCCCAAAAATATAAAATCATACATAAAATAAAAAGAAGGAAAACCCTTTAATTGAAAACTTAAGGGTCCAATTTTCAAATTGAAACAAGTCCTTAGTAAACAAATCTTCAAATCTTTAAAGTAATAAATCATCGTTTTTGCAGGTCTGACCTGGGGCCTTATTCTGGTATTCGTGATCGAGTACTTTCTCGATTCGAAAGCAATTTTATTTCATTCAATACTGAACGAATCGAAATTATTGTTTCAGTATTGTGAAACTCAAATGAATGCTTTACAATAACGAAAAAATAATTCCAATTCGTTCAGTATTGACTGAAATAATTAGATATTAAATTGCTTTCGAATCGAGAAAGTACTCGATCAAGACTGCCAGAATCTGGCCCCTGAATTTTCGCGCCAGAATTTTAAATTGTGGTCGAGGCTAGCATTAAGGCTAGTTAACACGGTAATACATTGTATTACGACATGATGTTTAATGAGAAAAATCATAGCATGTAGAAGCAAAATGTATTGAGTAAGAGAGAATACGAATACAAAATCTGACAAGCGGTGACAAAAAAAATTGGTTTTGTACACTTGCATAATTTCGGAGGAACGCATGGAAGATGTTGAAAATGTGAAATACGCGTTCACACTTGAAACATCTAACATCTACTATCAATAAAAAATGTCACCATTTCTAAAAAAAAACTTTTATTTTTTTAAATACCTTTTTTCTACAAAAGTGCCAACATTTTAAAAGATAACACTAAAATGTATTTCTAATTAATTTTTGTCTAATTAATTTTGTTGTCTTGCAAAAAAGGAAAAAGTTAAAAAATGGTAGCGCTGCTTTCAAAGCAACTTCTATTTTGTCAGTGATGCCACAATAATTACAGAATTTATTGCCACTTTTCTAGTGATGACACTAAAAGAATCGAAAATGTAAAAGGGAACAAAATGAGAAAGTAACATTCTGTAAAGATGTTGAAAAATTTTGATTTTTAGCCCTATGTATTTCTTATGGGAAAATTCCAATATCTTCGCAAACTGATGTTAAATGTTAAACGTTGACAAGTGTGAAAAGGCTATTGTCATTTATCAAGTTTTCTCTTTTATTGCAATGGTTTTGTTTTGATAGTAGTCTATAAAATTGTATGTTTCTTTTTTTTTTGTTGTCATCTTAACACTGGCGTACCGAGAGTAAGGAATTAACATCACAATAATCCACGTACTCTATGCTTAAAACATATCGCTAATTTGCTGCAAGACCGGCATAACTCAAAAACTGAAATTTTGGGGTTAGAGATTCAGAATGGTTCCCTTTGTTTTTCTTTATATTGTGTATTAAATTCATTTTTATATCTTTTTACTTTCCCAGTTTGAAGAGAATGTGTCTTCTTTTTTCCTAAGTAGTTAGAGCAAATCAAAAACTTTAAATGCATTTATCTCGAAATTGATTTTTTTGAGTTATGCCGGTCTTGCAGCAAATGAGCGTTATATAAAATTTACAAAAGGAGGTGCTTCTAAATTGTATTACTGTCAAACGTTGTAAAACGATAAAAGTTTATCATCAAACAATAATTTCCTAATAAGTCCCTAAAAGTCTGCTCTGTATAAAAAGTTGGGGAATTGTATAGTTAACTTTTTCTTTCGAGACCAAGTTTATTGGAGACTTTGTTTGTTGTTGCGCTTTAAAACATTTTTTTTTTAGGTTAATCGAAAAAGAAGAAGAGGATATGATATCATCCGAATGTCAAGCCGATATTGGTGGTACTGATCCGCATAATTTGTGTAAAATCGATGATAATTTGGATGACCATCCTGAAGAAATTGAGAGTATTGAAATTAGGAAATCCTATGAATATGTAAAAAGACGTGACCCTTACAGAAACAGGCCTGTACCAATAACACGAAACAAGAATCCAATGAATTGAAAAAGTTTTTTAAGCAATTTTATTTAATATGCATAGTACAAATACAAACAATTAAATAAAAAGCTTAACGATTTGGATTTTTTCATTATAAACAAATAAAAATGCTTTATTCGGCTGTGCCGAAACTTTGGTTTATATGCTTTATATCATCTTAAAATTAAGAACTTACCTCACAAGAGTATAATTCGTTGGGATTTTAGGCGCACTAAAGTCTTCCTTACGAAATTTGCAGTATGATTTCTAGTCCAGTGAAGCTATGACAGATCATATATGAAGCATATGTAATACCGTTTCGATATTAAAAAATAATAAAACTTTTAATTTCAAAAGATTTTGTTATTCGTGCTTAATTCCCAGTTTTTATTATTGATAAAAACACTTGACATTTATTGTTGATGGGATAAGCTATTCCTATGCGCATTTCACTGGTTGCTTAGGCCAGATCATCAGGAAACTTCATCCATAAAGATTTTAGAAAAACTAAAGATATTAAACCAAATAAAACTGTTAAGCGTATAAGACTTATAGCATTGATACAATTAATGTTGAGAGAATTTAAACTAATTGTAGTGGGGAATGTAAGATGAGATAAACCCACTGTTTATTGTTGATGTGTTTTGTTTAAACTTTGATATTATTACAAGTAGAACTGTTGCTAAAAGTCTTATACGCTTAACAGTTTTATTTGGTTTAATATCTTTAGTTTTTCTAAAATCTTTATGGATCAAGTTTCCTGATGATCTGGCCTAAGCAACCAGTGAAATGCGCATGAAAAATGGTTTGCTAGCTTAAAGGAAATATAAAAAAGAAACTCTTAATTGGAATAAAGCCTTCCTAGACGCATATCTTTTAAATCCATGTGGAAATATCTTCCTTAAAGTTTTTTTTGTTAAACAAGCAATTAAATATACCAAAGGCGTATATGTGAAGATAGACGCAATTAGGCAAAACAGTTGCATAGATCTTGATGAAGATAATAAAAGTTGCTGTTCGAATTCATCTTCAGACTGGAAAATTACTTTAACGTAAGGAATAACAACAATTACTGCTACATATGTTTTTTTAAGATAAATTTAAAAATTTTAATTACATTTGTTAACAACGCATTTTACATTAATTAACAAAAATTTGCATTACATATTTTTAAATAGAATTATCTTATTTATTTTTAACACGCTTTACCATTAAAATAAAATTAGTCAAATAGTACCAAACTTAGATACGTTTACTGTTTCTGTTCTGCTGATATGTTGAAGGTGTCATGACCATTTCTCCAATCCAGCCATCTTTTTGAGAGATATTTGGTAAAGAAAAGCAAATTATATGTTGCAAATTTAAAAACTTTTACATCCTGTGACCATTCCCCAGATATTAAGAAATGTAAATTGTCTTTGTATGGGAGGTACCACGCTCACTTCTCCAATCTAGCTCACTTTTTGATAAATGTTGTGTATTGATAACCAAGCTATATATTTGTACAAAATCTTAATTTTTTCCTGTTACAGTTCTCCGGATCACTGTTTATGGAGTTATTCATATTGTTTTTGTTTGGGAGGTGCCACTTGACTTAGTCGTAAATTTTATTCAACATGTTCGCCCTATGGGCGTACTGCTCCCTTACCCCTATTGACAAAATAAGTCATATGTAAAAATTTATTGCTCCCCCTGCACCTACCTCCTTTATCATTAATTGTAGTTTACCATAAGAGTAGTTCCTACAAAGCTTAAAGACTTTTGTCTTCAGATATGCGGTATTAATATTTTTGTTCTTTACCATAATAGTGGCCTTAACCACATTTGAAGACTCTCGCTATAAAAGTACTTCAGTTACGCGATATTTAATATATGCATCCGCCTGCGCCGTCTCCCTTAATTTGTATTTTCGAAGGTGTAGTTATTATAAGATTGACTCCTACCAAGTCTGAACATTATCAATATAACATTTCTTAAGATATGCGATATTTAACATTGGCGTCTTATGAGGGTTCTACTTCCCCTGCTTCTATTTTATTTCAATTTTGGGGCACAGAAGTTGCTACTGCAAAAAAAATTCAAGAAAATGTGTGCAGCGCCTCTTAAGACATGCGATACTTAATATTGGCAGCCACTTCCCCTGCCCCTTTTGAAAAAATCACTTGTTGTTACTGTAAAAATTTCAGGAAAATCGGTTCAATAGACAAACAAACAGATACAAATTTTTAATTTTTATACATCGCATTTGATTAACAAGAGGGTATAAACTCAAAATTTTAATTTGTTCACTTTTTGAAAAAATCGACACGTAATGTTTATGTTTACACGCTGTATAAATATTGTGCTTTTTTGCAGAGTACGGAGAGTGCTCGAATTAAACTCGCTCGCGAGCGAGTTCAATTCGAGCGAGTTTTATTTTCCACATTTAAAAGAATTTTTCTTTTCGGCTCGGGAGTAAAAAAAATAAAACTCGCTCGCGAGTTTTATTTTTAAGAGTTGAAAAATATAACTCGCGAAAAGAATTCAAATTTTAAGAGTCCAAAATAAAACTCAATTCGAAAGTCGAGCTGAAAAGAATTGCTCGCGGGTTTTATTTTATTTTATTTGTAAATTTTTTCTTAACAAAATTTTTTTCTGGTTTATTTGTTTGTATGCGTGGGTAAAGGTGCCTGCATACTATGTATCAATAAATGTACCCTGCAAACAATTTCCATCGCCGAATCATCGCCCGCGAATCGCCGGCAAGTTGTCTAACATCGCTGCGATGCATCGCGTGGAAGCTAAATGCGATCCTCTGGCGAATCGCGAAAACGTTCGCATGTGTCAACCACGCGAATCGCGTATTGGAAAGTATTTACTAACAAAGTATGAAAGTAAATGTTTGTTACTATCAGTGATGAATGAAGCTGAATAAAAAATAATCCAAATCGGTATTTTAAAACGGCTATAAATGGCCTTATCACACAAAAAAAAGCTAAAAAAAGCAAAAACTTTTTTTGTTTAAAAATTCATTTTTTTTTTGTTTATTAATAAATTAGTTGAAACACCTAAATAAACATATTTTATCCAGTGCTTAAGATTTTTTAAGTTTCCATAACAACAAAACTTAAAGGCGTATACAAATACTTTAAGTATGTACCGTAAACAGTAAATATGAAATACGGAAAAAGTAAACATAAAAAAACGTATGTTAAAAATGAGAAAACTAGGAATAATTTAAATTAAAAGTTAGGTCTGTAACAAATCCTCACTGTTGTCGTGAGTAATTGTTATTTGTTGGATTAGATTTTTATAAGTTTAACTAAAAGCAAGTTATTTATTGTATCTTTTGACAATTTGGACCTCGATTTTGTTAAAATTAGTGAAAGAGCACTAAAGGCCCTTTCTACGGATACTTGTGTTGAGGGAACTGCTAGCGCTACGTCTAATAATTTCCCAAGCTCTGGCTCTGTAATTTTGATCCTTTTGTAGAATTCCAAAATGTTTGTTTCAAAACAAAGCCTTGACAAGTTGCAAAAGTTTTCCAATTTTTGCTTTATTGTTTGATCTGTTGGTGGAGTTTGCTGAATTAGCAAATTCATTTTTGCTTCCAGTTTTGAAAATGCTCCGGTTGATGTAGATGCTGGATTACTTAAAATTGATTCGTTTTGGATATCGGTGTTTTGACCTGCTAACCGTTTTATCATTATATGTGTTTTACGGAGGTGATTCTAAAAACAAATTAAATGATAAAATATCCGTTTAAAAATGTTATGTGAATTTTAAATATAATTGTATGCAATTATAAAGTAGTTTGTATGTATATTAGTAGTACACGTATCATAGCTATTTTCTTCTGTTCCTCTGACAAAAATGGCGTTCTTGTGAAATTAAAACGTGGATCTAAGTAAATTGCTGAAATAAAGCCGTCATTTGTCAAAAGGTTTTGCTTCCGCTTCTTCATAGCATCTAAAAGGCTTTGTGCGTAAATGTTTTCTTGCAATCCCAGCTCTTCTAGTTCAACTTCACAGCAGAGCTAATCTCTGTAGAAATCGCCGAATATATATTGTTCAAACTGGAGTTTATTAGTGCATTCTGATAAAGGACTAAACGATTTTACAAATTTTGTTACGAAGTTCCAATTAGGAACAGGAATATTTAAGTCATTGATACTATCAATATATTCCTTAGAATTTTCTAACGATTTGATAATTTTAAAAGTTGAGTTCCATCTCGTAGTATTGTCTATTAGCGGCATTTGAAAATTAGCTGGGTTTTCATTTCGAACGTGGGTGCGTAGACTTTTTACAATTTTGCGGCATTCTTCAACTTCAGATTGAATTGTTTTCAAGACATCTTAAGCTGCAAGCTGTATTGTATGGGCTGCACATCTTACAACTGCCATAACGGATGAAAGTGACGAGTGAATATTTTCAAATTCTTCGTCATCACTATTTATATATTCAGCTTCTTGTGCTAACGCCTCTTCTTGAAGATCTTGCAATAATTTCGCAGTTTTTATTACATTTGCTCCGTTATCAGAAGTGCATGCGTATATTTGGGATATGCCAATATTATACTCTTTTAAACAGTTTATTATCTCCTCTTTAAGAAACTGAACTGTGTGCCTTTTTTCAGTTGAATCATACCAATTGTATTGATTTGAATTTTGGAGTATTTAATATATTGGACATTTACTCCAAGAATACATTTTTCCATTCGGGTGGCAACGTCGATTTTTAAACAAACCATCTTTTTTAAAACCATTTTGAAATATTATCTTTAATTTGAATAGCTGCTGTGTTAATTTTACAAACGATGTTTTTTGAATTAATATTAGTTCCATGCAAATCTTCATACGGGCGCAAAATTTTTTTGAAATATTCTTCGTCATCAAATATTCTAAAGGGAATACTTTTCACTGTTACAAGCCCAACGCAACACAACAAAAACTCATTTCTGCTTAAAGAAACTGACACATGATTGGTTTTTTTCCTTTATCGCAGAATTAATTGATGATGATGGCTGTATATCATCTTCACTTTCACTAATTTTAATATTGTGAATTGTTTCATAATGACGTTTGATGTTTCCAGTTCTTTTTCCCTTGAGGATTTTTTGACAAAGTATGCATTTTGATATATCACTTTCTTCGATGATTGAAACATATTTTTCAAACTCAAATAACTTTTTGCGACCCATTGAACTGACGTTTATTCACTCACTACAGATCAATGAACAAATTTCATTACATTTTATATTGTAGTAATTGTTACCTACCTGTTGTTGTTTTCTATAAGAATCAACTATTTTGGTTGTCACAAAACAATTATATGGTGGCCATAAAATCTCATACATTGGTTCCTTTAACTCCTATTAAAAGTATACTGCCGTGCACATAAAAAACTCTTACTGCCTGTTTAATGTTATAAAAATAAAATTTGCGTTAGGGAATCTATATTGAAAAAAATTGGAGGTTTTTTATTGGTCTTCCTCCATGTAAATTCGCAAACAAAAATTTTCAATACAGAAACAGGTAGCTGACAATTTTCTTATGAATTGCAAACACTTATTTGTAAGTCACGGATGACTGCATACATTTTATTACACATCATTACGTACATAGTACTTATCTACATGTTAATGACCAGCATTCACATTAGTCCTTATAACCATTTCTTTTACAAACCTTTCCCACACGTCTTGCCAACCGTTCTTTTTATAGAGAAAAGTGTTCAGTTTAACAATAAATATTAATACAATACATCTTTGAGACCCAGTTGCCATAAAAAACGCTTAATTCATTTATTACTAGTATAATAGTGCAAAAGCAAAAAAAAAAGAAAATCAAGCCTTTAAATAAAATTATATAGAATGTAAAGATTTTAAAGCGGTAAATTTAAATTCGTTTGCAGTTTTAGATTTTTTATGGGCTTGGCTAATATTTTACCCGAAATAAGGCGCTTATGCTAAAACATTTCATCACAACATGAGAAAGATTTCTCCGATTTTCATCAAAACACCTACAAATGATTACGAATAGTGTTTCCTTTAAGTTATACGAATAACATTTTTTATGTTTTTCACTGTTTCGGAGTTATTCAGAAATTAGCGGCGACAAGCTTTTTTCATGCAAAGTAAGTAAATAACACTTTTTTTAAACTCTTAAAAATCATAACGATTTTTTTTATCATTAATGAGAAAGCCAGGTATATTACGAATAAAATGAGCCATAAAACATGAGAATCGGTGGACAAATGTTAATTTTATTCACATTTAAAGGCAGCGTTTATGAAAAGAAATATGTTACCAATCTCAAACACTTTTATGTAAGTCGCTGAAGAACGCATACATTTTATTACACATCATTAAACATTTTGCTTCTATACATATTTTTAAACATACATTCCTTTTCCTACACGTCTTGCCTTCCCTTCTCTTCATAACAAATACATACGTATGTATATTTTTACTTCGCACAAGCAAACAATAATTTTTTTATACGAGTTGCTCGATTTCAACTCGTTTGTGCTCGTTTTCTGCTCGAATAAAATTTGTGCTTACGAATTTTATTTTTCAACTCGTAAGCACAAATTTTAAAACGAGTCGTTTTATGCTTACGAGTCGCGCACAAAAATCTTACGAGTCGAAAAAAATTTGTGCTCGCGAGTTTAAAAATAAAATTTGCGAGCACAAATTTTAAAACGACAACTCGCTCGAATTGTGCTCGCGAGTCGAATTTTTTCCTACCCTGCTTTTTTGTCAACTTTTTGGTAAAAAAACGAATAGTTTATAAATTCTTTTTCTTATGCCTTTAATGAAAAATTGTAAATTGTTTTGCCTCTAATGAAAATTTTTTAATTTTGAGTTAATACCCTCTTGTTGATCAAGTGCGTTATATAGATAAAAGGTGTCCCAAAATTAAAGCAAGATTTGAATTTGTCGCAATTCGTGCAGTAAAGTTGGCAACCTTAAAAAAAAATTCTACAGCAGACAGTTTAACCCTACGTTGCCACAAGCTAGTAATTACTTGCAATTAGTGTATACGTATTTGTTACTAGCCCCCCGTTTCCACATGCAAGTGCAAGTTCGAAAAACTCAATAAATTCACACTTTTTCACTAACATTCACACATTTTTTGTACATTCAGCCAATCGGCTGTTTCCTCGTTGATAATACGTATACACTACTTGCAAGTAATTACTTGCATGTGGAAACGTAGGGTAACGAAAATCAAGAGAAATGCTTAAAAAACCCCAACATTTTTTTGAGTGGATACACAGCACAGTGCAAGTTCATTTTCAAAATGTCGTCAACAAGTAAACTTTTTGCACAACTTCAATTTCTTAATTGTAAACTAAAGGCCTTATTCATAAAAAATATTTCAGGTTAATAACAGGTTTATTAAACAGATTTCCATAGGAAATTCGTTTAATAAACCTCTAATAAATCAAAAATATTTTTTATGAATATGGGGGTAAGTGTTTCCAAGTAATCAATATTTAACATTACCAGTAGACATATTATTTGTTAATATATTTGTTTTATATAAAAGTGATATTAATGTTTAAGCCTGCCTTTAAAATTATCCTCTTTGCTTTTTCTTAATATTCTTCATATACATGTTTTATAAATACACAGAAAATCTGCTTTAACATAAATTTTATTTTACTAAGTACTAGAAAATTGATACAAAACACATATACGGTAACACTGTTTCTTCATTTCTCATTTTACTTGCTGCAAGTATCAAAAATTTACTTGCAAACAAATTCTCTTGCAAGTTGAGCTGCAAGTACCAAAAATGTGATGGTGTTAGTAAAAAAGTGTGGGTGTATTGAAATTTTCGAACTTGCACTTGCATGTGAAAACGGGGGCAAAGTTATTAAAAATGGAGCGCAGCACGATAGAACAACGTGTCTTCATTATTGAACAATATTTTAAAATAATGAAAGTTTGACAGCTTTAATTTTAAAATTACAAAATATGGTCGGAATAGTGTTTTAACTTCGTAAACTGTGAAGAGATTTGTGAAAAATTCAGGGAGACTGAACCATCCACCAAAATAAATTTAAATGCGTTCACAACCAAATAAAGAGGGAATCAGCTGATATGGCTTTCATGTTGATTTAAAATGTTGCGCCATATAGTTTAAAAATTGTTTCTTATTAATTCAATATTTTGCAATTTAAGTTTCAACTTATTAAGGAAATTAATAAAATAAAAATCTTAAAATAATATGCAACATTTTTCTATTCTATTTGTTAAAATAATATGTTTCAAGTTTAAAGCAATGTAACCCACGATATGAATAGAAACTGAATTAATCAAAATTGAAAATTTATTGATTTAATATATTTCAATAAAATTTTTTCTATTATATTCAAAATTATGGAATAGTTATGACCCGTTCTTATTTTTAATTTGCAGTTTTGCAGTTTTGCAGTTTTGCAGTTTAATGGAAGAACGGGTTTTTATTAATATTTTCGAAAGCAGTGCAAAACTTTATTTGGATTAGGATGGGCTTTTGCTCCGCATCAGTTTAAATACAAAGTCTATGAATTTATTCGTCATTGTTACGATTACTTATAAACTATTTTCAAAAAAAAAATAAAATTTCTATAAATTGTCTTTTACGATATAATCGAAAATACGGGTCGTTTTGATAATTGTAAGAAGTTTCACTGAAATAGTTGGGATTTCAACTTGAATTTTTCTATATTTTTTTTGAATTTTTTTAGTTTAGTTTTACGCACACTAGCGTGTAAATTTTTAAAAATCACTTTATGAATGAGGATGCTATCAATGCTGCGAGTAGTTAGTAAAAATGAAATAAAATTTTTGCTGGACTTAACAGACGATATTCGTATCTACTATTAAAATAGTTTCCTTAAATTACAGACACCAGTTAAGATACGATCTACTTTGTCATCGTTAGTAGTCGTGGAGCTGTGGAAAAGAATCACATGGATTTCTGCCTTAGGCCCTACTCCCTGGTGGATCTAAACCACCGGGTGACAAACAATGCTTTAACAACACACCCAAATAGAAATTTGAGGCATAATCCAGTTAGAATATACACTCGCCACATGCTTAGGAGTTGGACCTATATACCCTCCCTCAGGCCGAACTCTCCCATATGTGATAAGAAAATTCTTCCCTTGGTGGAATTTTGGTAGTAAACCTAAACCACCACGTGATCCGCTAAAGTATGCTTTCAACGGAAGAGCTAAACTTCCGCAAAGACAATCTTCCTGAAAGACAAATATACTTTTTGTCTTTCAGAAGCATACTGTGATATCGATTTACGTGAATACCTGTTTTGCGAATTTACTTCAATAACATGGTGTGTTTGTCTGCATTCACACGTTTCATATTTTGATGCTCAACTCTTATGTTTTTAGGTGAGAGAAGAAAGAAGAAAGGGGGTTAGTACGGAGATGCCTGTACTCGGTCAGTACGCTTTGTGTTTTTATTCGTTGGTATATGCACAACGATGGCTGCATGTAATTTTGTTGTTTTCTTTTTCTCTTTGATTCGCTTTTAATAAAATTGTTGTTGTTTTGAACCGAACAAAGTTGAAACCGATTTCTGCGTGTGATTATATTGGCATCTTTAAAAGGGAACTGAAAAGAAGTTGAGCATCAAAAGATGAAACGTGTAAATTCAGACTTAATGTTAAGCACTTACCAAATGTCCCTGTGTGAATTATGAATAATTTGTACACACACGTAGCAATTTGAGTGCATAATTCACCAAAGATTATACACCCATATCTTGCTTAGGAGCCGGAGCTATCGAACCTCCACTGCCTTTCGATTATCTCCAACAGTTTCTGTTGACTGGCAACATCCATTTTGGCAGAAATACGTTTTATATGAATAAAAATTATATAGACTTTAGGTTAGGCAACCTTATAGTTTATCATATGTCCCATAAACTTTCCAAAAAATTTCTTTAATATGTCCAAATCGCTTACAAATGAAGACATAACAATAAAGTTAGTTTTGTATGACTTGAAAACATAATGCCTGCTGTCGACAACAATTTAAGATGCACAAACCTTAGCGAATAAAAATTACGTCATACAGTGAATTAGTTCAAAATTCATCACAATATTATGGCGATTTTATTTTTTCACAGAAAAAAACCAGTTTTAGTCTTTACTTTCCCCTACTCCACTTAAAGGCAAGTTCTTCTCCCGATTATCTGTTTGCGATTTCCATTATTAAATTTCATTATTGGCAATATATTATCCGGTACTATGAGTTTTAGTACTTCGTGAGGCTTTTGTTTTGTGTTTTTAGCTTAATATGTTGCAGTGGAACAGTGGAAAATGTTGTTGTTGTTAAATGTTGTTAAATGAACTATCATGCAATAACTTGGTTAAAAATATTTATGTTTTTCTAGCTGAGCGACCCGGCTTCGAGCGGAAGCTTTTTACTAATGAGAAGCGAAAAGGAGACTGTGTGTTAAATTTCATAATTTACATGCAAAACTTTTTAAAAAGAGATCAACGATTAATTGTAAGAATTCAAAATTAATAATAATATTAAAAATGTAAAATAGAAGAAGAGTTCTTCGAGTTTGTACTAAAATTATCTCTTATTAATAATCATGAGAAATAAAAAGAAGGCAATATATTATGAACTTAAATTTTCCGGGTTTTACCAGAAGTTTTTAGATTTATTTTTCTTTACAAACCATCTTCTGAAAATTTCGAATCGAATAGAAAAAAAATCAGCTACGTACGTGATGCGATTACATACATGGACCGTTTAATTTTTATATATATAGAGTAAACATAACATGGTTTGAGGATACCACAGTATGGTTATGGCTTCCTTATAGAATACTAATTTTATCATAATATGATTGCCTGCGACTAAAAAATGTTTGAAATATGCATAATCATAGCCCTGTTTGACAATACTTCGTTAAAAACCGTTTTGTTAGAGGTTACCATATAGAACAATATGTTTTCATCGACGATAGAACACGCTGTGCTTCAAAACATGGTATCTGAAATTTGATTGATTCGCTTTTGGAAAGTAAACGTTAAAAATTTGCGAAAAAATCCCATTTTGAATTGTAAGTGCAGTAAGTTTCCAGGAATTCTGAATTTCAATCAAACCCAAATTTAGCATGATTTTAAAAGAGAGATGTGGCTTATTATTCGATTAAAATTACTGAAGGACCCATGAAATACATATCGCGCATTAAATCATAAGCAGGCGCATCTCAAAATGGATCTAAATCGTTTTTTTTTTTTTCTTTTAACTTTTCTTCTTTAACATTTGTGAGACTCAATTTGTTAAACAAAAATTGCAACTATGTTTATGAAGCCTGTTTTCTGCCTCTTCTAAGCATTTTTGAGTTGTGCCTTTTTATGTTTTAGTGTATGATATGTATATGGGGCAATCCAAGTCAAATCGGACAGTTTGAAGAAAAATATTTTTTCATTTGCTTTATATTTTACTTGATGTTCCTTCTCAACAGCACTTTACAGCAAATTTTAAAATTTTTTTGACTTATGGTTACAGAGATATCTAATATTAAAAATAAATCCAAATATAAGAAAACTATGTTCAAATAAATACTCATAACTTTTTCAATATTGGTCCAAATAGAATAGTTATTTTTTTGTATTTTTACTTTTTTTGTCCACTATCTAAGAAAAAATAAATTTGCACAGTGGGATTGGATGTGATTTTAGGATTTAATATATTAAATAAGTTTTTTTCACTGTTTGTACTCTTTGATTTTCTTGAATTTTTTTTGTATAAAACTTTGATTTGTTCCACAAATTTTCAGACCCATTTGGCTATGGGATTCAAATAACTACTAATTTTTCTGATTTTTTGAAATTTGTTAAAACAATTTTTCGATAATAACCATGAAATGAAAAAAGGAGAGTGCGTAGAGAGTGGCAATTGCACAGATCTCCTCAACTTAAGAAATTATTAAAAGAGTGTCCAAAAAGGCTAAGAAAATTACTGCAGTCTCAGAAAACGGCTTCCGTGGAAAAATATCTTAAGGACCTAGATGCAACTCCACAATCAGACTAGTCATTATGGCGTGCAGCTAGAAATCTCAAAAGGCCCGTTATCTCGAAACCACCATTAAGAAACCTGAATGGAAGTTGGGCAAGAAATGATAATGAAAAAGGAAACCTGTTTGTAAATCACTTGAAAAACGTATTTACGCCAAATATATCTGACGATATAGCGGGCGAGTTACCGCCTGTTAATTTTAGAGCAGCTATCCCCCTAAGATTTGAGATAAGAGAAATAGAAAAGAACTAAACACCATGAAGGCACCTGGTATTGATAAGATCAGTAACAAAATGCTTGTGGAGCTACCTCGCATAGCAAAGAAAATTATTCTTTATATTTTTAATGCTATTTTACGCCTTGAATACTACCCTCAAGAATGGTAGGTCTCCTTGGTTACGATGATACCAAGCTTTTGATAAATTCTGACATGTAGGCTTGTTACATAAATTAAAGCTAAACCTATCGGTTAACACACACAAGCTGTTAGAAAGCTACTTGGTCGGTCGAAAATGTATTATTAAAGAAGGTGATTTTTTAAGTTCTAATCAGCCAATTGAAGCTGGAGTGCCTCAGGGAAGCATCCTGGGCCCACTTTTTCACCTTATCTATACCTCGGACATGCCAACAAACAATTACACCCTAACCTCAACTTTTGCTGAGGATACAGCTTTCCTAAGCGTACACGAGAACAGTCGTGAAGCATCTCGATACCTGCAGGATCATGTATTTCAACTAGAACTGTGGTTAAAACAATGGAGAATAAAGGTCAATGAGAAAAATGCGTACATATTACATTCACCTTGATCGAGAAACATGCCCCCCTATTAAAATCAATAATCAACTAGTGCCTCAACAATCGCATGTCAAATATCTCGGTATTCATCTAGATCGGCGTTTAACATGGAAATGCCATATCGAAGCAAAATTAACCCAAATGAAACTAAAAGCAATTCAAATTAACTGGCTTATTGGAAGAAATTCTGTTTTTTTTTTATTTTTTTATTTCCTAAGCTAATCCCGCGAAGCTCTATGCTTGTCTGCAGGAAAGAAACCAGAGTCTCTGGCGGGAATCGAACCCTGATATACTAGCTCGCTACCAGCTAGCCTACCGAGGCACTCTTAGTCTCGATTGCAAACTACTACTTTACAACTCTATTTTAAAGCCATTATGGTGCTACGGTATTCAACTGCCTCGGCCTCAAATATCGAAAAAATTCAAAGGCGCCAAAATAAACTTCTTCGAATAAACACAGCTGCCCCTTGGTATGTTAAAAACTCAAATATCCACAAGGATCTCAATGTGCCACTATTAAGAAGTATGCGGTAAAATATTTAAAAAGGCTAGAGTTGCACCCAAATCCACTAGCTCGAAATATTTTAAATGATAGCGGCCACACTCGCTTAAGGAGAAGAAGCACTGCAGCACTTACCCATTAAGACCAGCGATAAACACATACAGTGAACTCGCGAATACGTGAACACTCGAACACATGAACGACTCGAAAACGTGAACACTTTTATTTTTACATTGACTACTCTAAAACGTGAACAAAGTCTGAAAGCTCTAAAACGTGAACAAAGTTTTCTGAGTTTTTTTCGTTTTATTATTTGAATTTACTTTTAATTTTTGGAATCCCAAAACTAATTAAAATTTAAATGTGAAATTTTTGAGATTGATAATGAATCTAAAGGTGACGAAGATAGTATTTCTATTGTAAAACAGCCAGAAATCGTAATAAAACACAAGGAAGCAGTGGAAGCATTAAATAAAGCCTTAAAATGGGCTGAAAATAAAAAGGTGGACCATACTGAAAAAAGGGTTTTGAATAATCTCAATGGTAAAATGGTAAAACACAACACATACCAAAAAGAAGATAAGCGAGTTCTTTGTGTAAAAACTAATAGGAAACAAACCCCGTCCTTTAAAGGGATATTAATGGTTTTTTTTTTTAATTTACTTTAAACAATTTTTATTTAGTTGCTAAGAATTACAGAGAATACCCAGCTAGCATTTTGTATTATAATCTTATCATTTAGGAATCAGCTTCAAGAGCAAAATACCCGTATGTGAGCTCATTTTTCAATCATAAATTATACTCTCGTTGTGAGAAAATGGTACCCTACCGATGAATCACCTAAAAGAATCATTTGTGATACAATTTCCTGATTCCTTTTTGATCAAGTTGATGGTAGTTTTTATAATCATTATTGAGTCGTTTTCGTCTCATTTTTCAATCGTAAATTATATAGTTTTTGATTATATTTCATATAATTTTTAACAGTCATGTTTTTTATTTTTTCTCCGATAAAATCAGCTCCATTATGGCTTTTGATAAGTCAAACTAGCTTTATTTTAAACCAAACAAAAGTTATCGGTTTTTCGCAAAGAAGAGAAGAAACAATTTGCACTAACATTTACGTTCATAAATTGTCAATAATTTTTGGGCTTCTTTTTTAGCCAAGCTTCTTTATTCTATTCTATTATTATTTTTTCATTTGGCAAAAACAAAAATTCAAAATATTTTAAATCATTATTTAAACATATAAATGAATCATATATGAATCCTTCTTCAATTACTGAAGTGATAAATCAGTTTTTAATTATCAAAACTGATCTGAAAAGAATCATTTGGGTGATTTTTACAAAAAATAGTCAGCCAAATGCTAGCTGGTATGTACATATGTATTTTTAATTAGAAGTGGAAAAGTATAAACATTTTATTTTATTTTTGTAAAGTGAATAAATGAAAAATTTAAATTTTGTATCCAATCTTAATATTTGATATTTAATTGTTTGTTTGAAAGTATTATTTCGAGCTTAACTTTTTCTTAAATTTTCACAATTGAAAACGTGAACAAATCTGAAAACGTGAACACCCTTGGTAAAAATTAGTTCACGTTTTCGCGAGTTCACTGTATATAAATGTGAACAGAACCCGTGATGAAGAAAATTTTTGTCTGGCACTGGCAGGACATAAAATAAAGAATTAGGATAAGATTTGATTAATTATTGTTAGTTCATATTTAATATATGAAGATTCAATAAATAAATAATGAAAAAGAAAAAAAAAATTTCAAATCGATATTTTAAATATTGCATCGTTAATTTCGAATAACTTTTATTTTGGAAAATATTAGAAAATTTTTTTTAAATTTCTTATGCCGAAAAACTTTGGAGTCGCGAGTTTTTGTGGGTACTACGACTCCGACTCCGGCACAAGAACCTCAACTCCGACTCCACAGCCCTGGTAGATACTTAATGCTATGTTCGCACGGCTTCTTGAATTACATTGTTCGCTTTTTGAATTACGAAGACGAATTACGCTGTTCACACTGCATCTTCTTAATTCAAGAACTTAACGTCTTACATTTATAAAATTGTTTTGCTTTGAAAATTAATACAAAGGCAAGAAAAAATTTAAAATATACCGTTTTTTAACAATTTCTATTTTGTTTCTTTATTTGTTGTTGTAAATTTCACAAAAACAACTTTTTTACAATTTTATGATAAAGCAAATTCATATTACATGAATTCGCCTTGATTTTACGTTTTTTTCTTATTTGTTTTGTTTGGTTTTTTTGCTGCCTTCGATAAAATTAGTGATGATATCATTGCCATTTGTTTGTAGTTGGCACGGTAATTCAAAATGAATAACGTTCAAATGAGATAATTCGCTCTCAAAATTTTGTATAACGAATTATATAATTTGGATTGTGAATTACGAATGAGCAAGCGAATTACGAAAAAACGTTGTCGTGCGAACATAGCATAAGATTAAATAAGTTTAAGCATACAAGCCAGTAAGAAATATAAGTTTTACTGGCGAATAAATAATTGAGACCTTTAGGGGGAATCCCGGGAATACGATTTTTATTTCCCGCTTTCCTGGGAAGCAAAAAAGTGCAGTTAAAAACACTAATTTTTATTCATAATTGTGTCATAAAGAAATTAACTTAACTCTTCTAATTTTATTACAGAGCATTAAACCCGCTACTTCGTTAGCTTCTCCTTTTATTCGCGGACATATTTTTATGCCAAAGTTTATTTTTCTAGGCTTAAACTTGTTTAAATTCTAGCATTTAACCCGCTACTTTGTAATCGGGCTTTTTTTTCATGAACATATTTATATGCCAAAAAATATGTATTGTTACGTTACTGCCTTTGAAAAACGTTTTGGTTTATTTCCTTTATAATAAACCGTTTCGAGTTCTTTATTGCAACTTTAATAAAATAAATAAAACACAAAACTTTAAACACTGTTTACAATTTACACTACTGTATTTAGTACTAAGAAACTTTAACAACCGTAATTCACAACCAACTATAATTTTCTCCACGTTATACGTTATTGACAAAGTCTGAACTTAGAATGATCTTATTACGCTAGTCGCCGCTAGTATTTATACAGCAATTTGGTTGTCTAGAACATTCGAAATGTTTTTCGAAGGTTCGAGGCTTTACTATTCACCACACTTTAATTTGATTTATGGCAGCACTAATGTTTACATAATTTTACCTCTTATACTGAAGCTTTTTTAACGGTCATTTCTAGGGCTTTCTGCACATTGGGATTGAAGTGTACTAAATTATAACAATTTTTAATAACAATGTAAACTAGTAAAATTACTAATAAATACAAGTTAACTAATAAATACAAGATAACTAATAAATTCAACTAATTATTAACTAATAATTACAACTAATTCTTAACTAAAGTTACTTTTGTAACACTGCCCCCCACTTAAGCCTGTTTGTCCCGAATAGGCTCAGAATTACCTCATCCATAAGGGGTTAATCATTCCAAATAAAAAACTTTCATTTTGGCCCTTGGCCTTTTATATTTCCATATTTGGTTTACAACATCATTAAATTTCCTTATCACCTTATATGGCCCATTCCAATGTATTTGTGGCTGGGCAACTAATTCTTCCTTTGGTTGTTGATTCATTGGAAAAACTAACTGGCCCTCCTTAGATCCTTCAGAATTCACCGGCCGATCATATCTGCACAACTTACTACGGCCACGCACGGGCTTTCTATGGTCGTAAGTATTTCTACACACAAGCGAAGATACCTGCTTATCTTCTGGTATAGGTAGCGCATTACAATTGCTCTGCGGAAGCGGCACACAACCTCTGTTTTTTGTGCCCAAGGCTGTCATACGCTTTGGGCAGTTTCTTTTAAAAACTTGACTTCCTCCTATACTCTTGGCCCTCATAACCTTGGCCAATACGGGTTCAAATCTTTTCGCCGTAAACCAGTCTTTAGTGGGCTTTTCCTGCAACGAGCGACCCTCACTGACGCATTCCATTCTATCTGCTTCCGTACAGTGCCTGGCTTCTAATCTGCTAAAGGCGCCCGTACACGACATGTTTTTGTCATCTGACATGTCAAATTTCCCATTGCAAAATACATACATGTCGTGTGTTACCTTTTTAACTTTGCTTCTGTAAAAGTCAGACGCAAAGTCATCTGACAAAATTTCAATTAGAGCGTGCTCTATTTTCTTCTGACAAACCATCTGACATCAGAAAGCTATGCCGGGAAGAAACCGGCAGCGGCGTCCACTATTGACGGAATCATTAGCCGGCTGAAGTTAATTTTTTACAATACCGAGATATGTTTGATCATCTTACCATTGAATAGAATTTATGTGAATATATATATAAAAACCGTTTTGTTATAAAATCCTAAATTGGTATCTTTGAATTAAAAGAAAAAAATGTTAAGATGGCTAAACTATTTTACGGCGCAAATAAAACTTTTCATGGCGGCAGCAAGTTATTTTGAAACCGAGCACTACTTTGGTTTCTGCAATAACAATGCGAAAAAACAGAGACAATGTCAGAAGCAAATTACATGTACGTTTGTGACCGAATATTATAAAGCTTATGTAAAACAGCGATTTTGACAGACATGCACAATTACATGTGACTTGAAAATTTGACATGTCAGATGACAAAAACATGTCGTCTATATGCTCCTTAAGCTGTCTTACCTGAGCAACCACTTTTTCTCGCTTTTCAACTTTTCTGTGAGCTGACGATTCCTTACGAGTACATGCGAGAGGACGTTCCACACGAGCCTCACTTTCATACCCAACATCCAGGGGTATTTCATAATCACACAAATACATAATTTGCTTTTCCATATTCAGACTTATATTATGACTTATCATAAAATCTGCGCCAATCAGTACTTCGTTTACAATGTCGCCCACAATAAACTCATGAAAAGTCACAATATCGGCAATTCTTAACACCACACCTCACCTGTAGCTGTTCGCAAGCTCACTCCGCTTAGTGGTTCGACAGCTCCTTTAACCAAGTCAGGCCTTATTATCGAGAATCCTGCACCAGTGTCGATTGTCAAAATGCGTTTTTTACCATCGATGTAGCCAAATGTCGTAATACTTTTGTTACTCTTTGGCACTACTAAATTTATTATTGAGTCCTCAGATGCGAAAGGTAGCACTCCCTCCATACTTAACGGCGACTCCTGTGATGACTGATGACTAGCCCGGTGGTTGTTTCTCGGCGACGAAGCAGATCTTGAACCTTTTTCCGGTGCTTTGCAGTTACGCTGTATGTGTCCAATCTTACCACAGTTATTGCATTTCAATTTGTTTTTGCCCAGCTTCTCACTTAAAACCCGCAAAACTGCTTCTTTAAGGCTCTTTATTTCCTTAATGATATCTCTATCATCATCAGCAGTTACATTGAGTCTCTGCACCTTATACGACCTCTGCTTTGCAACTATTCTCGCGGTTTCCTGAGCCAGGGCAAATGAAACAGTTTCTGCAAATGTTGACTTTAATGCTGCACACACCGCATACTTTACATCAGCATCTCTTATACCGTTAATGAATGCCTCTGTTTTGAAGCTGTCCAGCAATGGATGATTCATACCAGGATAAGTTAGCTGCACCAAACACTCAACCTCGAAAGCAAAATCTTGTAAGGTTTCGTTTGCCTTTTGCACTCTGCCACGCAACTGCATTCGGTATATCTCTTTCTTGTGTTCCCCACCATATTTACGCTGCAGTGCAACCATTATGTCATCATAATTGTCTCTACAGCTAATTGGTACACTTTCAAGCACTTCAGCCGCAGTCCCCTTTAAAGCAAGAATTAACTCGATTGCTTTTTCCTCACTGTTCGATGCATTTCTGTTAGCAACTGTATCGAACTGGAACTTGAAAACATTTAATGGAACACTACCGTCAAAGCAAGGGGCCTTTATTCTACTAGAAACTTCTGGAATAACTCGCACTGGTGCTTTTTGGCATTGAATGTTATTAACTTTTGCCTCCAGATGGTGTAGTTTTTCATCAAAAACCGTAACTTGTGTTTAACATCCGTGACTTGAGTTTTTACATCAGACAGCTTCTGATTAAATTCTAATTCCATTTCGTTTACTCTTTCGTTCATCTCACTGGAAATCTCCTGAAGTTTCTCGTTTGTTATTCTAGAATTTGTATTCAATATTATAGAAAATTCAAAAAGTTCCACTCGTATAACACAAAAGCAAATGAAAGAAAGTCAATTTCCCGTATTATCCTTTTTGATACTTGTTTCACCCCATTTGTGTATGAAGAATTTCAGTGTTGTAGTGGGAGCCCATAATTCAGTACGAATATGTCAATGAATGGAGACAAATAATTTGTAAAAAAGGACCACATGACCTTGCATGTTGAATTTTATGTTTCTAGGTCCAATACTAACGGAAATTCAAAAAGTAACAATTAATGAAGAAAAAAGTACCTAAGAGCCCTCTTTCAGGTTCTTATCCACTCAGGACCTTGCATGTTTAATTTTGTGTTTCTAGGTCCAATATTAGCGGAAATTAAAAAGTACCAGTAAAAGAACAAAAAAGTACCAAAAAGTTCCCTCATAGATTCTTATCCACTCAGGACATTGCATGTTGAATCTTATGTTTTAAGGTCGAATATTAACGACAATAAAAAAATACCAGTTGCAGAAACAAAAAGTTTAAGAAAAACATAAATTTCCCGTATTTCCCCTTTTTGGTCCAATTTTTTCCCCCCATTTAGTTATCAATAATTTCAGTATTGTAGTAAGAGCCCATAATTAAGAACGAATATGTCAATGAATGGAAAAAAATTTGTTGTAAAAAAAGTACCAAAAATAGTTACGATTTTTACCCTTTAAATGTTTGAATTTCGGAAAATTACCAAATTAATATTCGTATTTTTTTGATAAGTTTCGAATGTGGTATAAACTTTGTTTTTATGTTGATTGGTTCAAAAGATAGAAGGGATGCCAAAAAGTACCAAAATTCAGGTTTTACCCGTTTGCTCCCTAATAGGACCGAATTTTAAAAAAGTACCAGACACCTGTCCGCTTATTTTTCTAAAGAACAACGATAAGTATTACGTTTTTACCCTTTTTTACCCCCTAAACATTCGAATTTCCAAAAATCTTAGTCTTAGTCTTAGTGGATCGATTTGGGGAGTCACCTATCTCTGGTCCAAATTTCAAGTTTTTAGCTACAGGCGTTAAGGCTGTGCGATGATGAATCAGTGAGTTAGTCAGTCAGTAACGTTACAATTTTATATATATAGATAGATAGATGGAGAAAAATATTGTAAAAAAAGTAACAAAATTTGGAACGATTTTCACACCTTAAGCATTTGAATTTCAAAAAAGGTCCAAATCTGTTTTGTATTTTTAAAGATAAGGTACTAATGTGATATAATTTGTATTAACCCTTTTACTCCACAAAAAGGCCATACTTCAAAAAAGTACCAAACACCAGTCTGTTAATCTCTTTAATGAACAATAATAAGTATTTAATTTTTTGTATCTCTTTTAGTTTAGGAGATATGAGGTTAGGGAATTTTTCTAATGAACAACAATAAATGTTAATGTTTTCCTTTAGCTAAGGAGGTATGAGGCTAGCAGGATCGATTTAGCGAGAGGACTGACCCCGGTCCTAATGTCAACCTTTTAGCTTTAGACGCTTAGGCTCTGCGATGATAAATAAATACATAGATGGAGAAAAAATCTTTTGTAAAAAGTAACAAACATATGTTGGTTTTGACCCCTTAAACGTTCGAATTTCAATAAAGTACCAAATATGCATTTGTATTTTTGAGATAAGTTACAAATGTTATATAATTTTTATTTCTATGTGTATTGATGTAAAAGCTAGATGGTGGAAAAAAGACCCAAAATACAGGTTTTACCCGTTTACTACCTAAAACGGCCAAATTTCGTAAAAGTACCAGACAGCTATTTGCTTTTTTATTTGATGCACAAAAATTAATATTCATTTAAATAAAAGTACCAGTTAATTTAAAACAATTACCAGTTAGAGAACGAAAAAGAACCAAAAAATCCTTTTTACTGATTTTCATTCACTCAGGACCTTGCATGTTTAATTTTATATTTCTAGGTACAATAGTAACGAAAATTCAAAAAGTACCAGTTAGTGAATAAAAAAGTACCAACAATTTCGCTCTTATAGATTCTCAACCACTCAGGACATTGAATGTTGAATTTTATGATTCTAGGTTCAATATTAACGTAAATTCAAAAAGTACCAGTTAATGAACAAAAAATAATACCAAAAAGCCCTCTGACAGATTCTTATTCACTCAGGATTTTGCATGTTCAATTTTATGTTTCTAAAGTCCAATAAAAAGGGATATTCAAAAAGTACCAGTTAAAGAACAACAAAGTACTAAAAAGCCTATCTTACAGATTCTCATTCACTCAGGACCTTGCTTGTTTAATTTGATGTTTTAGGTCCAATTTTAAAGAAAAAAAAAGAGCCAGTCAAAGAACGAAAAAGTACCAAAAAGGAATGTCTAATTTTATGTTTCTAAGTCCAATAATAACGGATATTCAAAAAGTACCAGTCTAAGAACTAAAAAGTACCAAAAAATTTCTCATTCACTCAGGACATTGCTAAATTTTTTTGTTCATAAGACAAATATTAGCGAAAACTTAAAAAAAGTTCCAGTTAAATAACAAAGAAGTACCAAAAAGTTCCCGCTGACAGATTGTCATTCACTCAAGACCTTGAATGTTTAATTTTATGTATCTAGGTCCAATACTAACGGAAATTCAAAAAGTACCAGTTAATAAACAAAAAAGTACCAAAAAGCCCTCTTACAGATTCTCATTCACTCAGTACCTTTCATGTTTAATTTTATGTTTCTAGGTCCAATATTAACGGAAATTAAAAAAGTACCAGCCAAAGAACAAACAAGTACCAAAAACTTTCCTCTTATAGATTCCTATCCACTCATTACACATATTGAATTTTATACTTCTAGGTCCAATAATAACGGAAATTCAAAAAGTACCAGTTAATGAACAAAAAAGTACCAAAAACTTCCCTCTTATAGATTCTTATCCACTCAGGAAATTGCATCTTGAATTTTATGTTTCTAGGTCCCAGTATTGGACGGAAATTAAAAAAATACCAGTTGTGGAACCAAAAAGCTAAAGAAAAATATCAAATATCCCGTATTTCCTTTTTTAAGTAGTATTTTTCCCCCCATTAAAGTATAAAAAATTTCAGTATTGTAGTGGGAGCCCATAATTTAGTACGAATATGTCAATGAATGAAAAAAAATATTTTGTAAAAAAGGACCACATGACCTTGCATGTTGAATTTTAAGTTTCTATGTTCAATACTTACGGAAATTCAAAAAGTACAAATTAATCAACAAAAATACCAAAAAGTTCCCTCTTATAGATTCTCATCCACTCAGGCCATTGCGTGTTGAACTTTATGATTCTAGGTCCAATATTAACGGAAATTAAAAAAGTACCAATCAAAAAAAAAAAAATACCAAAAACTTCCCTTTTATAGATTCTCATCCACCCTGGACATTGCATCTTGAATTTTATGTTTCTAGGTCCAATACTAACGGATATTAAAAAAGTACCAGTTAATGAACAAAAAAGTACCAAAATGCCCTCTTACAGATTCTCATTCACTAACGACCTTGCAAGTTTAATTTTATGTTTCTAGGTCAAATACTTACGGAAAAATTAAAAAGTACCAGCTAAAGAACAAAAAAGTACTAAAAACTTCCCCCTTATAAATTCTTATCCACCCAGGGCATTGCATCTTGAATTTTATGTTTCTAAGTCCAATAATAACGGATATTCAAAAAGTACCAGATTCTCATTCACTCAGGACCTTGCATGTTTAATTTGATGTTTTAGGTCCAATTTTAAAGAAAATAAAAAAGTACCAGTCAAAGAACGAAAAAGTATTTAAAATATCGCTCTTACAGATTCTCATTCACTCAGGACATTGTATGTTAAATTTGATGTTTTTAGGTCCAATCTTATCGGAAACTTAAAAAGTACCAATTAAAGAACAAAAGTGTACCAAAAAGCCATCTTATAGAATTTTATCTTTCTAGGTCCAATACTAACGGAAATTCTAAAAGTACCAATCAAAGAAAAAAAGTACCAAAAATTTCCTTATAGATTCTCATCCACCCAGGACATTGCATATTGAATCTTATGTTTAAAGGTCCAATGTTAACGATAATAAAAACAAGTAAGGGTGCTATATTCGGCTGTGCCGAATCTTATATACCCTTCACCAGAGCAACTAGACAAAACCTAAATAATTTCTACACAAACATAAAAGGGTGTTTTTTAAGCTAGATAGAACTTTAAATTGTAAAAAGTAACACAAAAAATTAAATTTTTATGAAATATTTTTTTTTATCGTTTCAGTATACTCTGACAAATCATCATGAATAGACTCACGCTTGAACAACGCTACAAAATTATCCAAATTTACTTTGAAAAATTTAAAAATTTAATCCAAATTTAAATCGCAATATTGTGTTCAGCGATGAGGCGCATTTTTGGCTTAACGGGTTTGTTAATAAGCAAAATTGTCGCATATGGAGCGAGACCAATCCACAAGAGACCCTACAGACTCCATTACATCCAGAAAAATGCACCGTTTGGTGCGGTTTTCACGCTGGTGGCATCATCGGACTTTATTTCTTCAAAAATGAGGCCGGAGCTCGCGTTACGGTCAATGGAGATCGTTACCGCACCATGATCAATGATTTTTTGTTTGAAAATATGGATGACATTGATCCGGAGGAGATGTGGTTTCAACAGGATGGCGCTACGTGCCATACGGCGAACGCAACCATCGACTTATTGAAATCAAAATTTGGCGATAAGTTGATTTCGAGAAATGGACCTGTCAATTGGCCTCCAAGGTCGTGCGATTTGACACCTCTCGATTATTTCCTGTGGGGCTACGTGAAGTCACTGGTTTATGCTGATAAGCCAGCAACAATTGACGCCTTGGAGGCCAGCATTGTTCGTGTTATTCGTGACATACGGCCAGCAGTGCTCGAAAAAGTGGCCCAAAATTGGACTCCAGAATGCGCTTCGTCAAGAACAGCCGCGGTGCCCATATGCCCGAAATCATTTTCAAATGTTAATGTCACGTATTGATCTTTCGAATAAAAAAAAAATTTTGATTACAATTTAATTTTTTGTGTTATTTTTTACAATTTCAAGTTCTATTGGGCTTAAAAAAACACCCTTTACATATATACAATACATAAAACTTCATTATAAATGGTCATAACTCTGCTATTTCTTAACCGATTTGACAGATTTATATACCGACGTGTTAAAGAAGAAATTTGCCAGTTATTTTGGTTATAAAACTTGGACTCGGGAAGATCTATGGTTCCCGAAAATGGATATTTAAAAAAAAAAATTAATATTTTGGTCATAACTTTTTCGTATCTGAACCTATCTTCCCGAGTTTTTCAGAAAATATTTTCTATTAAAAATTTCCGATCTTTTGGTATATAAGGCGTAACCATAGGTCATATTACCATAAAAAAATTCAGGTTTTAATACAATTTTTAATACTTTTTGTATGGGAGGTACCACGCCCACTTTTACAATCCCGCCCACATTTTGTGGGATGATGTGTATTGATGTTAATGTGTGTACCTAATTTGGAAACTTTGGCTCTTGCCGTTCTCAAGATATACAGAAATAAAAAAATACAACAACAACAAGGGATTTTTGGGCAAAATCAGAGGCAGTCGTGGTTTTTTCATATCTCAGCAATTTGTGGACCGATCTTGCTGAATTTCAATAGCAAAAAATGGTAGACTATATGTGACATAAATGTAAAACAACCTAGTCGCTATCATGTCTGGAGTATCCGGAAAACACATATCAAACGTAAGACTGGCAGACGGACATAGTTAAATCAACATCTCTCCTCATAAGGACCAAGAATATATATACTTTATAGGGTCTAAGATCAATATTATAGAAATTACACACGGAATGACAAACTTATATATTTCCTTTTCCACCTGTGGTGAAGGGTATAAAAATACCAGTTGCGGAAACAAAAAGCTAAAGAAATATATACATTTCCCTTATTTTCCCTTTTTGGTACTATTATTTTCCACCATTAAGTTATCAAAAATTTCAGTGTTGTTGTGAGAGCCCATAATTAAGTACGAATATGTCAATGAATGGAGAAAAATATTTTTTAAATAAGTACCAAAAATAGTTTCGATTTTCACCTCTTTAGTGTTCGAATTTCTAAGAAGTACCAAATTCATATTCGTATTTTTTTGAGAAGTTTTGAATGTGGTATAAACTTTGTTTGTATGTTTATTGGTTCAAAAGATAAATGGGGTGTCAAAAAAGTACTAAAATTCAGGTTTTATCCGTTTACTCCCTTAAAGAGCCGAATTTTAAAAATGTACCAGACACCTGTCCGCTTATTTTTCTAAAGAACAACGTAGTATTACATTTTTTTTGTATCTCTTTTAGTTTTGGAGATATAAGGTTACCGAATTTTCCCGTTTTTACCCCCTAAACTTTCGAATTTCCAAAAATCCCGTCTTAGTGGATCGATTTGGGGTGTGACCAATATCTGGTCCAAATTTCAAGTGTTTAGCTTCAGGCGTTTAGGCTGTGCGATGATGAATCAGTGAGTCAGTCAGTCAGTAACGTTACAATTTTATATATATAGATAACATTCTACAGCGATTACTGACCCAAAACGTTATCTGCATCTTGAACATCCAAACAGTACACCACAATAGGTAGAGATGGTTATAGCTGATGTGTGTAACAACAGAGGTGAAAAGAGCTACGTGCGAAAAAGGCCTAAATCAGTTTTCTAAGAAAGGGACAAAAAGCGTTTTTTGATAGTGAAGTGGCAATGTGTAAAAACAGGCCGCAACAATTAACACAAATTTGGTGATCAAACCAAAAATAACAAAACCCAAACCACGTTAAACCAGATGGTGCAAGAGAGAAGAGAAGGTGATAAAAGGATAAAAAAACACAATATCTTCCGTATCGTTTCACCTCTGTGTGTACTCTGTGGTAGCATAGACATATTATTTATAGAGCCAACTTATCCAATGATCTTACGATGTCCGTCCGTCTGATAAAAGTCGATACTACGATGTCCGTCCGCCTGATAAAAGCCAAAGTCCTTTTAACCCTACTTCTTCAATCACTTTCAGACGAACAAATTTCATATAAATGTTGATTTTTAGATACCATTGGGCACAAGTAACTCTTATATAAATCTTAGCCGCACAACATAATTTTGTTCTGGTGGGTCCATGACTGCGCACTAGTTGCAAATAGGGTACTTCCCCACCACTTAATATGCCTTAAATTCAGTGGACATTAATAAAATAAATTTCTACAATAAAAATGCGTGAGATTAGCAGATACAGATTTGTTTTGCCGCCCGTTAACATCTTTCCGAACTGTAAAGAAACCCTGACCGCCATAGAAGTTTTGGTTAAAATTCAGATCAACTTTATTATCTTAAAGTGAAAGTGTAATTTGTTAAATAAATTTTCAAATAAAATAATCGTAAATCTTAAATAAAATTGATAAATATTGAAAGTTTTTGTTTTATGGTTTTTTGTAGATTAGAAAATACGGAAAAATTTTAAAGTAAAATTTCTATAAATTGCAGTTTACTAATAAGATAATTTTAGTTTTTAAACGGGTTACATACGACAAACATTATAATGCGTTACGTTTCGGTTTTAGCCACCCTGGTGGTTTGCGCCACCGCTGCAAGTTTAAATAAGCAGCCAACCGTAAATGAAAGTGGAAAAATACGCTACGACGGTTATAAAGTTTATAAGTTGAACATTAAAAACAAATTGCAGATGTCAGTTATCGATTTTATTCAAGATTTAAGTGAAAAGGTGATTGAATAAAAACTTTTACCAATTAGTATAAATTTAATTACAAATGTAGAAAAAAATATAGGGGCTTTTCCACAGAAAAGTCTACTTTTTGTAAAGTAACGCCAGCAAGCAATTTAAATTGTTTCTCAAAAAGTTTTAAATGTATTATTTACTTTTTGCATTTTGGAATAAAGCGCAACTAGCTCTACATTTGGTAACAAATATAGGAAACATTTGAACAGCATGGGCTTAAAATACAAGCTTATTCGCTTGCCTGCGTTACGTTACAAAAAGTAGACTTTTCGGTGGAATTTTATAAATATTTTATTGAATTTTTATTTCGCCAAAAATCGTATCTGCTAGAAGACTAATTGTAAAAGTGGAAGTGAACACTTTATGAAAATTCTTGAACAACTATTTATTTTAAAGTAGAATACAATATAGTTCTTGAACGATTTTGATGATTACAGTGTAATAAATAGTGATATATAAATGTGAGGACGATTCAAATTCTGAACGATATCATAAAGGGTTCGGTATGTTGGTGATTATAACTCTCACACATTACGCTCCACTATTATATAGCAATGTTCCCGTTAAGGACCGTAACAGATTTTAGGGCTGTCCGCTAAGGAGAGTTCAGAACAGATTCATTTCGAAAAATATATTTTGTTCAGAATATATCCTAACAAAAAACTCTACTTGCCAATTATATAGCATTGTAAATAACTTCCCAGCTAAAGTTTTTTAAGATTTGGAAGCAATAAACACGTATACTGCTGCATCCCAACCACTTCTTTTTTTGCTTCTACTTTTACTCTACTGCTGTAAGATAAGGCATACAATCCTACAAATCTTAAATGCGGTGCTAAATAGTACAAGAGAATCGCTGTTTATTAATTTTTTTACGATTACATTTTCTTCTGCTTTATTGAAGCAGTGAAATCATTTATTCTTTTGATAAAAAATACAAAATTTTATAATAATTTTACAAAAATCATACAAAATTATTATAAAACTATAACCCTTTTATTAAAAAAAAAAATTTTTGAATTAATAAAAAAAAATGTTTACGCTGAAATAACAGTTTTTTCAATGCTAAATTTTTTTCACTTACGTTATACACGTTAGTCATGTCAGTTTTTAAGGCGTGAAATAAGCGTTCTTCAGATACATATCTACAGCAGAGCTTCTACGCGAGGAATTTAAAACCAAAATAATGTAATATTTCACAGAAGTGTGAAGTCCCTTACGTGACTGCTTCCGAGGAAGCATCAGTTTTTGCTGTGTTAGTGTAACAGTTATTTATTATTATTTTTTTTTTTAAGGGGAAACTTTAAATGTTCAAAAATTCAGTTAACAAATAACATTTACAAAAAATTTAGGAAAACAATTTTTGGCTGAGTTGCCAAATCAATTGAAAACAATAAAGGCTAGTTTACACGGTAATACAATGTTTTACGACATGTCAAAAAATAATGTAGAATGAAAAAAAAATCTTATCATGTTAAAGTTTTGCTTTGTATTGAGTAGTATACAAATATGACAAGCGGTCGGTAAATGCTTATTTTCTAAACGATTTTAGAAACTTATGCATTCTTATCACAACAAAGGTGTATTTTTAAGTAAACATAGGCAGCACTCACAGAATATATTGAAGTTGCTAACACTTTTATACATTTACAAAAACAACATTATAGAACTGTATCCATCAGCTTTTTTGTTATTAACTCAGCTGTTCAATGTCTTTGTTTTGATTCTACAATAATGTAAGGTCTGGCAATGTGTTGACAATATACATACTGCCAAAGAAAAATTTGATGTTATAATGGACTGTCAACCCTGCAGATAACGAGACTAGTTCATACATGCATGTAAAGAGTAGTCCATAAAGAAGTAGGAGTACTCCATAACTACTCCAAATTTATGGGTAAAAGGTTGTCCATTTAACATTAGGATGTCCTAGGAGGCGACCATATAACCCACCGAAGTAGTCCCTAAACTACTCAATGGAGTACTAAAGTGGGTTGGTTTAGAAGTACTCCATGTCACTACAGCATGGAGTACACTAAAGGGGTAGTTTAAGCATTTTTCATTTTTTACTAATCGCGTTTTATGGCGTGCCCTGTTGTCTATTATTGCTATTCTTAAATATATTTACTTGGTATTTTTAATTTGTTTACCTTTTTTTCACAAATTTCACACTTTCAATTTTAAATAAACAATTAATAATGGACACCATCAGGGCTACCAATGTGTAATACTGTAAACTATAGAAAAGTATACATCATGCAGTTGTTGGTAGCACTGCATATTAATTTCTTATAACATGGTCCATATTACAGTAGATTGGACCATGTTGTAAGTAGTCCATTTAAGCCACAATGGACCACGTAGTCCAATATTATCTGTAGGGAATGCTTTGTTAAACAAAAATTGGCCGTTCAGACGATTGTTAAACATTTTATAAAAATTTTACTTACAATACAGTTAGATCTGTCCACCGTCAATACGAAGCTTTATACCATCAGTGTAAACATGAAAAACATTTTTTTAAGCACGGAGAGAATTTCAAAATATTTTGATTCTACAAAGTCGTAATATATCTATTATATTACTGTATAAACTAGCCTTAACAGGGACAAATCTTAATATTTTTAAAAATGTTGCAGCCCTATTTGAGGTTTGAACCTGAATCCCTTCTGTTTTTTTTTTTTAACTTTTTTCGTTTGCAGTAAAAATTGGAGCTTCCAATGAAGCAGGTTTTTAGGGGAGACACGTAAAAGTTTCACTCACCATATCGCTTAAGGCCGTTATGAACTATCCCACCAAGTCTTAAGTATTTTACTCAAATGCTTCCCTGATCTTATTATTGTTTGAAAATTTTCAAAAAACAATTAACAACTTATCATAAGAGAGAGCTGCACTTTTGAAAAATACTTTAGACTTTGTGGGATAGTGTATAACGGCCTTTAGGGAGGACATGAATTTTATATGGCAAGTTCCCTTTTTGAAGCAATACATTTTTGACCCCGAAAGCGTTTTATTCAGCGCATATTAAAATTGTTGAATGTAACGATCAGCTTTACACATGGAATTTTTTATTGGTTGCCGTTATTATTTAATAAGCTCCCTTAAAAACCTGCTTCGTAGTAAGGGAATGTCGTGGCTCTTCAAATGTTACATTTTTGTTTTAATATGTTATGAGTTCGGTTACTGACTTATTGCGTACTACTTTTTAAAATTTACTATAAGTGCTTCGCAAAACAAGAAAGTTTTTTATTGGGAACATTTATTTTAACAACTATGTGGCTTAAAGGGTCCGTAAAGCAAAAATCGGTAGCAAAATCTGCCGCTTAGTATATCACTTGTTTTAAAACTAGGCTCTTGTTCAAAAATTTTAATTTTCGATTCGATATTTTATCGATTTTGCGATTTAAAAATTTAAAATTGCCGTTGAGAAATCGGTCCTCCCATGAGAGTTTTATTCCACCATTAAAACAAAATTTACTAGAAGATAAGTTTTAAAAAAGGAGCTTAATCGGAATTAGGGAACGATCATCTTCGCTTACTCTTTCAAAGAAGGACAATTATAAGTACTTTAACAATTCGTTTAAAGGCATTGGGTGCCTTAAGTTTTAACTGAAAGATACTAAGCGTCATTTCGGTAGTAATTTTACAACTTATACTGATCATTAACCCCCGACTCTTCCATTTTCTCAACTTAAATTAAATTTCTTTATATTTTCAGTACAACATTTGGAAGGACTACGATGAGGCCACCAAAGAAATTCATATGATGGTTAGGCCCCAAGAAATTTCAAATTTCCAAAAACAACTAAAAGCAAATAGAATTGAATATGAATTAATGATAAACAATGTGCAAGAGTAAGTGAGCTTAAAGCTTCGTTCACAATCAAAGAAACATTTTCACTTGGTGTTCATAATAGAGCAACAATTTCTTTTGCAACCAAAAGAAAATATATGAAATATTTTAGGAAGAAAAAAGATAAAAGAAAAAACGAAATTGTTTCTCTGATTGTGAACGAAGCTTAAGTGTTATTTAGTTATAAACCAGTAGTAAATGACCATAAACTTTTATGATTGTAATTCATATACGATATGATAAGAAGTTGGAGGCTATAAAATTATAAAAATTGTTTTTTAGATTAATCGATGAAGAAGAAAATGCTTCAAAATTATCAGCCGATAGCGCCGATTTCGGTTGGAACCGTTACTATCAGTTGCATGAAATTGAACAGTGGTTAGATCGTATTTTAGCTGCCTATCCGAATGTCACTGAGGGTATTGTAATTGGCAAATCCTATGAAGGTCGTGACATACGTGTCATTAAGATTTCCCACAAGTCCGGCAATCCTGGTATATTTATTGAATCAAATATTCATGCTCGCGAATGGATCACTTCGGCAACGGCTACTTGGTTTATCAATCAATTATTGACATCCACTGAAGAGGCTGTACGTAATTTGGCTGAGAATTATGATTGGTATATTATACCAGTGTTCAATGTTGATGGTTTTGTTTATTCACACGAAAAGGTAAGTGGAAAAAAAGTTTCTCCTATTAGTGGACAACAATTTAATGTATGAGATTTCTTTTTCGAAAGTCTGACAAAGGTTAAGGATCCCCTAACCAAATCTTTAATATAAACTCTTGAAATCTTAAAAACTCCAAGTGATGAAGACGATTCTCAATTTTATTAAACGGACTTTTTGGGTAATCGGGATGGCTATAAATTGTTTGTAAATACAAGACAGGTTAATGAAGCGTACTACTGTTCTAAGACAGACTTTGAAATAAAAACAGACTATCTAAATTCTAATGAGAGCTTGGACCGTTATTTTTTTGTTGCTTTTCCTTAAAGCGTTATAAAGTTGTAGTGCTTGTTCCGTAGCTTTGCTGCACTTAAACTTTACTGATTTTAAAGTTATAGATCTTAAACCAGATGCATTTAAGCAAGTAATACTTTTAAAATTTTGTAAATAAAATACAATGTTGACGGTCAATAGGCCGATTTAATAATTGCAAAAAATTTTTCTACAAAGAGCTTCCCTTATCTTTACCATAACGTTAGGTTTGAAGTATGGATGGCACTCAGTTCTTAACTAACCCACTGATCTGTTACTGACCGTCTACAACTGACATGATTTGCTGTTAAAACATGATGTTATAAAAGCGGTGTGAAAACATTTGCATAAACAACTGTGTTATAACACGAGAAAAACTTTAACACGATGAGTCTATACTAACACTAACATCATATTGGTGTTAATGTAAGCATTCATGTCAGTTGTAGACTGCGTGCTATGATGCCATGAAATTCTGTTAAAACAGAACCCAAGCTCCGTACGAAATTTTAAATTCTCCCCAATTTATTGGACAATTTCTAGAAGACAACAGATTAATTTTTTACTATGTGGTCGCCTTCTTGCTAGTGCAGGACAGTGACAAAGAAGGTGTTTGACGCTGTGCAATCATAAAAAACACAGCGTTAATTACTAGATCATGTTCGTGCATAACTAAAAAAATAGTATTCCGAAATTACAGATGCCAGTAAAGATACGTTTGTCTTGGTCATCGATAGTGTGGTACGCCTACTGTGAACATTTTCGTCCCATCTTTTATTTCTGTAATATCAATCAATGGTTCTCTGTCGAAGTTTGAGTTTGAAAGACAACAATGGTACACTAGGGGTGGAATAGTGTTATGGAAATCCTTAGCAGCAAGATTTCGATACGCTAGAGCCCCCAATTTTGTGAGGTTAAAAAAAAAACGCATAAGCCAAAAAATTAGCGGGGTGGGATGGGGGTAAATGGCTCCTCATCGGGGTCAAAGCTAGGGGAAAACGGTACAAAAGCCAAAAAAAGCTTCACAATTGTCCCCGAGTCGCTCCTAGAGGGGTAAAATGTAAGACTGACTCCCGCTAATATTTCCCCCCCTACATTTTTTATTAACATACTTACTCCATATCTGTGCTCCTTAAATATTTTTTTAATTATAAAATTACCCGCCACCGCCTAACTAGCCCCAGAGTGCCCCTATATGACGGACCCACAACATATGTTCGCATAACTCAAAAACGCTTAGCTTTTTGAAAAAACTAAAAACCGAAACTTGACCCCGCAAATTTTTGGCTCATGCGTTTTTTAACTTCAGAAAATTGGGTTTTCTAGCGTATCGAAATCAAAAAGTTGTGCACTATTCCACATCCCTAATGGTACACCCTGGCTGTATCAAGTCAGGCAAGCTTAACTGACATGCCTCTCTACCCTAAAATGCAAATGACACTTCTGTTAAACAGCTCAGCGAAATAGTTTAGAAATGACAGACAGCTTTGGGCTATTTCTTTTCTCATATGCGAGGAAATTAAGGTCATGATAGCGAAGTTGCTAGAAGTGTTAATGTTAATGAAAGTTGTTAAAAAAAACAGCTGATCTAAGTTGGTTTACAGTTTCTTTGATCGCAAGAATAGCTTACTGCAAAACAGTGATACATTATATTCACAGAAAGAAAAAACTCGTACTTAAAAATTGAAGTACGAATTACACTAAAAAGTACTAAACATAATCCAAAATGGGATAACTTTCGAAATCCAATATGCGTGCATACGCGTGTGTTTGTAAAAGTTTGTTGTAGAAACAAAAACAACACTACAGAAGAAGGCAACAACACTGCAAGAAGAAAAATGAAATATTATTAGAATACTTGAAAAGTAAAATAAATAAAATTTTCAAATAAAATTTTCAAAGTAGAATGATTACGAAAACCATAGCAGTAATGATGCTGGTGTCGTATAATTAAGACTTTTTCTTAAAACAAAGGGCAGAATACAACAAGAGTAAAATAAACAGGTCTGACTTGTAAGTAAATAATAATATTCTCACTGCCTCTGTTTCTCTGGGGTCAGCGTTTTGGTTAAAATCAATCAAATCTCACTTTCGTATTATTTCAAGTACAAATCGGGATTAAACCAACTTAGAAATTCTTGAATCAAGCACAGTTTGAGATTAATTTTATCTCACTTTTAATTTAGTCAATCAAGTTTTTGGATTATTTTAAAGTACGCGGTATTTGAATAATCCATACTTGAATCAAGCGTTCTGTACTTGATTGAAGTACGGATAGATTTATTTGTCTTTTCAGTGTTGTAGTCCTAAGCCCATACTATCTATGTAGAAATGTATTCCCCGCCTTCTTTTAGGAATTTTGTCTCTACACGCATTCTGGCGAGTATTGCGAAATGTTTTATTAACCTTGCAAGGGCCATAGGTGTATCCACTACTACAAAAGCTACCACTTAAGAAAATAACCCAAATTTTCGCCATCTCTTAAGTTCAAGAATAATTTCAAGCGTATCCATCGCACTTGTGATATATTTCGAAGACTTGTTTGCATTTTTCTTGATGTCTTTCACTTTTTCTGAGGAGCTTTTCTCCAGAGCAGATCACAATACATGTATGCCATATGAAAAAGTGGATGATCTAGGCCCTAATGATCTTACGGGATACCCGTTGGTATTGTCTTTTTGCCCTTTAACAAGAACATAGGTTACCTTTCGCCTTTTTAACATGATCCATAACGTTTTGTTTGAAGCTCAAGTTGTTGTCCAGAATAGTACAACAATTTCCGGCACTAAAAGTACAATTCCGGTTTTTGCTTTCATAGATCTTAAATTGTAAATTTTATTTAGAGCATTTCTTTTTAATCGGACCAAAACTTAAAAAGTGGGATTGTTTTAAATTTTGCGTTCACCCGAGGTGTACTTCTTTGGAGACTCCTTAATCCATTACCCCACCACGTTTAGGTTCTACATTAAAAACTTAAGCTAGACTTCACCTCTGCTGACGATACGTAAAATTAGGCCACCGTTCCAAACCTGCAGATTAATTTCTCGATTTTTTTTTTGACATTTTCCACTGTGTCAGCACTTTCGTTTTATTTCGGAATTTAATTGTCTACGAGCTTAGCAGCTATTCAAGCTTGAACCTTGAAAAAACCATTAATTTATTTACTTTCAAAATATTTTAACCTTAAGAAAATTCATAATTCTATTTAATTAAAGGATCGTATGTGGCGTAAAACTCGCCAACCCGTTGAATCAAACAGCTGCAATGGTACTGATGCTAATCGAAACTTTGATTCCCATTGGATGGAAAATAATGGAGCTTCCTCTAATCCTTGCAGTGAAACGTTTGCGGGCCCTAGGGTTTTCTCTGAACCAGAAACTGTTGCTTTGGCCAACTATGTTATCTCACTAAAGGATAAAATTCAAATTTATTTATCATTCCACTCATACGGTCAATATTTGCTATCGCCCTACGGACATACTGGCGAAGAGTTTCCCGAAAACTATGCTGACATTCAAGAGATTGGTAAGTCATTCCATGACGCCATTGCTGGTTTATCCTACAAAACCGAATACAGATATGGTTCGACTGCTACAGTGTTGTGTAAGTTTTAAGGAATTAATCACACTTTATAAAATTGTAATATAAATAATTTTATTTTTCAGATGTTGCTTCTGGTTCCTCCGTTGATTGGGTATTCAATACGTTGGGCATAAAGATTGGCTATACCATTGAATACCGTGACAAGGGTCGCTATGGCTTTGTTCTGCCACCCGTACAAATTTTACCAAATTGCGAAGAATTAATGGCCGGTATGATTGCTTTGGTGGGCAAAGCAAAAGAACTAAGTTATGTATAAACTACATGTTAGGACCCGACACTGCCCGAGTTTTTTTTTCAAACTTAAATATAAATGCCGTTTTTATATTATTTACAGAATAAAGGACTTACCCCGTTATTTATAAAAAAATACTTAGCCCTCTAATGCCACATTTTTTGTTTGCCTTAAAAAAAATCAATTTAAGCTAATTTTAGGGTGAGAAACATGAATCTGACTTCAGTTTTTTCCTTTGAGTACTCGTTGACCTGTAAGGGGTCAAACTGTAAAGTCCGCCTTGAGGCGGAGTTGGGGATTATCGTAATAATTTAAGATACATTTTTAATATACATCCCAGCATTTTTTGTGTAATTACCTAGTCCGCCTCCAGACGCGTTCAGCAGAAACATCCATACTCAACAGCGATTAATTTTTTTATAATACAAACTTAATATTTATTTCAAGTGAACGTTAAGATACGCACCAGTGGTTTTTTCGGCCTGATCTAAAGCTTTGAAGTATTTTTTTTTTCTATTCACAATATTATTGCACATCCCGGCATTTTCTATGTTAATGCCCTAGCCCGCCTTCAGACGAGTTCAGTAAAACATCCATATTCAGCAGCGATTATATTGTTTAAAATGAAAACTTACTTAATATTTCAATTGAACGTCTAGATACTCACCAGTAATTTTTTTGGCCCGTCTAAAGCTTTGAAGTATTTTTTTTTCGATGCACAATCTTAACTTTCTTCACAAAGAAAAAAAAATGACCGTAGCAGTTCAAATTCAAGATGACAATGTACTTTTTGTCAAACTCGTAAGAGTGTTGTCACAGAATGAAAAGTTTTTGATAAAAGAAGCTTTGATTTACACCTAGAAATATTTATTAATGAAATTAAAAATTTTATGACGCTTTTTTGCTACCCCGCCTAGACTTAAGCATTAAAGGGTTAAGATTTAAAAAAAAAGTTTATTAGAAGAATTTTCATCTAATTGTACTACTTTTTTCATCAATCCCCTGAACTCTGCAGGGAAGCAAAGTAGAAGATCTCCGATCATAGCACTAAAAAATCCAAAATATGCACTAAAAACTTAAAAAATTTCTGTAAAAACTCGTTTCTTAATAATTATAAAAACAAAAATAAAAAAATTCAGTCCATGGTTTTTCAAATATCTTTTAAAAAATTAAATAACTAATAAAAAATTTTGTTGGTTTAATTAAACAAGTACTGTTACATTAAAAGTAAAACATTGTCTTGTACTTGAAGAATGCCAATGCATTTAAGAAAATTTATTTTTAGATCCCACCTTAATTTCAGATCAGATCAAAAATATTGGAATTTTTTTTTAATATTTGAAATCCTTAATTTTTTTCTGCAAAACGATTTGGATTTTTTTTTTAATTTGTGAGGTTATTCTTCCTTCCATATTGTTAATTTTAATCATCGGTATCAACAAGTCAACTCAACTCAAAGTTTTTTGAATAGAATTCTGAAGCATCTAGCCAGGCCCCAATCTTGTTACTCCTGGCTGCAGTTGAAGGGGAATCAAGGGAAAACATTTCATACAAAATTTAATATTATCGAATTGGCTTTTAATTTCTTCTGCAACCCATGTGTCAAGTTTTGGGTAAAATATTTTAAGCCCATTGGAAGCCTTAACCATGTAAGGTGCTGCATCGTTTTGAAAAGAAGGATCTTTTGTCGAAATCTTGTATTTTAAGCAAAGCTCCAAAATAATTTAATTATTGATTTCAAAATTTCATTGGGTTTTTAGTGTATTTAAAATTTTTTTTAATAACTTTTTGATATAACATGAAAACGAAAAAATAAATCACTCAAAATGCCAAAATATGCAAAAATATGCATTAAAACCTATATATGCAACAATATGCATTTTCACCAAAATATGCAACAATATGCAAACAAATCGATGCCATTTTAACGCAAATTTAATAATCCGGAAAGATAACTTGGATGTGGAAACGTAGGTTAACTCCTACAGTATAGCCGTGTTTCCGATATCATAAAATTACTAAAAAGAATATTTTGATTTATAAATAAATGCCTGAAATTTATATTTAAAAATACCATTGAGATGCGTTGTTTTATAGTTGTGCTCTTTTTTATTTTGAATTTTTTATAAATACACAGAAATCAGCTATAAACAACTTTTATTTTACTAAGTACTAGTTCATTGATCCAAACTCATCCACGGCAACACTGTTTTTACATATGTCATTTTACTTGCGACAAGTGTCTTCAATTTACCTGCAAGCAAATTCTCTTGCAAGTTGAGCTGCAAGTACGAAAAATGTGATGGTGTTAGTAAAAAAGTGTGAGTGTATTGAGTTTTTCGAACTTGCACTTGCATGTGGAAACGGGGGTAAAATAAATGCAATTTTATATCATTCAGTTTTAGGCGAAAAGTTAAAGTTTCCATTTCCAATAAAACTTATTGATTGTCATTTAAATATTTAATATAAGAAGAGAGAAGATTATCGATTTTATAACCCTGAGTAGTTGAGCAGAGCAATTTAGAGGCTCCTATCATATTGCCAAAACGTATGTGGAAGTAAGTATTACCCGAGCTCCAGAAACTTAGTTCACTATAGCTGTAGGATCGTAAGGTGTTCTGTTAAAAGAAATAAAGAATAAAATAATTTAAATATAAATTGGGATTTAAGGGTAAATACCTTCGTTAGGGGATCTATAATGTTGAAGCCTTTACGATTTATTGCCAAGTATATCAATTCCGGCATGCTGTCATCATTGGTTTGCTTGGCCACAAAGAATGTAGAACCAAACATGTCCTGTTCTTTTAATAATATGAGGAACTGCTCCCTAGCTTTGCCTTCCTCTACTCCACTTAAAAGCAAGTCTTTCACCCGATTAACTATTTGCGTTTTCCATTCTTGAGATTTCATTATTGGCAATATATCATCCGGTACTATGAGCTTTAATACTTCGTGGGGCTTTTGCAAAGGTATAAAATTCTGACCATATTCCACCACATAAATCAATGAAGCCATTTTAAATGCTAACTCTTTAGAGATGTTATAATAGCCTGACAAATATTTCGGCACCTCTTGAGGATAATGGAATATTTCATCGGCATTACGGTCTTTGCCTGGGCTTACGTTAAGCCAGAGTTTTTTCATAAAATATAATTGATAGGGGCAAATCTGTTGGTTTTCTAGGGACCTGGAGGGCATATGCTCTTTAATCCAGTGCATTAGTTCTGTAATAAAATCGAATATGAAATCATGTTCAGGTACGGAAAAGGCTTTGTCGCCAATTTTAACAAACAAACTGAATCCCTCTAAAAACTTTAACTTAAGACGTAAACCAATAGCCTTGACCAAGTCCAAACAACGGGTGAAGGATTCAATTTCAAAAGCTTCCACAGTGCCATCGGGGAAATAGATCTAAAGAAAGGACGAAAGATTTATTTAAAAAAATGCAAGATGTTTTTTTTTCTTTAAATTGAACTCAAGCTTAGACACTTTCACGAAATATTAAAAAATTATTAAGCGTTACACGGAGAGAAAAAATATGTTTCGAGGTGATCACGGACAACTTTATCAGTAAATTAAAGCAATTATCGAATTTTAGTTGAATTATTTTTTTCATGTCCACAACAATTATGCAATGGTTGCTGAGAACCAACTACATGTTAGTGTGACCAGTCGAGTGTTTAAATTTAAACATAACATTTTGTTTTTTTATTATACCGAGTGGCTCAAATAAGACCTACCAATGATAAGCACGTATAAGTTTTTGCTTCTTAGTAACGGGTGTAGTTTTTTAGACGCATTTAACTTCTTATAAGGATAACTTTAAAACTAGCAGTTTTACTTATGAAGTGTTTTTGACACTTTTCTAGTATACTTTGGCAAACCACCACGCAAAGACTTACACAGCTCAGCAGCCTTGAAAGTTGGGTCTCAGAGGGGATAGGAATATACCTATATAAATTCCAAGTACCAATTATAATCAAGATGACATGGCGAGTCGGAGGTGACATCAAATAATAAACGGTAGGCTAGGCCTGCCTGGAGTTTCGCTGGCATCAGAATTGGATGCGTTACCCTAATCAGCTGGCTGATTAACCCGCACCGATTATCAAAACCTTTGCAAATACAAATACATGTAGAAGTTCAAAAACCCAACCAGCAGAATACATTAAGAGTCTAATAATCTCACTTACATCCCACACTCCCTCACAATTATGCCACTCAGAATCACTTTTTGAGTCGATCTAATGATGTCCGTCGCATTTTTGAAGATAATTTAATAAAATTTGGTACATAGGTTAATATCATATAGCCCCCATAGAAGCTACTTTCCGGAAAAGGGTCTTTGTGCACACTGTTAATCCAATTATAATGAAATTTAAAGCATATGTAGATAGATTCCTATTTAAATGGACACATTAGAAGTTCTTAAACTAATAGATGGAAATAATATCCAACTATTATTGAGATTGATCAACCAAATCTATGAGACAGGACAGTATCCTCAAGACTGGCTTATATCGACGTTTATTACAATACCCAAGAAAAATAGTGCGAGATAATGCGGTAATTACAGACTTATAAGTCTAATGAGCCATGCTTTCAAAATATTTCTAAAAATCATACATAGACGAATATACCCAATATGTGGGGCATATGCGGGGGAGTCACAATTTGGATTCAAAGAAGGCATGGGAATACGAGAAGCACTACTAAGTGTGCAAGTATTAATCCAAAAATGTCGAGAGGTTCAAAAAGATGTATATCTCTGCTTCGTTGACTACGAGAAAGCATTCGATACGGTTAAACGTGACAAATTGATGGAAATTTTAATCTCTATTGGACTGGAAGAAAGGGATATAAGATGCATTAAAAACCTTTATTGGAAACCGATATCAAACATTCAAGTTGATGGTGAACTCACTGACAATGTTCCAATTTCAAAGGGAGTAAGACAAGGGTGTTTATTATCACCTCTTTTATTTAATTAGTGGAAAGAATATACGATGTGCCGATGACGCTACATTACTAGCAATCAGCTTGTCGGGATTACAGAAATTATTAGATGCACTTACGCAAACTAGCAAGATATATCGACATAAAGAAGACGAAATACAAACTAATACTTCAATACGGATAAACAATGCCACAATAGAAAAAGTTTCAACATTTAAATACCTGGGAGTTCAGATTAACGATCAATGGGATATGTCTAGAGAAATTAAATGTAGGATTGAAATGGCCAGAGACGCCTTTTTGACATATCGTAAAACACTAACTAGTCACGACATAAGCCTAACAACAAAAATACGTTTCATAATATGTTAAGTATGGTCCGTACTACTATATTCGGCGGAAACATGGACGATAAAGGTGTCAGATGAAAAAAGATTTAATTCGTTTGAAATGTGGATTTTCCGGCGAATATTAAAGATTCCATGGACTGACCGCGTTTCGAATGATGAAGTGCTCAGACGTATGAATATCGGACGTGAAATAATAAAATATATAAAAACACGGAAAATATCTTATTTGGGTGACATAATGCGAAATGGAAAATATAGAATTCCCCAAACCATTTTACAGGCTAAAATTGAAGGAAGATGCCAGAGAGGAAGAAAAGAAATAACATGGTTGAAAAACATTCAAGATTGGACAGGTCACCAAGACGAAAGAAGTCTTCTGAGGGCAGCCAAGAACAGACGACTCTCTATAACTTAAAAAAAAATTGCTACTTTATAATTATGGTATGATCGCTAATATCCGGATTGTCATATAAAGAAGAAGAAGAATTTTTGTTTAAACTTTATCAAACTTGCTACGAACTTGTTAACTTAAGTTACCGTCCACAAAATACATTTTATTTATGGGCAATACCAATTAACTTATGGTGTTTTCTTTTCTACAAAAAATGTCACATTTTATTTAAAAAAATGCAATTTGGTGTTCGTTTCTTAAAAATGCTTTGCTCTCTAAGAGGGCAGCGTGTTTTATTCTAAAAAAATTCACCCTTAAATGGCATAAGCCATTGCACTTTACGCCCCGTATAGATCGAGAGTGTTGATAATGCCCTGTAAAAAGATGGCTTCTGGTTATATATAGGGTTACCAGACGAAGTTGGAAAAAAAATCGCCTCTAATCAGGACAGTAAAATTTTTAAGTTTTAATCGTAATTTTGTCTATTATTTTAGAGTAAAAACAAAAGAAAGCATAACATTATTAATGGTAGGTTGTCAGTGACATAAAATTTAAATGGATTCGGTGTTAAAAAATTGTTTTTGAAAAAAAACGTCAAATCAAGAAATCGTAAAATTTTGGTGTTAATAAATTCGCAATCTGGCAAAGGTATTTTCTTGTTTACATATTTTATGAAAAACAAACTAAAGAAATTGGAATTTGGTCATTCATTTTGTTCATTTATTTATTTATTTAATATTAATATATTAAAAAATTTGGGTTTATGTGTATTTTTTTATATTTTGAAGAACATCCTTTTTGATTTATGTACATATTTTTTTATATATTGAAGAACAAACGATCCAATTTTGTGTTTTGTTCTCGTCAAATAAAAAATTGCAATATTACATGTAAGGCAAGACATTTTATAAATGCACCTTTTAAAATGTGGTATTTTTTTTTGTAGAAAAGAAAACACCATTAAATTCACCATTGTTGAATTCTTTTACCACATCTTTGAATTGGCAAAAGCTTTTAGCATAATACATAATTGCTTTCAACCACGTCCCCCATCTGATTGTTATAGGCTTTAGAGGAAGACATTTATCCGTAAAATTCTTTTTATATGCGGCAACCCGCGAAGGTGCTTTACATTAAAAATCAATAAATAAATATCATCGAAGTTGTCTTTTTTCTCTTCTGCGGAAGGGTGCATGGTAAAATAAAGCAATTAAGACAAGTTTTTTCAAAATATGCATCAAAACTATGCTATATCAGCAATATATGCAAAAATATGCAGTCAAATCAAAATATGCAAAAATATGCACTAACAAATCGATGCTATTTTACTGCAAATTTCTTGATTCGCAAAGATATTTTGTATATGGTAATCTCCGATTGACGTGAACAAATATGCAATTGCATAAAAATCCGGGCCTTGGTAAGTACATATAAATGTTAGTTAATGCTATATATAAGTTGAAGCTATCACTTCTGAAAGACAAAAAAATGTTTGCATATCAATCAGAAAACGCGTGCGAATGTAGCGTTCGTTACGCAGGATTTGCTCATAGTTGCCAAGGCTCAAGGAGCCCCGGGCGTCGAAACACAACACAACGCTAAAAGAAATCAAAAGTTTTTCCGAAAAAAGAAGTTACAGCAATATTAGTGAACTTCGAGAAGCAGCGTCAAGAAGGTAAATATGGAAGTTATTTATGGACATCCAATGCCCAGTACAGAGGCAATTCTTACAACAGAAAAAATTATTATTATTAATAACACCGCTATCGCAATAGCGCCAAGGACAGCATTGGAAGCTCTTATTTGGGACAAGCTGTATTTTAAAAGCAACATATTATGGTTGTACAAGCAACAGAACAATTATTTATGGTAACTATTTAAATTATACTTAAGACCATAACATGTCCGTAAGTAAAATATGGTGGCGATGGTGAAAGTGGTTAAAGTAGTTAAAAATAAATAAAAATGCTTTTTATATATGAAAAGGTCGAATAAAAACAACTTTAATTAGTATCTAGTTAAACATAGTTCAAACATATTTTTTCTCTTCGCCAAAAATTACATTGAAAGCTCCAACAATGTTAAAAATATCAAAGTTATTTTTAGGAAAACAAAATTTTTATTATTAATATGATTTCTCAGTGACGTGCTAAATTCCCAATTTTTATTTTTGACATATACACTGAAATTTATTGTTAATTTTGTTGTTGCTTTCTACAGTAATTTGTTTTAAATTTTGAAATTTTAAACGCTCTATATCTTGTGGCGTTGAAAATTTTAAAACGCAATAAAAATTTCTGTAGAAAGCAACAACAAAATAAAGAAATATTTTCGACTTCGTTGGTGCTTTCAACGTAATTTTTGGCATTGCGTTGCGTTTTCCACAACTAGGGCCCTAAATCCTGTCAGAATTACCCTAATCGATATATAGTATTAGCAGAAAGCGGTATACCTTTGTTTAGGGTTTTATCGGTTGGCTTTCTGATGTCACCAAGGCGTTAGAGAACAAATTACTGAACTTATTGCGCAAATGCTAAGTTGTAATTATGATTTAGTGTGTGTTCAATTGTGATTTAAATTAATATCTTCTGTTTGGGCTGAACTATGAATACAATTCTTACAAAAATTTAAAACAAATTTCTTACCTTGTGATAAATGTGCATAAATCTGTGTTGTATACCTTCCACTTCTATAATATAAGGTGGATATTTCCTCTGGCCATTGGCCAATGTACGTTTTACTCGTTTCAAAGATTCAGCGGCCAGAATATGAGGTCTGGTCCTCAAGAACTCTAACAATTCCTTCATTACCACTCCAGAGGGAAACGTTATGCCTGCAGCCAAATATATTAAATCCCAACCTCGCTCTTCACTATAACTTCCATTGTTGTCGGTTAATTGTTTCATTAATTGGCAATATAGTTCATCTCTTAGTTGTTCATGTTCCAGACAAGGCTTAAAAATAAAATCCGTCTTGGAATGCTGCTTTCCACTGGGTATATCGCCCATGTACTAAAAAAAAACACAAAATGTTTTTAGAAAATTTCTAAACTTGTAGCTAATATTATTTTTTAAAATACCTTTAAAATGTTTTGAAACATTAAGACTGCCAATTCAAAGAGCTCCTCTTCATGTTGCAGTTGCTTAAGTAAAGGAGCTTTTAAAAGATTGCGAGAGTGGCGCCAGAGCTCATCTCCTTCGGAACGTACACAATAAAGACCACTCGCTGAACCTCTTCGGGTACTTTAAAGGTATTTTTTTCAATATAAAATTGAGGAATTGAAATTCTATAATTTTTGTTTTACCCACCTTAAATTAGCCCTAAAATGCTCTTCAGCAAATTTCTTTAGATTGTGCATTTTTTTTCTTTGAACAGTATTATATTTCGACCGTGAAGACTTTAAAGGTGATTCATTACTCAAATCCTTATAGATTCTTAAAATCTTTTCGGATGGCTTTGAAAGACAAGCCAATACTGCAACTGCTGCAGCAGGAAATTCGCCCTTTTCATTATTACAAATACCCCTAAACCATTGCTGACTACTTGCCTCCATTATATTTCCACCCGTAATTCCATTGTCTAACTGCAAAACATCTCCCTTAAGTAAAAACAAACATTGTTTCGTTTCCAATAGACTCTCGTCTGGCTTAAAATCTTCCATTGCCATCACATATTTTGATCTCATTTTAATATTTCTGCACATAAACTCGATTAGATTTTCCACGTCTTTTGCCTCGTAGCATTTAAAGGTGAAATTTTCCTTTTGCACTGTATCGATATGCAAAATATCTATATTGGAGTTAGAGTCATTTTCGGAGTAAATTTTCGAAATTTCTGCATAAGTTAACTCGGCCAAAACCTGTTCCATTTCATCAACAAAGTAAACACCATTTGAATTAATCGCGATCACGATTTGATCTGAAAGGAGTTTTGGGCCCTCTGTACGCACAGCTTCAAAAAAACGTGAAAACATCATGGGCCAAGTTAAGTGGGCGTATAGACAGATGTCTTCTTTAGCTGTTTGTCTAGGAGTTTGTTGTTTAACGTAATCGTTTTTGCTATAGGTTTCACGTATAAGAGCTTCCCAAGATTTTAAGGCTTTATCGCCAGAGATTAAAAGGTCTTTCGGTACATATTCAGTTATGCATTTGCGAAGAATCTGTGAAATAAAGGATAATTAACAGCTTTTCTTGGATTTATAATTTTCCCGATCCTAAAACAACTTTTGGAGTTGAAAAGTCAATAAATGTAATAAAAAGTTTTGCTTAAAACAGAATACTTTCTAAAATGTATTCTTGATTTAAACGATTTTCAGAAATTTGTCGTGTGGAGCAATATTCAATATTGGCCTATAATAAAATATATTTATTTACAGCCGTATTCATAAAAACTTTTTGATGATTAATTGACCGTTTTTAAGCAAAAATTGCTAAAGTTGTATTCATAAACGAAAAATAGTCTATTGAACCTTTAATAAACCATTCATAAAGTAAGAAAATTTATTGTTGGATTTGCCCTTCTTTAAACAAAAAATAAAATGACATTTTGAAAGGTGTTTGCATTTTATGATATTATTTTTGTGAAATATGTTGAAAAATAATGACAAAAATGTTTTATTTATTAAAACGGACATGTTAAATGCATATGTACATTTTACTATTTTTTTTTTTTATTTTAGGCAGCCAATTTAAAGTTATATTGATAATTATTTAAAAAAAATTTATATGATTTAAATGAATATATTCAGGGGCAAATGCAGATATTCTCTTTAATTATTTATTAAATTATTGCAAATAGTTGTTTTTTTTTTTTGTTTAAAACAACACATTATTGTTCAAAAATATAAAAAACAAGTTAGAGTGCTATATTCGGCTGTGCCGAATCTTTGATACCCTCCACCGACAGTTCGAATGTTTAAGGAGTAATATCTGTTTGATGTCTTTTTATTATTATTATCTTAAACTGTGACGATTTGTTATTAATTATGGTTTTAGGAGACTAAACTGTTTTCCGGGAGTAGGGCATATATGGGGCCTAGGGTAAATTATGTACCGATCTTCACAAAATTTCACAGTATAATTAATAGTCCTATAAAATTGTGACGATCCAAAATTTGTTATGATTGCATTATTTTTTACGGTTTTAGGCGTACTAAACTGTTTTCCGGGAGTAGTGTTTATATGGGGCTTAGGGTAAATTATGGACCGACCTTCGCGAAATTGTACAGTGTAATTTCTAGTCGAATAAAACGGACTTGTGCAAAATCTTATGTCATTCCGTGCATTTTTGCATCATTTATGTTAGTTTTTGTAACAAAATTATCAAGTTTTTAAAGGTGGTGGTTCCATATTTTGATTCATAGCTCTGGTCCTACTGAACCGATTTTGCTGAAATTCAATCCCAAACTGCTTAGGATAACTACAAGCAATTTGACACCTAGTTTGTTTATTTCTTTTTGAGATTTTCGAAAGTGAGCGTGTTTTCAACAGACGGACAGACGGACAGACAGACGGACATGGCTAAATCGACTTAGAATTACTCAAGCAGCCAGAATATATATACTTTATGGGGTCTGAGATGAATAATAAAAAAGTTTCACACGGAATGACAAACTTAGTATACCCTCTTCAAAACTAATTGTGGTGGAAGGTATAAAAATAAAATAAACAAATCATAATAATAGTGATGTTAATAAAAAGTAAACAAACTTTTTATTCGATTACTTTCTTATCGTATATTTAAAAAAGATTCAAACACAAGTTTTTATGATACCTTTCGGAAACATTTTGTTCATTTTGTTATACAGTTTTATTTGATAAGAATAACTTTGAAGGTCTACAATTAAAAAAAATTATAAAAAAAATTTAAATATAGAATATAATGTAAACCGAATAGAAGTTTCGTGCATCACTAACAATAAAATGGCAGCCAAATATAAAAAAAGTTGACATACTTAAACAGAAAATCGCTGCAAACAGCTAATAGTACAAAAGCTGTTATTGTACGTTTATGAATCCAAATTTTTATAAGAGGCTTATAAGACAAAAAGCGTTTAATAGTTATTACATATTATAAGCTTAAAATAAGAACTTTTTATGAATATGGCTGTTTGTCTTTAGGAAAACTGCTATCACTTTTAGTAGCCTTCATCCGTGGATTAAAAATTTCGATTAGCAACTTTATAAGAAGGTCTTTAATTTATTCCTTAATGTAAATGGATTAATTGATTAATTAAATAATTTTGGTCCAGCCAAAACGCATGATGTTAATTGTAAATTAAACAAAAAATTTTCAGAAAAGTTTCTTAATATTTTCAATTATTATAGAAAAATATATGACAATTACGTGTGAAACAAAGTGTCGCCTCGGCTCTATCCGATGGTCCATATTTTTAATGAATCTGAAACACATTTGAGGTTCAATGTCGTTAATGAGCCGAATTATCTCATTCTTTAGCTCTTGAATTGTTCTTGGCTTATTGGAGTACACTTTTTCTCTAAGTAAT